>CM068749.1:435579-1063903 GCA_035084275.1 Hydrolagus colliei | reverse complement strand
TGATCATGATACAAGACAGCCTTAGCTCTGATGTTTCAAATTGTATTGACCGACTGCACACACACAGGGACAGAGAGAAACACAAGAGGGAGACAGTGAGACAGTAAGCAAATCAGATAGAAAGTCAGAGAGAGATTGATAGCAAAAGTCACACAGTGGTACAATATTATATGATAATAATGATAATCATCATATTTAGTAATAAATAGAGAGAGATGTCAAGGAGAGAGATTGGGTTAAAGGCTCAGTGAGTAAATCACACACGATTGAGAAAGACACAGAGAGAGAAAGAGTGTAAATGGCAGAGAGTGAATGAAGCACTCTGGAAAACTGCCCTGCATTAGGTGTGCTCTATATAGTTGTTGTTGTTGTGAATCACACAGAGATTCATAGTGATTAAATCAGAGAGAGTATGAGAGAAAAGAGAGAATGTGACACTGAGTGAAGAGAGAAAGATGCACACACTTACATAGAGTGAGTTAAAGAAAAACATAGACCATTACACACAAGTGAGTGGGAGTGAGGGAGTAAGAGAGAGGCAGACACAATGGGAGGGTGTTTATGAGATCTGAGGATGTACAGTGAGGGGACAGAGGCAGGTTACGAAGGTGATGTGAACTTTGCTTCATAGAACTATACAGCACAGAAGAAGGCCATTTAGTCCATCGTGTCTGTGCTAACTCTTTCAAAAGAGCTATCCAACTCAATCACACTCCTCCGCTCTCCCCATAGCCCTACAAACCTATCCTAAAATAACTATCTACTTCTCTCTTAAAAGTTGTTATCGAATCGATTTGTGATCGAATGTGGGGCCCTATAGCTCACTGGTTAGAGCACTCACCTTACAAGCGAGAGACCTGGGTTCAATTCCCGGCAGGGCAAAACCTTGGCCATGTTTCCTTACTACACATACATGGCCTAATAATAATCTCTCAAAAAAAAATATTTGGTCACTCAATTCACAACTGTTTGTGGGACACTGCTGTGCAAATGGCTGAAACTTGCCTAAGGTTTCGCCCTGCCTGGATTTGTACACAGGCCTTGTTCACCCAAACAAATCCCCTGTTAATTTAAAAACTTCTATTAAGTTTCCTCATAACCTTCTCTGCTCTAGGGAAAATAATCCTGGCTTCTCTAGCCTCTCTGTAGTTTCGTTCATTCCTGGTACCATCCTGGTAAAACTCCTTAGCATTCTCACCAATGCTTTGACATCCTACCTAAAGTGTGATGCCCAGAACTGAACAGTCTCCAGATGAGGCCTAAACAGTGTTGTGTAAAGGTTCATCATAACCCCACAGGTTTTGTATTCTATGCCCCTATTTAATAAAGCCTAGTATTCTGTATGCTTCCACCCTACTCAGACTATCCACACCACCTTCTCCCTCCACCATAGCTCCTGCCACTCCCCCCCTCCTTACACTCCTTTGCCCCCATTACTCCAGCCACTCTCTCAACCGCAATCACCTGGATGAAGTTCATCACCTGCTGCCTCCACCCCCCTTCCCACCAGCTGCTGATCACTCAACTCCCCCTCTTCCCCTGCTGCCGACACGGTCAACCAGTCTCTCTCCTCAGGTTCTATTCCACTCCCCCTGAAAACCGCTGTCACCACACCCCTCCTCAACCCCCCCACTCCCCACACCGATCTCTCTAATCTCACCCTTCCTTGCCAAAGTCCTGGAATGCATTGTTGCAGGTCAACTTTGATCACACCTCTCACTCCACTGCATCCTTCAGCCCCAGGTATGTGGATGACACACAAATCTAATTTGCCTCCTCCAGTAACAACCACGGGTCCGCCGATGTTCTATCAGCTTGTCTGGCAGACATCGAGGGCCTGGATGAGTGCAAACTTCCTGCAGGTGAATATGAACAAGGCATCCCTTTGCCTTGCACCCTCTCTCCCCACTTTCAAGTCCCATCTGAACACTTTCCTCCTCTACCATGTTTACAGCCACCTCCCTCCAGCCAAGCTCGGAGTCAGGCACCACCACAGTTAAGCTCTCCAAGACTTAAGCTGTGTGGAGTGCACTACATAAATGCAAGTTGTTGTTGTATCTTATCTTACATTGCCTCTCATTCATTCTGCAAAATGCATCACTCCATATTAAATTTGCCACATGTCTACCAGCCTATCTGTGTCCTCTTGCTGTCCGCCACTACCCTCACTATATACTACTTTTCCCAGCTTCGTATCATCTGCAAACTGTACTCCCAATACCCAAGTCTAGGTCATTTATATAACAGCAGTGGTTCAAGATCCTCGTCCTCACCTACAAGGCCTTACACGGCCTTGCCCCGCCCTATTTAACCGATCTACTTTCCCCCTACACGCCCACCAGGACCCTCCGTTCAGCAGGACTTGGCCTGCTCCAAGCCCTCCCGCCCGAACCGCCCCCCCCCACCATCGGAGGCCGGGCCTTCAGTTTCTCTGCTCCCACCCTATGGAATGCCATCCCTCAATCCCTCCGTTTCGTTTCTTCCCTTTCCTCTTTCAAGGCCGGTTTGAAGACTTTCCTCTTCGATCGTGCCTTTTGTTCCCCCCCGAACTCTTTTACCTCCCCTTCGTGTTTCACCCCTTCCCAAACACTCCCCTCTCAGCTCGGGTCACACGCCTCCTGTGCAGCGCCTTGGGACGTCCTCCCGACGTGAAAGGCGCTCTATAAATGTAATTTGTTGTTGTTCCAATACTGATACCTGGGGGACACCACTGTACACTTCTCTCCAGTCAGAAAAATAACCGTTCACCACCACTCTTTATTTTCTGTCTCCCAGCCAGTTCTGGATCCAGGCTGCCACTGTCCCTTTAATACTTTGGGCTTCTATTTTGCTGACAAGTCTCTTATGTGGCACTTTATCAAACGCCTTTTGAAAATCCACATGAACTACATAAAAAATCCCAAATTTGGTGAAACGGGCCGACCAGGAAGCCACCACTGACATATTGACATGAGATATTGACATGACATCATCAACTTGGCCATTTTGGTCTTCATTGGGCCAGCTGGCAACTTACAGGCTGAAAAAATACCGGGGTAACAGGTCATCAGGTCACTGCTAACATCATATCCTGTGCTCTGTGTATGTGCGGTGAATGCAGATTGCGCGCCCTCTTTGCCCTCTGGGATTTTATTCCCCCCATCCTCCCCACACTGCCGGGTAACAATGCTAAGTTAAATTTGTTTGTGTGCTTTAGACTTTGAAAAAACCTTTGCTTTAAAGGTTGTTGGAATAATTTTTTCTTTTCAATAGGCTGTGGCAGCAGAATGCTTTTCACAGATTGCTTAGTGCCGTGAATCCCACAAACAGCGTCCCTGTGCGGAATAATTCTAACAGAACATCAGTGGTACGTCACGGAAGGCAAGCCTATGGAAGACTGTATCCCGTTCTACTGGTTCAACCTGACGGTTCCACTATTAATATTCTATACAAGGAGCCAAAAAGAATTCTCTATGTAAGGATTAAAGTGGGGGCAGTCAGGTGGTGGGGGGTGGTGGAGGGGTAATTCAATTCACATAAAAAACAATAATATTTTTCAGTTAGCATTTCTAGTTTGGTCATGTGAACTAGTCACACTGTTTTTTCGATGCCTTTTGGTTATGTTCAAGGCTCAAGTGATGCATTTGTTTAAGCCATTGGTCTATATAGTAAATAATAATTGTGGAGTCCTGTAGCTCAGTGGATAGAGCCTCATAAGTGAGAGGACTAGATTTCTTTCCCAACAGAGCAAAACCATGGGTAAGTTTCCCTACTCCATATGTCCAGTAATAATCCCTCAAGAAAGAAACACAATAATAATTTGGTCACTCAATCCACAACAAAATAAACAGCCAATTCACTTTACAGTATATTCTGTGAAGTGCTTTGAGATGTCTAGAAGATGTGGAAAGTGCTGCATCACATACAAGGATTGTTATAATAATCCTTGCTTTTTTTTGCATTTGATAATAGCGCCTCATCACATCGTTGAGAATCTCAAAGCGTTTCACAAGATATATTGTGAAGTGAATTGATTGTATTTTGTGGCTGAGAATCGGCAGCTAGTTTGTGCACAGCAGTGTCCCACAAACACCCTTCGCTTTTCGAATAGTGTCATGGGATCCTTAACATCCACTTGAACAGGGATCTCGATTTAATGCCTCATCCGAAGGACGGCACCTCCAGCAACGCAACACCCTCCCAGCGCTGTATTGGAGCATCATCTTAGACTGTGTGATTCCAAGTCCCGCCTTGGGGCTCAAACCCATAACCTTCGGACTCAGAGGCAAGAGCGCTACCACTGAGCTACGCTGACTCAACATAATCTGACAGTACTTCTGTCAAAGTGTTTTCTTTCTGATCTTGCCTGTGCCCCAGCCAACAATCCCCCAGATAAAAGTGGTCATTCACTTCCTGGCTGTTTGTTGGGCATTACTGAGCGGATGTTGGCTGATGCATACAGCTACAAAATACCTAATCACAATAATTTACAATAAAACCTGTGAAGCGCTTTGAGGTGCCCTGACATGAAAGGCACTGTATCAAATGTAAGGATGATTAGTTTAGCAGCTGAAATTGGAAACTCAGAATCATGGTGTCAGGTAGAGATTTGCTCCCGTGAATGTCTTTTTTTCTCAGTTTGCTTTAGAAGCATTTTTCCATCTGAATTTATACTCTTGTTACATTTATGCATATCCATCCTGAGCAGTCGCTTCACAAATCATAGGAGAGAATGCACATAAGACCATGAGTTTCCTTCTATCTACAAGTAAAAAGGACATCAAGGCACTTGTCAGATCTTGCTGCCGTTATCTAAAAACTGGAGCATTATCTGCACTTAACAGAACTGCAGACGGGGAAAGGAAAGATCAGCTGATATTGAAAGCTCACTACAGTCAGTCAAACGGCAGCAAGAACATGAAAGAGATACAGAACACATGCTGTGTTTTTTTTATTCCTTTCAAATAATTCTTCAGGGAAAATACTTCCTGAGCCAATGAAGCAAACCATTACACACTCAATAGGCACAGGTTCATATGGCGTTTCCTGAAGATATTCTTAAAACGAGCAACTTTTTTGTGCATTTGGTAGTATGTGCTGTACAATCTTAGAATTGTACAGCACAGGGAGGCCATTCAGCCCATCTCATCCATATTAGCTCTGAAAGAGCTGTTCAAAGTAATCCCTCTCCCCATAGCCCTGCAAACTTGGCCTCCCCAAATATCTATCTACTCTTGAAAGTTGTTATGTAGGACTGTTGTTTTTTTTGTTGGATTGTCTATGAATCGACTTAAACGCCTCGTTCCTGTCAGACCGAGATGCCCGTGCTCGACATACAAACCTAACGGTGAAATGACTTTGTTGCAGATGCCGGTAGATATGTCTCTCCTGTCGGAGGACGAGAGGAAAGCCCGGATGCGCAGACGAGAAGCCAAGAAAACAAAACACAAGGAGGAATTCAAGGAGGAGGAGGAAGAGGAGTTTAAAATGGATGATTACAGCAAATTCTGGAAGAAAAAGTAATTTAGAAACTTAAGCCCGTGAACATTAATTGCTGAGGGTGCCAGCGAAACCACTTCTCTGCATTTGGCAGGTGGACAGTTTGCCTCTTTACTGCTATGTAACAAGTACAAATCACAATAAATGAATGGGGCAGTTTTACCCAATCTAATCTATCGTAAGTTATTTATTGCCGACCAAAATAGTAATTACGGTAAATGTTGAAGGTCTTGTGTTTGAGAGGTTTCACACGGTAACAAGTTCTCTTTATGAAAGAGCAGTTGTCTGCAGGATCAGTGGATAACTCTCTCACCAGTGAAGTCAGAAGGTTGTAGGTTCAAGCCCCATGTTGGAGCTCAGTGTACAGGCTGACATTCCCTAAACATCACATACAGTGTAGCATAGCCAGGGCCGCTCATCACATGTTAAGTTAAGATCCCGCCTGCGCATGTTCAGGTGGATGTTAAAGATCCTGTGGAAGTTTCTCCTGGTGTCATCATCAAAAATCCCCAAAATATAATTGGTCATTCACTTCCTAGTTTGTGGGATAGTTGCTTTGCGCAAGTTGGCTGCCACAATCACCTACGAATATACATTCACTTAATACTTTAGAGTAAAATTCCATCTGAAGTGCTTTGAGATGTCTTCTCGACTTGAAAAGTGCTATAAGCAGATACAAATTGCATTATTATAAAACAAAAACAAAAGTTGCTGGGGAAATTCAGCAGGTCAAACAGCATCCATGGAGAAAGGAAAAGGAGTCAACGTTTCGGGTCTACAACCCTTCGTAGACCTGAAACGTTGACTTCTTTTCCTTTCTCCATGGATGCTGTTTGACCTGCTGAGTTTCCCCAACAACTTTTGTTTTTGTGTCAGATTCTCAGCATCTGTAGTATTTTGTGTTTTGCATTATTATAAGTTTTGCTGGTACAGACGAGTTTCAGTGAATCAACGGTGCCCTATTTAATATTTGTATTTTTAAGAAACAAAAAAGGCCATTCAGCTCACTGAACCTGATCCACCAGTTTAATAGATATTGACAAATCTTTGAATCCCAAAGCCCTGCGTTTGTGCCTTACCATTTAATATCTCAAACTGCCCAAGTCTCTTGCCTATCTCTCTTACACACCCCTATTGATTCTGCTGCTACAGCTTTCTGGAGCAGAATATTTCATATTTCTACAGTCCTCCAGTGTGAAAATTTCATCCAGTCTCAGCTCTGACTGACCTTGTGTTCAACATATTTAAAGGTATTGAACTGAATCTGGTCAAGATTTGACGAGGTAATCTTTTCTAGCCTATTTATACCAAGGTAAAATACTATTGAGGTGGAGCAATAATAATAATCCTCACATTTGATACAGCACCTTATTAGGTCTTTGTGACGTCTCAAAGCATTTCACTGGATATACTGTAAAGTGAATGAACTATATTTTGTGGGTGAAACATGGTCATATTAATTAAGACCACATCGGTTCTAATGAATGGCTGAACCCAAAGTGTAAAGTAGAAACGGCTGGGAACACTCAGCAGGTCAGGCAGCATCGATGGAGAAAGGAAAAGTGAGTCAATGTTTCGGGTCTTTCGCACCTTCGTCATCCTGTTCGTGGACCCGAAACGTTGACTCACTTTTCCTTTCCCCATCGATGCTGCTGAGTGTTCCCAGCGATTTCTGTTTGTGTTTCAGATTTCCAGCATCTCCAGAATTTTGTATTTTTGTCTAAAGTGCACAGTTCCCCTCATTCTCACTCTTTCTCTCTGTTTGGCTGCAAGTTGAACTGTTGTAAATTTTGAATCCAGGTATTTCCTGTGTCTATAATTAAATACAAGTTATATATATATTATACAGTATATATCATTATCTTTATGAGGGAGAAGACATAGAGGGTAGGGCGAATAATAAATAAACTGTGTCACTGGACTAGCTGGACCAAGGGACCTGGTTCAGTGCTGTAAAGACTGTGATCCTACTTCACTTTTTAAAAAAAAAACTGCCATGATATTTAGTTTCACAGGGTTTATCTGACAATCAAATTCATTTTATTTGTCCACAAAATATACAGTCAATTCACTTTACGGTGTATCCTGTGAAGCGCTTTGAGGCAGTGTTGATTCTTTCAAACACAGATTAGATAGTTTTAGGAAATAACATTCTGGGTACGGAGGTAGTTTGGGAGATGTGAAATCGATCACCAGTAAGGTGGAAGACGAATAGATGGACCCTGGTCTTTTTTCGTCATGCATTCCTTACGTTCTTATCTCCCTTGCAAGTGTACCATGGCATGGTGTTTACACTGTTAATTTGTATAACCTTGACAATTATCTCAGAAACGCATTCAGAGCTGAGGAGTAAATGAGAGTGGAATGCTGAGCCCAAAGTTGGTATTTACCTGGAATGTAAATTCTGGATATTTTTTGGCCGCAGCATTTGAGTCTATTATGGTTGACCTTCAAGATTAACTGAAGGCTTTGTTTCCTGACAGGGGTGAACACATCAAAGCCCGAGTGTGTTGCTAGTGTAACGGACAGAATGGACAGACGATGTACGTTGAATGGAGAAAAAAACTGCTTCAAATTAGGGTTTCTTTCGCTTTCCTTAATGTGTTTCTTGGTCGGCTGGGGATCTGACACATGTGGAAACCTATCCCAGAGCTACAGATAAGAATCCAAAGCAAGCTGAGATTTCCATCCGTTCCCACCTATGTTTTGAAGTCCAGCAAGTCTATTTGCTTATCCAACGAGCACCACCCTACCTGTTAGGGCTTTGGCTTGCAACATTAACAGGAGCTGAGTGGGATGACTCTGTGCCCCCAGTGACTGGTTGCCATTCCAGGTCCTGCCAATGAACTGTGCTGTGATCAGTAATGCCCTGGAATACTACAGATCTGCCAGGAACCAGACCTACCAATACTGTCTATCACAAGCCTGACTACATCGGGACCTTGCTGTCCTTGATTGCCCTTCACACCTTCTCAGGCTGACCTTGGTGTCCTCCACGACTCTGAGTACTGATACTCAACAATTGGGACTGAAGCCCCTCGATGTCTTCATTTGGGCCGTCAGAACCAGGCCCCCACTTGGGGGTAACTATCACTGGTTGGCCCAGTATTCAAGATGGCGGGAGCAGCACAGAAGGTCCCCAGGTGAGGCTGTCAAGAGCCCAATGTCATCCACAAACAAAGCCCCTCTCCTGTAAGAGAGAAACAGCTACATCAAGTCTTTCCCCCTCAATACATGTCATTGATGAACACATCCATCAGGGTGGGTGACAATGGGCAGTCTTGTCTCAGCAGAGGGCTAGGCCACTGTCGACCCTTACATGGATCTCGGAGCTGGAGAATCCATTCCAGATAAAATCCAGGATTTGGGCTTGTACTGGCATGCCTTCCAGTTTCATCATGATGGCTTTGTGAGGCACTAAGCCAAAAGTGAATGAACTTTGGTGGGGTAGGTTTCCTCTCAGCTTTATAATGTTCTCTACAGAGCCATGACCTGTCTCACACATTCTTCATAATTCCTCATAAAAAGAGACATAAGGACAACTGTCCTCCCAACGTGAAAGGTGCTGTAACAATGGAATGTTATTGTTGCTGTGTTGTTGTTGTTTTCTTCCTGATCATATTGTGAGCCTGTGATATACATGCAATAACGGTTAGGAATTCATCATTGATACCACCCACACCACCCACTGCCTGGGCCAATGCCCACCATCTCTCTCCCAGCAGGTTGGGTCATTAAGATCTTAAATCTGGCCAGTGTCTCTCGCTGGCTCCTCCAGCCTCCATGTAGATAGATCTCCGCTATGGCCTATTGGGCCAGATGCCGACTCCTCCTAATGTTCCCTCCAGAACCCCTCGTGTATTTGTTGTAGATACTGGACTCACACAAACCCAGAGAGACCCCTCTAGCCTTGGCCAACAACACACTTCAGCAAGTCAGCCAGGAAGAGAAAGATTTGGGACTGTCCTTGTGCAGTCACCCCGTCTTTCATAGTGACGCAGCCATTAATCCGCTTCCTTTCTCTGATGACTTTCCTAGCTTCACGCCATGCTTGGTCGGAAGTTGCCTTTGCTGCCTTTGCTTTCACCTGATGGCTCTCCTTCCTTTTGTCAGCGCCCTCATCAGCTACCTCAACCCCTACTCACCCCCCATTTCACACGTTCAACCCCACCACCCCGCTTTCAATCACAAAAACAATCACCTCCATGAAACCCACCACGTGCTCATTGGACCCCATCCCCACCCCCCTCCTCCGCACCCAGCTCCATTTGTTAGCCCCAGTCATTTCTGACACCATTAACCTTTCCCTCTCCTCAGGAACCGTCCCTACTTCCCTTAAAACAGCCACCATCACCCCTATCCTGAAGAAACCCTCCCTTGATGCGTCGCAACCATCAAGTTATCGACCCATCTCCAACCTCCCGTTTCTATCCAAGGTCCTTGAAAGAGTGGTTGCCTCCCAGCTCCGCTCTTTCCTTTCAAATCACTCACTTCTTGAACCCCTCCAATCAGGTTTCCGCCCTATCCACAGTACAGAAACTGCCCTGGTCAAGGTCACAAATGACATCCTAACCGCCTGTGACCAGGGCTCCCTCTGCCTCCTCGTCCTCCTTGACCTGTCTGCCGCGTTCGACACAGTCGATCACACCATCCTCCTTCAACGTCTTTCCTCCCACCTCAACCTTCAAGGCACAGTCCTTGAATGGTTCCATTCTTATTTGACCCACCGTTTACACTTTGTTTCTTCCAATGGCTTTTCTTCAAACCCCCGCACAGTTTCCCACGGCGTCCCTCAGGGCTCTGTCCTCGGTCCCCTCCTTTTCACCCTTTACACGCTCCCTCTGGGCGACGTCATCCGCAGACATGGGGTAAATTTCCACATGTATGCGGATGACACCCAGTTGTACCTTTCTGCCTCATCCCTCAACCCCCAGACGATCGATGTTCTGACAGCATGTCTGTCCGACATCGAATCGTGGACGAGGGACAACTTTTTGCAATTGAACGTGAATAAGACCGAGGCCCTCCTGATTGGCTCAAGCCAGCGCCTCCGCACATCGGGCGCTGCCAGCCTCAACATCCAAGGCTGCACTCTCCACCTCACAAAGCCAATCAGGAACCTCGGCATCATGTTCGATCAAAAACTTTCCTTCCTCCCCCACATCCGCACCTTGACTGGCACCGCCTATTTCCATCTGCGCAACATTGCCAGGCTCCGCAACTATCTTACCCCCCGCGCTGCCGAAACACTTGTGCACACGTACATCACCTCACGGCTGGATTACGGAAATTCTCTCCTAATCGGCCTCCCCAGTTCCTCCATTCATAGGCTGCAGGCCATCCAAAACTCTGCAGCCCGTGTACTATCCCGCACCCGCCTCCGTGACCACATAACCCCCACCCTTGCCCGTCTCCACTGGCTCCCCATCCTCCAGAGGATCGAATTTAAGATCCTCGTCCTCACCTACAAGGCCTTGCACGGCCTTGCCCCATCCTACCTAACCGATCTACTCTCCCCCTACAAGCCCACCCGGACCCTCCGTTCAACAGGACTTGGTCAGCTCCAAGCCCCCCGCCCGAACCGCCCCACCATCGGAGGCCGGGCCTTCAGTTTCTCCGCTCCCACCTTATGGAATGCCATCCCTCAATCCCTCCATTTCACCTCTTCCCTTTCCTCTTTCAAGGCCGGTTTGAAGACTTTCCTCTTCGATCGTGCCTTTTGTTCCACCCCGAACTCTTTTACCTCCCCTTCGTGTTTCACCCCTTCCCTAAACAAGAGGCGTGTGACCCGAGCTGGGAGGGGAGTGTTTACTCCCCTCCCAGCTCGGGTCACACGCCTCTTGTTTAGCGTCTTGGGACGTCCTCCCGACGTGAAAGGCGCTATATAAATGCAAATTGTTGTTGTTGTTGTTGTTACCCTGACAAGGTCCCATTTTTGAGATGGTGATGTAACAGATCAGATCTGAGCTGCTCCCAACCACTGATGACTACTGAACACTGTGCAGCTTCTAAACCTACAGTCACAAAGCAGATTGTTCAACCTGTTGCATTTCATCTCCAGCCACAGATAAGAACCATTGACAAACACCTTCTCTCCGCGTCTCTGAAATGTATTGTTTCTGAGAAATTCATTAATCTTTTTCTGCCGCATAACCGCCTTCCCCCCTCTCTCTGAGACTCTCTCTCCCCACCCATCCCCGCTATTTTGAGACTCATTGAGACATCCTCCCAATATGAAAGACCCTATACTGTACAGTATTGTAATGTAATGCTTTGTATAACTTGGGAGGTGCCACAAATTGATTCCTTCCTTCAGCTTTACCTTTCCTTCTTTTGTTTCCATTTGGTAAAACATGATCAAAAGTACTGCAGTCATCAGCCCATCCCACAAGTGAATGTGTCCCAATGCCTCCCATTCACTGTGAACCCCTTAAGGAAATCCTAAAATATAAACCTCACCCTCTGCCACCCCTCCCATCTCTCCCTCAAAATTCTCCTGGTTTACCGACGCCCAAAATCCTCCCTCAATTTCATCTCCGACATCTCCACCCTTCCTAGCTTCACTCTGCCTCTGCTCTGATCGCTTCATCATCCTCGCCGATTTCAACCTCCATTTCATCCCCTCTTGCTCTACCTCCTTGGACTTCTCCTCCCTCCTCTCCTCTCGCAACCTCTCCCTCTACATCCAGTCTGCCACCCAAATTCATGGCCACCAACTTGACCTTGTGATCACCCAGGGCCTCAGTGTCTCAGATGTCACCATCACTGACAAGGCCATCTCTGACCATGATTTAATCTCTTTCAACTCCTCTATCCCTCTCCCTACCACCTCCAATCCTACCACCATCTTCTACCACCCTTCGCCCTTGGAAGAAGATCTCCCCATAATCCCTCTCTGCAGCCCTGGAGTCCTCTGAACTCCTCCCACTCTGGCCCACCTCCCGCACCAACCCATCCTCCACACTCACTCTCCTCCACAACACCATCTCCACAACACTCGACGCCCCCTCACCTCCCAACTGCCTTCTGCTCTCGAACCTCACCCTTGTTCACCAGCCACTTCCACTCACTCAGGTGCCAGGTGCGGGCTGCTGAACGCACCAGGCTCAAATCTGGTCTAACGGTCCACTGGTACATTTGGCTGCACCAAATCAAAATCTACCACTCTGCTCTGGCCTCCGCCAAATCACACTTCTTCTTCAGTATAATCCTGGAGGCGAAGGACAACCCGAAACTCCTGTTCTCCACAACCAGCTCCTCTGCCCTCCTCGCCTCACCTCACAGATCCTCTCCTCCATCTCCCATTGTGAGGAAATGCTGGATTTCCTCGAGTCCAAAATCGAGGTGGTGACAGTTGAGCAGCTGTCACCACCCTCCCAACTTCTACCCCCCACCCCCTGCTCCCACACTCTGACTCCTACCCTCTCCTCCTTCCACCCCTTCGAACCTGTCTTGCCATCCTCTATCATCACCACCATATCCTCCATAAAGCCCACCACCTGCTCTCTGGACCCCGTTCCCACCCTTCTCCTTACCTCCCAGCTATACCTCCTTGCCCCACTACTTACTGACCTACTCCCTTTCATCCAGCATCGTTCCCACCCCACTCAAAACAGCCACCATCACACTGATCCTCAAGAAACCTTCCCTTGATGTGACGCAGCTCTCAAGCTACCAGCCCATCTCCAGCCTCCCCTTCCTGTCAATCGTGCTTGAAAGAGTCATTGCCTCCCAGCTTTGCTCCTTTCTCTCATCCCACTCCTTCCAAGAGCACCTCCAATCGCGTTTCCATGCTACTCACAGCACGGAAACTGCCCTGGTCAAGGTCACTAATGATATCTTGACCATCTGTGACCAGGGCTCCCTCTACCTCCTCTCTGCTGCCTTTGACCACAGCATGGACCACACAATCCTCCTCTACCGCCTCTTTTCCCACGGCGTCCCTCAGGGCTCTGTCCTCGGTCCCCTTCTTTTCACCCTTTACACGCTCCCTCTGGGCGACGTCATCCGCAGACATGGGGTAAATTTCCACATGTATGCGGATGACACCCAGTTGTACCTTTCTGCCTCATCCCTCAACCCCCAGACGATCGATGTTCTGACAGCATGTCTGTCCGACATCGAATCGTGGACGAGGGACAACTTTTTGCAATTGAACGTGAATAAGACCGAGGCCCTCCTGATTGGCTCAAGCCAGCGCCTCCGCACATCGGGCGCTGCCAGCCTCAACATCCAAGGCTGTACTCTCCACCTCACAAAGCCAATCAGGAACCTCGGCATCATGTTCGATCAAAAACTTTCCTTCCTCCCCCACATCCGCGCCTTGACCGGCACCGCCTATTTCCATCTGCGCAACATTGCCAGGCTCCGCAACTATCTTACCCCCCGCGCTGCCGAAACACTCGTGCACGCGTACATCACCTCACGGCTGGACTACGGAAATTCTCTCCTAGTCGGCCTCCCCAGTTCCTCCATTCATAGGCTGCAGGCCATCCAAAACTCTGCAGCCCGTGTACTATCCCTCACCCGCCTCCGTGACCACATAACCCCCACCCTCGCTCGTCTCCACTGGCTCCCCATCCTCCAGAGGATCGAGTTTAAGATCCTCGTCCTCACCTACAAGGCCTTACACGGCCTTGCCCCATCCTACCTAACCAATCTACTCTCCCCCTACACGGCCACCCGGACCCTCCGTTCATCGGAGGCCGGGCCTTCAGTTTCTCCGCTCCCACCTTATGGAATGCCATCCCTCAATCCCTCCGTTTCGCCTCTTCCCTTTCCTCTTTCAAGGCCGGTTTGAAGACTTTCCTCTTCGATCGTGCCTTTTGTTCCACCCCGAACTCTTTTACCTCCCCTTCGTGTTTCACCCCTTCCCAAACACTCCCCTCCCAGCTCGGGTCACACGCCTCTTGTTCAGCGCCTTGGGACGTCCTCCCGACGTGAAAGGCGCTTTATAAATATAAATTGTTGTTGTTGTTGTTGTTAAAGCTTCAAGGTTCTGTCCTCGACTAGTTCTGATCCTACCTTTCACTCCGTCTCCACTTAGTGTCCGCCAACGGCTTTTCCTCCAGCCCCTGCATCGTCTCGTGCAGCATTCCCCAGGGCTCTGTCCTTGGTCCCCTCCTCTTTACATCAAAAAGTTAGTTTGCAGGTGCAGCAAGCAACTAAGAAGGCGAACGGCATGCCAGCGTTCATTTCAAAAGGTTTAGAGTACAAGAGTAGGGAAGTCTTGCTGCAACTGGTTAGGGCTCCGGTGAGACGGCACCTAGAGTATTGTGTGCAGTTTTGATCTCCTTATTTAAAAAAGGACATACTTGCCTTAGAGGGGGGGCAGCGTAAATTCACTAGGTTAGTTCCTGGGATGAGGGGACTGACCTATGAGGATAGGTTGAATAAACTAGGGCTGTATTCTCCAGAGCACAGAAGAATTAGGGGGGATCTTATTGAAACATGTAAAATTCTTAAAGGGCTAGATAAAGTAGACACTGAAGGATTGTTTCCTCTGGTAGGAGAATCTATAACCAGGGGTCACAGTCTTAAAATTAAGGGTCAGCCTTTTAGAACAGAGTTGAGGAAACATTTCTTCACTCAGAGGGTAGTGAATTTATGGAATTCAATACCCCAAAAGGTGGTGACGCTCAGTCCTTGAACATTTTCAAGGCTAAGACTGACAGATTTTTGAAAAATAGAGGGATTAGGGGATATGGGGATGGGGCAGGTAATTACGGTTAGGTCAGAAGATCAGCCATGATCTTATTGAATGGCGGAGCAGGCTCGAGGGGCCAAATGGCCTACTCCTGCTCCTAATTCTTATGTTCTTATGTTCTTACTCTCTACATGCTCCCCCTCAGTGACATCATCCACAGACATGGGGTTAATTTCCCCATGTATGCAGATGACACCCAACTCTACCTTTCTGCTTCCACCCTCAACACCACAACCACTGGCATCCTGACTGCCTGCCTATCTGGCATTGAGTCCTAGACGAGAAACAACTTTCTGAATGTGCACAAGACTGAGGCCTTCCTAATGGCTTGCGTCAGCACCTCCACACCTCAGACACTGGCAGCATCAGCATTCAAGGCTGCACTCTGCACCTCTCAAAGACAGTCAAGAACCTGGGCACCTTGTTCGACCCTGAACTGTCGTTCCTTCCACACATCTGCCTTGCACCATCTTCACAACATTCCCAGACTCTGCCACTGCCTCACTCCTCAGGCTACCGAAACCCTTGTCCACTTATTCGTCATATCAAGGCTCGACTATGAAAATTCCCTCCTCATCGGCCTTCTTGTTTTTTCCCTTCACAAGCTGCAGATCATCCAGAACTCTGCCCCTCGTGTCTTCTCCCGCACCAACAACAACAAAATTACATTTATAGAGCATATTTCACGTTGGGAGGACATTCCAAGTTATGCTTCATGCCCCCTGCCCAACCTGCTCTACCATTGGCTGATGGGCTTTCAGACTCTCTGCCCCCACATTCTGGAACTCCATCCCACCTTCGCCTCGCTCCCTCCCTCGCTTCCTTGAAGGCCGGTCTCAAGACCTTCCTCTTCAACCACGCCTTCTTGTGCCCTCCCAACTATCTCCCTCCCCATCTAACTCTCTCCCTCCCCCCCCTCCATTGCTTGGGTCCTGACCAGATTGTTCAGTGCCTTGGAACGTCCTCCTGACGTGAAAGGCGCTCTACAAATGTAATTTTGTTGTTATCATTGTTGTTTTTCTGAAATCCCAATTTTTACTGTTTGTAACAAGGGGTGAATAATTACAATTATAGCTGAAATGGTTTTCAGGAATGTTACTAGTAGAATAATCAACAATGAACACAATTTGGCAGATAATCACACACTTCATATCCGTGCGTTAATCATTACATAAGATAAGCAACACACCTCAAAGTCCGGCCTGAGAGTCTTGGCAGTTCATAAACATTCGCCCACAGTTACAGACACAGAATGGATTCAACAGCCAGAGCCACCAGGAAGCTGTTTGCTTTGGAAATACCAGATATCATCGTGATCGTAGTTTACTTTGTGTTTGTTATGGTCGTGGGGTTATGGGTAAGTTCAGTGGGCTCCGGATCACTTTTATAGCATATAGAATATTACAGCACAGAAAGAGGCCATTAGTATATTGTGCCTATGCCAGCTCTTTGGAAGAGATACCCAGTCAATCCTGCTGCTCCATTCTTTCCCCATATACTTGTAATTTTTTTCCTTTTCAAATACCTATCTAATTCCCTTTCGAAAGTTGTTATTGAATCTGTTTCCTCCACGTGTACTGCATTCCAGAATGTAAAACCTCGCTGTGTAAAAAATAATCTCCAGTCTCTCCACATAACTCAAGTCCCTCATCCTTGGTACCATTCTGGTAAACCTCATTCTCCGAGGCTATGATATCCTTCCTAGAGTGTATAAAAGATAGAAAACCTACACGCTTTATTTAATGGAAAATGCAGCCTTATTCACTGGCATTTATTAATGCAGTTTTGTGTCATTTCTGCCAGTCATTACAGAGATCCTACCAGTCTGTGTAAAGCACTTTGGGGTATTTTCCCGCATGTAATGCGCTGTATAAATGCTGATTTTTTTGAATGGAATCTTTGTCACTGATCTTTGTGGCTCCTGGATTCAGAGACAGTTGCAAATGTTCTAATTAATAACAAAACGGGTGGTAATTTCCAATAGAGGCAGAATTATTCAATGCTGAGTATTCTGAATGAGCCTTTTGTTTGTTTGCTTTGTCCTGTGATGGTCAACAGTTTTTGAGGGGAAGCTTGGTTTTCTATCTTTAACAACAAAAAAAGCTTAGTGTCCTGGAGCTTGGCAGTGCAGAGTCTGACACTGAGCCAGGGGGAAAGGGTGGGTGCAGGTGATTATAAGCACAATCAAAAAAGAAAGTCTTTAGGTGGGATTTGAAGCTGTGGAGAGAGGGGCCGGAGGGGTTGAGAGAGAGAGTGCCAGAGTTTCGGGGTGTAGTGGGTGAAGGTACGGTCACTGACAGTGTGGAGGGGACGAGGGACAAGCAGGAGATCAGAGCCAACCGAGCATAGGCAACGGGTGATGGAGTGAAGAGCAACAAAGGTCAGAGAGTTAGGGAGGTGCGAGGGCATGAAGGGATTTGGAGTGAGAGGATCTTGAAATCGATCCGTTCAGTGATTGGCAGCCAGTTGAGCCTGACAAGGACTAGGTGATGGAGGTTTATGTGGGTGAGAATCCGGGTGGTGGAGTTCTGTATTAATTGTATTTTATTAATGGTGGAGCTGGGGAGATAGTCTAGCCGGGAAGTGTATGGATGGGGATTGCAGTTGCGTTAGTTGTGAGATATTGACTCATAACTAAAGATTAGTTGTCCACTAATCTATTTTTCTTTCCTCATTCCACCTTCTATTCTCTTCCCCCTAGTCTTGAACATGCTGACTCTGCCCAGTAGATGGTGAGCGAGATTACCAGGCCAACCTGTGGTAACCGCCTAACCCACACTCTGCACATTAAATACGGTCTCACTGTTCAATCATAGAATCATAGAATCTGTTATACAGAGACCAGGCCATTAATCATAGAATCATAGAATTATACCAGAAGGAGGCCATTCTGCCCATCGTGTCTGTGCCAGCTCTTTGAAAAGAACTGTCCAAATCAATCCCTCTCCTCCACTCTCTCCTCATAGCGCTACAAACCTGTCCTCCCCAAATAATGATCTACTTCTCTCTTAAAAGTTGTTATTGAATCGGTTTCCACCCACCCTTTCAGGCAATGTATTCCAGATCCCAACAACTTGTGAAGTTGTTCATAAAGACAACCACAAATTTCAGACATTCTCTGTGATTCAGATCTGTTACATTGAAACCCACTCTTTTGCAATGTACAGTATTTGGTATCACGGGAGAAGGAATGCCACTCCAGCAGCACTCAGCAGCTATGCCAGGCTGATGTGTAATTGACACGGAGCTGCTTTAATAATATTGGGGCTTTGTTTCAGTGTGATGGTGCTTGAGTTAAAAATTACAGAAACTGGAATTCCAGGTCTCAAGGGACCTTAAAGTATCTTAAAAGGTAATGAGTTTTTTTTATCAAGGCACCTAAATACACACACACAGACATTCACACACATATCCACTGCTTCAGAGTATCCAAACCAGCCAGAGTTCCACAGATATATATATATATCTGTATATATATATATATATATATAGATATATGTATGTATCACACTTCCACCTACAAAATCTTTGTAAATCTTTTTAAATTAAACAAAAATGAGTCAAGGAATTTTTTCTCCTTAAGCACTGAACTAACATGGCCAGAGAAATGGTGGGATAGCAACCCGTTCCTGATTTGTTGCATGGCAAACCTTAATGTTCCGCCGAGCTGCCAACATCAGCCGAGCTGCCAACATCAGCCGAGCTGCCAACATCAAGTTTATTTATAACCAACCGACCTGTTGCAACTACATTTGCCACCGATGTGGAATATAGATTGTCACACAAGTAGACACACATTTCATCTCTATCTACACCAGTGGTTTCCAAACTGTGGGGCGCGCCTCCCTTGGGAGGTCCTCCCGCGCTGGGAGGGGTGGAGCCGAGGACCCGAGTGTGCGGAGTCGAGTATGAAGGAGTGGATGGGGGGGGGCACAACAAGAATGTTGCTGAGTTAGGGGGGGCGCAGCTATTCAAAGTTTGGAAGCCGCTGATCTACACTAATCTGGCAGGGCTCCTGTGAGAGGACTCAGCGCTTTTCAAATGTAATTTTGTTGTTGTTTTGCTTTGCCTATGTTCTTTATTTTGGTCCCGCCATTTGGCTATATATGGCTCAGAGCCACAGTGCTTGTCCGAGATGTAACTGTCCACAGCACCACTTTGACTCAGTCACCAGCAGGTCCAACTGCAGCAAAAAAAAGCAAAACTGAGAATAACTTAACAACAATAGGAAATACCCCAAAACAAATGTGCCCACGTCACTCTCAGATGCAAGACCTTTCTGATGAGGTATGATTCATAGAGATCTCTATGTCATAGAATTATACGACACAAAAGGAGGCCATTCAGCCCATCTAGTCTGTTGGGGAGCAACTCAATCCCACTGCCCAGCTTTCTCCCCATAACCTAACAGACCTGCTCTTCCTAAATAAAGATCTAATTCCCTTTTAAAAGCTGTCAATTGGTTATTGAGATCAACTGGTTATTGAGATCTTTCTTGAAGCGCAGACAGACATTGTCGGTTTATTAAATACTGTAGATAGAAGAAGATATAGAGGTTACTGAGAACATTTAACAGGTCAGGTGGTGTGTATGGAGAGAGGAAAGTGACCAAAGGTCATTGACCTGAAACATTAAATCACTTTTGTTTTTATTTCAGATTTCCGGCGTCTGCAGTATTTTGCCTTGTAATTGTAGCAAGTGTATCTTGGGTATGAGAAAATATATCTAATCCTTTTCTTCTTTACAGTCCTCTTTTCGAGCCAACCGTGGCACAGTGGGAGGTTATTTTCTTGCTGGAAGAGCCATGACCTGGTGGCCTGTAAGTCTACATCTTTATCTCCTGGGTACTTTGTTTGACTGATCAGCACATTGATCAGCAATGTGGACATTAAAAGATCTTGTGGTGCCATCTGCAAAGTGAAGGTAGTTTCTCCTGGTGACTTGGCCAACAAGATATGGTTAATAACATAATAATGCAAATCGATTGCATTATTTGCCAATAAAATGCCAATCTGCTATAATTTACGGTATATCCTGTGATATGTCCTTCCAATGTCAAAGGCACTACACCAAATATAGTACAGTATAAGGATTTTTTGTTTCACAAATGTAAGAAAGATTAATAATTTTATGCCATCTGCAAAAAGCATCTTTTATTACATGTTTAACATCCGATATAATAAAATAACTCAAGCTTGCATCTGATATGGGGCATTATCATGCCTTCGACACATCTCAAACCTCTTCACAGGATACACTGTAAAATAAATGGACTATATATTTTGAGGGCAAAACAAGGCAGCCAATTGCTCATAGCAGATGTTTGTAAAGTAGAGCTTTTGTTGTTCAAATCGCAAGATGTTCATATCCTGATCAAACCCACATAGAATAGTTTTTTTCATATATAAAATAGTATAAAATGGGAAAAAATTGTAAACTGACTGTGTTTTATTGCGGTTCTTCACAGATCGGAGCATCCCTGATGTCCAGTAATGTGGGCAGTGGGCTGTTTATTGGCCTGGCAGGGACAGGAGCAGCTGGAGGAATTGCGGTGGGAGGTTTTGAATGGAATGTGCGTTGGCCACTAACAAGTTTAATCTGAAGAAAAGACAAAATCCTGCAGATTATGAAAATCTGAAATCATAGAATTATACAGCACAACAGGAAGCCATTCAGCCTATCAAGCCTGTGCCGGCTTCTATAAAAGAGCTGTCCAAATTAATCCCACTTCTCCTCTGTCTCCCTATAGCCTGGCAAATTTGTCTTCTCAAAATATCTATTAGAATAATAGGTCACTGGGAACACTCAGCAGGAGCAAAGGTCATCAACCTGAAATGTTAATTCACTTTCCTCTCTCCATAAATACAGTACTGCCGACCTGCTGCGTGTTCCCCGCCACTTCTGTTTTGTAACAAAACAACAGATGACATTTGTACAGCACCTTTCAAACCAGGATGACGTCCCAAGGTGCTGGACAGCCAGGGATCTGCACTAAGCAGCTGATGTTTGGGATCAAGAGGGCGGGGAGGTAGGGGTAGGAAGTTGACATGGTTGAAGAAGAGGGTCTTGAGATGGAGCTTGAAGGAGGCTGAGGCAGAGGGATGTAGGATGGAGTTCTAGATGCTAGGGGCAGGGATGAGTGATGAGGAGCCAATGGAACCGGTCGAGAATAGGGGTGATGTGGTCGGGGTTTAACAGGTTTAATCTGTTGTGCAATGCATCAGCGACAAACAGCACAGCATGTTCCCTCCTATGCAAAGCTTACATCCTTTGCTTTCTTTCCACCGTTAGATTGGATTGCAAGGCAGGTCTGAGGCAAACTATTATGGAAGTCCAGTAGAGTTTTCCCATCACCTGCCAGGACTTTATGATGGTACAGTGGAAATTCATGAATTTGGACTGGGTTAGCAGTCTGACCTCACCAGTGAGTTTATATAACTGTGTTACTAGGGATCATGTTGAAATGCAAGACTACCAACAATAGAATCATAGAATCATAGAATTTTACGGCACAAAAGGAGGCCATTCGGCCCATCTAGTCTGTGCCGGCTCTTTGAAAAGAGCGATTCAATCACACTGCCCTGCCCGCTCCCCATAGCCTAATAGACCCGTTCTCCCTAAATAAAGATCTAATTCCCTTTTAAAAGTTGTTATCGAATCAGCCTCCACCACCTTTTCAGGCAATGCATTCCAGATTCGAACAACTCGCTGAGTGAAAAAAATTCTCCTCAGCTCCCCTCTACTTCGCCTTGAAACTATTTTAAATCTGTGACCACGAGTCACAGATTCACCCACGAGTGGAAATAGTTTTTCTCTATTTGCCCTGTCGAAACCCCTCATGATCTTATAAACCTCTATTAGGTCTCCCCTCAATCTTCTCTGCTCCAGAGAGAATAACCCTAGCCTATCTAGCCTCTCCTCATAGCTGAAGTCCCTCAATCCTGGCACCATCCTAGTAAATCTTCGTTGTACCCTTTCCAATGCCTTCACATCCTTTCTGTAGTGTGGTGACCAGAATTGAACACAGTATTCCAGCTGAGGCCTCACCAAAGTCCTATAGAGGTCAGTCAGCACTTCCTGACTTTTGTACTCTATACCCCTATTTATAAAGCCTAGTATCCCATATGCCTTCTTAACAGCCTTGTCTACCTGTCCTGCCACCTTCAACGAGTCACTAACACAAATCCCCAGGTCTCTCTGTTCCTTTACACCATTTAAAATTGTACTATCTAGCCTATATTGCCTCCCTTAATTTCTTCTCCCAAAATGCATCACCTCACACTTCTCTGCATTAAACTTCATCTGCCATGTGTCTGCCCACTTTACCAATTTGTCTATATCCTCTTGCAGATGGCTACTATCCTCCTCACTGTTTACTATTCTCCCTAACTTAGTGTCATCTGCAAACTTGGAAACTGTACTCTGTACACCCAAGTCCAGATCATTGATGTAGATTACAAACAGCAATGGTCCCAAAACTGATCCCTGTGGCACACCACTGCTCACTTCCCTCCAATCTGAAAAACAGCCGCTCACTACAACTCTCTGCTTTCTGTCTCGCAGCCAGTTGTGGATCCACGCTGCCACTGTCCCTTTTACGCCATGGGCCTTTAATTTCATAATAAGTCTCTCATGTGGCACTTTGTCAAATGCCTTTTGAAAGTCCATGTAAACTACATCAACTGCGCTACCATTATCCACCCATTCCGTTACCTCATCAAAAAATTCTATCAGATTTGTAAGGCAAGATTTGCCTTTAACAAATCCATGTTGACTGTCCTTTATTAGCCTATATCTTTCTAAGTGAAGATCTACCTTGTCCCTGATTATGGACTCTAGAAGTTTGCCCACTACCGACGTTAGACTGACTGGTCTGTAGTTACCAGGCTTGTCCTTCTGCCCCTTTTTATACAAGGGAGTAACATTAGCTATCCTCCAGTCCTCTGGCACGACCCCTGTGTCCAAGGAAGATTGAAAGATCGTGGCCAGAGTCCCTGCTATTTGCTCCCGTGCCTCCCTTAGTAACCTAGGGTGCATCCCATCCGGACCAGGTGACTTATCCACCTTGAGCGACGTCAACCTTTTTAGCACTTCCTCTCTGGTTATAATTATTCTATCCATTTCTCCTACCCTCTCCTCTAATACCATGGCATTGGCTGTATCATTTTCTTTTGTGAAGACAATACTTGACCATGTTCATGTCAATTGAGATTCTACTTCTGCTGACCCCCCTGAATCAGATCTGTGACCTGAGGGACAGAATGACGATGGTGCGCATCCATCATTGCCTTGTGGGTGATTTCTCACTCTTACTTCATTGGCATATTTGCGTTTACTTGGCGGGTCTCAGTGGATGCTGTGCCAACCAAACTATGCTGTATTTACATTTAAAACCCTCATGTTTGAGCCCTGCATTTCTACAAGAATCCAGGGGGTAAAATTAAAATGCTTAATGGAGCTGTCAACTACCTGAACTCAGTTCCTCGTGGCAATGGCAGACATTGAGGGGCTATGTTCTTGAGTCTTGAGTTCTTGAGAATCAATGTTCTTCAGAGACTGTGGTTAACAATGACAACAACAACAACAAAATTACATTTATAGACCCCCTTACATATCGGGAGGACGTCCCAAGGTACTGGGATCTAGTTAAGACTTAGAGTTTGCTATTGTGTACGAATAGCTTTGGCTATTATTATCTCTTATTGCACCTTGTAACCAGGAGAGTGGTTTACACTAGCATTGACCGTACAATACATCACTTACACAGCACCTTTCGTATAAGATGCCGTCTCCATACATCGGACTTTCATGCCAGACAGCATTACCACACAAATATTGAAATAATGAAATAAACACTAGAGTAAATCTGGATGTTTTTGTATTGGAGTATTTTACCAAACAAATGGAGAGAAAAATCAGTTACCCAGGAATGGCAGGTTGCTGTGAGCTGTGAAGGACCCATATAAAACTGTAAGCATTATGTAACAGCACAGATAGTCAAGACTGGAGTGACACAAGACATTTCTGACTGCCAACAACTGCCTGAACATTATGTCAAAGTTTGAGAGAAATAAAAGGAGTTGATGCAGGAGATAAGATTGCGAATTCCTATAGATGAGTCACTGATTTCAGGCCTGTTGAGGAAGCCAGTGTGTGATTTACCCCGTGTTTGTTTGGCAGCACAAGGCTTCCAGTGTCTTTAATCACTTGGAAAAGCTGCAGGGGGTAAAGTAATTAGTTAACTCAGACTTGAGAGCATTGAATTTGAATCGGGTGTCTCCCACTTAACTCTCCCACTCCCCCTGCTCCCTCCCCCCATCTTAGTACCTGTATTTATTTTGCCCCATCTCTTTACCATTGTTCCAGGCTACCTGGGCACTGCTGGCACTTGGCTGGATATTTGTGCCAGTCTACATAGCTGCTGGTGTTGTCACTATGCCTGAGTACTTGAAGAAACGGTTTGGAGGCCAGAGAATCAGAATCTACATGTCTGTGCTGTCCCTCATTCTCTACATCTTCACCAAGATATCGGTAAGAGGAGCCAGAGGAGGAAGGGGTGCCAAGGCTTTTATTGTGTCAGCCTGGCTCAATTGGTTGGAGTCAGTCCTGCCGTCAGGTCACAAGATTGCACTACCTTGGGCAAATTTCCTTTCTCCGCACGTCCGATAATTTATGGAATTCACTACCCCAGAAGGCTGTAGATGCTCAGTCCTTGAACATTTTCAAGGCTGAGACAGATAGATTTTTGCAAAATAGAGGGATCAGGGGATATGGGGATAGGGCAGGTAATCAGAGTTAGGTGAGAAGATCAGCCATGATCTTATTGAATGGCGGAGCAGGCTCGAAGGGCCGAATGGCCTACTCCTGCTCCAATTCTTATGTTCTTATATAGTAAATTCTCTGAAGAACGTTGAGTCATCTAGAATACGTTAAAAGCGCTCTATCAATTGGAAGGATTATTATTATTAATTTATTGTTTTAAAAAAAGTTCTCTCCTATAAGTTGGGAATGATTTGGCAGGCAGAGCTACAGCTTGTCAGTGGCCAACATGAGTTGCTGGCTGGAGTCAAGCCTCAATGTTCTGCATCAATCCTAAAAGTATTGTGTGGCACACTAGCAGTGAACGCTCCCTCACTGAACCACTCCTCCTGTCTCTGGATAACCTCCCTGTGCCAGGAACTCCGCCACCAACGTGCAGACATTCAAACCCACTCACCCTTACCTTGTGATGCAGACCTCACCACTATAGCTGGGGGAGTTCTGCTGCCCCCATTGATCCAGTACAAATTCTCCACTTCTTCTTCGTATCAGCACCAAGCAGCAGGGTCAGGTTGCCCTTCATGTGATTGATTTGTTGCTTCAAGTGCGGAGCAAGCCTAGAGTGAATAATCTCCACACTCGAGCCTTTACAGCAACAATGATGGCTTGTTCTTTCCATGCAAAACTCAATATAAATGTCAGTATGACTCTCGCGAGTAATAGATCTTTGGATATAGAAGGGGTGTGAGAGGGATTTGGAGGGATGGAGGCTCTTGTGAAGTATAAACATCAATACCAACGTGTTAGGCCAAATGGCCTGTTCTCACTCTATAACAATCCATGTGCTACAAAATAGACAGTCACTATACTCTATGGGAAATCTATTGAACAATCTAACAACCTAATTACTATTGTGATGATGAAGATAATGATGTGACTTATTCCTGTTTTCAGACTGACATTTTCTCGGGAGCACTTTTTATCCAGGTTTCTCTGGGTTGGAACCTTTACCTGTCTACAGTACTCCTGCTGATCGTGACTGCTATCTACACAATAGCCGGTAATTATTGACACCCCATGGCTCAGTGGGCAGTGGGCACAGGAGCATTAGTTCTGCCTATAAACACAATTGCCCATTCGAGCAGAAACCAAAATATCACTTTCCATAAAACTGTAGTTTATTTCTCCTCCAAAAAAGAGAAATTGGCTTTTTAATGCAAAAGCACCCAAACAACAACAATAACAACAAAACACATACCTGAAAGACAATCAATGACAGATATTATGTTATGAGGAAAGGCAGATAAATGGGGCTGAAAGGATTGCTCTTAATTTTTCCAAGAGGATCAGAGGAGCCAGCACAGATATGATGGGCTGAATGGCCTCCTTCTGTGCTGTATGTTTCTATGGTTGGGCGGGGTTGCTGTTTGTTTTGTAAATAGCGGCTCCTGATAGTAACTGATCCGAGGGAACTCCGCTGAACAGCATAGACAGCATTGGTGTAGGGTTCCTGTGGGGCGGCGTGGCAGCTGTTGACAATACTGGTATGTCTTGAGGGACACCCATTATACAAACTGTTGCCCATTGGAGCCCGATACAGAACAACAACAACTTGCATTTATACAGCAACCTTCGCATGGTCTAGTGGCCCTGGAGGGTGCACTCCCATAATGTGAAATTCAGATATTAATTAGCAATTCCTATTGTGATTCGGTTTGGCGCTCCCCCTGCAACACGTCAACACTTTTCACTCCACATCCAGGACCTGCTCAGATAATTCCCACCAAATTACCTTAGCCCTGTGTCTTGGCAATTCCCGTGTATGACCGCTATCTATGCAGGTTTCTGCCTTGCTGTGTCCTGGTAACAACTCTGATAGCATTAGAACAAGTTCAAATCAAATCCAGGACACATTTAATTTCAGGCACAAGGCACTGCCAGGCTCCGAAAGATTTATTTTCACCCTGACTTCAAGCTAAAAGCTTCAGCGCGCAGGACGACTGCGTTTCATCAGATTTATTAGGTCCAGTCTGCTGATAATTGTTTTTGAAAGTTTGTAAGTGACTATTTGTTTTCTGGCTTTGGCCAATGGCAGGAGGATTGACTGCAGTGATTTACACGGATGCTCTTCAGACGGTGATTATGGTGGCCGGAGCATTTGTCCTCATGGTCATTGGTAGGTGTTCCACTGTGAGCAAACACAGAGACAGCACAGATACACAGCAACAGAAGCCAATGACAAGCCGCGGTGTTATGGAGATAAATGAATTTGTATCTAATGAGCATGTTCTGGTAGCTGACCTTTATAGCTGGTCTTTATGATTACCACTTTCTTAGCATTGTGATCACTCCTACCCCAACATTAATTGGCTTCCAATGTTAACAGAGGCTCATTAGCTGCAGGCTGGGAAAGCAGCACACAACACAACACCTCTCCTGTAAGGTAATGAATGGCTCAAAGTACATTACTGGGAGGCTGTGGGTCTCCCTGAGAAGAGGGGTCTGGGTGTTGGGTGAGGAACCTGGGTGTTAATCCAAAGCTTATTTGGGTTTTAGCAAAGTTTACAAAGCTAGGAAAGGGAGCACAAGGTGACGGGATTTTGAGGAGATGATTTCAGGGGCGGAATTGTAAGATTGGTTTGGAGAAGCAATTTGTCCCATAAACCTGAAGTGAATTATCTGATTTATCTGCTGGTGGCCCGGTTGGCGCTTCCTCTATGTGTCCTGGCCACTAACCTCCCGGTTGGTGGCCAGGACACATAGAGGAAGCACCTTGTCCTTTCACACGGGATCTTTAATCAGGCAGACAGGATCTCGGTTTACCATCTCGTGTGAAAGAGGGCAAGAATGGGGAGAGCGTGGGGGAGCTGTGCTGTATAATTCTAGGATTCTATGATGCTCATGCCTTTACATTAGCCACTTGACAATCTGGCTCAATTGGTCAAAATTTTGCCTCTGAGTGAGAAGATTCTGATTTCAAATCTCACGTCACGACTTTGAACTCACATGGTCCAGTTTACAAAGTGGTGCTGTGTAAAAGGAGAAGCGAGTTTCTCCAGCTGCTCTGGGCCAATAATCCCCCAGATAACAATGGACATCCACTTCACAGCTGTTTGCGGGTTGTTGCTGAGTGTAAATTGACTGCTGTGTTTTGCCCACAATTATTATTTGTTATAAGAAGAGAAAAATGAGCAGGTGATTCAATAAAGGTAAAGCTGAGTGAGAAAGTTTGTGTGGGAAAGACATGTTTGTTTGTGTTTTAAATTGCCCCTCTCTGATCTACCTTAAGCAACTGAGAGAAAAGGAAACAGGAGAGGACACATTCAGGAGAGGTAATCCGTACGTTTTTCATGTGAAATACATTGCAGATATCAGGAACTGAAAGTAACAATCTTTTACTGTCATTAATAATGAGAATACTTACATTCAACATCCCGCCTTTCACGTCAGAGATTGGCTCAAACCACCTGCCTCATGGTATTCCTCTTTGAGCGCAGGTTTTATCCAGGTCGGCTGGTACGAGGGTCTGGAGGAGAAGTACTTCCAGGCCATTGCTAACGTCACCGTGGCCAACACAACATGTCACATCCCGCGTGCGGACGCCTTCCACATGTTCCGCCACCCGGTGAGCGGTGACATTCCCTGGCCGGGCCTGGTGTTTGGTCTCTCCGTGTTGGCCACGTGGTGCTGGTGCACTGATCAGGTAAAACCACCAACACCAGCACAGCAACACCTGACTCACCCGTCCTCAAACCATTGATGGCTCTCATTGATCAACTGATCACATTGAGAGGTTTTCAACAATTTGAGGATTAACACATAACAGAGGCAATTTTTTTTACACACACACACACATCTACAAGGCATTGTCAAGGTGGGGGTAGATAGATATGATCAGAGTATTGGGGATATGGGGCAAGGGAGGGTAAATGTACTTGAGGTATAGATCAGCCATGATCTTATCAGATGGTGGAATAGGCTTGAGGGGGCTGAATGGCCTCCCCCGAATCTATGTTTCAAGCAATGAGGACTGACTGTGGTATGTATGGAACCAATTGTGACTTGGGACATCCTCCTGACGTGCAAGGCGCTATACAAATGTAATTTGGTTGTTGTTGTTGTATATTTTTCAATGAAAAAAAAGTCCAGAGTCTGAGAATGGCAAATAATTTCCCTTCAAACAGGTGAAAATACACCATTTGGAGGGAAAACAGATTATTATCTGTCTTTGAATCCTGGGAAATGGGAACATGTCTGTACTTACCGACAAAATATTACGATCAAGGCCAACTTGTTCTTAAACCCTGTTACCCCAGGCGGCAGCATTCCTGGGAACTGAGCATTTACTGTTGCCTGTAAACCCGGATCTGACAATGAATATATGCCACAGATTCTGGTGCTTTGGTTCAGTGCAGCCCTGGAGTGCTTCACATGGTGACAGAAACTCTTTAACCCATTTCCGCTATGTTCATGCTTTTTGCTCCTTCCACCCCCTTTTGATTCCAACCCCCACGTCAGGTGCAAACACTTAACTTTCCAGCCCTTGTAATGTCCTTCCGATGTGAAAGCTGCTGTGTAGATATCATTTTGTTGTTAAATTTCTGGGGTAGAGATAAATTGAATTTTGTTCAGGAATTCTCATTTGTAAACATGAGGGGAAAGAGAATAGAGGAGCCTGGATGTGTGAGGTGGGGGGTGGGGGGAGAGTTAGAGGGGCTGGCAACTCTTGGAGAGGAAAAACACTCCCCCCAGCTAGTCTGTTACTATTTTGAGGCTGTCATTTTGTGTATGGGACGATTTCATGCAATTTATTACAAATTGGTCATCTCCAACCAACAACAACAAGAAAATCCACGACTGTTTGTGGGGATGTTGCTGTGCTCAATTGGCTGCCGAGTTTCATCCACATATATACAGTCAATTCACTTTACAGTACATTCTGTGAAGCGCTTTGAGATGGCGAGAAGACGTGCAAAGTGTTATATTAAATGCAAGAAATATTATTATTGATCGACTCCTGTGAATGTGTGACACCCCCTTCCTGCTCGTCCGCACGGTTTCATTTGTTTAAATATTGCCTTTATTTCGAACAGGTGATTGTGCAGCGGTCCCTTTCAGCGAAGAATCTGTCTCATGCCAAAGGTGGCTCTGTGCTGGGAGGCTATCTGAAGATGCTGCCGATGTTCTTCATTGTGTTGCCAGGCATGATCAGCCGGGCGCTGTATCCAGGTGGGTGCAAAGGATGTCAATCACTTTTGAACAAAATTCCTTTCAACGGAGTAGTCTTTTTGATAATAATTATAATCCTTGTATTTGATATAGCACCTTATCACATCTTTAAGAAGTTTCAAAGTGCTTCACAGAATATACACTAAAGTGTAGTGACTGTGTGTTTTGTGGGATTATTTCCCCTCGGAAAACGCTCCGCCAATCGAGTACCAAAAAGGTTCCTACTCGCTGCAAGACAAACAGGCATTTTACCTCGAAAATGCTGCTCAGACAGTTTTGCCCACTGTGAACCGACAAACACGTGTGAAGCGAATGACACGTTTACCGAGTTAATTCAGAAGATCCTCAGCCAAGCCAAACTTCAGGCAAGTTAGGGCAGGACCCTGTGTTGAGACCAGAAACACTAGCGACCCCATCGAGAGTGACGCGTCTCAACTCAGACTGATTGGTAATGTACCCTGGCATCCTGTTTGCCTTGTTTATTGCTGCCTCACACTGTTTGGACACGGTGAGCAATGAGTCAATTAACACCCTCTAAGTCTCTATCAGCTTCCTCCTTGACAAGTTCCAGCCCATCCACACAAGCAGCAAAACAGCGGGGAAAGTATATTTTTACGGAGAGATATAGGATTGTTGCCCAAGTCCTGCAATGGGAATTGCTAACAAAGTGCACTGCAAATGGCTCATGTGGGGATTTCAGTGTCAGATACACAAGTCAGAACTAAAAACACAAGTTACTGGGAACACACAGGCAGCGTCTATGGAGAGAGGAAAGCGAGTCAGTGTTTCAGGTCAATGACCAAAGGTCACTGGAACACTCAGTAGGTCAGGCAGAACCTGCGGAGAGAAGGGATTTGAATCCTTGACCCATTAAGTGTTCCCAGCAACGTCTGTTTTTATTTCAGATTTCCAGCATTGCAGTATTTCAATAATAATCCTTGCATTTGATATAGCGTTTTCACATCTTATCGACGTCCCAAAACGCTTCACAGAATATACTGTAAAGTGAATTGACTGTATATTTGTGGACGAAACGCAGCAGCCAATTACGCACAGCTGCGTCCCCACAAACAGTTGTGGGTTCAAATGACCAATTTTTATTATTGTTTTTTTCTGGAGGGATAATTATTAGGCTTGTGGAGCAAGGAAATTTGCCCAAGGTGTCGCCCTGACCTGCCTGGATTCGAACACAGGTCTCACGCTTGTAAGGCGAGTGCTCTAACCACTGAGTTACAGGAGCTCCACAAATGTTGCCTTTTGTTTATTGACAGAAATCAGAGCAATAGTCATTTTCACTTTGCAGATTCAAAGTGGCGTCCTTCAGATGAGATGTTAAACCGAGGTCCTGTGTGTGGCCTGTTTGGGGAGGGGGGCGAAGGTGGGTGGCGTGAAAGACCCTGCAGCAATATTGATAAGAGGTTACAAATCTCTTTTCGTGTCGTAGCCAACAGTTCCCTAGATCAAATCAGTCGTTCATTTCATGGCTATTTGTGGGATACTACAGTGTGCAAATTGGCTGCCTGCTTTGACGACAAAGTCATAGTCACTGCACTTTGCAGTATAAAGTGAAGAGATAGCAGGATAAGGCGCTGCATTAAATGCAAATATTATTTATTTTGAAGAGTCAAAGAATGAGCTTGTCCAAACCCCAGAGTTACTAACATTCTCTACGTCTGTCTCTGTTCTTCACTGCATCTTGTTATAAATGTCCTTTCCAGATGAGGTTGGCTGTGTGGACCCTGATGTATGCACGGCCGTGTGTGGATCCAGAGTAGGGTGTTCGAACATTGCGTACCCCAAGCTGGTAGTGGAGCTGATGCCTGTGGGTAAGGTTATTCATAACCTGTTGTGAATTCGATAAGTTTCACTGACAATAAACGTACGATAGTCACACAATCACAAGAGAGGCTGTGATGATGAATGGTGTCCTCCCTTCACACTCCTGGCCTCAGCACAGGTTTTGGTGAAGAACATAACCCCCAAATAGAGCCCCCAACACAGACCCTCAGGCTCTTGGTAACCTGTGCCTAATATTCTCAGGATTTAGGTAATTAGCGTGTGTTCTACCAGATATAGCTACATTTCCGTGAATAAGTAGCAAACACACACATGAGTCCTGTCTGGTTTGCATACTCTTAACCACGAAGAGGAGTTTCCAAGTGTGTCAGATACACTGCTGACCAAAATCAAGGTAAACACTAAAGGTACATTTCATCATTTTTTTCCTTCATTAGGGAATTCAGAGATTAGAGTTTCTAATCTAGACCTAGGTGCCGCCATTTGCACAGAAGTACAGTCATTGTGGGATGTTTTACTGTGACTCTACTTCACAGTAAATCACATGAAACGCTTTGGGACATGTTCCTGGCGCTGGATGAAAATGTAGGGATTATTATTTAACACAATAACATTATCCACACAACAGTAACTCTGAGAGACATTCCTCAATATGGCCAGGTACAGGCTAGGTTCTCCATCAGGGAAGGGGAGCAAAGCTCTGTCTGGCTACACAAATGTCAGTTATTACAAGCTCTGTGAGGCACCTCGCCACACGGTGGAGAATGTGTCAAACCAAACAGTTGTTGTTCTGGGCAAGTGCTCTGAACGTGTAGTGACAATATCCAGGTGCGTTATTACAGGAACTATTCATGTGAATGCTTGGCTTGAGTTAACAAATAAATTAATAAGTTTGAGTTAACAAAGACTTGGCTTGAGTTAAGAGCATATAGATGTAGTCTGGATATTTCCGGAATGGATAGACTGTTTCTGAATGCATTTTACAGGAGCAGAATTCATCTATATCAAATGCAAGTATCATTATTATTATTATGCCAGGCTGAAATTTTCCTTTGACTTTCAATAAGTTTCTTCGTTATAATTACATGACTCTTTGCCTCCCCCCCCCCCCCCCCCCACCCCCCCACCCCCTCTCCCTCTCTGGGTGTTTTTTTGGCTGTTAAACTGTTTCACTGGCATCCTGGGGTAAAAACTAATGAATTCCGCAGGATGTCAGTCTTCCAACATGGTTTTGATCGTCTACCTGGTGGCATAACAGTGGGCTACGGCGGAGACACCTGTAGCAGAGCCAGATGTCTTGTGATATTGACCCTGACGGTTGAGGGGAGCGTAGCGAGGTTTAGGCAGGCGAGGTGAGGTACTGATTTCCCAGTGCTTTAATACTCGCTGCAAAAAACCCACGGTTCAGAAAGCCACACTTAACTTCACACCTGAACCTGTGTGTGTGTGCAAGAGACACGGGCAGGTAATAATGACTTTGCTTTAGGTAATAATGACTGTCTGGGAGAAGGATTCACTGGCAGGGGTAAGATGCCACATTGAAGGCACCCCCCCCCCCCCCCCGACCCACCCCCACCAAGCTTTAGACTAAAATAATAATAATCATCAACCTTGCATTTAAGATAGCGTCTTATCATGTCATCAAGACGTCTCAAAGCGCTTGACAGAATCATTACGATGTTTTGAAGTGGAAGTACTCTTGGGACAAACTACAGATATGACAGATCCTGTGCTTCAGTGAATGCAGCCAGAATGCTGTGCAGTTAATGAAACACAAAGCTAATTATTTTGTAAAGCTGCTATGGAGCTTCAGATGGAGATAATCTGTAACTTGGAAAGTACAGTGTGAGGGATCAGCTGCTTAATAATCCAATCTGCTCCACTCACTCAGACTCACTCTCACTATTTATTTCTTTAATTTTTTCCCCTCTTTCCCACTTTGTTTTATTTCCTGTGTTTTATTTTATTGGTTGGCAGAGCTCTCACCTCCGAGGCAGAGAACTGTGGATTCTCGGTCTATGCCAGGACTTTGAACTCACATAGTCGAGGTTGACATTGTAACACTGCAGGGGGAGGTCGTTCAGATATGAGAGGTTTAATCGTTTCAGGTGTATATTAAAGATGCCATTGAAAGAGAGGGAGTTTGACCCATTGTCTTGGCTGATAATCCCCCCAAATAAAATCACTCACTCACTTCACAGCTGTGTGTATAACATTACCTGCCGGGCGCAAATTAGCTGCCATTCACCCCTAGCGTTCTTCATGTGTGACTCTAGACAGGTTAAATGACTGTTTGACAGTGGGTTGAGGGGACGTGGTAGAGAAGCCAGATCCTGTTCAACATGTTTGCGGTGGGGGTGGGGGAACCTTAGCTCACTTTGCCTTGCCTAGCATTACCTGTACACCGGCTGAGATCAGCTAACAGCATAGGCCCAGAATGGAACCTCCCACATTATGGTCTGTGAGGTTCAGTAACGTAACCGGCCTCTGGGCCCCGTGGAGCTGACATTTAATTCTTAACCTGCTCACCTGATACATCCACCACACCTCACCTTCCCTGTTCTCTGTTTCTTGCTCTTAATAATAATAATAATAATCATCCTTGCATTTGATATAGCGCTTTTCACGTCTTCTAGACATCTCAAAGCGCTTCTCAGGATATACTATAAAGTGAGTTGACTGTCTATTTGTGGCAGCCAATTGTGCACAGCAGCATCCCACAAACAGTTGTGGATTGAAATGACTAATTTACTACAGGTTATTTTTTTGGAGTTATTATTATTAGGCGTGTGGAGTAAGGAAACTTGCCCAAGGTTTGGCCCTGACCTGCCTGGATTCGAACACAGGTCTCACGCTTGTAAGGCGAGGGCTCTAACCACTGAGCTACAGGAGCTCCACTTGAGCACTATGAACATTTTTTTTCTGTGTGTTTGTGTTTGTTCATCTGAGCAGGTCTGAGGGGCCTGATGATCGCGGTGATGATGGCTGCTCTAATGAGTTCACTCACCTCCATCTTTAACAGCAGCAGTACTCTCTTCACACTGGATATCTGGCAGCGTATCCGCAGGGAGGCCTCGGAACAGGAGCTGATGATTGTTGGCAGGTACCATCACATTTCATTACCACATTGACAAAAAGAGAAGAGGGAATGCAGGATAATGGAAAGGTTTCTTTTCTAAGTCAGAGGATGATTGGCGTGTGGGACAGAGCGTCAGCAGAGGTGATGGAGCAAGAAACTGCTGAGGATTTCAACTAAATTCCTGCCAACTAAAAGGGATTAAAAGGCTTAAATTTAGACACCCACAGAAGGAAGATTATGGGGAAAACAAATGAGAAGCACATGGCTGTGAAGCAAACAACTTCACTTGATACTTTGGTCAATCTTAGCTCAGCCGCCCCAGATTCACAATATGAAAAAAGCAATGAAATAATGAAAAGAATTGACAAGTTAGTTAGTGGTCCACTGTTTCCATTGGCAGAGGGTTCCATTCCAACCACAACAACAAATACGGTTTATAAAGTGTCTTTTCCTTCAGGGGGATATCCCATGAGGATTAACAGCCTTAAAAATAGAATGATATTTCTTGCATTTGATATAGTGGCTGATCCCAAAGCACTTAACGGAATAGACTCAGTACTTTGTGGACGAATATCAGAATCTAAAGAGCTGGGAGGTAAAGTTCAGGAAGTAAAGTTCAGGAAGCATTTCTTCTCTCAGGCAATCAGGTGATTGTTATTGTATATAACACCATGAAATTGGCGCTGGTTAGCCAAGCCCTCAGCTGCCAAAACATACAACTGTACAATACTGAGAAAAACATACAATTGTACAGTACTAAGAACATTGGTTTTAACAAATAAACATTGTGGTGGTGTGCTCACTGTGGTGAGTGAGCGTGTGCTCACTGCTCACTGTTGATTCTTTGTTAAGTCTTCACAATGTGGATAATTTGGTTCATTTATTCCATGGGACGTGTCGCTTTGGCAGGGTTTTTATCCTCTTGCTGGTCGGCATTAGCATAGTTTGGATCCCCATCATCCAAACGGCTAACAGTGGACAACTCTTTGACTACATTCAATCCATCACCAGTTACCTGGCGCCACCCATCACAGCACTGTTTATCATGGCAGTGTTCTGGGAGAGAGTCAACGAGACGGTAAGACCAGCAACAATACCAGCTGTTCTGATTACCATAATTTTATGTGGGTTGTTTGCTAAGGGGCTGAAACAACTTGTTTATAGGTGATGCCTTGTAAACTGTTCATCTGCAAAGACTTTGCAGCAAACTTCCCTGTGAACAGCCCAGAAAATGAAGGCCACTGGTCTGTTCAACAAGAAATTGTTGGAGTCGGCAAAGAACAGTGTTGAATAAAGTTGATGTCTCCCCCCCCATCTCCCCCCTCCTGTCCCCACAGTGATTCCTAGTGTCAGTTACAGATTTACAAGAACCAATACAACAAGAAAATTAAATTTAATAACCCCCCCCCACCCACCCCAAATACACAAGTAACACCTTGGGATCTCAGTGTTAGTCAACCACTCAGACTCCTGTCCTCACCATTCACACAGACACACACACATGCACTCACACTCGCACACACATGCACTCACACTCGCACACATGCACACACACCCACACCCACACTCACACACAGACACACACATGCACTTACACTCACACAGACATACACATATACACTCGCCCGCATGCACACACACATATACACAAACTCGCACACACACATTCACACACATAAACATGTACATGAGTCTTTTCTCTCTAAGCTTCATTGAAATTGATTGTAAGCAGGAATTGTATTAGCGGGGTAGGTGGGGGAACCTGTGGCTGTCCTGACCACAGCCCAGCAGCTCAGCTGGGATCAGACAGGACCTTGACTGGGGCAACTCTTTATAGCTTTATTGATCATCACAGGAGAAAGAGGAAAATACATTGTTATTGACGGGAAGGTAAGCTCAGTTTGCTGAAACGCTTGCGGTTGGTCTGGTCAAGATGTTGACGTTGTGTGTTTCAATGGCTCAGGGTGCATTCTGGGGCCTGATGGTGGGTCTGGCGGTGGGAATGGCACGAATGATCATGGAGTTTGTCTACGGAACGCCGTCATGTGGCGAGGAGGACAATAGACCGGCTGTGCTCAAGAATGTGCACTATCTCTACTTCGCTTTGATCTTGTGCGGGGTCAGTGCGGTGGTGATCGCTGCCGGCAGCCTGCTGACTCCAGCCATCGACGAGGATAATGTAAGTGACAGACACAGAGATCCTCTGTGGGGTCGCCCCCCACCCTACATTTGCAACCTCCTAAACCTCTACCAACCTGCCAACTACCTCCACTAAGCGGGCTCCATGTCCGCCAACACATCCGCCCCACCATTGGCGGGCGAGCCTTCAGCCACTCTGCCCCCAACCTCTGGAATTCCAACCCGCAGTCCCTCCCCCTCGCCTCCTCTCTGGCCTCCTTCAAGTCCTGCCTCAAGACCCTCCTCTTCGACGGTCCCATCGGTCACCCCATGTCTCCTTCTTTCCTCCACCCTCCCCAATCCCAACTCAAGTCTGAAACATTGACTGTCCTTGGGACATCTTCCTAACGTGAAAGGTGCTGTACAAGTGTCATGTTGTTGTTGCTCGGTAGTTTGGTTGGGAAGCAACCCCTGGGTCAACCGTGCCTGTTATGTTACCTGTGTTTAAACACAAATACTCATGTAGATGAAATTACAGGTGCTGCTGTTTATAGTATTATCAGCCAATGTAAAGGGTTAAATTACCTCTGAGGTCCTCCATATTGGTTGATTTTTAAAGTTTCAAATTCATTTTACAGCACATTCTGTGCAGGATATTTTGAGACACCGCACCCCCCGCCCCCTCCACCCCCCACCCCCACAACGTGACAAGGCACGAAATCAACTGCAAGGATTTTTATCATTATTATTGATAATCATACAATGTACAGTATTCACACATTGGTTTGTTCAACCCACAAATTAAACCCTTTGGTGCCACTCACACAAAACACAGTCCCCACACTCTACAGCGAATCCTACAAAGCGCTTGGAGACATCCGCTGACATGAAAGGTGCAGTATCATATGCAGGGATTCTTATTACTGTATTATGTATCAACTAACTCACTGCAGATCAGGTACATTGGAAATCCAGGTACATTTCTATATTTGACTCCTCAACAATCCCATTATTTGTTTAAAGTTGCTAACTGTCAAAAAAAAAGTTTTTCAACAGCTTTTAGAATTATTTTGGAACATTTAAAAAAAGAAGTGAAGCAATGATGGGTTTCTATGTCATACAATTTCTGAGGGTGTGAACGTGTTTCATTTATTTCATACGTCAAGTTGCAGAGCTGAGCTGGCACCTGGCTCCGTGACTCACTGTTCTCCATACTCTGTTGGAGGCTGATGTGCTTTTTATCACTTCTCTGCTTCATTCCTGTCATAAATGCCAATGTCACCCCTGAAGAGATTCCAGTCTTGTTTAGAATCTACAATTTTTGTTACACCTATATACGTTCTGTGAAGTATATTCTGTGAAGTGCTTTGAGACGTCTCAAATGCAAGCAGTCATTCTATTTCCCACATAATCACCAGTACATCACAGGAACCCCTCAATCAACTTCCGGAGTTGGTTAGAGTAGGGTAATGGGGAATTATGGGATTTCCTGGACAGTAGACCCCAGTGGAGTCAAAATTGTGGATTAAAACTTTTATTTTGGGGCCATGATGTAGAGAGAATATGATTGTCCTTTTTAACCTTGTTATTCACAGCTGATTCGATTGACCTGGTGGAGCAGACACAGTGAAGCTCCCAACCTCAAGCTAGACAATCCCAAGAAAAGCCCTGGACCTGCTCAGAAAGAGGCTGAACTCGTGTCAGTTACTCACACTGAAAACCCACCAGGAACAGGTAGAATCCAGAGATGTTTTCGCCACAAAATATACAGTCAATTCCCTTTACAGTGTAACCTGTGAAGTGTTTGAGACGTCTCGGAGATGTGATAAGGCGTTTCACGACATTCTATAGCAATATAAATGATATGAAGTGTCAAAGACGTGATAAGGCACTGTATCAAATGCACGCATTAATATTATGATGTGATTCACTTCACACAACATTTAGGGATAGGGTAGAGAGGGGGGATGGGGGTAAGGAAATCGAGCAGTTCAGATAGCCGCTCGGTAACAACATTGAAAAGATGAGGAAAAACACTCCAGGGATTGGGAATCTATCAGAGCATGAGACGATACAGAGGGGAAGACAGCACCAACAGCAAACATACAACCAATGGCCTACTCCTGCGTTGTAAAATTTCAATGATTCTGTCATTCTGAAGATGAAATTATTCTGGAAAAAAAACATAATTTTAGCACTTGATAGGATTGTAGATTTCTGGATTTATTTTTTACTGTTTTAATAACAGTTTTAGTAAAAGCTTTACACCCACTCTGTGTGGCACTGGAAAAGTGCAAGTGTTGTTTTGTGCTTTGTTTAACCTGCTCGTGTGGTTTGTGTTTTAAGAGTTGCTGTTTCCCTGGTGGAAGAAAACCTATTTCTGGTTATGTGGCCTGAACACACGGACTAAACCAGAGCTGACAGAGGAGCAAGAGGCAGCTCTGCAGAGAAAACTCACCTGCATCCAGGAGAAGCCTTTGTGGAGAAATGTGTGCCACATTAATGCTATCATTCTATTGGCCATCAATATCTTCTTCTGGGGATACTTTGCATAAGGGAACGCACTGAAGTTATTGTACAACAATTTGGTTTGATTACACCAATAGCCACAAAAACTTGCAGCCTTCATGTATAATAAAGCTTCAAATTATTGGTGAAATGTGTGTGATTTTACAAAGTTACACATTGAAAGAGTTTCATAGTTTTTTTCTGTTGTTATTGAGGCCGAGGTTTGGTGTAATATCATTGTCATTTACAGGGGAATGTCAGACAGGGAGGCTGTTTGACACTTACTTGCTTCTATTTTATCATTATTAATAAATTTTAATAAATTAATAAATTATGGAATTAATAAATTCCATTATTAATAAATTCATTTATAATAAAAATAAATTTGTAGCAATAATAAATAATTACACTTGATGTTGCATCTTTCACAACACAATGACATCTCAAAGCACTTCACTATAAACAGACAGACCTTGAAAGACCTTGTAAAGTGTGTGTTTTGCGGTTTCCTCCCCCCACCACTCCTCCACCTCCGCGCCCTCATCAGTTTACTCAACCCCTACTCAACCCCCATTTCACACTTTCAACCCCACCACCCCGTTTTCAGTCACAAAAATAATTACCTCCATGAAACGTGTTCATTGGACCCCATCCCCACCCCCCCTCCTCCGCACCCAGCTCCATTTTTTGACCTCGCTCATTTCTGACACCATTAACCTTTCCCTCTCCTCAAGCACCGTCCCTACCTCCCTTAAAACCGCCACCATCACCCCTATCCTGAAGAAACCCTCCCTTGATGCGTCGCAACCATCAAGCTATCGACCCATCTCCAACCTCCCGTTTCTATCCAAGGTCCTTGAAAGAGTGGTTGCCTCCCAGCTCCGCTCTTTCCTTTCAACTCACTCACTCCTTGAATCCCTCCAATCAGGTTTCCGCCCTGTTCACAGCACAGAAACTGCCCTGGTTAAGGTTACAAACGACATCCTAACCGCCTGTGACCAGGGCTCCCTCTGCCTCCTCGTCCTCCTTGACCTGTCTGCTGCGTTCAACACAGTCGATCACACCATCCTCCTTCAACATCTTTCCTCCCACCTCAACCTTCAAGGCACAGTCCTTGACTGGTTCCATTCCTATCTGACCCACCGTTTACACTTTGTTTCTTTCAACGGTTTTTCCTCAAACCCCCGCACAGTTTCTCACGGCGTCCCTCAGGGCTCTGTCCTAGGCCCCCTCCTTTTCACCCTTTACACGCTCCCTCTGGGCGATGTCATCCGCAAACATGGGGTAAATTTCCACGTGTATGCGGACGACACCCAGTTGTACCTTTCTGCCTCATCCCTCAACCCCCAGACCATCGATGTTCTGACAGCATGTCTGTCCGACATCGAGTCCTGGACGAGGGAAAACTTCCTGCAATTGAACATGAGTAAGACCGAGGCCCTCCTGATCGGCTCAAGCCAGCGCCTCCGCACATCGGGCGCTGCCAGCCTCAACATCCAAGGCTGTACTCTCCACCTCACAAAGCAAGTCAGGAACCTCGGCATCATGTTCGATCAAAAACTCTCCTTCCTCCCCCACATCCGCGCCTTGACCGGCACCGCTTATTTCCACCTGCGCAATATTGCCAGGCTCCACAACTATCTTACCCCCGCGCTGCCGAAACACTCGTGCCCGCGTACATCACCTCAAGGCTGGACTATGGAAACTCTCTCCTCGTCGGCCTCCCCAGTTCCTCCATTCACAGGCTGCAGGTCATCCCAAACTCTGCAGCCCGTGTACTATCCCGCGCCCGCCTCCGCGACCACATAACCCCCATCCTCGCCCGTCTCCACTGGCTCCCCATCCTCCAGAGGATCGAGTTCAAGATCCTCGTCCTCACCTTCAAGGCCTTACACGGCCTTGCCCCGCCCTATTTAACTGATCTACTCTCCCCCTACACGCCCACCCGGACCCTCCGTTCAACAGGACTTGGCCTGCTCCAAGCCCCCCGCCCGAACCACCCCACCATCGGAGGCCGGGCCTTCAGTTTCTCCGCTCCCACCTTATGGAATGCCATCCCTCAATCCCTCTGTTTCGTCTCTTCCCTTTCCTCTTTCAAGGCCGGTTTGAAGACTTTCCTCTTTGAGCGTGCCTTTTGTTCCACCCCAAATTTTTCAACCTCCTCTTCGTGTTTCACCCCTTCCCAAACACTCCCCTCCCAGCTCGGGTCACACGCCTCCTGTGCAGCGCCTTGGGACGTCCTCCCGATGTGAAAGGCGCTCTATAAATGTAATTTGTTGTTGTTGTTTGCAGGTAAACTTTGACACAGACCGATGCGGCCTATTACCATTCCACAGTTTCTGTCCCCACACCAGGAGTTAGCTTTGTGACCTCTGTGTGATAATTATCCCCAGAGAGAGAGAGAGGCAAAGCCAGGATGCAATTCCTGGTCAGTGAGAGGTAACAAGAGAGAAGGGAAACCATAGGCAATCACAGCACCTCTGAAAGGCATTGATAGAACTCACAGATATAGACAAGGTGCTCACTTTCTATCTTTGTCCCGACCCCTGACTGTTCAGCGCCTTGGGATGTCCTCCTGAAGTGAAGAGCGATCTATAAATGTAATACTGTTGTTGTCTGAGAATAGGTACATATCATTCCCCCACCTCAGCCTCCAACCTCCACTCTCTTCCACCGTCCCCAACCCCCCAACAACATAGAGTTTATTCAGAATAGTTAACACTCACACATAACACTTCAATACACAGAGCGTTGGTCAGGCCCCATCTTGAGACTGTGTTCAGTGTTGGGCACCAACCTCAGGAAGGATATATTGTCCCTGGAGAGGGTGCAGTGCAGATTCACCAGAATAACACCAGGGTTTAAAGGGTTAAATTATGAGGACAGGTTCAATAAACTTGGTCTCTATTCCCTGAAGATTAGCAGGTTGAGGAATGATCTGATTGAGGTGTTTAAAATAATGAAGGGATTTGATAGGGGAGCTACAGAGAGACTATTTCCTCTGGTGGGGGAATCCAGAACAAGGAACATCATCTTAACATTAGAGTTGGCCAATTAGGAGTGAAATTAAGAGGCAGATTTTCACCCAAAGGTTTGTGGGAATTTGGACCTCTCTCCCCCAAAAGGCTGTGGATGCTGGATCCATTCACATCTTCAACACAGGAGTAGATAGATATTTGTTAGGTCAGGGGATCAAGGGATATGGGGTAAGGGCAGGTAACCTGAGGTACATGATCTTATAGAAGGATGGAACAACATCTTGCACTTAGATAGCGCACTCCACACAGGATTGTGTCTCAGAACGCTTAAACAGGCTCGAAGGGCTGACTGGCCTATTCCTGTGTGTATGAAAGCTGACAATGCAGTAATGATTTCTGAGTACAGCTGCACAGCTGTAACCAATGAACATGTGAGCAGCTGATTAGCAGTGATGATCTCAATGATCTCTTGAATCTCACATGGTCAGCATCCCTTACTGGCACCTGGTCTATAATAGGCAAATGCACCAAATGCTGCCACCTCATGTGAAATCACCTCCAATAAATACCTAAGTCACTGGCAGCATTTACAGTGAGAGGAAAGTGAGTTAATGCTTCATTCAATTAAAAGCCATTGACCTGAAACGTTGACTCACTTTGTGGTGCCTAACCTGCTGAGTGTTCCCAGCCTCCAGTGTGCAGTATTTTGCCTTTTGTTTTGCGTGATATCTTCTTTGAGGGTCCAGGCCTCATGTCAGGACTTTGAGCTCACGGTCCAGTGCTGGGGGGAAATGCTAAATTGTCGGCCTTGTCATCTTTGTGTATCAGACATCCTATCGAGGCTGTGCAATAATAAACAACAACAAATTATATTTATACAGCGCCTTTCACATCAGGAGGACATCCCAAGAAAACTGACTTAGCCAACAATCTACCAAATAAAAATATATAATTCACTTAATGGCATTTTTTTGGATGTTGCGTGCAAATTGACTGCCATGTTTGTCTACAAGATAATAATAATAATACAAGGTATTCTACACACTTTTCAGAAAATTCCATGAAGCTCTGAGATGTTTGGATGAGGTAAGACGCTGAATCAAATCCAAGTGTTATTGTAGTACTTGTACATTGCAATGGCCTTTGTCCCAATAACTTTATCACAGTTACTCCCCAGCCCAATCCAGCAAATAACAGGTGGTTGGTGATAATGTAATGGTGACAACTTTTGACTTTAAGACCATGGGAATTTGAAGTGTTTTAGCAGAAAATGTTCTTTCTTATACAAGGGTCCAGAGAATTGTCTTTGTATTTTATGATTTCTGAGATATTGTCCAGGGTTTCATAAGATCTTTTCTGCACAGAATGTGACGTGCGGATCTTGTTCTATTCTTTTTCTGAACAAAATTTGTCAAGTTTAACCCAAACAATAACTTGCATTTATAAAACGACACAACCTGAATGTGGGTGACAGAGGCTGTATAAATCAAAGTAAAAAGGATTTTTTTTCACTGCTTAAGACTCATAGCAGTAAATGCGTTCAGATGTTTGTGTTTCATTTCACCAATACAGTCTGCAATAGGTATTGATTATTTTAGTCCTGTTTTGGTAAGGAATTGGTTGTTTGTTTTAATCTGGATAGCTAATGAATCACCCGCATGACTTCCCCACAGTGCAATGAGAATATCTTAGTCAAAGTCGATAAAAATACTTCTGATTTTTTTTAAGCTAAAGAAGCTTTTTCAAATATTCAGGTCTTAATTGATTATTTCACAAATCTCTCTGCTTTTCTGTGTCCTGTGATGTTCAGTGATGATTTCAGGTGTTTGGAATAAATGTACAATTTATGTATTTACCTCAGTTCTCAGCAGCGGTAATGTTAAAAGATAACTTTAACCTTCATTAAACACCAAATGTCCAGCACCTTGGACATCCTCCTGACATGAAAGGCTCTCTATAAATATAATGTTGTTGTTGTTTGTCTAGCCCCAAACCCACTGGGTTGCTGTTAACCCTGCTGTGTGCAATTGACTCATATTTTGAAACGTCTTGAAGACGTGATAAGCTGCTGTATCAAATGCAAGAATGATCACTATTAAGGATTCTTAAGGGCAGTCAAACCTGGAGAACAGCAGGCAGCTTGCCAGCCGGGGAGAAGAGGTGCAGGTGTAGCTTGTTAAACTCCAGCAGTTATCCCAACGCACACTCTCACATCTCCAACCTTCAGCTCTCACCAACCTTGTCCTTAATACTCCCCAAGAATTAGGCAAGAAGGACTCAGCCTCTCTGCAGACAGTGAGAGATTGTATTTCAAGCACGGGACTGTTGGCATGTGTGGACTTCTGATGGGTTGGAGACTCTTAAGCACTGTGACGGATACTTGGCTCTCCAAAACAAAACGCTCGCACAAATCCCTTATAAAAAAAAATTAACTCCATAATAAATCCATATTGATGCTGCCGATTTGAATTGCAATTACCTCTCTCTTCTTTCCAGGCCCCATTTGTCAGTGGGAGCAATTCAACGTTTGTCAGTGGCTTCAGTGGTTAGTCTTTAGCTATAAACAAGCATCAACCTTTAAACTGAAAACTCACATCAACAGATGTATGTGCAATTCTTTCAGTGTAATGTTTGAATATTTCTTCATTTATGGCATATTAAAGCTTTTCTCACTGTTTTGTGAGGTGTGGGTATTTTCACATGATGAATATGCCATAAATCCAAAAATATTCAAACATGAACTTTTATTTTATCTTTAAATCAACACAGACTTATCAAGACTTGTGTGAATATCCAGCAGGATATTTCCTGATGGACTTTAGGTTGCCCACCACATCTGTATAGTGCAGTGACTGTATTTTCACATTCAAATCCCTCCATGGCCTCGCCCCACCCTGCGACCTCCCAACCCCCTATCAGTAGGAGCCTGCTCTGTGTCCCCTGACCCACCCGCCCCACCAATCAATGGCAGGTGAACCTTCAGCCAGTCTGCCCCCAACCTCTGGAAATCCATCCCGCAGTCCCTCCCCCTCACCCGCTCCCTGGACTCCTTCAATTCCCGCCTCAAGACTCTCCTCTTCGGTCACCCCAAATCCCCCCCTTTCCCTCCACTCTCCCTGACCCGATCCCAGCTCAGGGCTGAAACATTGACTGTCCAGCGCCCGGGACATCCTCCTGATGGGAAAGGTGCTAAATGAGTGTAATTTTGTTGTTGTTGGTAAATTGTAACAGGAGCACACGCCTTTGCTTTCCAACTTGGCTTACCTTAAATATGAAATCCTTTGGGCTGTTTGGCAACTAACACATTCACTTAATTGAACGTTCAGACATACAAGCCTTTAAGTAACAATTGATTTATTCCTTCACAATCCTAGTTGTTTACAGCTGTAGTAAATGAAGTTGTCAGATCATTTTTACTGCTGGTTTGGAAAGACTTTGCTTCCCACAGCCTGGCCACTGATAACTTTATTTCATTATCTTCGTGACACAGACAGTGATCAATAAAGTAAACTTATTACAAAAAAGAATGTAATGGAGTCTGGTTAGTAATTATTTTATCGATCTCTATCTTCGATGCGGTCGATAAAATAAACGTTTTGTGCTCGTATGACAAAACGCAGGCGACTAAACCCAGGAACAGGTTTGCTATGTTATTTAAACAGAATCTGGTGTTTATATATCACTTTGATCAGCAGCATGTACCCCTTTATCAGCACAAATTGACATCCCCAGCATTTGCTGAGTCAATGGTTCATGGAGTTTGAGTTCCATCGGGGGCCAGAGCCTGCTGCTGGCAAAGTGTTTGTGCATCACACTGTTTTAAGTTCTTACTCAGGGTATTTTCATAGAATCCTAGAACCTTACAGTACAGACGGAGGCCATTCTGTCCATCGTGTCTGTGTTGCTCTTTGGAAGAGCTACCAACTAATCCCATCAATTATCTCTTATTACTTCTGGCTACTGACCCACCTCTCAGAAGATGCTGCCCTGCTTGAGGGGGGATATATAAATGCACATTGTTGATGTTTGTGTTCACTTACTTGATCAAAACCCCTCATCATTTTAAGCACCACTATTAAATCTTCCCTCAACCTTCTCTGCTCTAAGGAGAACAATGCTCTCTCCACATGATTGAAGTATGACAAATAGTTGCACCAAATAACGAGCCTTGCCAATCAGTCAGACCTGAAGGTAGTAAGCAGTGGGCGTGAGGCTCAATGTTTTTCAACAGTTACAACACTGACTTTTCTGAAAAAGTTCATTTTACTTTAATGACCCACAAAAATGTACGTTTTCAAAACAAACTTGCGGCATTGATTTAAACTTGAATATAATTTCTGCTTCATTCATTAAAATTTTCCAAACTGAGGGGACAGACGTTTGTTAGCTCAGGGTATCAAGGGATACAGGGCATCGACAGGTAATTAGAGTTGAGATACAGATCAGCCAGGATCTTATAGAATGATTGAACAGGCTTGGGGGGCTGAATGGCCTGTTCCTGTTCCTGCGTTTCATGTACTCCTGTTGTCCCAAATCAACAGCTGCCAATATCAGAACACAGTCAATCCCCTCAGGCTCAGGCTGAGCTCAGAACCTGAATCTTTACACACAGGAATGTGGGAACCTTTGTTTCATTCCCCCAAACCACAGTAAAGGCAATTTTATTGACGGAATGACACAACAACAACAACAAATTTGTGTCCCTCGCTGAAGGTCAGTGAAATAAAACCAAATCAATATTTGGGAATTGGGGGAATCCAGTGGATTGGTTACTGAACGAAGGATTTCATTCCATCGATTTGATCTGAGGGTGATACAGGACATAGGCTGGTTACATAAGACCCAAAGCTGAGCATTCCTGCACTAATTTACTGTTGTTGTGTCAAAGCACAAACTCCTTTCCACGAGACAACAACAACTTGCATTTATATAACCCCCCCCCCCCCCCCACACACACAACCCCCCCTCCACACACACAGAGCACAATCCCCCCCCCCCCCCCCCACACACACACACCCCCCCCCACACACACACCCCCCCCTCCACACACACAGAGCACAATCCCCCCCCCCCCCCCCCCACCACACACACAGGGCAGAGTCCTGGGGCGCTTATTGGCCATACGTCTTTGTCAGACTATATCTCTCCATCATCATCGTCCAGCCATATCTGGCACCTGTTGCTCTGCCCACAGACAGATACATTCCAAGGTTGATGGCAGGTAACGGCAACAGCCAGCAAAGGATCTTTCAAATGAGATCCAGAGGGGGAGGGTGCCCTGTGTTACCTGCTGTTCAGTGTGAGGGTTAGAGCCACCTTGATCTTTATTGACAATGGCTAATCTCAGTGGCAGGAAGTTGTTATGTTAGTTACTTGTTTAATCAGATGGACCAGTCACTAGGTTCTTCTCAAGATAACAGGTCACAGCTGCCTCCCATGGTGGTCAACAGCAAACACAGGTCAACTGGGAGATGTGCTGACTAACAACATTTGCCCTTCTCATGGAGTCCTGTAGCTCAGTGGTTAGAGCACTCGCCTTACAAGTGTGAGACCTGTGTTCGAATCCAGGCAGATCAGGGTGAAACCTTGGGCAAGTTTCCTTACTCCACACGCCTAATAATAATCCTCCCAAAAAACACCCACAAAAATAAAATTGGTCATTTCAATCCACGACTGTTTGTGGGGACACTGCTGTGCACAATTGGCTGCCGCGTTTCACCCATAAATGTAGTCAATTCACTTTACAGTATATTCTGTGAAGCGCTTTGAGACGGCAATAAGATGTGAAAAGCGCTGCATCAAATACAAGGATTATTATTATTATTATTGTCACTGTGGTGGTCGATCCTAACAGCAGTATTGTGGTATTGTGACACATACAATAATCAGATACAGTACTAGGACAAATGTGGATTTCTGTAAACGCTCTGAAGTCAACTACAGTATTGGGGAATTTGTGGGAAAAGACTCAACTGAAACTAACTCCAGCGTGTGTGTGTGTGTGTGTGCGTGCGCGTGTGTGTGTGGGGGAGAAGACACTTTATTAACAAATTCTGACCTTTGACCCTGCTCACTCTGTTTGAAAATTTGGCAAATTTGACTTTTTATCCATCGTTTGAAGGGCAGCACATCAGGTAACGGAGCTGCAGACCCTGACATCCAGCTGAGCTCAAGGTACCAGCCTGGAGAGGAGATCAGCACCTCCTCTGTGTCAGAGTTCAAACCAAGTCACTGACAAACTAGTGACAAAATAACACTTTATTACAATTTAAACAGATTTTCTTAAAAAAACTGTTCTCATGTTTACAGCAACTTCCTTTGTGTGCTCTTCAGAATATTTCGCTGTAAATTGGCTGCCTGTTAGAATAATTCTGCAATGCCATTTTGCCAGTGCCATCAAGCCTGTGATCTTTAATTATGGATTGTGTACATATGGTGCGTCATTAAGAAAATCCAGGCACAGGAATGTTCCATCAACAAAATTATCCACGCGTTCAGTCCTCACTTCTCTCCATGGACCAAAGCTTCACTTATAAAGTGCTGGTGAAACCCTCTGGATGCCGCATATAAAGGCACTTGAGCAAGCATTTTACACAGGCAATTTACTCCACAGTTGCCTTTGAGCAAAACTTGCCAATGTCAGCATGCCTTTGGGGTGGTAATTCACACAAGCTGATCAGGCTGGCGGTGACTGTCTGTCAGCCTCCGTCCTGCTTTTTTAAAATAACTTACATGAAATGTACTTCTGGATGTTTTCTGTTAAACCCTTTGTTTAGCCGTGGTTTTGTTTTAAGCTTTTGTTCATCGTATCTGAAGTAATCTGTCAGAAGGCCCCCCCCCTGTGTTAGTGTAACCAGCAAGCTCGGGCAATCTGCGTTATTACCTTCTATAAACTGCTTAAAAAATAATCAGGAATGATGCATACCAAAAGCCCAGAGGAGGAAAGCTGGAATCATGGAGCAGATGTTACTGTGCTGACAAAACTGTTTCCAATTAGTTTTGCAGAATGAAAGGTCAATTTGCACCTTTAGGGATCGTGTTTGGCAAACCACATATAAACAAACTTTTTTTTAAAATGGCAACAAACAACTTCATAAACATGTTAATTTGATTTCTCTTTGATTTGCACCAAAGTCAAAGTTTTAAATATAAATTGGAATTCACGCTTGACTTAAATATAGCAGTCTGGTCTGCGCATAATCGTTTTCTTTAAGCGTTTTTTATTTTACTGCTTTACTCTTGTAATTCCCTAACATATGTCACTGCACTTCAAGGCTTAATGAAGTGATGAGATAATATTAGCAAATGCAACAATCAGTATTATTATTAATTCCTCACTATACAAAGGATTCCTGTTTGCGGGTCATGTCAGTGAAGCGACAGTACTGTACAGTATGTGACCAGCCTGTTATTGTGTGACAGCTCATGAACACAGTCTGACCTCTCTCAGTATTCAGGTTCACAAATAAATAAAGGTCACTTGGACACAATATCAGGTGACTATGATGCGGAGGTAAGAGCCTCTGAGGGTGAGTTCCAAGCCCTGAATTGGGACTTTATGGTGACACTTCAGTGTGATGCTGGGGGTGGGGGCACAGCATTGTCAGAGGTGCTGTTCCTTCAGAGAAGTTAACCCAAAGCTGGGTCTGCCTGTTCAGGTGGACATTGAAGATCCTCTGACACAACCGTACATCGTGTTTCTCCCTGAGCCCTGGCCGCATTCTCAGAGCTGTTGTCCTTCACGAGATGTTAAACTTATCCCTTTGAGCGGATGTTAAAGATCCTGTTGTATTATTTGAGGAGAGAATGGTCATAGGCCTATCATAGCCAACAAAATGAAAAATAAATTGATTGTTCACTGGTAATACTCAATTAGCTGCAGTTTACAGGAAGAGAGTTGGGTTTTGTTGTCATTTTGTTGTTGTTGTTGTTGCTACTGTTGAACTGTTTCTTTCAAAATGTTCCAGTTTTGTCTTTGGATTGTTTATTCGAGGAGAAGGTGAGGACCAGGACACTCACTACTTCTGATTGTGATTTTGTTTTACAAAGTGACATTTCTTCTAAACGTTTCTTTCTATGATGTATTTTCCAAAGCTTTGCACACATCACGCTGGAGTATCACACTCCAGGTTCTGTGTGGATGCTCTTACCATATTTCCTTTTCACATCACCCTCAGACACTTGCTGAGAGCACAGGCTACTTCTATCACAAAGCCCCACACATGGCAGCAATTAGCAGCGCAGTTTCCACTCAAGTTCTCGCTATTTTCACACAGGTCGGCAATTTCCAATTAGTGGCTCCTATCGGTTTCCCACCCCTGCGCTGCACAGCTTCAGTCTGAACCAGAATGGATTCCTGGATTGAGACCGATTGTTTGGTAGATTTCATTGGAAGCAAATGCAAACATATTTTTTGGCGTGTATGTATGTGTGGTGTGTACGTATATTGTGCGTGTGAGTGTATGTGTGGTGTGCATGTATAGTGTATGTGTATAGTGTGGGTGTTGTGTGCTGTGTATGTGGATGGTGTGTGTGTCTGTGGGTAGTGTGTGGGTGTCTGTGGGTAGGGTGTGTGTGAGTGTGTGGTGTGGGCGTAACCCCATATTCAAACATATTCCACTCACCCTGTGAAAGTTAATATTGTCTCGTATCCACTCAATCCATCACTGTTTGTGCGTAATTGGCTCTGCTTCTTCAGTATATTCTGTGAAGTGCTTTGAGACGTCTCAAATACATATTAAAGGGCTCTATCAAATGCAAGGATTATTATTGTCCACTGAAAGCAGTCAGTTCTCCCATCCAAACCTCCCAAAGTTCCCACCTTAGTCTCAGACATGCTTCCAACTGTGCAGGTAAATCAGAGAGAGAGAGAGAATAATCCAAGCTGGGAAATAATCAGGACGTCAGAGGGAGCATGGTGACAGTAGATGGCATAATAATAAAAACACAGGTGATGGCAGCAGCTGCCATAAAACAAATAGTGATCGTGTTTTTAGTGTCCGGCAACCCAGAAAATAAATTTGCCTGAGGTTACTGCACCAGATCCATTGCTGAGATCCACCAATACCTTCAAACTCTTCCCCTGCCTTCAGCATCACACTCAGAGAGGCATTGTCAGGACTGAAGCTCAGTTGTGGGGTCAGTGTGAGGCTCTTTTGTTGCCAATTGAAGTATTCTCTGCAGTGATAACCGGCCTAAACTACCCCAGCCCTGTACACAGCTGGCAGAGATTGTGTTATAAAGGGGGAAAATGCAGCTAAGAATAATAATAATAATTATCCTTGCATTTGATATCGTGTTTCTATGTCTCAAAGCGCTTCACAGAATATAGGGTAAAGTCAATTGACTGTATATTTTGTGGGCGAAACGCGGCAACCAATTGCGCACAGCAGCGTCTTGCAAACAGTCATGGATTGAAGTGACCAATTTATCATTGTTTTATTATGCTGGTAATCCAAAATGAAATAATGTCATATCATCTGAATTGACAGCAACCTGCATATATTTATACAGTGCCTTTCATGTATGACAGATAATGTGTAGGAGAGGGAAGAGAGGAGGAGGTGATCACAGGTACAGTTGAAGAGGTGGATAGGTCAGATTGGAGTAGGCCCAGATGGTATGATATAGGCTTTGTCAGTTCTGTGGATGAGCTGTAAGTACACAGGGATTAAGCCTTTTTAAAAAAAAAAGTACATATTTTTACAACAAAAACAACTTTAGGATGAAAAAGGCTATAAATGAAAGACAAAAAAATGCATTTACAACAACTTGCACTTGCACAGAACGCTTAACAGTGGCTGGAGTTTGCTTTGTAGAGTATGTACTGCATTTCTAACTTCTCTCCTGATTTTCTTCACTTTACTGTTTCCACTGCGTGATCACATCATAGGCAGTTTACTATAACCACCGCCTACCTTTATGAAGTAGATGACATAGCATCAGAGAGACACAGCAATCAACAAAAGGCTATAGCTGTGTCACTGCTTATGGTAATTCAATTTCCACATTCACTGATCCTCTCCACCAGCTCTCCCAATCGGATCATAATTCCAATTAATAAATCTTTGAAGAAAAAGATAGATCGGAAATAATTTTAAAACATCAACATTTATTATAATTCTTATTTACCACATGAATTAAAAAAAAAGAAATACTGGCGGCAAAACGGATTCGTGTAATATTTTGGCACAGCATCAAAACAACAGTGTGTATCCCTTATACAATCAAAATGATATTGTAAACCAAATTGGTTTTCCTAAATTAGAATAGAAAATTAATCAAATAGAAACTGGTTATTAATAAGACATGCATTATCTCATTTCAATGAGTTACATCAATAACTGTTTCTCCTTCATTTAAAAAAAGTGTCTAATTCAGAACAAATGGTCTAGAATAACAGAACAATAGTAGATTCCAATTGATATTTTAGTTTAACACAATCATTATAGAAATGTATTTGATATCTCATTATTGCTGCGAGGTTAATACAGACAGGTGCATAGCCTGTTGTGACAAATACATGACCTGAAATGCTTTTAGTGTCTTCTTTCTCACCAGTTAAATGCCACCTTTTATTGGGTTCCAGTTTTAGGCAATGTGTGACAATACAGTATTACCACCCAGTCTTCCCTCAGTTTAGGAAAAAAGTTAATTGTAATGAAATGACCTGAAGACAAAATTAATTCATCAATAAAAAAAAAGCACACAGAAATCCCACATGGGATTCATCTTGATAGACAAGATGGTATAAACAGTAACCCTGTTACTGGCCAGTTAACATATATAAAAAAACAGCTGCCCACCAACATTTGAATGGCTGCTGCATTTCTGCTGTACCCTAATAAAATGTGTCAATTTATGTATAAAAACATTTATATTCAAGATTTGGGATTATAGTGCAAAATAAGTTATTTTTATGCATTAAATATTTTGCCTTCAATATCTCTTTCTGCAGCTAGAATACTTACAGGAAAGGCCTGCAGTAATGATGAGCAGCTTAGAAAGACATCTTTAGCAGGCAGCCTGTGTTGGTTTATTTTGCTGCTATTTGTAACAACCTACTGAAACATTTAAATATTAATGGGAAAATCAGCCATATTATTCCAGGGAATTCAGGTCACGTGTATCAATGTGAAGGAGATGATGGCAGGTCAAATTCTTCAAATTGCTGTCCTATACTTGCCCAGTTTAACTTTTGTCCATTATTAGTATTCAAACACTTTCTGTCCCTACTTAAAAATATTATTTGGGATCCTAGTTATTTGTAGCTTTCAAAAATCAAGTGAATGATGGCAGAGAATTCTCCATTCAAACATATTTGTGAATGATGTGATTAGTATTTTTGATCTCTATCATCAATCAAGTTTCAGCGTAAAACATTTAGCCTGTCAGAATGTTTTATTTATTTTTAAAAACTAACCAATTTTGTTTTCCAATACACTACTACTGAAAACAGACTTGATCAAAACAGAATTAATCTTCATTACAAGTTTGATGTCACTGTTAGAGATTTATATTATTATAAACTACTGTGTATTTATAGATTTTCTGTATTTTGCAATTGTGGACAATTCATGGCAAGTATTAGCAAAGACCCCAACAAATTATTTATTTTATTCCTTCAATTGGAAAACATATTCAGCATTCAAGCAGATGTATAACAAGAAGCAGCGATCCTGAATCAGCTATTACATACATTTGTGCCCAACAAACACAAGGCTAACAGTGTCGCAAAGGTCTCCCTACGTTAGCCAACAGCTCCTCCAATGAATATCAGCTACATCCAAACATGTCTGCTTAATCTGAGATGCCACACTCAATATACCTTTCTGGTTCTCTCTGCACAAATCAGTTTTTGATGTACAGTTTTTGGTAGCATCTTAATTTTGTTCCTGCGTAAAAGTTAAATCATTTTTTTAATTAAGAGAACAAGGAATGTAGCAGCCTAATGATTTTGTTGGGATAAGGAAAGTGATTAGCAAAGGAACGAGCAATCAAATGCAAGGATTTGCATATACAATAAAAGCCCATTTATCCGTGACCCGATCAACCATAACTTCAGTATAACCGGCACTTCAAAAAAGGTCCGCATTCGATTAACTGGAATTTATCCGGCACAATGTATTATTTTATGTTGTTTTTTTGGCCGAATGTCCGGCACGCGCTTTGACTGGCATTGGCCAGGTCCCGAGGGTGCCGGATAAACGGGCTTTTATTGTATATGCAAATCCTTGCATTTGATTGCTCGTTCCTTTGCTAATCACTTTCCTTATCCCAACAAAATCGGGCCTTTACTGTATATATTATATTTACAGTATATCAAATACAAGTATTATTATTAATTCTTTCAATTTTCAATATAGTAACCCATCAGATTACTATAACATTTTTTAAAAAGTTATATTTCTTCAACAAAAATAGATATTCCGTACAAAGCTTCAGGAGATGACAAGCTCCACCTCCCACCCAGCCCCCACACAATGTTTCCAAAAATAAATTGGGTACAATACCTTTAGATCAATTGCAAAAATTGAAATGCCATCAAAATCTATTGTGACTGTTCTGGTGTGATCTGGAAATACAACACTTGTATAAGGAGGATTTTGTAAAATTGTATTTATGTCTTTGGGATAATCAACAATGAAAACAGCTATCAGTCTCAAATGTTCTTAGGATTATTAGAAAGCTTCAGATATAACAAAACTCAATTACTATAGACATTAATGATTGCTGAAGATTAAGAAAAATACTAAAATAAAAACAGCAAATTGTTAACCATCTTTTGTAAACATCATTCATCACAAGCAGGTTAAAGAATAAAAACCCCAAATGAGGCTTGGAAATTGAAAGTGTTTGAAATGTGCTGGTGTGTGGATTGTTTAGGTGGTGCCTGCAGCTTTCCTGTACAGGTTCCTGTAGATTTTTTCCAGGCTATCTTCAAAGACTGCCCTGTGAGGTTTCCCTTTGTACATAGCAGCACGATTTGACCAATAGTCTCCATTGCCTAGATGCACAGAAGTTTCTCGTTGAAGTATGGAACTGTGGAGACAAAGGATAATGGATTATGTGCAACTATACTAACAGGGAGAATAGCATATATCACTACACTGTAAAGTGTAGTGACTGTGTATTTTATTTGTGAACTTGATAGTCACAGAAACAACGCCCCACAGAACAGCCCTAAAGCGAACAAGCAATGTAATTTAGGGAATTGTTGGCGAGGACACTGGGAGAAACTCCTTCCTCTTTGCATATCGTGCTGTGGATCTTTAACATTCACCTGAATAGGGAGACAGGAAACACAAGTTGCTGGGGAAACTCAAAAAAGCAGGTCAGGCTGAACGTCCCCAGCAACTTCTGTTTCAGATTCCCACGATCTGTAGTACTTTGTGTTTTGTTTAGGGAGACAGGAAATTTCATCCAAAGGACAGCACCTCAAACAATACAGAAAAGTTATAGAACTGCATTGGAGTGTCAGCCTGGGCAAGGTGAGTTCAAGGAGTTCAATGTCTCCATGTGAGGTTTGAGTGCACTGTCCAATGTTCTGACTCAGAGGCAAGACTCTGACCAAGTGAGTTACCTGCTGAGAACAGTGAGTGTGATTGGGATTCACTATTACCTGGAATAATCCGCACTGTCACACAGTGAATCCTCATACAAAGCGGATCTCCTGTCTGAATGATCGACTTTTGTAGAAGAATCCACCTGGAATGTGCAGGAATCAAAAATATATTTTTTTAACAGCTAATCAAATACATCTCACTGTTTTAACCAACAAAGGTATGATCTGTGCTACTTGTTTTCAAGCTTTTGATAATAAAAGCACCACACAAATGTGATTTTGCTTTGTTATTGTAATTTCATTTAAACAACCAATGTGCAGCTTTTCTCGCCCCCACCCCCCACCCAGGAGGAAAGGACTTTCTCCCACTTCTCCCAGGTTGGTAGGTACCAGAATCTGGTATTGAAAAGAAGTACCAATGTGGAGTCATGCAGCTCAGTGGTTAGAACACCCGCCTCCCAAGTGAGAGATCTGGGTTCAATTCCAGGCAGGTCAGGGCGAAACCTTGGGCAAGTTTCCTTACTCCACACGCCTGATAATAATCCCTCAAAAAAAACAATAAATTGGTCATTTTCAATCCACGACTGTTTGTGGGACACTGCTGTGCGTAATTGGCTGCAGCATTTTGTCCACAAGCACACAGTCAATTCACTTTACAGTATATTTTGTGAAGAGCTTTGTGACATCCAGAAGATGTCAAAAGCACTATATCAAATGCAAGGATTATTATTTCACCTAAATGCAATGCAACGACAAGTACATTTAAATGCAGCAAAACAGATGTAATTGTTAGATGACTGAACTACTTGACTCCAAATCAATGATGACAAGTCTGATTTTCACATCTGACTGTCATTCAACCAAGACGTTTCTCGCTGAGTGAGGTTTACCAGGTTCTAAGCCAGATGGCGAGATAGATCACTGTGCCACAGCAGAGTTCCACGCTGGGAGAAACTGGCAGGATCACTAAACCAACCCTGCAGACATGTACTGCTCAACATTGACAGAGGTCACAGTGAACAAGAAACATCTTTCCTTCCAAACTCAAGCAAGGACCATGGCCAGCCACAGATAGCAATCAGAAGCTGATTTAAAAAAAAAGTTTAAAATAACGAATAGCTCAGTAGGTTAAAGGCATCACAAGCCATGTTACTGAATGAACCATACCAACTGAGAAACTCCTCATCACTTTCCAATGACTTGTTGTGATGCATGGCAAAGCAGGTTTGACAATACAAAATGATCTACTTCTATTCCCACAACTACTGATGTTCATGTGGGTCTGAGCTGAAAACAAGATAAGACATGGTGACACCCCTAAATGATTATTTAAGTAAGGTGTAGCTTGGTGGGAGGGGGGAGGGGAGGGGAGGGGGGAGAAACCGGGCTGAAGGGTACTGTATCACACTCAGCAGGAGGCTTCAAAAAAGGTGGAAAGAAAATAAGAAATTGTGAAGGAACCCCATAAAACATTTACACGTGAATAGAAGTTGTTTGATACACAACTGATTTGATACACAACATTAGTTGCAAAAAAAACTATTGACAATGTTCTTACTTTAGAATTGCGGACCAAGGTTTATCACAATCTAACATATATTTGTTTTATAGTCACTAAAATAGGTATAAGGATGTTGCAAATTGAAAGAATGATTCATACAAAGAATAGAGCTGAATGAGGAAGCAGGAAAAAAAATCAAAGCTTTACAATGTTTTAGAATAGGTTAGTTAGTAATAATAGAATAGTTAGTAATAATAGTAATAATAGTTAGTAATAATAGAATAGGTTGGTTAGTAATCGAGTAATGCAAAGAAAAAATATTTACAATTATAAACACTTTTGTGACTTCAAACTAAATCTTTTCATTAATCTCATAGAATCAACCAATTATACAGCACAGAAGGAGACCATTTAGCCCATCGTATCTGTGTCAGCTAAACGTTCAAGGCTTCAAACTGCCTGAAATCACGGTCAGAAATATATACCCAGGCTGCGCTTTTAAAAAAAAATCAGTTTATGAACAGCTGTTTGGAACTGTCTACAATACAGCAGCACCTGAGAGCCAGTGTCTGCAGAGATAATATTCTAGTACAGAACTGAACTGCCAATATTCCCCCAAATTAAATGAAGGGTTTTCATAGAATCAAACAGCACAAAAGGAGGCCATTCAGCCCATCTAGTCTGTGCCGGCTCTTTAAACAGAGCAACTCAATCCCACTGCCCAGCTTTCTCCCCATAAACTGCTCTTCCTAAATAAAGATCTAATTCTTTTTTAAAAGCTGTTATGGAATCTGCCTCCTCCACCTTTTCAGGCAATGCATTCCAGATTCGAACAACCCGCTGAGTGAAAACATTTCTCCTCAGCTCCCCTCTGCTTCGTTTTGAAACTATTTTAAATCTGTGACCACAAGTCACTGATTCGCCCACCAGTGGAAACAGTCTTTCCCTATTCACTCTGTCGAAACCTCTCATAATCTTATAAACCTCTATTAGGTCTCCTCTCAATTTTCTTTGTTCTAGAGAGAATAAGCCTAGCCTATCTAGCCTTTCCTCGTAGCTGAAGTCCCTCATTTCTGGTACCATTGTAGTAAATCTCCTCTGCTCTTCTCCTCTGTTTTGTTCATTGGTTAGTTTTCAAATTTTCACTGATGGCACCGCTGATTGGAAAGCACACAATCTATCGAAATGTTTGAAATTGGTAGTTCTGACAGAGGCTTTCACAGTGGATTACTCTGCGCCTTTAGATCATCTGTGTGGCAAGATCTCAATCACAGATGGGGTAACAAGGCAAACAGACAGCAACAGTGCCTTTCAACAACAACAACAACAAATTACACTTATAAAGCGCCTTTCACGTCGGGAGGACGTCCCAAGGCGCTGCACAGGAGGCGTGTGACCCGAGCTGGGAGGGGAGTGTTTGGGAAGGGGTGAGACACGTAGGGGAGGTTGAAAAATTCGGGGTGGAACAAAAGGCACGATCGAAGAGGAAAGTCTTCAAACCGGCCTTGAAAGAGGAAAGGGAAGAAACGGGACGGAAGATTGGGGAATGGTATTCCATAGGGTGGGAGCGGAGAAACTGAAGGCCCGGCCTCCGATGGTGGGGCGGTTCGGGCGGGGGGCTTGGAGCAGGCCAAGTCCTGTTGAACGGAGGGTCCGGATGGGCTTGTAGGGGGAAAGTAGATTGGTTAAATAGGGCGGGGCAAGGCCGTGTAAGGCCTTGAAGGTGAGGACGAGGATCTTGAACTCGATCCTCGAAAATGGGGAGCCAGTGGAGATGGGCGAGGGTGGGGGTTATATGGTCGTAGAGGTGGGTGCGGGATAGTACACGGGCTGCAGAGTTTTGGATGACCTGCAGCCTGTGAATGGAGGAACTGGGGAGGCCGACGAGGAGAGTTTCCATAGTCCAGCCTCGAGGTGATGTATGCATGCACGAGTGTTTCGGCAGCGCGGGGGGTAAGATAGTTGCGGAGCCTGGCAATGTTGCGCAGGTGGAAATAAGCGGTGCCGGTCAAGGCGCGGATGTGGGGGAGGAAGGAAAGTTTTTGATCGAACATGATGCCGAGGTTCCTGATTGGCTTTGTGAGGTGGAGAGTGCAGCCTTGGATGTTGAGGCTGGCAGCGCCCGATGTGCGGAGGCGCTGGCTTGAGCCGATCAGGAGGGCCTCGGTCTTATTCACGTTCAATTTCTGGAAGTTGTCCCTCGTCCAGGACTCAATGTCGGACAGACATGCTGTCAAAACAAGGGCATCAACCAAGGTTGTTGAGCAAGTGCCTTACCTATCTTCCTTGTTGATAACTGCTTTATGAGGCTACGAGGTAGAATGTGTGGGAATTAAATAAATAACCCTTGCAATTTTTGATATAACTCCTTAGCACATCGTTGAGATGTTGAGTGTTTCACAGAATATCCTGTAAAGTGAAGTGACTGTATTTGGGAGATGAAATGTTGCAGCCAATTGCGCACAGCATTGTCCCACAAACAGCCATAGATTCTCCCTACATGAAAGGTGCTATACAAATGTAATTTTGTTGCTCTTGTTTTAACTTTGGTTAGGCCTCAGTCAGAGTACTGTGTCCAGTTCTGGTCACCACACTATAGAAAGGATGTTAAGGCAAAAAGTGGAAAAAGTGCAAAGGTTTACTAAAATGGTACCAGAATTGAGGGACTTCAGTTATGGTGAAAGGCTAGATAGGCTAGGTTTATTCTCTTTAGAACAGAGAAGGTTGAGAGGAGACCTAATAGAGGTTTATAAAATCATGAGGGGATTCGACAGGGTGAATAAGGAAAAACTGTTTCCACTGGTGGGCGAATCTGTGACTCGTGGCCACAGATTTAAAATAGTTTCAAAATGAAGCAGAGGGGAGCTGAGGAGAAATGTTTTCACTCAACGAGTTGTTTGGATCTGGAATGCATTGCCTGAAAAGGTGGTGGAGGCCGATTCAATAACAGCTTTTAAAAGAGAATTAGATCTTTATTTAGGGAGAACAGGTCTGTTAGGTTATGGGGAGAGAGCTGGGCAGTGGGATTGAGTTGCTCTTTTCAAAGAGCTGGAACAGACTAGATGGGCTGAATGGCCTCCTTTTGTGCCGTAAAATTCTATGATTCTATGAAACGATTATTACCCCTGGAAAGCACTCTGCCATTTGACTGAAAACCAGGTTCCGACTTGCTGCTAGGTAAACAGGTGTGTGTGTGTGAGAAATAATCCTAATTTAAAACTTGTAGTGGATGCAACACAATCATGACTATGCTGAATAAGTCACAAATTAGTTTTTGTAATACAGGTAGACCCCGCTTAGTGAAGGGGTTAGGGACTTTAAAACCCTTCGTTAAGCGAAAATTTAATCAAGCAAGAGTTTAACTGTATTACTGTATTTGGCCGCAGCCAAAACTCCGCCCCGACCCAAGCCTCCCCGCTAACATCAGTTTAGTTCCTAGCGCTAACATTTCCAGTGTACAGGTTAAGCAGCCAAAAGTCCGGAGTTCCGGAATCCGCAATGTGACAAAAATTGCAAGAATAAAAATGCCAATCCTACCTGCTCCAGGCCAGGTCTTCACAGTCACCGCACAGAAATATCACAACCTGGGCCCAGGCATTTCCTGACTCGGGACACGCTTCTTTCTTCCTCCCCCTCCTCTCTTTCTCTCTACCCCCCCCCCCCCCCACCTCCCCTCTTTCTCTCTACCCCCCCCCACCCCCCTCTTTCTCTCCAACCCTCCCCTCTTTCTCTCTACCCCTCCCCTCTTTCTCTCTCTCCCACCCTCCCCTCTTTCTCTCTAGCCCTCCCTCCCCTCCTCTCTTTCTCTCTACCCCCTCCCCTCTTTCTCTCTACTCCCCCCTCCCCCCTCTCTTTCTCTCTACCCCCCCACCCCTTCCCTCTTTCTCTCTACCCCCCACCCCTCCCCTTTCTCTCTACTCCCCACTCACCTCTCTATCTCTCGATGCCCCCCTCACCTCCCTCTCTATTCCCCCCCTCCCCTTCCTCTCTATCCCGTCCTACTCTCTATCCTTCCCTCCTCTCTATCCCCCCTACCCTCTATCCCCTTCCCTTCCTCTCTATCCTCCCCCCCTATCTCTCTATCCCCCCCTCCTCTCTATCCCCCCACACCCCACATATCTTGACTTACTATTATTGAAGCCACGAAGCATCCTGCCGCTTAAGCTCCTCCCATATGGGAGGTTTTGCACTGCTTAACTGACTGAGCGTTGCTGGGTCAACCAGAAGAAGCTGCGCACAAGAAGCCCGCGAGATTTAAATTAGTGTGTGTAAACATTCATTATAGCGAATTCGTTAAGCGAGAAGTGGTACAAATAGAAACCGCTTTATAGTGAAGTTTTGTTAACAGGGCGTTCTTTAAGCGGGGTCTACCTGTACAGTAAAAGCCTGTTTATCCATGACCTGATCAACCGTAACTTCCGTATAACCGGCACCTTAAAAAAAAGGTCCCCCCATTTGATTAACCAGATCTTATCCGGCATAATCACTATGGCGCATTTAATGAGTCGATTGTCCCAGGAGAGTGCAGTACGATTAGCTCTGAATGCTGCCGGTAGTGGCACTTCCGGGTTTGGGTCTTAAAGGGGCAATGTTTTTCCTCTCTGCTTTTTCTTTTTCGCTCTCCTCCTACTTCCTTCCTCTCTATCTCTCCCTCTCTCTTTCTATCTTTTCCCCTTTCTTTCTTTCCTTCCCTCTCTCTCTGATGGATATTACATTGCCTGTGTAGTCTGACGGTATCGTGGGTTTATATACTGTTTTGGTGGGCAGTGGGGTGGGAGGAGAGAGAGGCAGGGAGAGAGAGAAGATAGGGGTGGGAGAAAGAGAGAGGAGTGGGAGGGAGAGAGATGGGGGAGAGAAAGAGAGGGGTGAGCTAATTAAGATGGAAAATGAGAGCAGTGGAGGGCGGTTGGACTTGGGGCCATTGAGATGCCAGACTGACTGAGTGTTTTGTGTGTGAAAGAGAGAGAGAGAGGTAAGGAGGAAGACAAAGAAAGGAAAAAACGAGAGTATCCCCTTAAGAGAAAAAACTCTTCCATCCACCATTGTAGAAGTTTGCTTTGTGATTGCCTGCTGTGTTTATAGACTGTAATTGATATTTATTGCTTTATTGGTAAGTATCCAAACAATATTCTGTTATTATTTAGTCTATTATTAGTATGGTTGGTTTTAATTTTTTTTAATGATTTTTAAAAAAGTTAATTTTTCATGTTGGGTTTTCAGCAGCTGGCCGCCCGAATATGCGGTACGCGGTTTAACTGGCATTGACCAGGTCCCGATGGTGCCGGATAAATGGGCTTTTATTGTACTAAGCTCTTAACTCTTAGGTCTGGTCACATATATTACTCCACATTCATGAAATTGCACCCGAATGCTTGCAATACTTACAAATGACAGCCTTTTCCTTGCGCTGTGTGTTTCTAATATTTTTTTCACTCGCTGATGGATCTCTTCCCATTTTGTTGGTGTAGAGCGATCTGAATAAAATCTAAACACACAAAACTGTATGAAGAATTTACTGTATATCTATATATCTTTTATATCTATATCTATATATATATATAAAAGCCTTAGGTATGTTTCCGCAATTGTAACAATGAACTTCTAAAAGGAAAACAAAAACCAATACAGCTTAAAAACAACCCAAAAACAACAACAAAGAAAAACAACCCAGTGATTAAAGCTCACCATTCTTTTGAGCAACAAATAAATTATTTTTAAAACGTTTTGAAATATATGAATAAACATGTTCAAAAACACTAGACTGCAATATTATGTGGGGGTAAAGCTAGAATCTATATATATACTGTATATACATATAGTGTTACAACTATTAGCAGAGGCTGCCTCCCTTGGAGGGGGAGGGTTTATTTAGTTGATTGAAATTATTCAAAAAGCAGCATAATTTGCACACAGATATACAAGTGTTATTGTAAATGGTCAATTTTCAACACAAAATATGCTTCTCTGCCAGCTCTATGTAGATTTTGCACTAACACAACATAGGTGAACACATTATAAATGAATGCAACTGTTAAACAATGACATTTTCAAAATGGAACTTTTTGCCTGTTGAAGACAACAAGTTGCATTTATATTGCACCTTTCACATCAGGAGGACGTCCCAAGTCAATGGACAGTGAAAATTAGTCAAAAAATAAATGTTTTCACATTTATTGTCAAAATTAAAAAGGAACTTTGCTCCTCACTCCACTTTTAACCTTTTCATGAAAAGCTGAAATGGACCGAATAAGGTGTATTTACGCTATCCATTTTCATGTTCAGTCAGATTTGTAGACAGTGAGTTACTTTGAAATTTAATTGTATTTTACTTTGTTGGTTAAAACAATATATTTTTGTACCACAGAAACAATTTTCTTCTCATCCTTAGTTGGTTTGGCAATAAATGAGCTTCATATCAGCCAGTTCCTGTGAATGTGGACAGATTTGTATGTGTGTAAGGAGGGAGGGGCGGAGTGGGGGGAAATTGGGAGAAGGGAGAGTGATGTTGACATTGAGTGTTGAAAATACCATGATGGTTTACTGCCCTGCACCACTCGAGGATGATTGCTGCCATTTTCTATCAATTCATTTCTGGAGAAAAGCCTGCCTTTTACATTAATGACTGAATCTGAAGCACAAGTTCTCCTTAACATTGCTCATTTGATAAACATTGCACAAACTCTTGATGAAAGAAACGGTTGCTTACAATATACTGTAAAGGAAAATGCAGTTTACAAACAGATTAGCAGCCCAACGTATTTTCTGAATTTGTGACATTAATGCATTGTTTGCATAATTGAATTATTTTTCAGTTTCATCTCACTGTTTAGCTAGGAAGGTTATCAGAAATGTGGCAGTTCTTATCCTTCAGCTTTGGAAAGGAAGAGGCAGCTTACTTGATAATGATCAAAAAATAGTTTCCCTCCCCCCCCAACCCAAGGCACTTAGTTGTTTGTGAGCATCTTTTACTGACTGTCCCATAGGATGTGTTGCCAGGGTACTGCACGGAATCTGTGCTGAAAAGACAACTAACACAAAATGAGTAGGAAGGTAGACAATAATCATTAGATGCCAAACAGTTCCTGGATCTGAGGAATATACAGACAAAGAGACACAGAAACAACTTTTCACTAGAAGCAGGTGACAACGGTTTTACAATAATATCTACAGTACTGTACTAATCAGAAACCTTGTCGTGTTGTGTGGAAAGCCCTAGGGATGTTGTGGATGCAAATCCCTGATGTTTTCACAAGTTCTAATATTTTTACAATAATAAATAAGTAAATAAAGGGAACTCACGTACAACATTTTGTCAGTCTGACTTCTTGCAGAGAACAGGATTTTAAACTTTCCATCTTCCTCTGTTATTTAAATAGAACAACAGTATAGCCATGCGTGTGAAACCTATCCACTAGTCTGCGCTGTTGTATAGAGTAAGTCAACTACAATTCTGTTTTGTGCACCAGCTCAGCCTTTCAAAGTCAGCATGACATTCACATTACACCAGTCCATAGATGTGCACAAAATTCCTTCAAATATCTTAAGATGCAATTCCACTTGAAGCTTTCAAAACTTTCATTCTCTTTAAACTGGTTTTAAATGCCTTCGGCACAATGGTTTTTTGGAGTATGGTATGATGGATTTGTAGTGTTTGCTCAATCAGTAGTAATAACTTTCATTTCTTAAACATCCACAATCAGAAATGAAAATCAATTTCTTTTAAATACAGTACAGGTACCCCGCCCCAACCACGTTTTTATCTACTGCTAATTTCACGTATCCACGGTCGGCTCGTTGCGACAACCCTTGCTAACCACAGCAATGGGTTTTGCGTATCCACGGCTTTTAACACTAACACTAGCGTTTGGCGCTAGGACCCAGTTGTGATGTCGCAATCAACCAGCCACAATGTTGGTTTTCTCTTAGGATTAAAGTAAATAACATTAATTTATTGTCCCTTCTCCACATCTCACCCCCGCTCGGTGTCACCCACCACACCATCTTCTCCACTTCCCCCACCCTCCGTGTTACTGACCACACTACCTTCTCCGCAGACCCCCCCTTGGTGTCACCCACCACACCACCTCCTCCACATGCTCCCCTCCCACTCGTCAGTGATTTACAATCTGGAGGAGGAGGCAGAGGAAGAGGATACGTAGAGCCCCTCTTCCATATAACACCACGTAACAACCACCTCCCCCATCATCATTATTAAATAACATGAATTTTTTTTGTGTTTAGTTCAAGGAGAAGCAAACCTTCCCCATGTTTCCCACAGGGCCCTGTATTTCCCAACCGCGATTTTACGAACAGCGGAGGTTTTCAGGAACGTATCCCCCGCAATTGGAGAGGGGTACCTGTATGCGAAATTTGCTGATAAATTGAGCTATTTAGAGAGTTCACATGTTGTCAATGAGGATACCATCAAATTTGGAACAAGAACACAGGTTCCTCAGATATGCAACAAATTTCCTGTAGACGCGTTCACCAGGTTAAATGTACAGTGAGCGAGCCCCGCCCACTCCACACCTATACAGTGAGCCCCGCCCACTATACACCTGTACAGTGAACTCCGCCCACTACACACCTGTACACAGCGAGCCCCGCCCACTACACACCTCTAGTGAGCCCCGCCCATTGCACACCTGTAGTGAGCCCCGCCCATTGCACACCTGTACAGTGAGCCCCGCCCACTACACACCTGTACAGTGAACTCCGCCCACTACACACCTGTACACAGCGAGCCCCGCCCACTACACACCTCTAGTGAGCCCCGCCCATTGCACACCTGTACAGTGAGCCCCGCCCACTACACACCTGTGCACAGTGAGCCCCACCCATTGCACACCTGTACAGCTAGCCCTGCCCACTACACACCTCGAGAGTGACGGCTGGGGGGGGGGGGGGGGGGGGGAGAGTGACGGCGGGTGGGGGAGGGAGAGTGACGGCAGGGGGGGAGAGAGAGACGGCGGGGGGGTGGGTGGGGGGAGAGACGAGGTGGATGTGATAATATACAGATAGATAGAGATGGGGAGGGATGTGAGAGAGACACAGAGAGAAAAACACAGAAATGGAGAGAGTGAGAGACACAGAGAGAGAAAGATATTTACCTCCTGAGGACATAGACCCCGAATGCGCGCGCACCCGGAATGCGCGCACATGCGCAGTACGAAAACCCCCAAAATATTGATATTTTGGGATATCTCGATATGAGCCCATCGATATATCTAAATCGGAAAATTTCCATATCGACGGACCCTACTGGATAGCCAACGCCAGGTGCCACAATCAGCCCGGCGGAGGATTCCCAGACTGGAGCAGAGGGAGGCTGTGGGGTACACACAATTTGTCAAATGTTCCCCAATTTGGGGCAAACATTTCCCCACTTTTCTATTGCTTCAGCTCATTAGGAGATCAAAATAAATTATACATCAGTATCCAACCCAAATTGTTTGGGATTTCAGTGGATTATAGAGACTTTTTCCTGGGAGATCAGTGATAAACTAGGAGATACCTAATTACATTAGCTCCATTTTGCCAAAGAGGAATCTTAACAAGTACTTGATCTTATCAAAGAACATCAAACGTGACAGATTTGGGCATGTGGATTATACATGAGATTTATTTTAAAGAATTATCAGTACCCACAGAAACCTAGATCTGGGGGAAACCTAGAAGTGGGGGATTTGGAGTTGTCGATGGGACCATCGAAGAGGAGTTTTGAGGTGGGATTTGAAGGAGGCTAGGGAGGGGGCGAGATGGAGGGATTGCAGGATGGAGTTCCAGAGGTTGGGGGCAGAGTGGCTAACGGTAAAGGACATGGGCCACACTGATCACACCATGGCAGAGGCGAGGGAAAAATAGCAAAGTCATACCCCGATAATATGAATAACTGTTATCAAAATCAGCAATGATAAGTCATTAATTAACCTGCCCAAGAAAATGGATACTTCTCTCCAAGCTAACTTATATTGTGCTTATGGCATCAAAACATATTATTCAGGAGGCAAAAGATGTTTCCCACTGCAGAGGGGAAAATGAAGCGGTTATGGATTGTGGTTTTAGCAATAATTTTCATTTATCTTCCAGTGATAAATAATGGTATTTTAATTGGTTATTGATAAATATCAGCTCATGTCCTAGAGAAACATTGTGCAATGACCAAGGAAGGCAGGTCAATCAAAAGATTCCCTGGATTCATTTGGCCAACACCAGCATCAAGCTAAACTCTACACATACTGACCCACAAAACTGCAAATCAATAGCAATTTCTAGCAAAAGAAATGTAATTTCAAAATGTATGATCATGTAATCAATATGAGAGCTGTGGAACAGGTCACACATCAATTTAAAAAAGAATGACATCTGTGACCTGTAGAATGAGAATCCTACATTGTATTCTTTTCACTGACAAATGGGAGGCTTTGTGTTCCTCACTTTTTTATTTTACAGTCATTTAGATTAGTGAAATGTTTAGCATTTAATTTTAGATTTATGGAAATCAATGGAGCTAACATACATTCCTTAAGTTGACACAACCAATGGTTATTGGGATAGAGTTGAAAATTAACTACCTGACAACAGGCACACCCGCTTGTTACTGATCATTGCCCAAGTTGAGCAAACTGACTGATGGCTGGAATTTTAAAGCAGCTGAGATGTGCATACTATTGAAAGACTCAGAGACCCTATGAAAGCATTAGAGATCCTAACAGATGTAAATAGATAAACTAAACTGTGATAATATGTTAAATACAGTTCACAAATCCAGAAAAACGGCACGTTCAGGAGAAGGAAAGCGAAGTTCAGTTTCAATTATTTTGTGCAGTGGAATTGACTACCCAGAGAGACTACAGATCTTAAGAGAGGTTTAGATGAAGACCTTTTGATTTCCTTTCTGAACACATATCCATCCTCTCCTACTATCCTCTCATCTCAGCAACAAGCATAGCTTTTTTGAACAGGCGGAAACCTGATAGGCAATCAGGGTCTCACATGGGGAGATGAGCAGAGACCACTCAGGGGAAAATTAGACAAATAATTAGACACTTTTTTTTAAAAATGCTAGTCTCACAGTTTTAAATTAAGTTAAATTATTAAAATAACATGGTTTTAAAAAATCCTGTTAATTTGCAGAATATTTAGATTCAACATCAAAGGCTGATAACATCACCAGGAATGAGCTTTAAGGAGCTACTGATGCAATCAATACCAGAGGCTGGCTCTACCTACACAACTGAAATGGCAAGATCGTAAAAGCACTCTGGTTTAATGGCAGCACTTATTCATATTAATCTGGCTCCCTCCCACAACAGATCTTGGTAAATGCTCCAAGCCACTTTTGCTGCTGAGGTCATGAATACTCCCAACACTGGTGAGGGGAAATTGAATTGTGCAGCCTATGTGGGTTACTGCAGTTACTTCAAATGGCAGAATAGAGACAGAGGTTTAAATATTTGTAGCAATATCTCCTCGGGTAACAAGGAGTGTTTCAGAAAAAGCATCAGGTTTCCCTTCAAATTTATCTCAAAAAACAAAATGAAGATGAGATACAATTAACATATTCATTTGAATTAAATGTCACTGGTTAAAATATATTTGGCAGTGAAAAGACGAAAAAAAACCTTTCTCGAAGAGATGAGGTGTTCAACAGAGAGCTTTGTTTCTGGACAGATGATGGTGCAGAATGGACCATTCGAGATCTAGCAGAAGGGAGCAGTCTGACAGCTGTTTGTGACATAATGTACTCATCGGTGTCATCAATACAACCATCACAAAGACCTTTTGCTGGAGGTGGCTTCATAACCTAGAAGATAATACCATTGCTGTAATTACCATCACTAAAAATACACAACAGAAGATTTGATCTTGGAAAATAACATTCTTTCGTAGGAATTGAACTTGAACTGAAGGCTGCTCTAACTGTTCATGGTTTATACATCTGAGAAGCTGCACTGAAACTGCACTATTCTGCTCAGATCAAAGTGAAAAACTAATCACATTTCCGATGCACAAAGTTCCAAGGTTGTTTTAATAGCTTTGGAAATGTGAAAAGGATTGCAGTATTGTAAAGAGCAGTGCACAACAAGTTTCACAAACAACAACAAACAAACAAAACTTACATTTATATAGCGCCTTTCACGTCGAGAGGACGTCCCAAGGCGCTGTACAGTCAGGTAGGACAAGAGCAGGGTGGGAAGGATCAGGGCAGGATGAAGAATAGTAGGAAAAGTAACTGTATATTAGTGGGCGAAACAAACCATGAACTTGAATATCATGTGCTCAGTGACAATATTTCCCAAAAGACTGACAACTCACTGACTCTCCTTAGTAATGATGCACGTTCTATAACTGAGAAGCTGAAATTTGTTTGCACTTGTAAAAGCAAAGAGCAGTTTTTTCAAAAGACATTATGACGGATCCATTAGACTTCTTAAAGATCTTAAAGATCAGATCTGTTCAAATAAGCGGACTCAGGGTTAACAGGCTACCATGATCTTGAATAACAGTAAAACATTTTCAAATGTTTTTGATCATGGTCTGTAAATAAACCCTCAACACTAAAATATTTAAATGTCACTATACTCAATCAAAAAAATTAAAAAAGATTTTGTAAGTATTTTTTTAAATTGATATAATTTTACAAGATGAATATATTTTAAAGGAGAATTAAATTCTGGCAATTAAGTCTGTCTTTTGTTGATTCTAATGGCTTCCTTCTGTGCTGTAATCAAGATCAAATTCTTGATCTAAACTTTCTCAGCTTTTCCCTATTCCTGTGGCTAATAAGACTTACATCAGACCTTCTTTGGGTCAGCATGAATCACAGGGTGCTAGCATGAAACAGAGTTCTCATACTAATCCCTGGGAATCCTGACTTGGCTGCAGCGAATGAGTTTCATGTTTACATGGATGAGACTAACATCACTAGGATGATCCTTACCTTAGCCTTTACTCATTAAAAAGGTCATAGAACTGGGATAAAGGACCAAGATGGCAAAGGAGGTAATTGCACATTGTATGTGGGTCACAGCAAATTAAAATAATGGATGTCATTTGTGACGATTTCTAACAGGATTCATTAATAAAGAAACTTGAAGTATTTTACCCGGCTTCAGAAAAGCGCCTGCTGATGTGGGCTCTCACAATATGCCATAAATCCACTTACTGGAAGGAATCCAATTAGACATTACCACATATTAGGTTCCAGTGTAATTAAAGGATGTGAATTCACTGTTGGAGTTAGATAATATACCGTAACACTAATAATTAAATCTACAATTTTAAAAGATGGGATTTAATGTAATAATATGATCAAAATACTTTTAGTGAACTCCTCTTGGGTATGTAACTGCCACGAAGTGAAGGATCTGAAAAAAAATGCACAAAACATAATGTTTATCTGTATAGCACGCAACAACAATAAAATGACATTTGTATTTGGGTCAAGATCGAGGAGGGTAAAAGGAAGGGTGAGCTGATTGATGGCACGGTCGAAGAAGAGGGTCTTGAGGTGGGACTTGAAGGAGGCTAGGGGAGGGGGCGAGGGGGAGGATTTTCAGGATGGAATTCCAAAGGTTGGGGGCATAGTGGTTGAAGGCTCGCCCGCCGATGGTGGGGCGGGTGGGTCGGGGACATGTAGCAGGCCAGAGCTCACTGAGCGGAAAGAGTGGACAGACTAGTAGGGGGTTAGGAGGTCGCATAGGTAGGGTGGGGCGAGGCCATAGAGGGCTTTGAAGGTGAGGATCAGGATCTTGAATAGAATCCTCTGGGTGTTGGGAAACCAGTGAAATCGCAAGAGAATGGAGGGTGGGGGGGAAATGGTCGCGGAGCCTGGTGCAGGAGAGGACATGGGCTGCAAATTTCTGGATGATCTGCAGCCTATGGAGAGGGGAATTGGGGAGACCGGCAAGCATAGTTTTAAATAGATTATACTTTGTATTGTACTTTTTTTTTTGCTACCAACTTTGAACTCTGTTTCCCTAGAGTTAATATTGACATTTATTCTGGTCTGCCTATATCTAATGATATTCCTTTTCAGAATGAACCATGCTGGTTCCCTTCCATTTAGATCATTTGTTGGAACATGTACCGGAATTGACCTAGATTCCTGCAACACTTACATCTCATGTTCATTACTCTTCATCATGAACTGCCAGCTTACCTATGATATGCTCCCTGTGAAAACTAGCTATTTTTAACCCCTGATCTTGCACCACCAATGAGTTATCTAGTCAGGCACTAAGGCCAATTTTGGCAGCCAAATATTGACCTAATTTTCACTTTACTCTTTGAACTAGTTGGTCCAGTGATGTTTGGTCAACCTATGATGTTTAGTCCTATCTGAAAAGAATCTCTTTGCTACTATATTTTGCCTATTAGGAACTTACAGAAAGTCATTTGAGTCCCAATGAGGTGGAATAGGCCAAAACCAATATTTCTTTATCCAGAAGACAATTAACAACTCGGACAGGATCAACAGGAAGAGAGGTTAGGAAAACTCTTCTGATGAGATTTTATTGTTTAAATTTGTGAACTTACTCAAAAATGTAATGAAATGCTAAGAAACGTTAAAATATTAAGTGGCAAAGAAGATATTAGAAGAAGCAACGAAGGGAACAACAATTTTTACCAGGGTTGACCAAGCAGGGTAGCAAATCACAGCACTTAGAACACTGAATTATTTAAATTTTATAATTTAAATTGTGATTCTTTACTATATTATAGTACTGGTATATTTATTAGTATAAAATATTAACAAACTTTAATCTGATATAGCACCTTATTCCGTCAAAAGCTTTTTGTGTACTTTTAGGTAAAGATGATTATTATAATAAACCTACTCAAGATCTGAACAGCAGAAGGTTTCAAAGAAAGGAAATAAGTGGAAATTTAGACCATATGCGCTATAACTGTGAAACGGTATACAGGGAATGCAATAATAAATCATATTTAGTGATTGACATACCAACATGGAACCACTCATACAGGACCTTCAAAATGCTCCAAAAAATATCTATTATTCTCCACGTCAATGTTTAAATTAGACATTATATCATGATTTAAAATTACAATCGTGTTTAGAATACAGGTTCTGACTGCATTCTAGATCCCAATATATCCATTTGAGACGGTAAGAGTTAACTAGGAAACAAAACTACCAATCACATTGAGCAAAGGTGATGTTTAATCATACCATCATATAGTCGAGATTCTGGAGACCAACTGTTCTGAACACTGGGTTTAGAAGAAAATGAAGATGAGAAAATGTGTAGATCATCTTTTGGTGGAATTTTGTGATTGAGCTGAAAAAGATAAACTTCTGATTATTACATATCCTACAAACTTCTCTCTTAAAAATAAAAATGCATGTACCATTTACAAAACCAGCCAATATGATTAACCTGTATTATTGGGATTCAATGCAGGGCCAGGGCTAAGGATACCAGCTGAGATGATCCAGCTAAATTATTCACAACTAGCTATGCCCCCGCGTAACATACGTTTTTGAACATGTTTATTCATATACAGTAGAAGCCTGTTTATCTGTAACTCGATGAACCGACACTTCCGTAAAACCAGCACGCCAAAAAAAAAGTCCCCATTCAATAAACTGGAACTTATCTGGAACAATAGCAGTGGAGCATTTGTAAATGCATAAATCATAACATAACAGAATATTATTAAAACTACTCTCTTGCACTTCTCACCTTTACTAGTATATGCTGCAGTTGAAGCCATGATGCTGTTGTTGAGGTTTATAGTCCAGCGATTCTTTTTAAAATGGAGCATGCCAAGCGGGTGAAAAAAACAGAGCCTGATTTTAAAGTCATACTAGTGGCAAGCCGGTAACGCTAGCCGATAACCCACATTGTCGCGCAGATGCAGCATTTTGGTTTGCCTCTGGTAGAGTCTAGGGCTTTGGCTTGCCGCTAGTAAAGTCGCGCGACTTTAAAATCTCGCTGCCGTTTTTTTCACCCGCTTGGCGTCCTCCATTTAAAAAAGAATTGCTGGACTGTAAACCTCAATCAGTAAAGGTGAGAAGTGCAAGAGAGTAGTTTTAACAAAAAGTACCAATATAATATTCTGTTATTACCTGTTATTACTTAGTCTGGTGTGTATGTTGTGTGTTAAAAGAACTTACATTTTTTTATAGTGGGTTTTCGCCTGTGGGCCGCCCAAATATCTGGTAGGTGCTTTAACCGGCATTGGCCAGGTCCCGCGAGTGCTGGATAAACGGGCTTTTACTGTATTTAGAAACTTTTTAAAAATAATGTATTTGTTTACAAAAAATATGGTGCGCTTTAATCACTTGGTTGTTTTTTGGTTGTTTTTAAGCTGTATTGGTTTTGTTTTCCTTTTGGAAGTTCATTGTTACAATTGCAGAAACATACCTAAGGCTTTTATATACTGTGTATAGAAGATAGATTTGACACAGCGCCATCGCGTCAGGAGGACACAATTGCGGAAACATACCTAAGGCATCTATATATATATATATATATATATATATATAGATGACAAAGGATCCCAAACTAAGGAAGATTATTCAAACTATTCTACACAAAGACGAACAAAGGTAAGAAATAAATGAATGGGGAAGGCTATTGGAACAAATAGCATAAATGGTTCAATAATGTAGAGAAAGGAAGCGGTAAAGATAGTGAGAATAAGGAAACGTGGAGTTGCGATCTGCCAAAAAGAATGGGCCCGATGAGACAAAGGGTCCTTCTTTTAAACTCCAAACTGCTCTGAAGGTCTTTATTATAAACTGGATCAAAAGGTGGAGTACCCATCAGATTTCTGAGATATATTGTTGCTGAGTTTATCAGAAATCAATCTGTTGTTGGCAGATTTAAGCAAAATCTAATCATTTTAAAGGAATGCTATTTAAAATAAGCCTTTAGCAATCCACTATTAATGTAGAATTGTTTTGATTTATTCACAGAGTTTTTTCTAATACTCTATATATTCATACCAATTATTTTACCATGTTGAACTAGACTATTCAAACCTAAATTTAGAAATTCAAGAATTTAATATTTGAATCACACAATGGTATGATCAGTCAAAGGCGTCTTCATTCTCTGATTATTGAAAAGGCTCGATGTATTGGCCAATAAAAGGAGAAAAACATTTCACAAATGCTCTGGGTTACAGTGATTATTAATTTTCCAATAAATTATATGATTTTGTTGCAGGCATATACATACATTTCGTACTACAAATGGAGGTTTGTTATCAATTTCTGTTTTAAATTCAAAAGGCCCTAAGTTCAGGTGTGCCAGTCTTTGCTTGGCATCGTCTGAGAGCTCAGCCATCCGTCTTCTCGTATATGGTGAAGGAGACCGTAGCTGCGATGCTGCTGTAGGCTGCTTGTACGTTATTTCTTTATCGTACTTGCTGGTACATCCTCCTGCAACTGCAAGGAAAGGTTTTCTCTTTGACATTTCTGTCGTGGATTTTCTGAGTGGAGAGACTTGCGATTCTAAGATTATATCTTGCTTCTAAAGAGAAAGAATTACAAGGAAAGTTTATTGCAATTACATTTTTGCCTAAAATCAAAAGAAAGGTTCACAAACCCACTGTAAAGTTTTAGTAATGATAACAAAATCTTTGTATATCCTGAACAATAATTTTAAGACAGGTAATTTTTTTTGAACACACCCATTTTATATTTCCACATAGAAAATCAAGACATATCACAGAGCCAGACAAATGCAATTTTAGACAGCAATAATCTTCTTCCTCCAGGCTAGGCCAAACACTGAAATTGTTAATTGCATTTGAAAGGAGTCAATGTATAATTTGATAATAACATTACATGCCTGGAAAAAATGAAAATAAATATCAGGAAAATGCTACCACATTTCACTTCAAAGAACACAGACGTAAACCTGATGGCAGTCAATTTTACTGAAAAAAATCCGAAACTCAACAGGGTACATTATAAATAGGCTGTTGCTCCATCAGCGCAAGTACAATTTGATAATACTTTGTTTAGTTGTTATGCTTAGTCTTTGGTGTACAGTATCAACAGCACAGCACCTGGAACAAACTAAATTTCTAAAATAAAATTTGCAGAAGAAACGTTATCAGTATCAGACTGCATTGTAAATATTGTATTTTGTCTTAGACAAACAGAATAGGCATCCTGGTGTTTTAAAAGGCAAAATACACAGCATGCTGTGGCATAAAAGCCACAGTGAGACCTAATTTACGCTGATCACTTAAAAATAGCTATCTTTTTCGCTAAATCTTTCTAATGGGATTTGGGGGGGGATTATGTATAATGGGATTATCTTGAACTGTGTCTGCCATTGTGTACTTTAAACCAGTTACCTTCTTCTGCCATCAAAGATTTGTCCTTGCCAAACGAGTTTCCTTTAAAAATTTCTGTCTGTGCTTCAGTTGGGTTATTCAACTTTTTTTTCCCTCTCCAGCAACTTCAGGGTGCCCCGGGGATCTGTTCTCTCTCCCACTTTGCTTCTTCACCACATCAATGACACTTCTTCACTCTTCTTTCAACACTATTCCATGCCATTGCTATTGATTCTTGTGGATATTCACCAACTTCCTTCATCTCACACGTCCATTACTTTTACTCCCCCTCACTGCAAACTGGCTGAATCATTAAACCCTGACCATATTCTTCAAATAGGGGAATAATACTCTGGTTTTCTTCAAAGACTCAGTGTCTTCAAGTTTCTTTTGCAAGTGTAACCATAGGCTAGCAACTCTTATCTTTGATTAAGAGCGGATCCTTTTTCATCACTTAAAATTCTGCTCCTCAGGATTGCCTCAACATCAGGTGGACCTCTCACATCATTGCTAAAGCAGTCTAAAAGGCTCAGCTTCCACTTGTACATCAAACATTTATTCTCACTCAAAAACTTTTATCTTTCTCTGAAGCCCATAGCTGTTCAATAGTTAGGCTCTCTTTAATAACTTCTAGGACAGGGTACAAGAAAGCAGCTACTCTGATGATCGTCTAGCTGCTGTGTTTTCTTATGTAACAATCACTACTTTTGACAAAAAAGTAATTTATTGAGAATTTTCAGTCTGTTTACAATACTGTACTAAAACTCCATTTCTCCCTTATACAACCCATAGGGTTTCAAAACCCAACCTGAAGGTTTTGTTCTAGACTAACAGAACTTTATTTCTCTGCTGCTCTTTCCAACCTTAGTGAGTAGTGCATGGTGGTCTGCAGATTTGACATGAAGGATACGGTGTGGTTACTGTCACACTGTCCATGCATTGGGCAATGGTACCAGCTCCTGTGTACTACACATTGATCAGTGTTGAGGTTCCAAGTAAGGACAGAATTGGGTTCCATCATGGCGTCTCCCATGTTTAAATAGCTTTACTGATATGGACAATTCAGGCTCAATTGCAGCGTGGTTACTTGAGAGCTATCAGCACTAATGGAAACCAGTATCAGTTACCGCCTTCCCTCCCTCCCCTCAAATAGGTCAAGGGAAAGCGGAAGGAAGTTAGCAAGAACAACCTGATCGGTTTCCAGAGATCAAGCCTACCACTGTTCTGTGGCATAGGACAAACAAATGTAAACAGACCCCAGCAACAACTGAGATTTTCCACAGGTAGAGACAGCAAGGGCTGCTTGCTTTTTATATTGTGAACGGAACAGTACTTATTCATTATATTTAAGTTTGCTCTTACAATATAAGTATACAAACTGTTATTGTGCAGGTTTAGTTGTGAATAAAAAAAAGTCAAAGTTTTCAGGCAAACACATACACACAATGAGTGTCAACCGTTTGATGAATTTTAACTACAGCAATGGATGTGCTGATACTCAATCAATATAATCTACTGGTCCTACAATTACAATCAATAAATGCAATGCTCACCTCATCTTCTATTTCGATTTGGTTTAGAGGATATTCTTTAATGACTGAAGTTGTAGAAAATTCCAATCTGGGAGCAATACCCTGAAGAAACAACAAATTATATCAGGCACCAGGACATGTCTTGCTTACACAGAAAATAGACAGAAAATAACAGCTCATACAATTCTCAAAACTTTAATTACTTTCAGTGCACTGGTCTATTCTTTGTAATTTTTACAAATAAAAACCACAGCAAATTATATAAACTATACAATTTAAATAGAAATGGCAGCAAGTGAATGTGTTCAACTACTTCCTGTATTTTCTGATAGAAAATGGAAACAGAAAATAATTCTGTTTCTCTTATAGATTTAAAGATATGAATGAAATATTAATACTTTTATCCTCGAAATGCAAATTCTTCTTCTATAAACTGGCTACCAACAGAAATGCAATGAATCAAATGATCTATTTCTCTGATATGAATTGTCTAAGATCTGATTTCAGTATAGCAAATATACAATCACACGATGGGACATACCTTTCTAGTTCAAACATTAGTATACCTATCTTTCTCCACCAGAAAAACTCATTGTTGTAAGTAGTTTTTGCAATAGACAGAAAAGTTTTAAAAATGGGTCAATGATCAAATTAATGTCAAAATATTTAAGAATCCCCTAAGCTACTGTTGCTGGGTTTAAAAACACTTTTTTTAAAACCTCCAGCAATTAATGAGGATAACTGGAAGCGGCAGAACTAATACGAACTGTGGTTGTGGATGAACTATTCACATCTTCAGTAATTCAATTACAATGTATTATTTTGCTGAAAAAAGTTGTAATTTATTGAAAAGTTCTGTGCCAAGTGTAATTATATAGACAGCCTCAGCTCAATTTCCCTTGTACAGTATTAACCACATATTCTCTATATTCCTAATTTAATCACACTACAGACACATCATGTGTACTTGATTATGAGGATAAATGATGAACTGTCTCCACATATGTTGCCAAAAAACCTTTACTGAAAGCCTCATCATCAAAATACTCTAAACACATGTCCAAATTGGCTTTTCAAGAAAGTACCGAAAGTAAACAAGAAAATTTCATATATTTTAAGGAAATTAAAAGCAGATTAATTAAGAACAAGAAATTCCATATTTATAATATTGCAGACGTGATCTTTATGTTGCAAATCAGTTGTAATTTGCAGTCTACAAGTACTAATATCTCAAAATAAGACTAGTCAGGTGCTCGGTAACCCCCATTCCTTAGCTTCATCACCTTCCAAGAATTCTGTGTTGATGAGGGATTACAGTTCTGAGAATAGAATATTTTTCTATTTGCGCCTCGGACAACAATTGAGCATTAGCTAATTATAGAGTCAACATATGGATTCAACAACAATAAAAATCTATATGTATAGTACCTTTCACGTCAGGAGAACGTCCAAACTCACTGGGCAATCAGTGTTTTGGACCCAAGCTGGGGTCGGGATCGGGGGTGGAGGGAAGGGATGTAACCGATGGCACGGTCGAAGAGGAGGGTCTTGAGGCAGGACTTGAAGGAGGCTAGGGAAGGGGCGAGATGGAGGGACTTCCAAAGGTTGGGGGCAGAATGGTTGAAGGCCCACTCGGCAATGAAACAGGTGTGGGTCAGGGGACATGGAGCAGGCTGGAGCTACTGAGAGCGGACAGGTGGGTAGGAGGTCGTAGAGGTAGGGTGGGGCAAGGCCATGAAGGCCTTTAAAGGTGAGGACCAGGATCTTGAATTGAATCCTCTATGTAATGGGAAGATATGGGCTGCAGAATTCTGGATGATCTACAGCCTATTAAGGGAGGAATTAGGAAGGCCGACAAGCTCGATTGGCATAATTGAGCCTAGACGAAATGAAGGCATGAGTGAGGGTTTCAGCCCTGAGGGAGGAGGTAGTGCCATTTATTACGATCCTGGAAATTAAAGCTTTTCATCCAACTTCCACTGGATACTTGATATACAACAACATTAATATTCCATACATGACCAAATAATGAGTATGAATTTGTGTCAGATAATTATAAAAGTTAAGGGCTGAGAATACAACATTTTAAATATGAATTTAAGTTTTTTTTAAAAAAAGCAATATAAAAATGTAAGCTTTAAAAGCCCTGTCAGGCAAGGTGGTCAGATGCACTTTAGCGTTCAATTTACTTTTGACCTACATTCTACCTCAAGTCCAATTTCAGCTCACAACTTACAGCCCAACATAACTCTATTTCCTTCCTACAACCAATGCTGTGCCTGAGTGAGATTGATGAATTACTGCCAATCCTCGCTGAATCAATGCAACTGAGTCACGCCCTTTGGGAACAGAGTTCAGACTACCCAGGGGCAGGGTGACTGCCAGACCAGCAGACATAATTACATCCCTTTTCTCACAGGCAAAGGGCAACAATCAGCAAGAATTCTTGTTTAGATACCAATTTTAATGTGGAAATGCTCAAAAAAACTGAATGAATTGTTCTAATATCTACACCTGTTAAAAGTAAAAACATATACAGATTAAATGTAGTGATTATTGTCTTCCTAAAAAGTGGGTTGTCATAATCTGCACCTGCTTGGGCACCTGTTTCATAACATTTGCCTGAATAATTCCATGCAGAACTTGACATAAAAGCAGAAATTTGGGTTTCACCAGTTGGAAATAAAAACTAAGAACCAGGAAATGGGGAATTGTCCATGAAAAGACTGCTTCCCAGCTGGCTTAGGAGGAAACTTACCGCTAGAGGGAAAGAAATATGCACCCAACTCACACACCACAAGTGTGTTACTTTACTTAGATTACGAAATGACAATTTCCTAAATGTGGCAGTTTCATTCAAACATTGGTTCCTGTCAACAACTAAATCTAAATCCAGCTGCTATTAGGCTCACAGATGCTCTACACATTCATTTTAAAAAAATTAATTGATCATTCAAGTACATGATAGGTTATCCTTAAATTAGTTCTTAACGGCTTCGATATCATAAATGACCCAGACTGCAATGAATTTTTCAGAACATCAAAATACACAGAATTTTTATGATTAAAAAATAGATCCTGTAAAATTGGCTTCAGCGTCCCATAAATTTTGCTGCATTGGTTACTGTCTAGAGCTATGTTTTACTGAACAGTTATGCTGCATTAACAATGAAAGGTTATGATTCAGTAAAGATTTGGGCCTGTATTGTGATGTATCCACATAGGGTTACTTTGGCTAGCTTCAAAGGGTGACATCAGTTGTGTTTCTCTAATTAGGTAATATTGGTGCCTATCAAGGTCTACTGAGAGAAAACAGCATAGCAGTAAATACAGTAGAAGCCCGTTTATTCTGGTACCCGCGGGACCTGCCCAATGCCGGTTAAAGCGCCTGCTAGATATTCGGGCGGCCTGCTGCCGAAAACCCACTAAAGAAAAATTAAAGTACTTTTAAGACACACCATTACTGAGGTCATAAATATCAATAGCATCATGCTGGGATTGTGATTATAGCAATGCTGATACAAGCACCTTATGGTGCAATTTGCTAAAATGTCCAAAACTATTTTCTAACACTTATCTTTGAAACATTTATTTACCTACATTCACTCCAGCAACATGTTCTTAATGTGCACTGAATAATCTCTCAAAATAACCTTTAGTAATTTCACACTCACATGAGAGCTAAAAAGCTTTCTAACAAGAACAGCTTATGTCTGTTTTGTTTAAAAAGATCATAGATGAAAGCATTGCAAATATCAACTTTAAAAACCAAAAACATTTTTAAAAGAAGCACCAACAAGCCCCTCATTCACTTTATATAACAGTACTGTACTGTGTTGGTATCTCTCAGATTTCACTTCAACAGTGGTATTGACTACTCATTTTTGCTCAGGAAGAAACTGCTGTAAGCTAAATTTAGCCGATGTAAAATCTTGACATAACTCTGCACTGTTTGCAGAATTTATATTAGTGATTTCAAGGAGCCAATCAGTCTTAGGGAAAAGCAACAGACCAGAATTGAAATTTGTTACATTGTTAGTCTTGGTATGGTATCTCTCTGACTGAGTTTTCCTATCATTCTGTCTATACCACTCACAATTTGTGCTTTTATTCAGCTACTTGTCCAGAACTCCCCCCAAAAAGTGCTGGTGGTGTGATTGAAGCACAGAAGGATGTACACAACAGTGAAAGGAGATGTGCGTGTCTGTGCTTTCTGACGTGCTCCTGACCACATGAGCGTCAGGGTTGGCCAGGGTCACAATGAACCTCTGTTCTGGGCTACAGTTTGATTGGCTCATGTCAACATGAGTGACATTGGCCATGTATCTAAATTATTTAAACAATTATGTGCAAAGGTTTGACTTGTGCCTCGTGGTCACAGATTTAAAATCGTTTCAAAACAAAGCAGAGGGGAGCTGAGGAGAAATGTTTTCACTCAGTGGGTTATTCGAATCTGGAATGCATTGCCTGAAAAGGTGGTGGAGGCAGATTCAATAACAGCTTTTAAAAGAGAATTAGATATTTATTTAGGGAGAACAGGTCTGTTAGGTTATGGGGAGAGCGCGGGGCAGTGGGATTGAGTTGCTCTTTCCAAAGAGAGGGCACAAACTAGATGGGCCGAATGGCCTCCTTTTGTGCCGTAAATTTTTTATGATTCTATGATTTGGGGGTCACGTTGTTGAACACGTGGTTAACAGTAGGAAAGGTCAAAAGCCACAGCACTGAATTGGTTCCTAATATGGATCACACAATTAGCAACTGTTTGTCATATGATAGTACTGATGTTCAGACAGCCATTTCCACACCCCACCTTTACTGATGTTTGAAAACTAGAATAACTAAACAATGTCTTAGTCTTCATTTATTGTGCTCCAATTGCCCACCAGATGAGAACATTTATAGTTTTACAGTAAAACCTTGATAATCCGACATTCTGAAAGCTGGCAACTCCCTAAAACCGGCAAGATTTCAAAATACAAACAGTATTAGATTTTTCCCGATGTGGGCAAATCTCCCGAAGTTGGGAACAGTGAGCGGCTTGTAGTTCCCGGTGTGGTCTGTCACCCTGTGGCTGGGGGTCGGGCTCGGCCATTGTTTGGCTTCAGGGTTGTGTTTACAGCTCACGTGGGGCAGGGCTTCCCCAGCCATTTCTAAGGAAGGTTCTAAATACCAGCAAACTCCGAAATCCAGGAGGTGAGTGGCCCGTGTCAGGTTATCCAGGTTTTTCTGTATACTTGAACATCAATTTTGAAACTTGCAAGTTCGGGGATAAACAGCAACATCTCAGGATATTACACTAAAACTGAACGTAAACCAGATCTAAGGGAAATTTACTCCATTTGTGTTCAGTCAATTACCTTCTGGTAAAGTATTCCATCTAACTTGAAGACAGTGTTAGATAGAAAACTGAAATATATCATTTTCCCCCATTCCATCACTGAACTCCCTCTGAATAAGTTTTGCTAAAGAGAAATTGAATTAATTCTTTATAATTGATGATCATGTAAAACTTGTTTATGTAATTATTTGTAATTATGCAATAATACTCACTTACAGGGAAATTAATAGACTTCTTCATTAGCAGATCCCTGTCTGAGCCAGTATAGGTTGGAGTCAATCTGGGACCAGGATAAAGAAAGTCCCTTGTGTTCTCTTCATAGACAGCCAGTGTTTCACCCACTACAAAAACAGGACAAAAAGTGAAACAATTTTCAAAGAGTTAATGGAAATATACAAAATTTTATATACTAGACATATACTGTGAGTTACTAGAATTTAATAACTCACCAATATAAGTCTAGCTGCTGTAATAAACTCATTAAAAATTAACATATGCATGCCTGTAATACAGTACTTTAAAAAACAAATATGAACTTGGATAAAGTGAAGCCCTCCAAGACACAATTCTAACTTAATGGTGGTATACAAATGCAAGTTTTTGTTGTATTGGTTAGGGGAAAGGGATAATTATTTTCTCTTTCAAGATTCTGTATTTGTTTTCAGAACTTCAAGAATAACGGATCTCTGTCCACTTCAGTGAAAAAACAATATTGTTGCTGTGTTTCTAGTTACGGAAAGCACTCCCTAATGAATAATAATATAATTCACACATTATGTAATTCTTTGCAGGGTGGCTGCATATGCACGCAGGAAGCGTCGATGTACTAACATCTTACATGCACAGTACACAGCAAGTAATGTCAGAATATTGTACTCCATATTTTACGTCCATATTTTACTCACATCATTATAGCATATGTCTGAGATATTGAACGCAGACAAAAGGGGATGACCGTAAACACTATCAAAAAAGGAAGGTCTTTAGGCTGGATTTGAAGTGGTGAGGGAGGGGGCAAGGCGGAGGGATCGAGGAAGAGTTTCAGGACAGGGCTGAAGGCACAACCACCGATGGTGGAACAGAGGGCAAGAGGGACAAACAGAAGGCCAGAGCCAAGCGGAGGCAGTGGGTGGTGGAGTGGGTTGTAAGCAGATTGGAGAGGTAAGGTGCAAGAGTATGAAGGGATTTTAAAACCAGTGAGAGCATCTTGAAATTGATCCGGTTGGTAACTGGGAACCAGCGGAGCCTAGCAGAACTGGAGGGATGGGGGTGCAGAGTTTTGTGCGGGTGAAATTCCTGCGGCCGAGTTTGGGATTAATTGAATTTTGTAAGAGGATACGAAGGCGGAGATAAGTGGAGTCATCTGGGGTTGTACCGAGTCCAAGGAGATATTCCGGATAATGCCAGGAAGATTGATAGTACAGTAAGCCAACATGTTGCTGATGGTTGAACGTCCACCATGTTTAGTTTACAAATGAAATGTGCAGGTCAAGCTCCAAAGGATAGGAATGTCATAACCATAAAAATACAATGGAGTCCTGTAGCTCAGTGGTGAGAGCATTTGCCGCACAAGCGAGACACCTGAGTTCGAATGCCGGCAGGTTTGGGCGAAACTGTAGGCATGTTTCCTTACTCCACACTCCTGATAATAATCCTTCAAGAAAAAAACCACAATAATAAATTGGTCATTTCAATCCATGATTGTTTGTGGGACACTGTTGTGTGCAACTGGCTGTTCTGTTTCACCCACAAATATACAGTCAATTCACTTTGCAGTATATTCTATGAAGCACTTTGAAAAGATGTGAAAAGTGTTATAACAAATGCAAGGGTTATAAATATTATTAATGACAAGTTCTTTGGAATAAAATCTCCACAATTACAATCAGGAATGATTAGGTTTGAAAGTACAGCACTACTGTGTACAATAGTTTAAATGTTCATGTACTTTTCTTAAAACATCATGTAGCTATCAGCAAACTATATTTTCCCATTGAGTAAATACCAATATAATAAGAGTGAAATGTACAATATATGCTTCAGTACCTGGGGGAGTCAGCTGTACCAATTCAAGCTTTGTTGTATCCACTGCAAAGGAAAGAATCATAAAACAGAACAAGCTCAGTATTAAAGAAATGGTAAATAAGTAAAAAAGATTAAGATGTACATGTTCAGAACTCATACATGTTCAAAAAAAGTTAATGTTCTGCTCTTACGTTCCAGAAGGTCAGCAAGATGTGCTGGATTCATTGCTTCCGAAAAGATCTAAATTTATACAAAGAAGAAGAAAGAAAATCAATTCCAAGGAATCACGAGCAGGGATCACCGGGAGTCACGTTTCAGCATTGAAACAAATACAATACAAGAACAGCTATTTCAGTCAAAATATCTGGTCATGCAGGTTTTGGAGAGGACTTGTAAATCCAGATTGACATGCACTCTGAAAAGAAATAAATCTTGCCAAGAATTCGCAAGAAGAGCATTTCACTGGCAGTAAACTTCTGCCCTTGGACAATACACATTAATTTAATACAATATAAAAATAGAAGTCACTGCGACACTCATCAACAACAACAATAACAAATTACTCAGCAGGTCAGGCAACATCGATAGAGGAAGGAATCATAAAACGTTTGGTCACTTTTGAGGGTTCCCAGCGAGTTCTGTTTTTGTTTAAGATTTCCAGCATAGATAGTATTTTTCCTTTTACATATCAATTATTGCTGCTTTTATTTTTTAAATATATTATTTGGTACAATATAATACAGTATGCAATCTCCCCCACTTCTCCTCTCCAGTCTTTTTAGATAGCATTAGTTAAACTGGAGTACTGAACCCATTTTATCTACATCAAAAGAGCATAGAGCTGAGTGCACCCACTGGGATTTGAATGTAGAAGCATCTAATCCCATGTCTAGCACTCTGCTGATTGAGGTATGTTTACACTGGGAAACACAAGTTAAATCCTTATTGACTTGTATATTTCAATAACTCATTTAAGTGAAACATATATTGTGTATTGTAGTCCTAAATAATTTGCAAAGTTCTGAACTTTTTATTTCTGGAAACAAGCAGAATTTACTTTTGATGTAACTGGATTAAACTTCATGGTAGATTTCTAATAATGAGTTAAAGTAGATTTCCGTATGTGGGCTCCCTGGGAGCAGGTCTTGGAAAATACTAAATATTAGTGACTTGCTCATCCATTTTATTTATGGAAATAAGGAGAAACAGAAGATTGATGAAATCAGGTTCGAAATCAAAATGGTCATATAATCAAGGGTGGTCTTTACAGTAGGGTCCGTCAATATGGAAATTTTCCGATTTAGATATATCGATGGGCTCATATCGAGATATACCGAAATATTGATATTTTCGGGTATTTTGTACTGCGCATGCCCACGCGTCGCGAGGTGCGCACGCATTCGGGGCCTATCTTCTCAGCAGGTAAATATCTCTCTGTGTGTGTCTCTCACACTCACTCTCTCCATCTCCGTGTTTTTCTGTCTGTGTCTCTCTCCTCTCTCACACCCACCCCATCTCCGTCCGTCCATCCGTCCGTGCGTGCGTGCGTCCGTCCGTATATTATCACATCCCCCCATCTCTCACCCCTGTCTCTCCCCCCACCCCCCCATCATCTCTCTCCCACACACCCCCCCCCCCGCCATCTCTCTCTCCCCCCACCCCCCCCCCGCCGACTCTCTCTCACCCCCCATCCCCCCCCGCTGTGTCTCTCCCCCCCACCGCCAACTCTCTCTCCACCCCCACCCCCCAGCCGTCTCTCTACCCCCACCCCCCCCCCCCAGCCTTCTCTCCACCCCCCCCCCCCACCCCTTGTATATTGTATTCGAGGACTATGAATACAATATGACGGCTTTGCACCTCGTTCTGTGCATTGTGTATAGTGATGAGCATTCTGGTTCTTGTAGTTCAGTGTGCGCGCATTCCGATTTTTTCCCTCAATATATCGATGTTCGATATATCAATATTTTTAAAACGTCTATATCGGCATATCGATATGAAAATTATATCGGGTATAACCGATATATCGCTGGACCCTACTTTACAGTACACTTTACAGTGTAAAGCACTTTTAGATATCCAACGATGTGATAAAGCAAATGCAAGGATTATTATTAATAATAATAGTCCTCCCCTCCCACATATCTTTTTATTCTTTTCTGTCTTGCATGTATTGGGTTTCCTTTTAAATGGATCATTACTGCACAACAAAGGCTCTGCACTTAGTGGTGAGACTTCCACCAGGTTAGACTACATCAAACAATTCCATCCATACTTTAATCACATAAATGACGCTGACAAAAGAAATCACATTCAGAAACAATATAAATATTGAACATTTCAAATTAAATAATGAATGAAACAACAGCACATTTTTAAATCATCTGGGTCATGTAAGTACTGTATTTATAAACTTATTTTCTACATCAGTTCTATGTACCTTTTCAAACTTCAGCTTTCCATTGAAATTCAATGGGAAGATGGAAGGGAGAAACTTGGTTTTCTGGAATTTTCCCATTATGCATACACTGAGATAGACATCATGCTTTTCGAACAGGAATACGCCAGGGCATGTGACCTGTCACAGGTAAAAAATAAAATAATAATCTCATTCTTTAACACAATCATTTAGAATTAACCCGTCCCTTTATTAGTAAGTTTATTATTTGGCTTCAACAGATTGAATATACTACAGTCAATTCACTTTACAGTATATTTTGTGAAGCGCTTTGAGACATCGATAAGATGTGTACAGAACAATATCAAAATGCAAGGATTATTATTATTATTATTGAAGAAGACCTTCTGCTTTGACCATACCCACTGTCATTTCCGCTTTCCATGGCTCGGCAGCAAGCACTGTTAGTGCTCACATGAACTGTGCTATAAAAATACAGGTTGTTGTTGTCAACCCTTGGTCTGAAACCCTGAAGGGTACTTCATATAATAGTGTTATTACCACATTACATAATAATAATCCTTGCATTTGATATAGCGCTTTTCACATCTTCTAGATGCCTCAAAGTGCTTCACAGAATATACAGTACTGTAAAGTGAACCAACCAATTCTACCTTTCCGCGTCCACCCTCGACTCCAGGACTACTGGCGTTGTGACCGCGTGTCTGCCCGACATTGATTCCTGGACGAGCGCAAATTTCCTACAGCTCAATGTCAACAAGACGGAAGCCCTCCTGATTGGCTCACGTCAGCGCCTCCACACCAAGGGCACTGACAACATCAGCATCCAAGACTGCTCTCTCCACCTCTCGAAGCCAGTCAGGAATCTGGGCGCCTTGTTTGACCCTGAACTGTCCTTCCTCCCTTGTACAACAACTACTTTGATTTATATAGCGTCCTTCACGCCGGACGGTGTCTCAGAGCGCTTCACAGTAGAGGAACCTGGGACTGAACCAGGGGCAGGGGTAGAAAGGTGACCTTATAGCCACGCCGTGACCAGCACAGCCTTCCATCACCCCCGTAATATTGCCAGACTCCGCCACTACCTCACCGACCCCCCCCACGCCGCCGAAACCCTCACCACGCTTTTATCACGTCCAGGCTCGACTACGGGAACTCTCTCCTCGTCGGCCTCCCCAGCTCCTCCCTTCACAGGCTGCAGATCATTCAGAACTCTGCAGCTCGTGTTCTCTCCCGCACCAGGCTTCACGACCACACCACTCCCCCCCTCGCCCGTCTCCACTGGCTCCCGTCACCCAGAGGATCCAATTCAAGATCCTCGTCCTCACTTTGAGGCCACTCTTGGCCTTGCCCCCGCCTGTCTCTCTGACCTACTGTCTCCCTATCAGCCGCCCACACCCTCAGTTCAGCAGCCTCAGGCCTGCTCCGTGTCCACCGCCCTAACCCCCCAACCATCGGGGGCCGGGCTCTCAGCCTCTCTGCCCCCACACTGTGCAACTCCATCCCGCAGCCCCCCCGGTCTCAAGACCTTCCTCTTCGACCGCGCCTTCGGCTGCCCCACTAACTCTTCCCCCTCTCCCACCCCTTCCTCCTTCAACCCTCCCCCACCCCCCTCCCGCTCGGGTCCCGACCTGACTGTTCAGCGCTATGGGATGTCCTCCTCACGTGAAAGGCGCTGTATGAATGTAACTTTGTTGTTGTTGTTATATTTGTGGACAAGATGCTGCAGCCGATTGTTCACAGCAGCGTCCCCACAATGGGTTTGGGGATGGAAATGACCAATTAATTATTGTTTTTTGGGGGGGATTATTATTAGGCGTGCGGAGTAAGGAAACTTGCCCAGGTTTGGCCCTGACCTGCTCGCAAGGCGAGAGTGCTCTAGCCACTGAGCTGCAGGACTCCACAGAATAAACTGTAAAGTGAATGGACTGTATTCGTGGCAGGTGAAATACAGCAGCCAATCGCGCAGTGTTACAGTGTGCCATCACTGGTGCCAAGGGGGGCGGCTAACCATAACCACCTCGTCTCGCTCCGCGGCTTTCCCTCCCATTGGCCAGCGGGCGCGTCAGTCAATCATGATGAGCCAATGACATTTGAAGGCGGTGGCGCCAGGAGAGGAGACCCCGCCCCTCAAACCGGCCGTTTGTTGCCCTGGTCACGGCCTGACCCCCGCCCTCCCATAACAACAACAACAGAGTGGCTTTGCAGCCTGGGCCCTCGCTGTATGATTATTAGGTTTTATAATATTATTATCCAATAAGTTTTCCCTCAGACACACAACAATCAGCTGGAGGGAAGGCCTCTGGCGGGAAGGAGGGCCACGAGAACTCACCGCATGCACGTTCAGCCGCACTGTACACCTGAGAGCTTTCCTCGGCATCCTGTGTCCCTGGCGAGTATCAGATAAAACTCGCCCTATATCTCTCCCTATATTATATATATATATATATGTGTGTGTGTCTGTATATAAACTATAATGAACAGTGAGTCTCCGGGCTCTCTATGGCGGCGCCGGGAATCCTCGCGTTGCCATGACACCGGAACTCAGCCTGATGACGCCGACGCCGCCCTCGCCATTCGCGTTGGCAGCCGCTAGAGGCGCTGTCCTGCCTTACAGCTCCCCCTCCCCATCCCACCAGACACACTAGTTACTGTGTGCTAAAGGCAGAATGCTGCAGGTAATAATAATCCCTGCATTTGATACAGTACCTTATCATGCCTTTGGCATGTCTCAAAGTGCTTCACAGGATATACTGTAAAGTGTCGTCACTGTATATTTGTGGGCGAAATGCGGCAGCCAATCGCACACAGCAGTGTCCCCACAAACAGCCGTGCATTCAGTGAACAAATTATTATTTTTTTCAATGAGGATCTTGAAGTCGATCCGGGAATACGATCCACCAATCAACTAACAACCAGGTTCCCACTTACAGCTAGGTGAACACAAATATGTGGAATAAGGAAACCTGCCCAACATTTGGCCCTGTTGGGAATCGAACCCGGGTCTCTCGCTTGCGAGGCGAGTGCTCTAACCACTGAGCTACAGGATGCTGGAAATCTGAAATAAAAACAGAAGTCACTAGGAAGACTCAGCAAGTCAGGCAGCATCTATGGAGAAATGACCTTTGTTCATCGATCTGAAACGTTTAAACTTGCTTTCCTCTCTCCATAGATGCTGCCTGACCTGCTGTGTCTTTCCACTGACTTAATAATATTCCTTGCATTTTGATATAAGCGCTTTTTCATATCTTCTACATGTCTCAAAATGCTTCACAGAATACAGGTATTCCCCAATTTATGAAAGTGTTGCGTTCCTGAAAAACATCACGTAAATTGAAATTTCATAAATCGGAATGGATTTTCCCATTCGGTCCCATTATATAATCCGAGATGTGTTCTTTTGACAAAGTTTTCAGATCCCAAACCAACTAAAATAACACTTTGCAACAAATAATTTAATGATAGTGAGACTTAATGAATTTAATTAATGAATAATTAATTTAATACCACATTGAGCTCTCGATCGCAGTCGAGCGGGTCCCGTACGCGAATAGATCGCTGGATCTATTCGCGTACGGGACCCGCTCGACTGCGATCGAGAGCTCAATGTGGTATTAAATTAATTATTTAATTTAGCCGTCTAGAGCGGCTCACAGTGGAGTGGTACCTCCGGCTAGGCTTACCCAGGGATCCGGGGTCTTCATTGTCACAGTTTTCCACTTCAACGCGACAGGACCCAACGTGAGCTCTGAGGCCTTGGGGATTACCTGATCACCTCACCCAATTGGCAACCGGCAGCCACTTGACGTCATGTAAACAATGACGTAGTGACATGCTATTGGCCAGTTCAGCAGCTTGGATATACTGTACTAGATAGTTCCGCCTGGGCCACTGTTTGGCGCGTTTTTCTCAACATCGACATGTATTTCAGGTTGGTATACAAAATATACTATATATACTGTGTATATCGTAAATTGAAAAAAAGGTGTAAAAAATGTACTTTCCTTAAAGCACAATCGTGTAAATAGAAACTTCGTAAATCGGGGTTACCTGTACACAGTACAGTACTGTAAAGTGAATTGACTATTTTTGTGGGCGTAAAGCGGCAGCCAATTTCACACAGCATTGGCCCAACAACAACAACAATTTACATTTATATAGCGCCTTTCACGTCGGGAGGACGTCCCAAGGCGCTAAACAAGAGGCGTGTGACCCGAGCTGGGAGGGGAGTGTTTGGGAAGGGGTGAATCACGAAGGGGAGGTAAAAGAGTTTCGGTCTTATTCACGTTCAATTGCAAAAAGTTGTCCCTCGTCCACGATTCGATGTCGGACAGACATGTTGTCAGAACATCGATCGTCTGGGGGTTGAGGGATGAGGCAGAAAGGTACAACTGGGTGTCATCCGCATACATGTGGAAATTTACCCCATGTCTGCGGATGACGTCGCCCAGGGGGAGCGTGTAAAGGGTGAAAAGAAGGGGACCGAGGACAGAGCCCTGAGGGACGCCGTGGGAAACTGTGCGGGGGTTTGAAGAAAAGCCATTGGAAGAAACAAAATGTAAACGATGGGTCAAATAAGAGTGGAACCAGTCAAGGACTGTGCCTTGAAGGTTGAGGTGGGAGGAAAGACGTTGATGGAGGATGGTGTGATCGACTGTGTCGAACGCAGCAGACAGGAGGACGAGGAGGCAGAGGGAGCCCTGGTCACAGGCGGTTAGGATGTCATTTGTGACCATGACCAGGGCAGTTTCTGTACTGTGGATAGGGCGGAAACCTGATTGGAGGGGTTCAAGAAGTGAGTGATTTGAAAGGAAAGAGCGGAGCTGGGAGGCAACCACTCTTTCAAGGACCTTGGATAGAAACGGGAGGTTGGAGATGTGACGATAACTTGATGGTTGCGACGCATCAAGGGAGGGTTTCTTCAGGATAGGGGTGATGGTGGCTGTTTTAAGGGAGGTAGGGACGGTTCCTGAGGAGAGGGAAAGGTTAATGGTGTCAGAAATGAGTGGGGCTAACAAATGGAGCTGGGTGCGAAGGAGGGGGGTGGGGATGGGGTCCAATGAGCACGTGGTGGGTTTCATGGAGGTGATTGTTTTTGTGATTGAAAGCGGGGTGGTGGGGTTGAAAGTGTGAAATGGGGGGTGAGTAGGGGTTGAGGTAGCTGATGAGGGCGCTGAGGTGGAGGAGTGGTGGGGGGAGGAAACCGCAGAGCGGATTTTCTCAATTTTGGATTCGAGGAAATCCAGCATCTCCTCACAACGAACGTTTGAGGAGAGGATCTGCGAGGTGAGGCGGGGGGGGCGGAGGAGCTGGTTGGTGGTGGCGAAGAGGAGGCGGTGGTTGTCCTTCGCTTCCAGGATTATCCTGGAGTAGAAGGCTGATTTGGCGGTGGCGAGGGCGGAGCGGTAAAATTTGATGCGGTCCAGCCAGATTTGCCGGTGGACCGTGAGGCCAGATTTGAGCCAGGTGCGTTCAACTGCTCTCACTTGGCTTTTGAGGGAACGGAGGTGAGATGTGTACCACGGTGATGATCGGGAATGGGAGACGGTTTTGGAGGTGAGGGGGGCCAGGGTGTCAAGGGTAGTGGAGAGGGTGTTGTGGAGGGCGGTGGAGGCGGAGTATGGGTCTGTACAAAAAGAATGCCATTGTGGGAGGAGGTCGGAGGTTTCTAGGGCAGAGGTGAAAGTTTGAGGGGGAATCTTCTTCCAGGGCCGGTAGAAGATGGTGGTGGGTTTGGAAGTGGAGGGGGGAGGGATAGAGGTGTTGCAGGAAATGAAAAAATGGTCAGAAATGGCCTTGTCTGTGATGGTGACGCCAGAGACGTTGAGGCCTCGGGTGATCACCAGATCGAGAGGATGGCCGTGAGTGTGGGTGGCAGTGTTGATATGAAGGGAGAAGTTGAAAGATGAAAGTAAAGAGGAAAATTCAGAGGAAATGGGGCTGGAGGGGGTGAAATGGAGGTTGAAATCGCCAAGAATAATAAGGCGATCAGAGGAGGCACAAAGGGAAACAAAAAGTGAAGAAAAGTCTGAAATGAAAGTGGGGGGGGGTTTGGGTGGGCGATAAACTAGTAGGATTATGAAAGAACTGTGGGAGGAGTGAGAAAGGGTGAGATGTTCAAAAGAGGGGAAGGAGCTGGAGGAATAGGGGGATAGGGCGAGGGATGTCCTGGAGATGAGGGCCACGCCACCGCCACGACGGTTGGGTCGAGGAGCATGGTGGAATGTGTAGTTGGGTGGTGTGGCTTCAACAAGGGGGAAAGTGTCGCCTGGGATGATCCAAGTCTCCGTCAGGGCCATGATGTCAACGTTCTCACCAAGGATGAGATCGTTGATGGCCAGTGCCTTGTTACAGACAGAGCGGACATTTTGGAGGCCGATGCGGAAAAAGCAGTTGGCCGAGGGGGGGCTGGGATGGTCGGCGGGGAGGGTGGGGATCTGAATAAGGGAGGAGAGGTTGACCCCCCGGGTTTGTGTCCAGTGAGGCTGACGGTGATGGTGGGGGACAGGGCATTTGGTGTGACTGCTATTGGACAGCCAGCGCCGAGTGCCACGGTGAGCCCGACGGAGGATTCCAATACTGGAACAGAGGGAAGCGGTGGGAGGGTCGAGCAGGGACAGTAAACGAGGAGGGCGAAGAGAAAGAAGGGTAGAGAAAAAATAACGGAGAGGGGGGGGTTGGGGGGAAAAGCTTGAATAGGGGGAGGGAAGCTCGGGTCGTGGCGGCAGCCACATTGCGCACGCGGGGGACCAGGAGCGAAGGTCAATGGGGCGGCATCATCCCTTGGGATGATGCCGCGGCTGGGGGATGCAGAGGCGTTGCGGTCTGAAGCCTGACCGGGGCTGCGGCCGAGGCTGGGGTTGTGGGTTTTAGGTCCGGTCGCCGGGGCTGCGTGTGTCCGTGCTATGGGTCGCCGCGTCGAGGCTGGAGCCGGGACCAGGGCCGTGAGTCTCGTGGCTGTGGGTCTTGGAGCCGGGGCTGTGTGTCGCGGGGCTGGTCTTGAAGCCGGGGCAGCGTATCACGAAGCCGTTGGTCGTGGGGCTGGTCTTGAAGCCGGGACTGTTTTTCACGAAGCCGTTGGTCGTGGGGCTGGTCTTGAAGCCGGGACTGTTTTTCACGAAGCCGTTGGTCGTGGGGCTGGTCTTGGAGCCAGGGCTGTGTGTTACGGAGCTGGAGCCGGGGGGGTGGGGATGTGGCTGTGGCTGTGTCTGGGTCTGGGACTGTGGCCGGAGCCGGGGCTGTGAGTCTCGGGGCTGGAGCCAAGTCTGTGGCTGTGGCAGTGGGTCTTGGGGCTGGGGATGGTGTCGGGGCTGCGGGTCGATGGGCTGTGGGCTGTGGGTCAGGTCAGGTCGAGCAATCTCTGCCATATGCTCTTAATGCACAGAGACAGCTCTAGACCCGTGTGCCCCTCTCGTCGCCATTTTCAATACAAGTTGTTCAACACAAACAGTTGTGGATTGAAATGACCAATTTATTTCTTTTTTGAGGCATTATTACTAGGCATGTGGAGTAAGGAAACTTACTCAAGATTTCGCCCTGCCTGGATTGCAGGCGAGACGCTTGCAAGACGAGAGCTCTAACCATTGAGCTACAGGACTTCACGATCAGAGACATAGATCAGAGAAGTAACAGACATCAAGGTTCAGGGATCCCAGAATGTGTGTTGGGGAAAATGGGGGAGGTGGGGGAGGAGGGGTGGAACAGGCTGGGGAATAACCAGTGAAAACTGCATAATGTCCACTGTGAGAGCTCGGGCTGGGAAACATCCAGCTGTTTTCTGGCTAGGAACCCCCACCTCCCCAACCTGTATGCCTTGTGTGTGGACAAGCTCACAAGAGAAGTCATTACTGTTATTAATGATAATAATAATCCTTGTATTTGATTGTTGAGCTTTTTGTGTCCAGACAACGTCTCAAAAGTACTTTATCAACAACAACAACAAAATGATACTTCTACAGCGCCTTTCACATCAGGAGGACATTCCAAGGTGCTGAAAATGCAATGCAACTACAACACTGTCTTGCATTTATTGGGTTACAACAACTCGCATTTGTATAGAGCCCTCCAAGCTAGGTAGTGCATCAGAGCGTTTAACAGTGGCGGACTCCGAGCCCGGTGAGAGGGTGGGGTTGGGGTGGAGGTGGAGGTCCTCCTAACATGAAGGCACTCTATAAATGTAATTTTGTTGTTGTTGTATTTTGTAAGCCATTCAATTGCCAATTTTTACACAGCAATGTCATACAGTCAGGCAGAGAAAATAGTTATTTTATCCAGTGCTTCCCCAGGCACTGCAGTTTCAGTGATAGTCTAGACTGGGGGCTCAAACTCTCGATGTGGAAACTTGAACCAACAACCTTCTGACTCAGCGAGAGTGCAGAACTTTGAAATCAAATGTTAGGGTTTTTTAACAGCCCTCTAGCAATATCAACACAACATTTGGTAAAATTGGATGGTTTGAACCTATAATTCTTGCAGACATAAGATCAATAGAGGTTTGTGGATGTTTTCTAAGAACCTTTTGAGTGAAAAAGCAAACTTGGCATTATTTCAATGAGCCTTGCAAATCAATTTGATAGACACAGAAGGTATGCAAAACAGGTAGGTAGCCTGCCATTTGAAATGTTTGTCTGCATAAGTGTCCAAACATGTAGCTGTGGTAATGTTGTGTATATAATAATATCAGCAGATTGCAAGCCTGCCCATCCCCATTCCTGTCATTGAAAAGCAAATGCCAGTTACACCAGTTGTTGCTTTTTGTAACAGATCCCCAGAGAATTACATAGAACCTTTCAGCAGAAGCAGGCCATTCAGCCCAACCAGTCCATGCTGGTGTTTGTACTCTACAAGCGCTTCCACCTTTCCTAATACTATACTGTATGATATTCTGTTACCCTCTCCCTCATGTTGCTTCCTCTTGATGCCTTCTGCTTGAACCATAGCTTCCCACAGTGAGTTCTACATTCGCACCCTCTGTGTCCATGTGTGTGTGGACTTTGGTCAGGATTTGAGTGACAACAACAGTCAACATCTTTCAGAAGAGGAGAAAACTTGCAAATTAAAAGTGTACATCTTCAAATCTGTTATATTTAGCAAGACACATTTTTCATCTATTCTATCTACTCATAAAATTAAAATAAAGATTATCGATCATATCCTCTAAACTATACATACTTGCATATAACCTGGGCAACATAGTCTAGGCTGATGCTTCGGTACAGGTACCCCTCCCCAACCACAGGGGATATGTTCCTGAAAACCTCCACGGTTAGTAAAACCGCGGTTGGAAAATACAGGGCCCTATGGGAAACATGAGGATAGGGGGAGTAAGTTTGCGTTTTGTAGAACTAAACACAAAAAAAACTCACACAGTTATAACATACATATATACATTTATTAACGTAAATCCAAAATTGTAATAATGATGATGGGGGAGGTGGCTGTAATGTGCTGTTACATGGAAGAGGGGCCCTGTGCATCCTCTTCCTCTGCCTCCTCATCTAGAACATAAACCACCGACGAGTGCGAGGTGGATGAATGTGGAGAAGCGATTTTGTGGCTGGTTGATGGAACTGGCTCATCAGTGGTGAGCGGTTTATTAAAGAATTTTGAGATGGATGGTTGACCCATTTTAATCCGCATATCTTTCAGGACCTGCTTGTATGGTCTCATTAAATCCTCCAAACCTCGCTTGAATTTTAAGCTACGCTCCATGAATGGGTCAATCTCCATAAAGGTATCCGAGAGTTTAGAAGCCAGGAGCATTGCATTGCTAAGGTTGGCACTTGTCATCCTCGGCTTCTCCACCATATCCTCGTCCTCTACCTCACCAGAATGCTAGATTAGCTCTTAAAATTTTCCACCCAGCCCTTATTTGGCTTTAAACTTGATGTCATCTACACTTTCTCCGGCAGCCATAGTAAGATGCTTGTAGATACTAAGGGCCTTCTTACATAACTGTACGTAATCAACAATCGCTTTTCTCCGGTTCTGGTCTTCTATCCAGATATTCAATTCCTTCTCCGTTTGTTCCAGCTTAGGGTCACACGGCATAAAAGAAAATTTCGCACTTTTCGCAGAACCACCCGCAATACCAGACCTTATTGATGCCTCATTTTCTTATGGTTCTGATGGTGGACTCGTTAACCCCCATTTGTCGTCCAACTGACGTTCCACTTTCACCACGTGCAAATCTATTGACATTTAATTTCTTGTCTAAAGTGAGCACATTCCTTGCCCTTTTAGCAAAAGATTCACTTTTACCACCTGCTAATATGTTTAGGGGCCATAATTAGGTGCTAAACTGATGGATAATTAAAGGCAGAATGTGCAGGAACAGTACTTGTAGATCCACGAGTGCAGCTAGACCACATGTGGTAGTAAAGATGCTGATAGGCGGGAAACGCGGAGCGGATGAATACACACTAATATGCGGATGAATGTGGTCCCTTGTTTGGAAGAGCGAAACGTGAAAATTTAAACCCGCGGATACCCACGGATGCGCAAAATGCATTGCCGCGGTTTGCAAGGATTGTCACATTTAGCAAACAGTGGATGCGTGAGTTTCGCAGTTGTCGAGGGCGTGGCTGGGGCGGGATACCTGTACAGCGCTAGGGATAAGCTCCATTGATTTGGGTGGTGTCTCTTGAACGATACTTTAAACCCATGTCTCATGTGCCTGTTCAGGTATCCACCTGAAACATTTAAACGTGCTCATATTTGAGAAGACAGTCCACAAATCTTGGCCAACAATCCCCTCAAATATTGATCATTCGCTGCATGTCTTTGTGGGACATTGCCAAATTGCCTGCTATGTTCACCTAAAACAAACAGCCACTGTATCCTGGGAAACATTTTGATACATCCCCCTGATTTGAAGTGCGTTGGAATAGATGCCAGGATTATTATTAGTGTAAGGAAAAGAATCATTAAGATTGTAGCATGGAGTGGGTATTGGTTCTGAGCTACATATTCTAACCCCCAACTCCCTGGCTCTTTTCAATGACCATTTCATGTTTGGTATATGTACATGTCTATGTACTATACATTTATGCTCTTTGAGGCTTTCAATTAAACTTCCCTTTGTTCTTTCACTATTTGGAGAAGTGTCTTGGAAGAGATAACTATGTCTTTCTGTCAAGGCTGAGGTCTTTGCTATACTGTATTGTAATGTTCAGGCTGGTTGCTTTTCTCACACCAACCAATGCTTTGAGCAGTAACTGTGAACCCAGGTCATATTAGTTATGGGGTATCACAAGTGGTGAAGACCACCGTAGCTCATCAACCTGTCACAGGCCTCTTTGCTGAGCTACATTCATTTTGTGTCAATTTTAGTTTCGATCAATGCAAGATGTACAGTATAATGAGGGACAAGGTTTTTCCCAATGCCAGTCAAATAAGCATGTTCTATCTTGTCAAACACCGGGCACATTTACAACATGTCAGTTGCGGGAATACCTTTTGAACAGCTAAGGCTAGACAATGTTAGTCACATAAAATAGTTCATATTCTATCATATTTATTTATAAAGCATGGCAAAAAGTTCTGCAGAAACAGTACAAAGTGATCAACTATGAGAATGTGAGTAGTCTTGAGTTCATTATTTTATATAACCAACTGGTTATGGATAAAAAGCCCACAGGATGAAAGCTAATATCTTGCCTTGTTTTTGATCTCGGTGACAGTATTATTGTAAAATGAACTTTAAAGATGGAATTGTGTACCATTCATTAAACTAATTGAATTACCAGTCATATGAGTCCATCCAGAAAGCCTTCATTTTGATGTCTCATTTGAAGGCACTCCTCCATCAGCGCATTGGAGAATCAGCCTAGGCTGTAAGTTCAAGGTTCCGATAGGGAGCTTGAACCCACATATACTGTAGTTAATACTAGCATACCTGATTTAGCGTATTTTCAATCTTGCCTGAAAAGTACTACTGTATTATGGAAACCTAGTGACCATTACATTTTGATTCTTCTCTGAAAATGTTGCTAGTTTTATCCATGAAGCTGTAACACCTCATGCGTGGTGAGCTTTGCTGTTGTAATAAATAGGAGAAAGGGCGAGAGAAAAACCACTTATCCACTTTGTGCTGTTAAAATTAAATCATATTTTGTGTGCTATATACATTTTTAAATACCTAATTTATAAGAAATAAAACCACCAAATATACACAGATTTACCCATTTTTCATTTTGGTCAAGGCTAATGAGTCAGATACAGAATAATGTATTTGGTAATATCAGCCTTTAAAACCATTTTGCTTAATGAGGTACTGAGCCTTTACAATTAGGTCCACATAGGGAATAGTATCTTGTTCATGGGTTTAGGTTGATTATTATGCCTATTTACATAATTTAAAAGATTCACAATATTAAATGTTTTAAAAAAATTATACACTTCCTTCAACAATCCCCAAATAAAATTAGGATTATTATTATTATAAAATTGGTCACTCATTCCTACTGGTCACTTGGCTATTTGTGGGACACTGCTGTGAGCACTGGGGCTCTGGTCTGTTCCATGTTTCCCGCCCTTTCAGCCTCAGCCCCCACACTCTGGAGCTCCATCCCACAGTCCCTTTGCCTTGCTTCCTCCCTTGCCTCCTTCAAGGCCTGTCTCAAGATCCTCCTTTACGATCGTGCCTTCTGCTGCCCTCCTACCTCTCTCCCCACCCTTCCCCCTACTCTGCCCTCCCCCTTGCTCGGGTCCCGATTGGTTCAGCGCCTTGGGACATCCTCCCGATGTGAAAAGCTCTATTAATTAATCAATCAATCTATAAAATTATATTTATTAAATATATGTCATTTTGTTGTTGTATCCTGTGAAATGTCTATATCAAATGCAAGAATTATTATTATATTGCTAAATGAGCAGTAATGCCACTCCAACCACCGCCTCCTCCCTCCAAGACATCAATTTGTGAGGAAACCATGTATCTGAGACTGATTAACTGAATTTCAATTCAGCCTTCCACTCATTGAAAGTTGGACTCAATAGGCTACTCAAGAACAAACATTGTAGAAAACTGGCAAGTATTATAATATTACAATTGAGGCTGGGGTCCTCAGTGATTTTTGTTTGTAATTTTCATACTTAAAAGTTGTTTTATTGCACCGTCTATGTACACCCCTGTGTGTGGTTTACAGTACAATTAAATATTCCCCAAAGAGCCTAAGAATGCAGTGACTGTCAGTATGTAAAATAGTAATTGCCATGTTTCTCCCTATGGCTTTAGATCTAATAAAAAATAGCAATGATAATCTAAAATTCATATTTCAAAAGGCTTTGTGCCATGAATTCTTTAGTAATTAAGCAGCAAAGCACCTTATCAAATAAACATGCTTTTATTAAGTTTCTATTCATTTGTTGAAATTAGATCATAGACAAATTGCAAACCAGGCAGCAGCATTAGTCAAGGGTATACATATTTTATCTGCAAACAACTTAAAGAAATGCAGACTATTTTTCAAAAACTGGCGTTAGTATTTCTCATTCTCCATTGCTTCCTGGTATTTAGATTAAAATATTATTAAGTGCAACAGTCGGAAATAGAGTGGAGATGACATTTAAGCAGGAAAATGATTTGCCCTGACAGTCGTCTCAAACGCAGTGCTTGTTGAATTGTAGAAAATGCTTTTGTCATTACAAAGATTTAAAGATCACAAAATCAGGAAAAAATTATTTTACATTCTCCTGCATCATATTCTGTAGTCAGTGCTCTATATACTGTATTAAAGGATAATGCTACTTTATTTGAAAAAGTAAACCAAGAACAACACTTTAGGATGCACTAGCACAGTAGAACAATATAGTTTTAGAGTTGCAAAAGGCAATTTGAGAACAGGAGGTTTTTCTTTATCTAGTCAGTAACAAACTGAAAAAGGTTGCCAGGAAAGATGGTTGAGGCCTGGGAACAAATGTATTTAAAAAGCAACTTGATGCTGTGATGGTGAGGGTAGGGGGGCGGGTTCTGGAGACAAAATCAAATGGTTCTTCAATGTTTGATAATCTGAAGTGAACTGTAAAACGATCGTTTTTCTTTGTCTAGGTTTATTTAATGCTGGTACAGCTATGTACAGGAGGTAATCTTTATTGAAGCCCATATGACAAAGTAGCTTAGATGTGGCTTGAGTATAGACAGAGTTCCAACATAAGCAATACAAACTGCAGTATATTTGTAGGAATAATTGCTGCCTAGTTACTTCCATATTTGAAATAGAGAACCAAAGACTTCAAAAACAAAGAGGTACCCAACTTTATTATGCTTTGAAAATTAGTAAGTGTAATTTACTAGGTATTTATGAGATGTATTTTGCTCCTTTACCTCAACCTTGCTCGCAAATCTCCTAAATGGACTGCATGCAGTTTGGCAGTACTATTGTGATAGCCAAATACAAGAAAAAGCTGAATTTTGTTTCCCTCTAAAACAATTGGTTATTTCAATTCATGACTGTTTGTGGGACACTGCTGTGCGCAATTAGCTGCCGTGATTCGCACGCAAATTCAATTAATACAGTACATTCTGTGAAGCGCTTTGAGAAGTCATGTAGACGTGAAAAGTGCTATATCAAATCCAAAGATGATTATTATTATTATTCAAAGCAAACATGCAAACTGACTACATTGTACTGAAACAAAAGTGAAAATACCAGCAACTGAATTTACTTTCGAATGCTTCCTTACTAACTGGGAAACAAAGAATTGCACTGATACATGCGATACGGTTATGATACAATTTTAAATGGTACCTTTTGATACCAATTAATTTTTTTAGAGGGAAACGAAATTCAGCTTTTTCTTGTATTTGGCATTTGATATAGCGCTTTTCACGTCTTCTAGATATCTCAAAGTGTTTCACAGAATATACTGTATATTTGTGGGAAACACAGCAGTCAATTGCGCACAGCAGTGACCCACAAACAGTTGTGGATTGAAATGATCAACTTTATTATTGTGGGTTTTTTTCGAGGGATTATCATTGGAAATGTGGAGTAAGGAAACTTGTCCAAGGTTTCGCCCTGACCTGCCTGGATTCGAACACAGGTCTCACCTTGTAAAGCGAGTGCTCTAACCACTGAGCTACAGGACTCCATGCAATAAAAATGACATGCTGCAATTTAAAACTGATCCAAAGTTTCAGGTAAATACATTTTTTAAAACCAGTTTAGACACACTGAAAAGAACCTATGATAAATCGTCCCAAGCAATCTCCACATAAAGGGAGTGGGTTCCATAGCAAAATTAGAAAGAGGATATGAATGTGGTACTGAGCAAAAAACAGAAGAGACAGGATTCAATAAGGAATTCACATTCTAAATTCAATTTAAAATTAGATTCATTATCTATGTGTTCACTTCAGGATATTGAATACTACCACGCCCACTTGTCATTTGTTCTAATAAAATTGTTTTAAAAAACATTTCTGAAACCTTTGTGTCTAATTTCAAAACTAGTGGAAAAATGTTTGTACCAACATCACAATCTCTATTAATAACAATATTACACAAGTACAGTACTGTATTCTAAAAAATACCTAGTAAAGCTACTAGTAACTCTTATTAGTCTACAAATTACACTTATAGAGCACCTTTCATATCAAGCAGACGTCCCAAGGCACTGAATTTTTTTTTGCTAGTGAGAATCAAGCACAGAAAGTAACCCTACAACAAAAATAAAATTTAATTTGTAACAGGATGATGATTATTTTATTAAATCCTGTTGATCTCCAATAAATATTGAGGTACTTTTTGGTGTAGCCCAATGGTTGTTGAAAACTCATCAATGCAGACAGATTAAATAAACGAGCTATCTGGGTTTACGTTTTATCAGATTAATAATGTTCCAGACAGCCATTTTATTGCCTATCACTCCAGAATTATGATCATTCAAATAATGTTGATGTTTCGATCTGTGGAAATCAAATGACGGACTACTGTAATTCAGAACCACCAAGGAATTCAACATATTCATATTTACAGTGATACTTTTAATAGTATCTTAATCTATTTGGGTTGCATAAACTCTGTTCTGTGTTTAAATACAGACTCAATTTTGAAGCTGTTTTTATGCAGTTGAACAGGCAAGTAAGTTTAATGCCTCCTCTAAAGGATGGCAATGTAATGCTCCCCTAGAAAGTGTCAGCCTAGAGAATGAGCTCAAAGCTGTTACGAGGCAGGAACCCACAACCTTCTGGCTTCGAGGGAAGAATTTTACTAGCTGAGATAGACTGATACCTCATAAGAGCAGAAAGTTACTTAATGAACACATTCAATATCTCTAAACTCATCATCCCTGCACTTGTATGACTGACATTGATCTAGTGATCAATCAGGCAATTGGATCCTTTTAAGTTGAATAAGAAGAATAGTAAGAATATTTTGTAGCCATTTGTTTTTCCTTACATTTGCCGTACAACAAGGAGACAGCTGTGAATCCATTACCAACAACAACAACAACAAAATTGCACTTATATAGCGTCTTTCACATCGGGAGGACGTCCCAAAGCGCTGACAGTCTGGTCAGGACCTGAGCATGGGGACGGGGGGGGGGGGAGGGGGGACGCAGGGCTGGAGTAGAGGGAAGGGGAAGGAGAGTGGGAGAGGGGGAAGAGTTAGTGGGACAGCTGACAGCGCGGTCGAAGAGGAAGGTCTTGAGACCGCCCTTGAAGGAGGGAAGGGAGGAGGCAAGGTGGAGGGGCTGCGGGATGGAGTTCCACAGTGTGGGAGCAGAGAGGCTGAAAGCCCGGCCGCCAATGATTGGGCGGTTAGGGCGGTAGATGTGGAGCAGGCCTGAGTCTGCTGAACAGAGGGTGTGGGCGGCTGATAGAGAGATAGTAGGTCAGAGAGATAGACGGGGGCAAGGCCTTTAATGGTCTTGAAAGTGAGGACAAGGATCTTGAAATCAATCCTCTGGGTGACGGGAGCCAGTGGAGACGGGCGAGGGGGGGAGTGGTGTGGTCGTAAAGCCTGGTACGGGAGAGTACACGAGCTGCAGAGTTCTGAATGATCTCCAGCCTGGGAAGGGAGGAGCTGGGAAGGCCGACGAGGAGAGTGTTCCCGTAGTCGAGCCTGGAAGTGATAAAGGCGTGGATGAGAGTTTCGGCGGCGTGGGGGGTGAGGTAGTGGTGGAGTCTGGCAATATTACAGAGGTGATGGAAGGCTGTGCTGGTCATGGAACGGATGTGGGGGAGGAAGGATAGCTTGGGGTTGAACAAGACGCCCAGATTCCTGATTAGCTTAGAGAGGTGGGGAGAGCAGCCTTGAACACTGATGTTGTCAGCGCCTGAGGTGCAAAGGTGCTGACATGAGCCAATCAGGAGGGCTTCTGTCTTGTTGATGTTGAGTTGTAGGAAATTTGCCCTCGTCCAGGACTCAATGTTGGACAGACATGCAGTCAGAATGCTAATGGTCCTGGAATCGAGGATTGACGCAGATAGAGTTGGGTGTTATCCGCGTACATGTGGAAATTTACCCCATGTCTACGGATGATGTCGCCCAGGGGGAGAGTGTAGAGGGTGAAGAGAGGGGGCCAAGGACAGAGCCCTGGGGAACGCCGCATGTGACTATGCGGGGGTGGAGGAGAAGCCTTTGGAAGAGACAAAGTGAAGGTGGTGGGAGAGATACGATTGGAACCATACGAGGACTGATCCTTGCAGGTTGAAGAGGGAGGAGAGGCGGTGGAGGAGGATATCTTGGTCCACGGTATCAAAGGCAGCTATGTTGAGGCAGAGGGAGCCCTGGTCACAGATGGTCAGAATGTCGTTTGTGACCTTGACCAGGGCGGTTTCTGTGCTGTGGGAAGCACGGAAATCCGATTGGAGGGTTCGAGGAGTGAGTGTTGTGTGAGGAAAGAGCGGAGCTGGGAGGCAACCACTCTTTCAAGGACCTTGGAAAGGAAGGGGAGGTTGGAGATGGGCTAGATAGCTGCGACACATCGAGGGAAGGCTTTTTTAGTATGGGGGTCATGGTGGCGGTTTTGAAGGCAGTGGGAACAGACTCGGGTGAGTGGGACATGTTGATAGTGTCAGTGATTAGTGGGGCTAGAAGGTGGAGCTGGGTGGTGAGGAGCGAGGTGGGGATGGGATTTAGGGAGCAGGTGGTGAGCTTCATTGAAGAGATGGTCTCAATGACGGAGGATGGGGAGACGGAGTCGAAGCTGTGGAAGTAGGGGTGGGTAGGAGACGGGGTGTGGGGGGGAGGTGAGGAGAGTGTGGAAGTTGGGGGGACAATGACCGCTCGATTTCCCTCGATTTTGGTCACGAGGAAATCCAGCATCTCCTCACAGCGGGAGTTGGAGGAGAGGATCTGCGAGGCGAGGCGGGGTGGACAGAGGAAGTGGTTGGTGGTGGAGAAGAGAAGCCGGGGGTTGTCCTTCGCCTCCAGGATTATCTTGGAGTAGAAGGACAACCCCCTTAGAATTGAGCACTTTGGTGGTTCATAATATGGCACACAATATTTGGATTGAGTGACAGCCCTGACACTCAAACTCAACAACCACAAGTTACATTGGAATAGCGCCTTTCACATCAGGAGAGGTCAGGATTACCAGGCTTCCATCTAATGAAGGGAACCCCATTGTAGGCCCTTTGATCAGACAACACAGTGTGAGTCTGATGTGCAGCCACATCATCCCGAAGTGTGGGGCACACCCAGCTTCACTAGATAAGGTTCACACTGAGGCAGGTTAATCTCATTGATTATCCACAGATTTGAGTTCATAATCATATCTGGGCTGATGGGGAAGAAGGAACAATACAAATGAGGCATCTGCTGTGAGAGAAGGAAAATGAAAATATCTGGAGCTAATCTACCAGTTTAGGAGCTCAACAGGAAGCAGCCTAAAGGTATCTATCTCATCTGTTTGCTTTATCAGCTCTGGGAAGGCATGTGTCATGGGAGATAGCACCATCCTGCCTTTTTTGACTGAGTACAGGAATGGCCAGGGAACACCATAGAACCATCTAAACACTGAAATCATGGACAAGACTTACAACACAGTTGATTGAATGCTACAATGCAAACAGGCTTGGCTATGGGCTGTCAGACACTCAGAAAGTAATCTACAAAGGGAGAGGGGGGATTGAAAAATGGAAATCATCTCTGGACTTTATTTCAAAATTATCAACTTTTCACATGTTTCCATTAAGAATACAGAACTATTCATCAAAAGTAACATCAGCACAAAAATAAGAACTGATAAACACAAACCACTGGGAAGCTTTGTTGTCAAATATATAGTTTCAATTTTAAAAAAATCTGAATCTTAGCTACTGAAACTATTTAAGTGTAGTAATTCACAGACTTTTCTCTTTGTTATGCTAATCCAGGTCATGGGAAGGTCATTTTCATGCTTTAGCTATTATTCAATTTCCCTTCTCCTCACAGAGACACTGAGATGAGAAAGGCACTTGTGTGAATTGAAATTCATTGATGCATATCAGTTTCCCTCTTTTAAATACTTACTGAATTTAACCTACAAAGTTTCAAATCTGTAACACATAAACCTTTGAGCTTCAATGAGATACTGGTAACACATCCAACCCCTAAGCATTAGGATTTTAAATGGAAGTGACTACAATTGCACAAATATTTCTTCTGTTATCACAATTCATTTATAAACACATTAATGCCCTTTTCAGAGATGTTAATAAGACGGTTATGATGTCTGAGAGCGAAAATCCTTTCGATTTATTTGATTTCCCCGAGTGCCGGTCATTCCTGTCTTGTTGTTTTCGGTGCTGTTTCCGCTGCCATGACGGTTTGTCTGTCTGAGACCAGGTGATTTAACTCGGCTGCAAAAATACAAGTTATAAAAACAATGCATTACTTTTAGCTAAAGGTTTATAATGAAGACAGGTATTTTCCAGATGGGACATGCGGGATGGGACATTCCAAGGTGATTCTTAAGAAGAAATTTATTGCAAATAGATAGCTAACTGTTAAACTGAAGGAGGTGGAATTCAAGGGAGCAGCAGTAAATGGGTGAAAAGCAGAGGCAAATAGAGGTCGAAAAAGCTGTAGTTCGCAACAGGATTCACAAATAGCAACTCCAGAGTTGCTAATGGGAATGCTGCCAGTCACTGGCAGAACATAAGAGCCAACTAGTGGGACTCCAGCTGGGAATGGCTGGCAATGGACTGTGAAGGTCCCTGTGAGCGAGCTGTCATGTACAGCCTTTACCGACAGGAAACCAAAGATCACCTCGGAGCTGAGTTCTCTCAGGTCGACACTTTACGTCTCAAAGGAATTTTAAATCACTGTTTACACTCCTTCTTCCCAAATTGCAATTCCTCAACCCCCATTGCCTGAATTTGGAACCTGCTGGTAGGGAATCACAGCAGCACTACTCATCTTGTTTATAAAAACAGGATACTAAATGCTCCCAGTGGCATAACAGCAACTCTCACTTGGTTTCAAACAACATATTTTAAAGATAACAATTCTCTCCCACTCACTCAATCACTCGTTTACTGACTTGTATCTTTTCAATAGTATAGGCTCCAAATTTTCTTGTTGACCCCTTAGGCTGCGATCAGGGTTTCACAGTGACCCCCACGCTTTTAACTTTAATGCGAACACTGAGAGGCAGAAATTGGATGACATATGACTCAAATAACACAGAACGGCGCATTTGACATACAGAAACATAATTTTACATCCGTATTAAAGTGTCAGATGAGACTGGCTGCTAGAAAATGGCTCACCCAATCTCTTAATATAAATGTACAGCGAAGGCCAGTGGCACTGAAATCACTATTTCTAAGTGCTTCACTTCACATAAAGTGGTGATTCAGGCAACATATTGATTCTTCTGCACTTGACAGTGTAATTATTGAAATGGAATTTTGTAGCATCCTCCGCTCAAACTTGTCGAAGCAAACCGTTTCTGGGAAACTGCTCAAAACAAATATTGGAACTGAATTTGCATTCTATTCCATGGTGTGTCTGTACGTTTGTGTGTGTGTGTGTGTGTGTGTGTGTGTGTCTGAGTGTGCACGTCTGCATGGATGTGCTCATGTGTGTATGTATGTGTATCTGTCTGCATTTGTGTATGTGTGAAAAACACAAATTTTCACAACAGATTACACATGATGTAATCTGTTAGGAAACATGCTATTTTGCAGACTGACAATAGGAGTGGTGATAGATTTAGCACCAAAAATGAATGCCACCCAAAAAGGGAGCAATGATTTATCACTAATCCCAAGCTATGTGACCAGCACTGGCCTACACAAAGAGTGCTATATAATGCTAGTTGGTGTTGATTTCCCCTCTGCAGCATATTTCTGTTTTGAAAGGATTTAGGGTTTCATGTGCAAAACTTAGCAGAGAATACTCACTGGGGAATTGTGGAATAAAGAACAGAAGCCGTACACAAAGAACAGCCAATAAATCGGGAGTAATTTCACTCCTGGGCCATCAAGGTCGTCCATCAATTCCGTGTTCAAATTCCTAATTTAGCATTTTATTTATATGACTTGAACATAGAGATAAAGATGAAATTGAAACCCAGTGTTAATTACTTTCACCGATGACTGTTACACACGCAGGAAGTCCTTTAATATTGCATGCTGTTAGTTACTTACCTCTCTCCACGAGCAATTTTTGTCAGCAAAAAAAAAAGATTTAAATACCATGCAAACAGTCCAAAATAAAACAAGACTACAGCAGTGAGTCAGAAAGTTAGGGCAATATTTTAACTTCTGACTGCTTATAGAGAGAAAACCTATAAATTATTTTTTTAAATCTGAGTACAGTACTACAGTATTTGTGATATAGCTATTTTACATTTTCTCTTTACAGAGGAGCCAAACTAAACCTTTCATTCCAGCTCTGATGACTCACTTCTGCACTGTATTATAATGTTGGTCTGAGATATCACTGAATCTAATCATTCATTCTCACTCAGGGAATTCAAGATGGTATCCCAAACTCTGCTGGAGGGTGAGGGGGTGGAACTGGTACTGATTCTAATGTGATTTAATGAATCTCATTTCATTATCATAAAACAGCAGCTTTTATTTAATGGAAATGATTCACCTTGAAAGCAACAGACCATAGACATAACAGCATGAGATAAATGTGGAGTGAAGGCAGAACCTTCAGCAACAAGAAAATCAGAAGCGTACAACAAGTAGCGGAAAATAATGAGGAGCTGTGGTTGAATAACTTTCCACCGATGAATTATTCTCTGAGATTGAAACGGTACCTCCTGTTGTTGTGACATCAGGAGTGCATACACCACAGCTCCTGTTGTAAGACTGCAAATGGGAGGAATTTAAAATAGAAAATTGTGCTACTTATTGTTCACTGGTCATTTAGCTGTACCTGCCACTAGGGACCAATATATCGGTTATATCCGATATAATTTTCATATCGATATGCTGATATCGGAATTTAAAATATATTGATATATCGAAAAATTCGATATAAAAAAAATATTGGTACTTTGTCGCCGGCATTGCAACCTCCTGGGCCTAGAGCATGGAATGCCGCACACTGAACTACAAGACCCAGAATGCTCATCCCTACACAATGCACAGACCGAGGTGCTATTCGTAGTCCTCGAATACAATATACAAGGGGTGGGGGGAGAGGGAGGGAGAGACGGGGGAGGAAAGGGAGGGAGAGACGGGGGGGGGGAGAAGGAGGGAGAGACTGGGGGGGAGAGGGAGGGAGAGACGCGGGGGGGGAAAGGGAGGGAGAGACGGGGGGGGGGGGAGAGGGAGGGAGAGACCAAACAGAGAGACACAGAGAGAGAGAGAGAGAGAGAGATGGAGAGAGTGAGTGTGAGAGACACACAGAGAGAGAGATATTTACCTCCTGATGAGATAGGCCCCGAATGCGCGCGCACCTTCGAATGTGTGCGCATGCGCAGTATTAAAAACCCGGAAATATCGATATATCAGTATATATCGATATGAGCCAACCGATACATCCATATCGAAAATTTCCCACATCGACGGGTCCTACCTGCCACTGATCTGCCCATTCATTGGACAGAATGTGAGTTTTAAACAAACCATAATTATTTGGAAGTTAATTATTTGAATATTTCATTCAATGGATGGTAGAGTGCACGATTTTTTGGAACTGGACGTGAAAGTAGGCAGTCTTTTGTGTAAGGTCTGTGCATTACCCAGTGGAATAATAGAACTGGTCAAATTCTTGGGAGATAATCTGCTGTGCAGAGAGCTATACAGAAATGTTCTACAGGTTACGCTGGTCCATACCTGAAGTTAGCCGAAGGAGCGGAAGGCCTCAAAGTGGCCATGATATTCGATTTATAGTAATCCATGAAAGTTCGAGCCAGATTGTTTCCAAGTTTCATATCTATTGATTTGCAATTAAGGATTTAAGGCAAGTCTTCATAGATATAAAACAACACAGTAGAAGCCCGTTTATCCATGACTCGATCAACCGGAACTTCCGTATAACCGGTACGTCAAAAAACAAGTCCCCATCTGATTAACTAGATGTTATCAGGCACAATTGCGGTGGCGCATTTAATGAATTGATTGTCGCACGAGAATACTGTACAGGTATTTTGGCTTGCTGCTAGTAGAGCCTTAAAGTCGCGCTGCCGTTTTTTTCCCCCGCGTGGCATCCACCATTGCAGAAGTTATCGATAGACTATACACCTCTACTCCAGCATCATGGCTTCAAATCAAGCATCTACCAGCAAAGGTGATTTTTAGGTGAATTTGTAGGTGAATAACAAAGTTATTATCTGTTATTTAGACTATTATTAATATGGTATGTGTTAAAATAAGTAAATTGTTTTTGTGTTGGGTTTTCGGCGTCAGATCCGACCGAATATCTGGCATGTCATTTAACCAGCATTGGGACAGGTTCCGTGGGTGCCGGATAAACGGGCTTTTACTTTACATTCAAGACATATCATATACATTCTCTGTATAAACACCAATTGTGTTTGAGCTTTAATGACTTTATTTTGGATTGTGGTTGAATAATAAATTACTTGGAGGCTGTGGTTTGGAGAAGCTGTGCGATGTGCAACCGTCTGAAACAATGACAGTCTTGGGACGTCTTCCTGACGTGAAAGGCGATAACAAAACTATACAAGTGTAGTTTTGTTGTTGTTGTAGTGCAAACATAGCAGGTACCAACAACAACTTGCATTTATATCGCTCCCTTCATGTAGGTTAGTGTCCTTGAGCACAGGGGTTGACTCTGTGTCAGGGGGAGGAGGAGATGACCATAAGCACAATCGACACGGAAGGTTTTTAGGCAGGATTTGAAAGTACGGAGAGGAGAAGCATTGTGGAGGGATTGAGGGAGAGATTTCCAGAGCTTCGGGGCGAGGATCCTAAAATAGATCTGTTCAGTAATTGGGACCCAGTGGAGCCTGATAAGAACTGGTGTGATAAGTCCAGCATTTTGTATGGGTGAGAATCTGGGTGACAGAGTTTTTAATTAGTTGTATTATGGAGCTAGGGGGACCAGTGAAGAGGGCATTGGAATAGTCTAGCTGTGGGTGGATGAGGGTTTTGGCTGCTTTGATTGTGAGGTACAGACAGAGGAGGGCGATATGATGGAGATGGCAAAAAGTGTTCCTAGTTAGGGAAGGGATGTGGGATCAAACCTCATGCCTATGTTGGGCATAGATTCAGTGAGTCTGAGGGAGAGCCCGGGGAGTTTGAGGAGTTCAGAACCACTGGAGAGAAGACGTTGATGGGAGCCAAAGAGCATGGCTTCCACCTTGCAGACATTCAGCTGCAGGAAGTTTGCTCTCATCCATCAAACAAGCTGACAGGACATCGGCGGACTGGGAATTGCAGCTGGAGGAAAAGCAGATTTGGGTCTCATCTGCACATGCATGGGAAGGTTAATTCCATGTCTGCAAATGCCCATGTCTGCATGTTATGTAAATAAGGAAAAGAAGGGGAATCAGGATGGAGCCTTGAGGTACCCCGCAGGTGACCGGGTGGGGGCAGGAAGAGAAACCATTTGCCAAGATGTATTGTTGGCGATTAGTTAAGTAGGACACCAATCAAATCAAACCAATGAAACTGGGTTGAACAATATTATTACAGGCAGGATAATGGACAAAAAAATCAATGTTAACTCTCTAAATCATGTACCTGTCATCCACAATTAATATAACTTTTGAAGTACAGGTCACCAATTTATTTTCAAAAATAAAATCACTATTGTTGCACAAGGTAGTGTCCATGAAAGCATGGCGTTACTCTCTACGAGGAGACCTAATAGAGGTTTTTAAGATCATGAGGGGATTCGACAGAGTAAACAAGGAAAACCTGTTTCCACTGGTGGGCTTATCAGTGACTCGTGGTCACAGATTTAAAATAGTTTCAAAACGAAGCAGAGGGGAGCTCAGCTCCCCTCTGAGAAATGTTTTCACTCAGCGGGTTGTTCGAATCTAGAATGCATTGCCTGAAAAGGTGGTGGAGGCAGATTCGATAACAAGTTTCAAAAGAGAGGTAGACATTTATTTGGGGAGGACGGGTTTGCGAGGTTATGGGGAGAGGGCTGGGGAGTGGGATTAAATTGCTCTTTTTAAAGAGCTGGCACAGACTCGATGGGCTGAATGGCCTCCTTTTGTGCCGTAAGATTCTATGATTCTATGATCCTAAGGTGGGAGCAACCAGCTCTTGGTTTGTTGGTAGAAAAATGTTCCTAATCTTTTTAAAGTGGTGAATTCAAAGGATAAAATTTCTCCAGGTCCTAGATTTAATAGAACTGCCTGACCCAGAATTTCAGGGATGAGAGGTGCCCATTGGCTGCGATCTTAAGTATGATTTTTCTGTGTCTTTAAATTATATGCACGACTTAATGGAACAAGCTTTAAAAATGGATTCCACAGAGCCACCAAATATGTTAAATGTGGGACACTGCTGTGCGCAATTGGCTGTTCACCCACAAAATATATTGTCAATTCACTTTACTTTACAGTTTGTTCTGTAAAGTACTTTGAGACGTCTCTATGAAGAAGGGGAATAAGGATCACATCTGGGCACATCTGGCCCAGACCAAGACCATTTCCAACATTCCAACTTCCACTCCCTCTCTGATGAACATCTGGCCTATGGCGGCAGGAGAGAGAGAGGAAGAGTCAGAAGCTCCTCTACATCCATCGTTACCCCCTCCCCCCCACCCCCCCAACCACTCCTCCAGCCTCTGCAACCTTCTGACTCAGTTTTTCCCTTTGCACAGCAGACACCAGCTGATTGCTTCATACCTCCCCATCACCCTATCTGCCCCATCAATGCCATTTTGACCTTACTCTCTGTAGCTCATTCCTGGAGTCCCTCTGACTCTTTCAAGGTAGATGAACACCTAACTCTATGATCACACATTAAGTCATCTCACTTCCCATTGCCCAGCCGACAGTGTCAACATGTTGTTCCAATGTGAAAATGTTGCCCCCAAAAGATTGTACTACATAGATCATCACAAAGCCCTTCACAATAATATTGTCAAGTGGCAAATTCCTTTTTTTTAACCAGGCAAACACTGCAATCATGTTGAATACAATAACTTCCCACAAGTAGGTCATGAGGCAAAGGCCTAAATATATCTGGAGGATTGTTTGGGACAAACTAAGCATGTGTTTAATCCTTGCATTTGATATAGAGCTTTATGACATAGTCAAGATGTCTAAAACTGCCTTCTCTTGTTAGATAGTGGATTGTAATCTTTTATGTCCACTAGCACAGGTCATCAAGACCAAAGGACAGCACATTTGACAATGAGGCTCTCCCCCAACACTGTTGTAATTGTCAGCCTGGACCTCACAAGCTCAAAGTCCTGTCAAGGGACTTCAAACCACAACCTTCTGACTGAGTCGTCAGTGGTACCAATTGAGCCTTGGCTGACACTGAGAATAAATACTTATTTACAATCAGGTAAATTCAGGTAAACACTGTATGTTGTTTTAGACACTGATGGTAACCCTGATTGTGTGTGAATATTTTCAAGTAAAGAAAATGCAGAATCACAACATTACAGTTTTGGTAATTTGCAGTGCTGTCAATAAGGTTCCTACCGTTGGAAAAGCTATCGAACTGTTGATTCCATAAAGTCCTGATGATACTTTGAACACATTAGCCAAGCATGCTCTAAAGTCATTCACTGTATTTAGAGCATGACTTAAATTAGCAAACAAAGCAATTGATGGGCAGTATCTTCATGCAAGCAGTTTAACAACAACAAAATTACACGTATAGCGCCTTTCATTTCAGGAGGATGGCCCAAGGCGCTGAATGTCACCAGCAGCCATTGACTTTTAGTTATAGGCTGGGCCAGGATTATTTAGTCACATTGTAGTGTGTCCACTGCATTTTGACCTAAGTGCAAAAAATGCAGTGATTTAAAGTAATTGATCAGCCATGATATGTCAGGTTCACAATTATTTACTTCCTGGTGCAGAGCTGCACAATATATTATTCACTGCAAATGGCTTTCTTCAATAAATTTACATTTCTTAGAATACTAATCAAAATATTGGTCTCCAAAAATAGATTCCTGTCTAACACCTGCTCTGCGTTTATCTGAACTTTAAAAGGAAAGATGAAAACAATTTTGACAGTTTTAATCCTCTGGCTGCGAAAAGCGAATTGACTGTATTTTGTGGGTGAAATAATGTGGGGGGTGGATCAGTAGCAAATTTCAACCGGGATAAGGATTGAGCCATGAATGGTCACCGGGAACATATTTTGTAGAACCTCAGGTCTGTTCTGAAGTAGGTTGCATTGGTGTGATGTTGATCTAGTACCTGTTAGCACGCTGAGCAATCTCATTTGCAATTACCACAATTTAGATTCTAGACCACATCCTGATGTACACAAAGTCTTACCAGATTTGTTACTATAGGGAACCCCGTTTTTTACCATTTGCGACCAGACCTCCCCCTGCCTCCTCGTTCTGACACCGTGGACCACGCAATCCTCCTCCACCACCTCTCCTCCCACCTCAATCTTCAAGGCTCTGTCCTTGATTGGTTCCGGTCATACCTCTCCTCCAACAACCAGCCCTCCAGCCCTCTCACAGTCTCATGTGGCGTTCGTTGGGGTCCGTCCTTGGCCCCCTGCTTTTCACCCTCTACATGCTTTGGTGACATCATCTGCAGACACGGGGTAAATTTCCACATGTATGCGGATGACACCCAACTCTACCTTTCCGCTTCCACCCTCAACTCCAGAACTACTGGGGTTCTGGCTGCGTGTCTATCCAACATTGAGTCCTGGATGAGGGATAACTTCCTCCAACTAAATATCAACAAGACAGAGGCCCTCCTGATTGGCTCGCGTCAGCGCCTCCGCAACATCAACATTCAAGGCTGCTCTCTCCATCACTTGAAGCCAATCAGGAACCTGGGCATCTTGTTCAACCCTGAACTGTCCTTCCTCCCCCAAATCCGCGCCATGACTGGTACAGCCTTCCACCACCTCCGCAGCATTGCCAGACTCCACCACTGCCTCACCCCCCATGCTACCGAAACAGTCATCCATGCATTCATCACATCTAGGCTCGACTATGGAAACTCTCTCCTCGTCGGCCTTCCCAGCTCCTCACTTCACAAACTGCAGATTATTCAGAACTCTGCAGCTCGTGTACTCTCCCGCACTAGACTCTGAGACCATATCACTCCCACCCTCGCCCGACTCCACTGGCTCCCCATCCCCTAGAGGATCAAATTCAAGATCCTCGTCCTCACTTCCAAGGCCATTCATGGTCTTGCCCCCGCCTATCTCTCTGACCTGCTATCTCCCTATCAGCCTGTCCACACCCTCCGTTCAGCGGGCTCTGGCCTGCTCCATGTCCCCGTCCCAACTGCCCTACCGTCGGTTTCAGCCTCTCTGCTCCCACACTCTGGAACTCCATCACGCAATCCCTTTGCCTCACGTCCTCCCTTTCCTCTTTCAAGGCCAGTCTCAAGAACCTTCCTCTTCAACCGCGCCTTCTGCTGTCCTCCCAACTCTCCCCCCCCCTTTCCTACTCTCCAACCCCCTGCCCCTTCCCCACTCCTTGCCTCCCTGCTCAGGTCCCGACCTGACTGTTCAACTCCTTTATAGACCGCACAACGTGAAAGGCGCTCTATAATTGTAGTTTTGTTGTTGTTTTGCCCTTACTATAGGGAAGTAACATCAGAGGCCATTTGATATCCCCAAAGTAGGCTATTTTGTTCTATGTGCCTTATAAAGTAGACTCTAATCTGCTGGATACATTATACTGCACTGAGGTTCCTCTGTCATCCCCTATCAGTCAGAGAGATTGAAGGAAAGTCATTTTCCTATAAAAGGCCAAATTTCGAGGTCAGAAACTTTAAGTGAGGTTGCTAAAATATTCAAAGAACTACCTTGCATAAAACTACCCTTACAAGAGCCACTATATTGACGTTTGTGGCCAACATGTTTGCAAGCTTATTTTGTCCAAATGGCTGTTTCCTTTATGCCATCTGAATACTGTTAGTATTAAATAAATAATATTTAATAAGGGATAACATCGTTGGTCAGGCGTTCAGCCTCTCCCTCCCCATCCCTTGGAACTCTATCCCGCATTCCCTTTGCCTCACACCCTCCCCTGCATGTCTCAAGTACCTCCTCTTCGACCATGATGTTTAGAGTTTATAGAATGTATTAGGGATAATTTTCCAGATCAGTATGCCGAGGAGCCAACCAGGGAACAGGCCATATTAGACCTTGTTTTTGTAATGAAACAGGGCTGATCAGCAAACTGGAACTTAAGGCTCCTCTAGGGCAAAGTGATCATAATATGATGGAATTTAGTTAGAGAGGGAAGTAGTTAAGTCCAAAGTAAAGGTACTAAATTTAAATAGAGCCAACTTTGTTGGTATGAGAGAGGATTTAGCCAAGATAAACTGGGAGATTAGATTTAAGGATTTGACAGTAGACCAGCAATGGCAGACATTCAAGGAGATAGTGCAAAATTCCCAGTGAGCACATATTCCTTTGAGGAATAAGAATGCCATGGGAAAGGTGGTTCAGCCGTGGCTAACTTAGAGCAGTTAGGGAAAGTATAAAGTTAAAAGAAGAAATCTATAAAACAGTTAAGGTGAACCCAAAGATTGGGAGAGCTTCAGGGATCAACAAAGGAGAACCAAAAAATTGATCAAGAGGGAGAAAATAGATTATGAGGGCAAACTAGCAAGGAACATAAAGACAGACTGCAAGAGTTTCTACAAATATATAAAGAGGAAAAGGCTATCAAGGATGAATGTGGATCCTTTACAGGCAGAGACAGGGGGAATTATAATAGGGGACAAAGACATGGCAGACTCGTTAAACAAGTACTTTGCTACTGTCTTCACCTTAGAAGACAGTAAAAACCTACCAAGAATAGAGGGGAACCAAGAATGTTAGCGAGCAATTTAGGGAGATTAATATTAGTAAAGAAATGGTTTTAGGTAAATTGTCGGGTCTTAAAACCGATAAATCCCCTGGACCTGATGGCCTGCATGCTAGAGTTTTAAAGGAGGTGGCTACTGAGATAGTGGATGGCTTGTCTATAATCTTCCAAAATTCTCTGGATACTGGAAAAGTTCCCATTGATTGGAAGATTGCAAATGTAACTCCACTATTTAAGAAGGGTGGGAGAGAAACCATGATGTCAGTTAGTCTGACATCAGTGGTAGGGAAAATTCTTGAGTCCTTAATTAAAGGCGTCTTTATGGGATATCTGGAAGACTATAACAAGATTAGTCAGAGTCAGCATGGCTTTACAAAAGGGAAGTCATGCTTAACTAATCCTTTAGTTTTTTGAGGATGTATCTAGCAGGTTGGATAGGGGGGAAACCAGTAGATGTGGTATATTTAGATTTTAAGTAAGCATTTGATAAAGTGCCACATAAAAGGCTATTGCACAAAGTCAAGGCCCACAGGATTGGGAACATATTAGCATGAACAGAAGAATGGCTAACATGTAGAAAACAAAGAGTAGGGTTAAATGGGTCATTCTCGAATTGGCAGGATGTAACTAGTGGAGTGCCACAAGGATCAGTGCTTGGGCCTCAACTATTTACAATTTACATCAATGATCTAGACGAGAACATTGAATGTAATGTGTCTAAATTTGCGGATGACACTAAACTAGGTAGGAGAGTGAGCTCTGAGGATGATGCAAAAAGATTGCAATGGGATATAGATAGGCTAGGGGAGTGGGCAAGTAGGTGGCAGATGGAATTTAATGTGGGGAAGTGTGAAATTATTCACCTAGGTAGCAAAAATAAAAATAAAAAATTCTAGACGGGAAGAGATTAGATAGAGTGCACAAGGGGATTTGGGTGTCATTGTACACCAGTCTCAAAAAGTTAGTTTGCGGGTGCAGCAAGCAACTAAGAAGGCGAATGGCATGTTAGTGTTCATTGCAAAAGGTTTAGAGTAGGGAAGTCTTGCTGCAACTGTATAGGGCTTTGGTGAGACCGCACCAAGAGTATTGTGTGCAGTTTTGGTCTCCTTATTTCATAAAGGACATACTTGCCTTAGAGCGTAGATTCACTAGGTTAGTTCCTAAAGAGGGGTAGGGGACTGACCTATGAGGATAGGTTGAATGAACTAGGGCTGTATTCTCTAGAGTACAGAAGAATTAGGGGGGATCTTAGTGAAACATATAAGATTCTTAAAGGGCTGGATAAAGTAGACAGTGAGGGACTGTTTCCCCTGGTAGGAGAATCTATAACCATGGGTCATAATCTTAAAATTAAGGGTCAGCCTTTTAGAACAGTTGAGGAAACATTTCTTCACTCAGCTAAAGGCTGTAGATGCTCAGTCCTTCAACATTTTCAAGGCTAAGACTGACAGATTTTTTGTAAAAATAGATGGATTAGGGATATGGGGATAGGGCAGGTAATTAGAGTTAGGTCAGAAGATCAGCCATGATCTTATCAAATGGGGTTGCCGAATGGCCTACTCCTGCTCCTAATTCTTATGTTCTTATGTTCATGCATTTGGCCACCCTCCTGCCCTTCACTCTCACTGATCTGAACCGCAGCCCCCTCTCACCCCCATTTCTGGCTCAGGTCCAAATCCCTGACTTGGGACATCCTCCCAATGTGAAAGGCACTACATTCACATAATAATTCACATAAAATATACAGTATTTGTGCCAAAATCAATAATTAAGGAATCAACAACAACAACTTTAATTTACATAATGCCCTCCTCGCTGGTCGGCATCTCAGAGCACTTTACAATAGTGGATCCTGGAACCGAGCCAGGGGTAGAAAAGTGACCAAAGGCGCAGTCGAAGAGAAAGGTCTTCAGTTGGGACCTGAAGCTGAAAAGAGGGCACAAGGCGAAGGTAGTGAGGAAGGGAATTCCAGAGCCTGGAATAGGGGCATAGTGGCTGAAGGCACGGCCGCCGAGGGGGGAGCGGAGGATTCAGGGGACATGGAGGAGTCCACACCCAGTGGAGCAAAGGCAATGGTTTGAGGAGAGAGGAGGTCGGAGAGGTAGGGGGTGCAGGAGTGGAGGGATTTGAAAACACTCCAATTGCCATGCTGATTGAATCATATAGAGGACTTCAATAAAGATATATCCCAAATAAATACATTTGCATTTTACATAACAAATTTAAGTATAGTGACTGCTGTGGTAAAGTAAATGTAGAAGCTACTCTATGCCTCCAAAGTCGCAACAATAACAAAGGGATGAATTACTGAATATAATTTGGGGGGTGAATTTGGAGAAGGGAATACTGGTCAGAAGACTGGGAGAACTTCTTACTCATTCTCAAAATGGCTTGGTATTACTAACATCCACCAGAGCAGACAGACTATCTTGGCTCAAATTCTTGCCCAAATAATTGTGCATGAAGGGAGAAGATAAAATAACAGAAAAGAGATGTCAGCTTTCTCAATGCTGAATACATTACAAGGGAATTATAGTATCAGACGTCACATTTTGGGGCAATGTGATTCATTCCTGCACATGTGATTCACAGTACTACATGGCAGAGTGCAATAATTCTAACACAGCGAGAAGAGACGGAGACAGTAGTTCTGTTTCACATTTCTCAGGCTCCCTTCAGTCGTAAACTATTAAAACTGACCCTATGAGAGCTGTCTCTGGGAGCACAAAACCACTTATCAGCTTTAATATCCACTAGGTCAACAGTAAGCGTAACATCACATCATCATCCTAAAATCTCCTAACGACACTAGTCACCTTGGCCTGTAAATGTACTGCTTTACTCATGGACACTCTTCAATCAATGCCTTGTCTTCAACCCAGCTCCTGCCGTTAGATAGTAGTATTTACAGCCAATCTGTCTGACACAAACACGTTGTCACTTGAGAGGGAAATTCATCTCTCTCTGCATCACGCCCCACATTGCAATTTGGCATCCTGCTTGTTTCTATCTACCTCACATAATCAAGTGCACCTACACACCTGGGTACAGCATCAGTGTTATTTATTGCAACCTGGATTCTTTCCCAAATAAAATCAATTGAAGTACAAGCAATCAGTTCCATCCACATTTGAACTATGAATCATATAACAAAGTTTGAAAGGGAGTCCAGGGGTGCAATTGTTCCCAGCCTCATGTTAAAAAAAATGTCTGCAGTGATCTTGCATTCATTTTCTTGTTTACAACTCAATCATCAAATAAAGTTGTGACAAAAGTTGGAAAGTATTTTTGTTTCTCGTGATTGAATTTCTTTTTTTTAACATCGAATGCAGTTAATGCATTTTCTCCCTATGCTGAGACACATCAAAGATACGTCAAAGAGGTTGCTTGCTGAGCTCTGCCCCATCACGTCTCACATGACATTGGAGGCAGTGATGGTGGGATGTTGGCTAGGCAGCCTCGAGGGAGCAGATCAGATGGGCTTCATTCAAATACTTCATCAGATGCTTCTTCATTCAAACCAATCTTATGATCAACAACACAAGCTGGAAATCTAGGGTACATCAGCTGAGACCTGTGTTCGAATTCAAGCAGATCAGGGCGAAATGTTGGGCAAGTTTCCTTACTCTACACACCTAATAATAATCCCTTCAAAAAAAATACAATAATAAAATTGGTCATTTCAATCCATGACTGTTTGTGGGTCACTGCTGTGCACAATTGGCACACAGAACAAACCATGTTCTGTGTTTAAAATTAAGAAAGGAGTCATTGAGGTGAATCCTTACACTTGCAATAATCCACTTGATGATTGCAACAGAACTTGGTTTTGCCACTTACAATTTCTCAAGACTACATTGGCTGTTCGCCAGTCTAGGGCAGGTAGTGCTCTAATTATCTCCTCTGCAATTTGAGCAAGTTGTACACCTTCTCTTATTGGGCAACCATATCAACCAACAAGATAAAAAGAGACAGGCTAGTTGGCCAGACACATAGTACTTGAAGTTTGTTTATATTCAAAGAATGATAAGGCCCTTCAAGGCAAATAATCTCACCTTCTTTATTTCATTTCCTCCACATCCTATCAGACATCTCATTGAATAATGCTATTGTAATAAAGCTATCCTGATGCTTGAATATCTTACTGGAGTGTTTCATTGCTATAGTACATGTACTGAAAATGTACAGAACTAATGGTCCTAAAGAGATAGGAGTCTTGGTAGGCCTGCAGGGAGTCTAATATTAATCGTAAAACGTAAAGCAGTTCCAATTAGGATGTTATCCTGCACTGAGCCCTAGAGAGAACGCGATTAACCTAAATGAGCAAAGAAGTGGGATACATATGCTCACCTTTGATCCTACCATTTTGGATGAGAATGAATTGTCCCACAACAGTATGGAATATTGTTAGAAAGAGCGAGGTATGGGCTGAGCACCAGCACTGATGCCAATTCTACAGTGATCCAATGTAAAATAACACTTTGATTTGGGTACAGTTAGAAAAATTAGGAATTTTACTAAAATATTGCAAACTCGCCACTCGTAAATAAGCAACACGCAGTAATTACAGAATTATAGGATGCTACCCCACATGAATTGTGCTATATAAATTCAAGTTGTTGTTGGACATATCTGAAATATCATTTAACTAATAGATTCAGAATGTCTAAAATCTTCTGGACATTTTTTTTAACACTTGGTTGCTACTGATGGGAATTGAGCTGGGTTTGGCTTGAAAATCTAAATATTTATCAAATATCATTGCCAATTTGAAAATAAAAACGAATTGATAGCAATAACTGGGCAGTTTATGTGCTGTTACCCTATAAGTGGTAAAAGCCTCTTTGACTGGATGGCTTTCTAGCACTTTTGAATAATCCTTTTCACAATACAAATGATGTTGACTCAAAAGCATTTTATATCCAGCAGCTCGGTAATTTAAAGAAGGTAATGCGTTGTATATCTCTGCTGGAGAGCACATTCAAACATTTACAATCCACTACCACACAGATTAGTCACACTGTGCTGAGGAAAACAGTAAACAGTCAGGCAGTGTGAACAGCCTGGATGCTGCACTCATTAATAATACCATCTTTAATGTTGCATTACATGGTTTCTCAAGTGTCAAAACACTAACTGAAATAATTAACGTAAAAAATTCAGAGCAGATACAAAGATCCATACTTTGAAAGTTTTCCTTTATGATATCGTAACAACTATTAACCATGAAAGGTCTTTCAATTAGCAGCCTGACAAAACATTTACTTGGAAATGTGCCATCTATAGGTGACTTCTTCTCTGGTTTTGCTGCCTTAAATTTATACCAAATTGATGTACTTTTTTCTTGAATGTAAAAATAGGCCACTGAAAACAGGGGGTTATATGACCTTGCTTGAATGAAGTATTTAATATGGCCACGATTAGTTCAAGCTTGTGCTATTTGCCATTAAAATATTTATAACTTGTTTCATTTTCTTAATAAATCATATTATCATTCAGTTCTCCAGATTGTATTTACACTGTTGGGGAAGAGGAGGGGAGAGGAAAAGGGGGGGGGGGAAGAGAGAGGGGGAAGAAGAGGGGAGGGCAAAAGGGGGAAAAGAGGAGGGGGGTATGGGAGGGGGAAGAGAGCAGAGGTGTAAAAGGGAAGAGGGAAAAGTGGGGACTGGTACATGTCCAAAATTACCATGGACATTCAGGCACGCGGCAGAGACAGCACTGTTTTAGACGGACAGCTCTTTTTCATTAGTAAGTTTACTGTCTAGAACAACATAACAGTTTAGAGTTTTATTTTGTTACTTTTGGAAGAAACTTCTAATGAGGTAAAATGAAATATGCATAAAGCAGATATTTGCTCTCTTTATCTGTGGGGAAGCCTTGAGAAATTCTGGTGTCTCTATCTTATCCTCCCCCACCTCCGTCTGTCTGTCTGTTACTGCAGCTATTAAGCTGGCTCTTAAATGTATCCAGTATCCTGGCCTCAACCACCTTACCTGGTAACCAGTTTTAGCTGTTGCTTACCCTTCGTGTACCGAAATCTAGGTTGATATGGGCTCAGCCCAAAGGCAATACTCACTGCTTCAGATTTCCTAATAAATAAGTTGTTTATTTTCAGGATTTCAAAAGAATAGCTAAATAGAAAGTTGCAGGAAAGCTGCCAATTCAGCTCTGCTTCTCTGGCAGAGTGCTAGATCAATAATACAAATTGTTGTTGTATAAATAAAATACTAAAATACTATCTTACATATATTATATCAAATTAATCACGAATAATATAAATATATTGTAATATAGTAATATACTGTATATTGAAAAGTTGGATAATTTGTCAAGAAACAGTCAAAATATTTGAAAAAAATCTTGTGTTGATCTCAAAATACTGCACGATGTTTATAGGGGACAAGGCATTCATTTCTAATCAGCATCCACATCAGTGTTCTTCAGTCACAAGCTGATACCCATCGCCCCAGCAAGCATGATTCACTGTATATACATTTCCATTCTTTTTCAATTATATTTCTATACTAATATGGAATTAGAAACACAAGAACAAAGCATGGAATAAATAAAATGCCTTATTCTTAAGGGTAATTTTCCTTGGTTTCCATAATCCTTTGTGATAAGAAATACTTCCTGGTGTCTGTCCTGAAACTGCCCTTTGCAACCCTGACTGTCTTGTCCTGCTGCCTCAGCATTTCTGAAACTATTGTTCTGGCTTTAACTTTTTGTGCTGTGTCAGAGATCTACAAAAGGACAAAATGTCCTTACACAGTTAGCATTTTACCAAATGTTTTCCTTCTGGGGAAGAGTGGTGGGAGGGTATGGTGGTGGGGGAGTGGGTGGGGGGAGTGCAGGGGAGAGTGGATAGGGGGGAGAGGGGGTGGGGCAGTTCTTATGGATGGAGCAGTAAAAGCAAATGTAGCATTTCTATTTTATTAGCTCCCAATATCCTGGTTGCACAGAATGCAGCACATTTTTGGGGTCTATTTAATTCTCCCTATTTGAAGAACCTAGAGACAAACAGAGTACGAGATAAGAGTGTGTTGGTGTAGATAGTGAGAGGAGTTACAGTAGTGGGGATGTGTCTACGCTGTCTGTCTGGGTGTAGGTTTCGCCGACAAAACTGAGTATAAATTGAAGGTAAGCATTGTAATCTGAAAGCAAAATGGATTGCAGTCTGGCTGCCGAAGATACCTTGAGGCCGAGGATACCTTGAGGAGATTTGCTCCAATATTGTACCTTAAAGGTTCTGTTCCCTGGACTCCTGCCTCTTCCATAACATTGAAAAAAAAACTAACTTTGGTTAATGAATGAATACTGAGCTCCATCCAATAGAATTAGGAATGAGAGCCATAGCTTCCACCTTCACAATGGCTTGACTGCTTCGCTTCCAGCAATCCAGCAGGACACCACAGATCTGCTGACTTACAATCGTAGAAATGGCTTTGGGGATTAGGTACATTCACAACTCGGGGGCCCTAAAGCTAAATGGGAACCGTAATGAAACTTCACAGCAAACGCAGATTAATTGCACGTTTTATCTCGCAGAGGCTTTGGTCTGTTATAAATTTCAGAATGTTAGTATTCTGCAAAATTACATTCATTTTATAGCTTGAGAATCCAAATTAGAAGGCAGATCTGTAACATTTTCTTGTGTACAGTTGGTACAATACCTGGATTGCAAGGGAAAACATTCTACTGTATTGCAGTGTTGCAAAGGGTTAATATTATACCAAAACACAATCAACCATTCCGCTAAGATAAAATCCTGATTTGCTTTCTGTCACTGAAAACTATTTTACAGCCACCTAATTGCATAAATTTTTAATTTAATATTTTTAACGTTCTGCTCCATTATCCTTCAGCTTTTACTGAAAATGACTTTGAGCACAGTAGGACTAAGTGACTGACTAGCTGACTGGATACCTGACATACACTTGCAGTATGATTGATGCAGTTTTGGGCTGGCAAGAGCTTTTTTAAACACAATATTACATGTAAACATATTATATAATTGTCTATCAAGTTACCTACTCGGTACCAGAATGTAACTTCAATGTTACAAATAATTTAACTGTACAGAGGAGGAGTTCTGTATGCAGTATGTGGAGGAGTATGTTGAAGGAATACTGGCAATATTCAATTAATCTAACTGACAGTCTGAATAATTGAAGATTTATCTGTATTTCCTTCAGATGTGAAGCCAAACAATTCAAAGTAGTTATCTGTTGTCACATATATACTGGGCAAAGGACAGCATGGATGTAAAGGCCAGATGCAAAGTTCATCAACACAGCCTTAAACACGCAACTTAGCAAGGTCATCAGTGAATGCTACACTCCAAACAGATTTTAATCTAACTTGACTTCAGGGACATGGTGGATACCAACATCACTGTCCTGAGGGACTGCGCTGAGAAGGGGTGAAGGGCAATACCTCTTCAAGGACAGAAAGGTCCCAATGCACATCAGGCTTGTGGTAGACAAGGCCTTTGTGTAAAAAGTCCTGTTTTCTGGATTTGAACACCTGGGGACACAGGGAGAAGCGTCTTCCGACCTATCGCAGCGCCTTGGGACGTCCTCCCGACGTGAAAGGCGTTTTATAAGTTTAAGTTGTTGTTGTTGTTGTTGTTATCGGCAAAGTCCAGGATCAAGCAGTGAGTGGGTTTGTGGCAAATACAGGTTGACTGCAGGGAGGCATAACCTATCCCTGAGCAGCTTGGAGGTGGCTACACATCAGGCACATCTATTTGCCAAGCCTGACATGCGGACCTGGAATGAGCAGCTGTAACTCAGTTAGCCTGGTACACGGCATTAGATTTGGATCTCAAGAAAATTAAGGTGGCTGGCACGTCACAAGTTGCCCTGTAAAGGTTCCCCCCACCACGTGCTGAAGGCAGATCCTGCCAGATGCTAATGAGGAAACTGAGGTTGGGGTGAAGGTGTTTCCTGGATCCCAGTTTACCAGCGCCTGGAACCCACTGTGATTGGCTGCTGAGGCAGATGCTGCTTAAACTCCACTTCCGCAACTAGGAATCATCGCTCAATGGGAAGGGACATGGCCTGAGCTACGGACAGGATGACGGTGACATTGCTCTCACGCATTTCATGCTGAGCTGTGTTGCCCAACGGGAAGTTCTCAGGGAGAACCTTGTACCCGAATCCCCCTCTTTCCCTCCACCACCTCCCCCCCCGTCCCCGACCCCAGTTTGGGTCTGAACCAATGACTGTCCAGCACCTTGGGACGTCCTCCTGACATGAAAGGCGCTAAACATGTGTAACTTTGCTGTTGTTGTAGCTTCCTAGTGAAGCTCAAACCGGCACTTGTCAGATGTCAAACAAATAACTATCCGCCTTGGTGGGGGGTGGGGGAGGTAAGTGGGGGGGTGGGGGGGGGTGTCTCTTTGAAGCTGAACTGGCCCCAACGTGATATACCAGGCAACTGAATGTTGGAATCGAGCCCCAGTCCTCTGTGACCGTCTCTAGTCCGGTTCCTGAGCCAGGAGGATCCGCAGTATATCCAGGGCTCTCTCTCTCTCTCTCTCTCTCTCACTGCTGAAGACAGCACAGCCCAGCCTGACTCATCGGCAGGATCTGGAAGGGCAGACCAGACACTATGGGCAGGGAATCCACTCAGCTCCTGTTAACCCTGCAGTCAAAGCCCTAACTAATGGGTAGGGTGGTTCTAGCTGGACGAGCAGCGGGAAAGCTTGTTGGACAGGAATATCAATGGCAATCTAATGTGATTTAGCTGGTTAGACTACAGCAGTTATCCCCAATGCACACTTGGGTCACCAAACCTCGAAACTTGCCAACCTGGGCCTTATGCTTTCCGGAATTAAGTAAAGCAGGATGTGTCCCTCCAGGGAGCGAGTGCGCATTCCATTCCAACAGTCTATCTCGGGGATTCCATGTATAGGTGGGATGTATCGAAACCTCAGCTGGGTCTTGACACTCTTCAGCACAGTGATGGGTTTTGTGTTGAGACACTCACCCAACTGACCAAAAAAAAAAGCACTTTTGAGACGTGATAAGGTTCCTTATTAAATACAAGGATTATTATTTTACTGTGATCGGTGGGAAGAGAGCCTACTCCACATTGGGTAAGGCTTACATAAGAACATAAGAATTAGGAGCAGGAGTAGGCCATTCGGCCCTTCGAGCCTGCTCCGCCATTCAATAAGATCATGGCTGATCTTCTCATTTAACTCTGATTACCTGCCGTATCCCCATATCCCCTAATCCCTCTATTTTTCAAAAACCTATCAGTCTCAGCCTTGAAAATGTTCAAGGACTGAGCATCTACAGCCTTCTGGGGTAGTGAATTCCATAAATTCACTACCCTCTGAGTGAAGAAATGTTTCCTCAACTCTGTTCTAAAAGGCTGACCCTTAATTTTAAGACTGTGACCCCGGTTATAGATTCTCCTACCAAAGGAAACAGTCCCTCAGTGCCTACTTTATCTAGCCCTTTAAGAATCTTATATGTTTCAATAAGATCCCCCCTAATTCTTATGTACTCTAGAGAATACAGCCCTAGTTTATTCAACCTATCCTCATAGGTCAGTCCCCTCATCCCAGGAACTAACCCAGTGAATCTACGCTGCCCCCACTCTAAGGCAAGTATGTCCTTTATGAAATAAGGAGACCAAAACTGCACACAATATTCTAGGTGCGGTCTCACCAGGGCCCTATACAGTTGCAGCAAGACTTCCCTACTCTTATACTCTAAACCGTTTGAAATGAACGAAGCATGCCGTTCACCTTCTTAGTTGCTTGATGCACCTACAAACTAACTTTTTGGGACCGGTGTACAAGGACAATGAAATCACTTTGAATACTAACACTATCTAACTTTTCCCCTCTAGAAAATAATCTATTCTTTTATTCTTGCTACCTAGGTGAATAATTTCACACTTGCTAACATTGAATTCCATCTGCCACCTACTTGCCCACTCCCCTAGCCTATAGAGAATGCAGGAGTGATATTAAAAGAGTGATAAGACAGGCTAAAAGATTGCATGAGAAGAGGTTAGTGGATAACATAAAGGGGAATCCTAAAATATTTTATAAGTACATAAAGGAAAAAAGGTTAGTTAAAGGTAGGGTGGGGCCAATCAAAGACAATGACGGCAATCTTGTTGTGGAGGCAGAGGGCATGGCTGATGTACTGAACGAGTACTTTGCTTCTATCTTCACAACGGAAATGGATGCCCCAAATGCCGCAGTATTGGATGAGAGGGTAGAGGAAATAGATCAGATTACTATAGACAGAGAGGAAGTTCTGAAAAGATTGACTGGGCTCAAAAATGATAAGTCACCAGGACCAGATGGGTTTCACCCAAGGTTGCTATACGGGTTCAAATAGCGGAGGCTCTGGCCATTATATTTCAATCTTCATCGGACACAGGAGTGGTGCCAAGAGATTGGAGAGTGGCTAATGTTACCCACCTCTACAAAAAGGGGCAGAAAGACAAACCCGGAAATTACAGGCCAGTCAGCCTTACTTCGGTAATAGGAAAACTACTGGAGCCCATAATCCGGGACAGAATAAATTTCTACTTAGAGGAACATGAGGTAATTAGAGACAGCCAACATGGATTTGTTAAAGGCAAATCTTGCCTAACAAATCTAATAGAATTTTTTGAAGAGGCGACAGGGAGGGTCGATGAGGGAAATGCGGTGGACGTTATTTACATGGATTTCAGAAAGGCTTTTGACACAGTACCGCATAAGAGATTAATAAAAAAATGAGAGGCCCACGGTACTAAGGGGACAGTGGCAGTTTGGATTAAGAACTGGCTGAGTGACTGTAAGCAGAGGGTGGTGGTTAATGGGTGTTTCTCGAAATGGAAGGAGGTGTGCAGTGATGTCCCCCAGGGATCGGTATTGGGACCACTGCTCTTTCTAATATATATTAATGATCTGGACTTGGGCATAGAGAGCACTATTTCCAAGTTTGCAGATGATACAAAGTTAGGTAGGGTAGTAAATAGTCAGTAGGACTGTAACCAACTGCAAGCAGACATACACAGATTGGTGGAATGGGCTGACATGTGGCAGATGGATTTTAATGTGGATAAGTGTGAGGTGATATACTTAGGTAGGAAAAATGATAGGAGGCAATATAGACTTGGTAGCTCAATCTTAAGGGAGGTGAACTTACAGAGAGATCTGGGTGTTCAAGTAAGCGAATCATTGAAGGTCGCAGGACAGGTAGATAAGGCAGTAAAAAAGGCATTTGGTGTACTGAGCTTTATTAGTAGGGGCATAGAGTATAAGAATAGGGAGGTTATGGTTAATCTATACAAAACACTGGTTAGGCCTCAACTGGAGTACTGCGTCCAGTTCTGGGCACCTTATTTCAGGAAGGACATTAAGGCACTGGAAAGGGTGCAGAGGAGATTCACGAGAATGATACCAGGAATGGGGAACCTTAGCTATGAGGACAGGCTGGAGAAGTTAGCACTTTTCCCATTAGAGCAGAGAAGGTTACGCAGGGACCTGATAGATCATGAAAGGTTTTGACAGGCTAGATAGGGAAAAGCTGTTTCCACTGGGAGGTGTGTCTGTGACCCATGGTCACAGTGTTAAGAAATCTACCAAAAGAAGAATTTTTTTACTCAGTGAGTTGTTCGAATTTGGAATGATCTGCCTGAAAGGGCAGTGAGGTCCGATTCGATAGCAGCTTTTAAGAGAGAACTAGATAAGTATCTGGGGAAGATGGGTTTGCAGGGTATGGGGAGAAAGCTGGTGATTGGGGTTAATGAAAGTGACTTGCTCGGTCACAGAGCCGGCACAGACTCGATGGGCCGAATGGCCTCCTTCTGTGCCGTTACTATGATTCTGTGATTCTATGATCTATATCTTGTTGCAATCTTTTTGCATCATCCTCAGAGCTCACTTTGCTGCCTAGTTTAGTGTCATCCCCGAATTTAGACACATTACATTCAATGTCCACGTCCAGATCATTGATGTAAATAGTAAATAGCTGAGGCCCAAGCACTGATCCTTGTGGCACTCCACTAGTTACATCCTGCCAATTCGAGACTGATCCGTTTATACGCTACTCTCTGCTTTCTACCCGCTGGGGAAAGAAACATTTGCGACGATTAGCTTTTTTCCTTCCGATTGCATGGATATCAAAGGTGTCTTTCCGGAGAAGTGCATTCAGCTCGTCCTGTCCTTCTGGTGATGTAAACAGCTGTTGAGTAAGGTCCGGCTATATATCGATATATTGGTTATATCGATATAATTTTCATGTCGATATGCCGATATCGGAATTTAAAATATATAGATATATCGAAAAATTCGATATGAAAAAATATATTGGTATATCGTAAATATCGGTATATCGTTGCCGGCAATATATCGGTATTATCGGTATAATGTGATCTTTTCCAGCTTACCTTGTCGCCGGCATCGCAACCTCCTGGGCCTAGAGCATGGAATGCGCGCGCACCTCTGAAAGCGCGCGTATCCCGAATGCGCGCGCATGCGCAGTATAAAAACCCCCCGGAAATATCAATATATCGGTATATATTGATATGAGCTCACCGATATATCGATATCGGAAAATTTCCATGTTGACGGACCCTAGTGTTGAGCAAAGTGACACTATCCTTCTCTCAACAAGGAGACACTGCACTTAAAACACACACCAGCTGATGTGTAATCTGGCATGAACTGCACCACTCATCAGATGTAATAGATATCAAGGATTAAAACTCACAGTTGGTGGCAACCAAGACAGAGTCTGAAGTGTTGAGTTCCAACAATGAAATCTGCACGCCCATTTATGGAACGACAACAACTTGTATTTATATAGCACCCTTCACACTGGGTAGAGTCTCTGTCATGGTGAAGTTACAAGTGTGTAAAAGTGTAAAATGGTAGCGCAGAACACTAAATTATAGTCAACAATTTTCAAAGCTCTTGGGGAAAAATTCCACTTCCACCTGGCTTTAATTAATAATTAATGTAGCATTTCAGAATTCAGAAAATTGTTAAATTCAGTCTTAAGTTTGAAGACGGTTTTCTGTAGTTCCTAAAATAATTGTAGTTTGGGACATCCTCCTGACGTGAAAGATGCTATCTATAAACATGTATTATATTTCTCTAACTTACAGCAAACCAACCTCAAAATTAAGACTGTATTTAAACTTGTTTCCCCATATTTCCAGGCACTCAAATTATCCAGCTGGAATGTTAACCTAAAAAAATGCAGACACAAAACTTTAAGAGTTCATCCTATGAAGCACTTGAAGACATCCTCCCTGCATGAAAGGCTCTACATCAAATGGAAGATTGATATTAATATTATTCATTCATCAGAAAATTCTGGGTTCTCTTTCAGTGACTGAATCATTATCAAGCCAGGCTGTGGGTCCAGAAGTACTGTCAATCTGTGGGCCCATTTGAATGCAGCGTTAGAAACCTGTAACAGCAGAGCTACAGTTATCAAAATTCTATTCACATTACAGCACTAAACAGGTTGTGAGCCATTTGTCACACATGGTTGGCACTCAGAACTCATTAGGTAGCATGACATTACTATTAAAAAGGAAACTGGAAAAGCCTGATGAAGCTCAATTTGTTCCTGGATTTTTCTAATATAGAAAAAAGAATTCTGCAAAAACATTATATTTGTTCCTTTTTCACTGAAACATTTGGAGGTCGACTGTGATTTATGAAACTGGAAGTGCTGACATTTGCTATTTAACAAACATTTCTGACTGCTAAATACTCATGGCGTAATGGCTCTAGTTAAGGCTGCACATTAAGAGAAAGGGAGAGAGGAAGGTTAACAACCAAAGCTGGAACTCCACTCCAGGAGAGTGTGCTTAGACCATGATACCACAGAACCCTGGATTGAAGTACAACAGAGGGATTTCCACTACCTTCAATTAGAATTATACAATGGCTGTTAATAGATTCTGGAACAAAAGCATATTTTGTAAGCTTCATTCAACCACGGCATTTTTACTCAAACTTAGTTTAAAATGAAGCAAATTGCAATGTGAAACAAAACAAAACTACACCACGTTATTTGGACTGTAATATTATCTATACAGTATTGGAACATTATCTTTTGGTTCACGATTTTGAGTGACTCAGTCCAGGCTACCATTGCACAGCAATACTGGGGGAGCACTACTTTGTGGGAGTATGGCATCATTCGCATAAGATGCTAAACCAAACCTGTTCAGCACGAAATTAAAGATCTCCAATACTTTGGCCAACAATTGTCCAGGTTAAAAAACAAAATTACGTCACGGCTGTTTGTGACGGAAACACAAACAGCTGAGTGCAAACTGGCCACCAAAATCTTGCAAATATCATAGAATCATAATTTTCCAGCACAAAAGGAGGCCATTTGGCCCATCGTGTCTGTCTTTGAAGAGCTATTCAAAGTCAATCCCACTCCCCGGATCTCTCCCCATAATCCCGCAAACCCGTCCTCCCCAAATAACCATCCACCTCTCTTTTAAAAGTTGGTATTGAATCGGCCTGCACCACCCTTTCAGGCAATGCATTCCAGATTCCAGCAACTCGCTACGTGAGAAAATTTCTTATCTCCCCATTGCTTGTCCTCACCTACACAGCCTTGCCCCGCCCTATTTAACCGATCTACTCTCCCCCTACACGCCCACCCGGACCCTCCGTTCAACAGGACTTGGCCTGCTCCAAGCCCCCCGCCCGAACCGCCCCACCATCGGAGGCCGGGCCTTCAGTTTCTCCGCTCCCACCCTATGGAATGCCATCCCTCAATCCCTCCGTTTCGTTTCTTCCCTTTCCTCTTTCAAGACCGGTTTGAAGACTTTCCTCTTCGATCGTGCCTTTTGTTTCCCCCCGAACTCTTTTACCTCCCCTTCGTGTTTCACCCCTTCCCAAACACTCCCCTCTCAGCTCGGGTCACACGCCTCCTGTGCAGCGCCTTGGGACGTCCTCCCGACGTGAAAGGCGCTCTGTAAATGTAATTTGTTGTTGTTGCTTCTTTTAGAAACAATTTTACATCTGTGAATTCGAGTCACTGACACACCCACCAGTGGAAATAGTTTTCTCTGTTTACCCTATCGAATCCCCTCATGATTTTGAAAAGGTCTCCTCGTAACTTTCTCTGCTCCAATGAGAATAATCCTAGCCTCTCCAGCCTTTCTGCATAAGCAAAGTCCCTCAATACTTAAACACAAATAAATTTACCACAGTTTACAGAATGTGAAGCCTTTGTGAGAGGTTTTGATGCGATAAAGCGCCAGATCAAATCTGCTGCCTCCCCACTCCACATACCTCCCTAGTTTTCAATTATTCATAATGATCGCTTACACAGCAACCTAATTGCAAATTGATGATGAAGTTTTTAATATGATTTCAGTCACGTGGATATCAATAAGATAAATAATGGCACAATCAACTCTGGGGAAATGTAGGAGCATAATTCTGATCTGGGCATAGATTTCCAATGTAAGGAGCAACTTCCAATCATTCCTATTACTATATATAGAGTTCACTGATTCAAGCTCAATACTTAAACGCAAAATCTTGATGGAAGCAAAGATATATTAGCACACAAATACAACCAGCACACTGGTAAATCTTACCATGAGATCGAGCTGTCACTTTGTAACATGTTTCCGGTTGCTTTCTGGAATTAATTGAATTAATGATGACAATTTAAAGAAATTGTGAAACAAGCTGAAGGGAGTTTCTGCCAGTGTCCTGACCAATAATTCCACAGACAAAAGACTCACTTCTTGGCTGCTTGTGGGACACATTTGCTGTGAGTAAATTGGCTGCTGGCATCCTTGGCTCCTTACTTTTCTAATCAATCACTACATTTTACAGTATATCCTGTGATGCGCTTTGAGATATAATATATACAATAATAACCCTTTCTTTTGATACAGCATCTTATAACGTTTTCGAGGTGTCTCAAGGCGCTTCACATGATACTGTAAAGTGAATTGACTGTATTTTTTTTGTGGGCAAAACGCGGCAGCCAACTGCGCACAGCAGTGATCTAGTCGTGGATTGAGTGACAACATTTGTTCGCAGATGTCCTGCTGATGTGATAGGCATGATATCAAATGCAAGTAGGATTAGTATTACTATCTGAGATGGGTTGCAATTATACTGAGTACCTCAGCTCTGGCAGTAGACAGGATGTCAGCTCACACACTAGTAACCCCTACAGGAAATGGTGTAGACTTTGAGTTAGCTCATGATATGGCTGAACTGTATTGTGCAGAGACCCAACTAGTGAAGAAGGGTGAAGTATCGTCCAAGACATCCAGAGACATGTAACTCTTTCTGAACGCCTGACTCTCTGGCCTCCCAGCTCCACCCTCTACCAGCCCCAGATCACCAGGGCCTTTGTCATACAAATCTCTCTTATGATCCTGTGATGTATTTCTTTACACAAAGTGTACTTAACACAGGAAACATGGTATGGCCAAGGCACTGGGTTCATTTAAGAGACAGCTTGATCCTTTGATGAGGATATGGTAGAATAAGCATTTAGAATGGATGAGAACAAATGGGCTGAAGGGCCTTCTTCACCATGCCTCACTTTGTGATACTGCCACACATCGGTAGAGTCCTACAGCTCAGTGGTTAGAGTACTCGCCTCACAAGCGAGAGACCCGGGTTTGATTCCTGGCAGGGCGAAGTGTTGGGGGTGTTTCCTTTAGTCCTCTATTTACCTATCAATAAGTAGCAACCCAGTTGTTAGTCGATCACTTTTCTGGAGTAATGAATCCTTCAAATTTTTTTTAAAAATTTGGTCACTCAATTCATGCCTGTTTGAAGGACACTGTTGTGCACAATTGGCTGCCGCGTTTCACCCACAAAATATAGTCAAATCACTTCACAGTAAATCCTGTAAAGTGCTTTATCTGCCATCTTGAAGACATAAATCAAATGCAAGGATTATTATTATTATTATCCTGTACAGATGTGATGTTTTCACTATAAACAGGCCTGTAATCTCCTTATACCCAAGGTACAGATGGAAAGTTGAAATCCATTGCTTCTTTCCTTTTTATTTAATATTTATTGATTTTATTCATATAAACAAAAACTTGTATTTATGTAGTGCCCTTCATGTGGGGTTGTGTCTGGGAGAGCTTAATTTATATATTTATTTGAGTCGTCTCGTTAACTACCATTGGATAAATTAGCTTTTGGCACAATTTCCTTGCTTTTAGAACAGCAAATTATATGTTGAAATAAGTATTGAGAACAAGATGCTTTAGCCCACAGGATTACCTGATCATGCATAACATTGACTTATTGGTCACTAATTAGATGCAAAATTGATAATTTAGTAATAGTATAATGACACTTTTAGACAGATTTCTATTGATTACAATCCTGGAATAAAATAAAGTGACATTGTTATTCTATTTGACAAAGACATAAAAAGATCTCTGGGATTCAACATTTCATAGAATCATAGAATTTTACGGCACAAAAGGAGGCCATTCAGCCCATCCAGTCTGTGCCGGCTCTTTGAAAAGAGCAACTCAATCCCACTGCCCAGCTCTCTCCCCATAACCTAACAGACCCATTCTCCCTAAATAAAGATTTAATTCTCTTTTAAAAGCTGTTATTGAATCGGCCTCCACCACCTTTTCAGGCAATGCATTCCAGATTCGAATTTTCTGTGTAAACTTTTGACCAACAGTAAAATTACCCATTTGCGATACATTCTATGAATTCTTTCAATACGTAAATATCCAATAATAATCACTGTGTTTCATATAGTGTCTTATCATATGTCCAAGACATTTTAAAGTCCTTCACAGAATATACTGTAAAGTGAAGTGAGTGTATATTTTGTGGGTGAAAAGAATCAGCCAATTGTGCACAGCAGCATCCCACAGCCCGAGTACTTTTGAGACCTTGATGTGTGGATTGAGTAACCACATTATGATTTTTTATTTAATATTTATTGATTTTATTCATATAAACAAAAACGTGTATTTATGTAGCGCCCTTCATGTGGGGTTGTGTCTGGGAGAGCTTAATTTGTATATTTATTTAAAGGATAACTTCAAAACCTAATCTGCAGAACATAAAACTACATTTTCTAAAAATAATGGATGGAGGTAAATAAGTGAAGAGGTAAACACACAAAAAATGGGGCAATAAATGTTGAAACTGAGCTTAGGTGGAAAACATGTTTATAGCTTTGATGGAAACCACTTTTAAATCTTCTGAGGGAGCAGCCCAGGTGATAACAGACAGATATTCTGCTATGAATTAAAAGTATAACAACAGCTAATAGAAGTCCACCACATGTTTCCAAATATTGGGAATCCTATTAAAGTTTCTTCTTAAAAGCTGAAATATGTTTCTTTGACAAATGAAATGACCCAGGAATTCGGCCCAAACTCTGCGCAGCTGTGCACTGACTGAACAGGTCATGTGTTTTGCATCCATTTGAATTGTTAACATAACTTTCACCCAAAAGAATCAGTTGTCGGCTCTGCAGTGAAACCAGGAAGCAAGGAAAGGTGATGATTCTCATGTTGGTTTTGCAGCGGTGAAAGAAAGAACAAAGTGCTTGATTACAGAATAGTCAACAACAAAAGGTACAGACAGGGAGTGTTCTGTGTAATTTGCATGGTTGGTAAATCAAGCAGCTGACACTCCATCAAACCACAAGTTCCCAACCTGACCCCAATTTCTGTTACAAGTATTTCAACACTTCGTGCATAAGGCCTGACATTTTGGACTTGAATTAAAGCTTAGGAGCTTTAATTCAAGTCCAAAATGTCAGGCCTTACACACTAATTTTAAATGTAGTCATAGCCTTAGGAATTGTTTGGTGACCTTCAATAAAAATCTGTCTAATTTTAAAAAAGTTATGAAGGTGGTCTCCTTTCAACCTTGGATCCATAAGGCTGGAAAGTAATAACTATTAAAATGTTAGTTCCATTTGTCTAATGCAATTCCATGCTCAATATCCATCTTTAGAGATTTTACTTGCATTAACAGTTGAAAAATAATTTAAATTATTACCAGGAAGGTTAGCAAATATTTTAAAGCTGAATTTGAATACCCTGATGTGTGCACACTGTAATAACATATATTTACTTATAATGTTGAACCAAAGCAATTTCAGGTCCAGTTTTGGTCTGAGAGGTAAACAGCAACAACACTGATCTACATTGATATTTCACATGGGGAGGATGGGTTAAAGTGCTTCACATCCCTATTCAAACAGAAAGCCTGTGAGCTAGAAATCTGGAGCAAAAGCTTTGCTCTTACCGAGGGCAGGGAGAAAGGAAAAAATAACCAAAAGCATGGCTGAACTTGGGATTGAAAAGTACTCAGACTGTTTGTTGTCTTTGATTCCAGAAACTTTAAAAATAGACAAACAGATTTTACATCAACAACAAACAACACCTGTGGCACTGCATACAATAATCTAAATGAGGAAGACAAAACTAGATCCTTTATTGGATAATCTAGAAATAAATTATTGAGTATAACTTTGCCTGTTATGATGGTCGTTCTATAAAGCTGCTTGTCTGCCTATACGAGCTCTGAGACACCGGCCGGTATGGAGGATACCATATAAATGCAAGTTGTTGTTGTCTATCATGGAGGCCTGTAGTGTAGTGGTTAGTGCGTTCACTTCGCAAGTGAGAGGGCCTGGGTTCATTTCCCAGGTGGGACAGGACAAAACCTTAGGCAAATTTCCTTTCTCCACACACGTGCGCCTCTATTTACCGAGCGATAAGTAGGAACCAATTCTTAGTTGACTGGTGGATTGCTTTCCAGGGGTAATAATCCCTTCAAAAAATAATACCGTGGTCACTCAATCCACGACTATTTGTGGGACACTGCTGTGCACAACCAGTTGCCACGTTTCACCCACAAAATATAGTCAATTCACTTTACAATGTATCCTGAGAGGCGCTTTGAGATGTCTCGAAGACATGATAAGGAGATGTGAAAAGATGTGAAAAGAGTTACATCAATCGTAAGGGTTATTATTATTATTCTACGTGTGGCAAGGTCTTGTTTCTACTGTAATAAGCACCCCGTGTGGCTGAAAGCTGCAATTAGAACAGAAAGCCACAGTGCGAAGGCACTATTAATAATAATATCAATAACAATAATAGAAAAGGTGCATCATTTATTCAATATGTGTGGACTTGATTTCCACAAGGAAACAAAATAACTTCCAGAAGCGAATAAAATGTGATGATTATCATGAAAAAGAAATGCGTAAGAATGTACCTGGGGACCCAGCGAGTCTTAATCCATCAGTACTCCCAGTAATCCTTGGAATTAACTGTGCTCTGTACAATAGTCTCAGCATATTTTTAAGAGCAAGTTGATGAGGAAGGATTTAGGCAGAAAATTACTCATTGATTCAGATTTGAGGCAAAGCACACTAAAATACCTGGTCCCTTGCAACCAATAGTTCATAACCGAAATCGTCAAATTTATTTTATTTCTGTTTCAAACTTTACTTAAATTAATAGAACAATACAGTACATTTAGGATTTCAGTATATGTTTCCATAGAATTTGACATAATTTCAGTGCCATTTCACCATAAAGACAAAATGTCTGCCTGTCCTGTGAAGATTGAAATAACCAATTAACATAAAGACATGATTTATCCCTCATCAGAAAGGTTAAGCAGCAGGAAGAGTCATGGGCATATTTTTTTCGGGGATTCCTATCATTGATGAGCTATACTAAAGAAAATGTAAAATGCTTTAATTACAACAACAAGAACAAAATTAAATTTCTAGAGAGCCTTTCACATCGTGGGGACGTCACAAGGTGCTAATTAAGCCCCCAAAAGTATGCATGGCATTCTGCAACAAAGTAGCAAAATAAGTCACACCCGCTGGTAGAGAGATATATCTATACTGTACTAATAAAGACAAAATGTCTGTATCTGTCTAAATAGATTGATGTAGAGACACCAATGAAAGTCCTCCCACAGGAGTCTTCCCGTTGAGTCCTCTGAACAGGATACGTGTAAATATGTGAACAAAGGATGGTGACAAGTTCAATAGCACATTTCCTTAAAGGATAAAGATACTAAAGAAACAAAGATCAAGCCTTTCAAGGAAAAATAAAAATGCCAGATGAAAGAGTGAAGGCCGATTAAATTAAACTGTTTGCAAGTGTAGCTGCAATGGGTACAGCTAGTAACAGATAAATAACAAAGTGAAACATCCACAACTAAATTTACATTTATAAAGCTTCTTTCACATCAGGAGAATGTCTCAAAATGATTCACACTGAAAGACTGAGCTGGGAAGTGATGGGTTTGCCTATACAGGTACCCCACCGCAACTGCGTTTTTATCTCCCGCTAATTTCACGTATCCACGGCTGGCTCGCTGCGCCGTTGCTAACCACGGCAATGGGTTTTGCGTATCCATGAGTTTTATCACCGACACTAATGTTTGGCGCCAGGACCCAGTTGTGATGTCACAATCAACCAGCGACATGTCGCTTCTCTTTTAGGATTAAGGTAAATAACATGAATATATTGTTGTCGCTTCTTCACATCCCCCCCCCCCCGTGTCACCCCCCCCCCGTGTCACCCCCCCCCCCCCGTGTCACCCCCCCCCGTGTCACCCCCCCCCCCGTGTCACCCCCCCCAACGTGTCACCCCCCCCCCGTGTCACCCGCCCCCCCCCGTGTCACCCCCCCCCCCGTGTCACCCCCCCCACCGTGCCCCCCCCCCCCGTGTCACCCCCCCCACCGTGCCCCCCCCCCCGTGTCACCCCCCCCACCGTGCCCCCCCCCGTGTCACCCCCCCCACCGTGCCCCCCCCCCCCCCGTGTCACCCCCCCCACCGTGTCACCCCCCCCACCGTGTCACCCCCCCCCACCGTGTCACACCCCCCCGTGTCACCCCCCCCCCACTGTGTCACCCCCCCCCGTGTCACCCCCCCCCACCCCCGTGTCACCCCCCCCCACCCCCGTGTCACCCCCCCCCGTGTCACCACCCCCCGTGTCACCCCCCCCCCGTTTCACCCCCCCCACCGTGTCACCCCCCCCCCCCGTGTCACCCCCCCCCCGTGTCACCCCCCCCCCATGTCACCCCCCCCCACTGTGTCACCCCCCCTGTGTCACGCCCCCCCGTGTCACCCCCCCCCACCGTGTCACCCCCCCACCGTGTCACCCCCCCCCCCCCGTGTCACCCCCCACCCCCGTGTCACCCCCCCCCCCACCGTGTCACCCACCACAACACCTTCTCCACATCCACCCCCCCCACCGTGTCACCCCCCCCCACACACCCCGTGTCACCCCCCCCCCATGTGTCACCCACCACACCACCTTCTCCACAGCACCCCCCTCTCCATGTCACCCATCACACCACCTTCTCCATTGATTTCTCTCTCGCTCTCTCTCTCTGTGTCTGTGTGTAGATCAGTTATTCATTCAGACAGCCTCGCGGATTGCTGCAGATCTTGGCAGCCAATGTGCCCAAACTTACTCCCCCTGTCCTCATGTTTCCCATAGGGCCCTGTATTTTCCAACCAGGGTTTGACTAACCACGGAGTTTTTCGGGAACGTATCCCCTGCGGTTGGGGAGGGATACCTGTATTGTATACAGTCAAAAGCCCCGGTTGTTCCTGTGTATAAACAGCTTATTTCTGACAAGGTAAAATCAATGCCATTAATGGGCATAATCTGCAGTTTTGCATTTTGATCTACAGTTAAATGACTGGAAAATAACAACGTTTTGGTAACAGGAATCCAGGTTTCATTGTCTAGAACTCATTTATGACACCTGAATAACCACTTTGATATCACAACTATGTGTTTCATGGCTAAAGCATATTTAAACAAAGATAAAGACTATTTAAATGAATTATTTCCACTCTTCACAATCCCCTAGATAAAAACATGGTTTTTAACTTGCCTGACAGTTTGTGCGATATTCCATTAAATAAATATATAAATAAAGCTTTCCTGGACACTAACCAGCATGAAGGGCACTATATGAATACAAGTTGTTGTTTATATGCATAAAATCAAGAAATATTAAATTAAAAATAATAATGTGGTCACTCAATTCACGAATTAAGGTCCAAAAAGTACTCGGGCTGTGGGACGCTGCTGTGCACAATTGGCTGTTTCTTTTCACCCACAAAATAGACACTCACTTCATTTTACAGTATATTCTGTGAAGGACTTTAAAATGTCTTGGAGATGTGACTGCAGTCACTGTACTTTACAGTATTTATCGAGAAGCATTTTGAGATATTTTGATGATTCAAGAAGGCGCAATATCAAAACAATAATAATCCTTGGATTTGATATAGCATTTTATCAGTATATACTGTAAAGTGTAGAGACTGTATATTTTGTGGATGAAATGTGGTAGCCATTTGTGCACAGCAGAGTCCCACAAACATTTGTGGATTGAGTGACCAAATACTATTTTTTTAGGCAATTATTACCCCAGTAAAGTAATCCGTCAATTGACTAACATCAACAACAAATATTGACATTTGTACAGTACCTTTCACATCGAGAGGATGTCCCAACAATCGAGTTCCTACTTACTACAGCAAAAGCTTGGTTATCTGGCAACCAACCAACCGACATGCTCAACCAACCGGTATCTCCCATTACAAGTAAAATTTTAGTATACACGGTTTTCCCCGCACACATGCTCACTTTGTCCATGTGTACACATGCGCATTTATTAAACTTATCGAATGCAATTTTACCGAGTGCGCTGTTTTCCAGGAACGTAACCCGTGTTTGGCAAGGGTTGACTGTACTTACCTTTATTGGGAAGTATCCATATAATATTCTGTTATTATTTAGTCTATTATTAATATGGTATGTTGTAAAATAAGTTAATTTTTTGTGTAGGATTTTCAGCAACATGCCCCTCGAATATTCGGCATATTTGATTAACTGGCACTGGTCAGGTCCCGAGGGTGCCAGATAACAAAGCTTTAAATGTATTAGGTAAACAGAGGTGTGTGGAGTAAGGAAACTTGCCTAATGTTTTGCCCAGCCAGGAATCAAATCCAGGTCTCTCACTTGCGAGGCAAGTGCTCTAACCACTGAGCTATAAGTGTCCAAATGCAAGTACTATATTTTATGATTTATTATTATTAAAAATAAAACTGGTTGTGCACAAGTTATTTCATTACTTTTACCAGTTTAATTGTAGTTTTGAATCCATGTCAGCATTAACTATCAACATTATTTTTCAACTTGATAAACATATTATTTTCATAAAAAAGGAGTACACAAAGTAGAACAAATATAAGGTGTTTGTGACTATCTCAAAAACACAAGAAATGTATTACTTAACTAGCTATACCCCCGCGTAACATACGCGTTCTAGTGTTTTTGAACATGTTTATTCATATTTTTAAAAAAAAATTAAATAATGTATTTGTTTACAAAAAAAGGGTGAGCTTTAATCACTGGTTGTTTTTCTTTGTTGTTGTTTTTGGTTGTTTTTAAGTATTGGTTTTTGTTTTCCTTTTAGAAGTTCAGTGTTACAATTGCGGAAACATACCTAAGGCTTTTATATACTGAATATAGATTCCTTGCTATGTTATCCTTCAGTCTTGTGAAACCACCGCAAGTTGTCAGTAGATGGAGCTTTGCACATGGAAACTACACTGTTACAAAGCCATTTTGATTCAATTATTCTTCCAAAAATTTATACTAAAAATGCATACCTAACATGAATAATGCTAACATGGGTCCAGTTTACAGTATTCCTAAAACACCAGTTTGCATTGATTGTGCTCATGAAAAGTCTTTGAAGAACATTATAACATCTGGCTAGCTGGAATGGGTGGCTATGCCATTGTGTTGTGAAGGAGAAGGGCTGACACTGCAGTGAAAGAGAAGAGATGGGAGAGGTAAGAGAAGAGGTGAAGAGACCTTGGAAAAAATGATGGTTTGTGGACCTTGTAAAAGGACGTTTGCCCAAACTGAGCACCAAACCGTCGGGTAAAGTTTGTATGTGTTTGTGTTCCTTATACAGTAAAAGCCCATTTATATTGGGCTTCCATATAACCGGCATCTCAAAAAAAAAGGTCCCCATTCAATTAACCGGAATTTATCTAGCACAATGCATTATTTTTAAAACAATTTTTGTGTGTTTTTGGCCGAATTTCCAGCATGCACTTTAACCGGCATTGGCCAGGTCCTGAGTGTGCCGGATAAACAGGCTTTTACTGTATTAACTTATATTGATACAAAGAACCACTTTCAATGGATAAAAAAACATTGCTAATCAGGCTGAGATCTGAGGCATTAATAAAAGGAAGGCAGAGAATGGAGATTTCCCCACTGCTCAGCAGATTGACCTTTAGAAGATAAATATTAAGCTAACTAAATAAATAATAATCATTTGGTCATTCAATCCAAGATTGCTTATGGGACACTGCTATGCATAATTGGCTGCGCTGTTTCAAACCACAAAATACAGTTACACTTTACAATAAACTGAGAAACGCTTTGGGATATCTTGAAGACATTATAAGACACTATATCAAATGGAAGGATTATTATTATTACTATTTATATTATTGAGAGAACACATCATTACCACCAAGACTCAAGCCTTTGTGTCTCTCGTGGTTTCCATCCTGTGACATGATGTGATGCTGTACAGCAGAACTTAGTGAGTACAATTGTGTGAAGTAAAATGTGGAGGTGACTAATATAAGGGAGAAACATCTTAGATTCAAAAGCTTTGCCCTCACAATGACTTATTTGGATATCCTGAGCAAGGTATAGCTATGTTGATCTGCTCTCAGTTATGTGTAATATTAATATAACAGTCATCGCCTTAACAGACCTATAAATGCTGTTTGTCAACCGCAAAATTATTCTAATTTACACCCATACGTGACGGCAATATTCTGACATCATAATAGCTTCTCATATTTCTCAGTCAATATAGTTTTAGCTCTGGTCACATACAGTATATTGTTTTTATTTTAGTATCCACTTTAGAAATAAAAATTGGTTGGGAAGCAGTAAAAGGCTATAATTTAATCAAGGGGCATAAAGGAGATCCATAAAGCACTCAGGTTCCTCTCCCATGGTTTATGGTATTAGCTGAACCCCTTGATTAAATTAGCTCAGACTCACAACAGTCCGGAAACCGGACACACAATTTAATCAAAGAATCAGATGACATCACACAGCTTTTAACGTTATTTGAATTTGGGGTTAAATTACAGCCTTTTATTCACCTTCAATAAAACAAAAACAACGCTCGCAACAGTTCTGAGTAATATGAAACGATGTAGATTGATTCCTGTGAATTGCTGGAATGTCATAATAATACTGGTGCGTGATTCACAGGCCACCATCTCTCGTATAGAGCTGTTCTGTATCAATAACTGTTCACAACATGGCTCAGCACACAGGGACATTCAGAGCCAGGAAAGACCTTGCAGTCCATCTGATCAGTCCCAACGTTTAAACATCCCAATTTAATCTCCTCCCCTGCAGTTGAATTCATTACCAATATCCAATTAATTTGTTGTTGAATATGTTGGCATGACTCAGGTCCACCCACTCGCTGAGAAGTGTATTCTACAGTGTATTCCCACTTTTCTGGATTTGTTGATCATGTTAACCAGTTAATAGGGTTCAATTTATTTATAAATACCATTCCCCTTAATCTTCTAATCTTCTAATCTGAGTTACTCACTGTAACTCAGTGGTTAGAGCTCTCGCCTCACAAGCGAGGACCTGGGTTCGCTTCCCAGCAGGGCAAAATGTTGGGTGAGTTTCCTTACTCCACAGGCCTCTGTTGAGCTAGCAGTCAGTAGAAATCCGGATGTTACTCGATTGGTGGATTGCTTTTCCGGGGGTAATAATCCTCTTTAAACAATAATGATGCTGGCACGTGACGTAGCATATTATCACGTCTCTGAGATGTCTCAAAGAGATTCACAGAATACTGTACACTCTAAACTGAATTGACTATATCTAGTGGGCGAGATGCGGCAGCCAATTGCGCACAGCAGTGTCCCACAAACATTTGTGGCTTGAAATGACCAATTTTTAAAAATAATAATAATTATTTGGGCATTCAATCTACGACGACTGTAAACATGCCTGTTTACCTAGCAGTAAGTAGGAGCCCGGGTGTTAGTCGCCTGGCAGGTCGCTTTTCTCGGGTAATAATTACTTAAAAATAATAATATTGTAATTTGGTCGCTCAATCCACCCTGTTTGTTGGACACTGCTGTGTACAACTGGCTCCCTCTTTTTGCCCACAAAATATAATCAATTCACTTTACAGTATATTCCGTGAAGTGTTTTGAGCCATGTGAACACACTTGAAGGTGTGATAAGGCGCTACAGCAATTGCACAGATTATTATTATTATTAGCAGTGTGAACATTCCCAGCTGCTCCCGATGAGGTCAGACGATTAGCCCTGCACAAGGTCTGTCTGCCTTCATGACCTACTTGTGCAAGTTGTGCTATGTGCTACTCACCCCAAGATAGTTATCAGGTTTGAGAAATCTCTGAGTTAGAAAGTTGTGGGTTCCAGTCCCCATTGGGACACTGAACTCACACAGTCCAGGCTAACATGGCACTGATCCAGCAGATACAATTATGCTCCACTGGCTCCAAGTCACCCAAAGGATCAATTTCAAGATCCTCATTTTCAAATCCCTTTAATACGCTGGCACCTTGCTACCTCTCCGACCTCCTCAGTGGAATACCCACTGCCTCCACTGGACAGGCTCTGGCCTCCTACATGTCCCTCGTGCCCTCTAATTCCATTGGTGGCTGCGTTTTCATCCACTCTGGAACTCTCTTCCTCTATCCCTCTGCCTTGCCCCTTCCTTCCCCATCTTCAGGTCACGCCTAAAGACCTTGCTTGTTGCAGTACCTGCACACCTTCTCCCTCCCCCGTGCTCTGGGATGCTGCCATGCTTGAGAAGCACCATATAAATGCAAGTTGTTGTTGTTGTTCAGCAACTACTTTGCTGAACATATTGTCCTTAAGATGAGACCAAGTTGACCCCCATTAACAACAACAACAACTTGCATTGGATGTTTGAAAAGAGAAGAGAGTTTCTCGCTGGTCAACAATCCCCCAGATAAATAAAATGGTAATTCATTGGCTGTTTGTGGGGCATTGGTATGTGCAAATTGGCTGCTGTGTTCACTTATGAAATACACACTTTATAAAGTAGTGAAGCTCTTTGAGACATCCCCTGATGTGAAATATTCAATATCAAATTGTACTTCATTTCAGTGATTCAGTTCACTATTTCACCAGGAATCACACACAGTATAAAAAAAAGGATTATTTTGCAGTCAGAAACAGAAGTCCAGAGCTATGGAGATTTATTTATCATACCAAATTTAAAGTGGGAAACTATGATATTTTTAGAAAACTGTAAATTACAAAAGTCTACTTACAAACAAAACCATGTGGATGGAGCTGGGACTTGAAGAGATGCAGTTTGAAATATCAAATGTTTCTCACTAGAAGGTGGACCATTGCCTCTTGTTCAGATGACTGCAGACAGCTTGTGCTGTGCAACTGAGAGTGCTACAGAACAGTCTTGGGAGACCCTTTTAACTGCAACAATCTGGGGAAAGATTCTTAACCAAAACAAACCAGTTATGGTGGAGAATAGCGTTCCGCCTAGTGGTGAAAAAACACATTTTCGGAAAATGTGGAAAACAATTTTTGACAAACTACAAACAGTTCAGAAACTTAAGAAACCGCCCCTCCCCCACCCCCCACCCCACACAGCTTCCATCTCCTTGACAAAAAGTTCTCCACATCTTAAATCTTGGACCCTGGCCCGACTTCCCTCTACAGAAAACTTTCTCCCCTATCACAGACGGTATTCAGGCTGCTTTGGGAGGTTGTGCAGAAATATTTCCTGATCCCCAGATATAAACAAACAAAACCACGGAATATGTATTCAGGGCGGCCCACAAAGCAAGCTTGGCCTGCTGTCTGCCAAAGAGGATGCATTGGAGGAACCCCTTTATTCATTTTGTTTACAGCCACTGGGCAGGTATTGATTGCCAGGAAAGCCCTGATTAGATGGTAATGATTGATGTGGACATTGCTAATTATCACGGGGATATTTACCACTGAATTACATAAGTGACAATCTACAATTACTGTATCAGATGCCACTGTTTAATTGTCTATGTTTCATTATTTCTATCATGTCGCGATACCACATTGATATCAGTTTTTTTTCTGAGGTACCTTTGACCCTCTATCCTCCTCTCAACTTGTGTTTCTGTCCATGAATGGTTCAGATCCTACCTCTCTCACAGGCTCCACTTTATCTCCTCCAATCCCTGCAGGGTCTTATGTGATGTTTCTCTGACCTCGTTTCCCTCCTCTTCATCTTGTACATGGTCCCTCTTGGTGACATTAACCACAGATATGAGGTCAATTTCTACATGTAGGCACAACAACCAACTCTATCTCTCTGCCTCTACCCTCGATTCCAGGACCACTGATGTCCTGACAGACTGCCTGTCAGACATTAACTCCTGGATGAGAGCTAACTTTCTACAGTTGAGGTTAAGAAGACCGAGGCCCGCCCGATTGGCTCCCGCCAGCCCCTCCACACCTCCTGGGTGGGGGATGCTACATAAGTGGCAAACTGTTGTTGTTGTTGCTCTACCCAACATCTGTGCCATGACCCGTTCTACTTTCCACCACTCAACAACATCCCCAGCACTGCCTCACCCACCAGGCCGTCATCACGCATCTATCACGCTCGACCATGCCAACTCACTGCTTGTCAGTCTCCCCAACGTTTCCCTTCACAAACTGCAGATCATCCAGAACTCTGCAGCTTTTACCCTTTCTGTGACCCCATCAACCCCACCCTTGCATGGCTCCATTGGCTCCCCATCCCCCAGAGGATACCATTCAAAATCTTTGTGTTCAATCCCCTCCATGGCCTTATTCCTTCAACATCAAAAATAACAACAAAATTACATTTGTACACCTACCTATGTGGAGTCCTGTAGTTCAGTGGTTAGAGCACTCGCCTTGTAAGTGAAAGACCTATATGTTCAATTTCAGGCAGGTCGAAAAGTTTTGTTACTCTACAGTCCTGTTTACCTAGCAGTAAGTAGGAACCTGGTTGTTAGTCGATTGGCAGATTACTTTTTTCCGGGGTAATAATTTCTTCCCCAAAATAATGATAAATTGGTTACTCAATTCACGACTGTCTGTGCACAATTGGCTGCTGCATTTCACCCACTAATGTACAGTCAATTCTCTTCACACTATATTCAATTAAGCGCTTTGAGATGTTTTGGAGATGTGATAAGGCATTATATCAAACGCAAGGATTTTTTTTAGGATTTATAAATAGGGGGACTGAATACAAATGGCAGGAGGTTATGATGAATATTTATAAAATGCTGGTTAGGCCTCAGTTGGAGACTGTGTTCAGTTCTGGGCACCACACTTTAGGAAAGATGTTAAGGCATTGGAGACGGTGCATAGGAGATTTACAATAACAACAACAACAACAAATTACATTTATAAAGCGCCTTTCACGTCGGCAGGACGTCCCAAGGCGCTGCACAGGAGGCGTGTGACCCGAGCTGGGAGGGGAGTGTTTGGGAAGGGGTGAGACATGAAGGGGAGGTCGAAAAATTCGGGGTGGAACAAAAGGCACGGTCGAAGAGGAAATTTACAAGGATGGTACCAGGAATGAAGGACCTTAGTTTTGAGGAGAGGTTAGAGAACCTAGGGATTATTCTCCCTAGAACAGAGATGATTAAGAGGGGATTTAATAGAGGTTTTCAAGATCATGAGGGAATTTGATAGGTAGATAGGTTGAAAAACTGTTCCTATTGGCATGTGGTCAGTAACCCGAGGACACCGATGTAAGATAGTGATTAACAGAAACAGAGAAGAGGTTAGGAAAAAAAAATCACCCAATGAGTTGTTGGAATCTGGGATGCATTACCTGAAAGGGGAGTGGAAGCCGATTCAATAACAAGTTTCAAGAGAGAAGTAGATGGGTATTTGAGGAACACAAGATTGCAGAGTTATGGGGAGAGAGTGGGCTGATGGGATTGAGTTGGATTGAACTCTTTGGTGAGGCGGCGCAGACACAATGACCTCCTATGCTGTGTGATTCTATGACCTCTATGATCTGCTTATTATAATAATAAAAATCTTTGCATTTTGATATAGCCCCTTTTCACGTTTTCTAGACGTCTCAAAGTGCTTCACAGAATGTACTGTAAAGTGAATTGACTGCATATTTGATGGTGAAACCTAGATCTTGGGAATAAAAGATACTTGTTACTCTTACACTTCACATCTCAAAACATATTTCTTTGACTGTACTTTCGATTATCTTTTCGGTCATCTTTCCCCTCCCCAGCCACTCTCTCCCACCCTAGCCCAGCTCAGCTGCCTCTCCCAGCTCAGCCGCCTGTCCAGCATTGTCAAGTGCTTTGAGGTATCCTCCTGACGTGAAGGGTGCAAATAGAAATTATATTGTACTGTATTGTGTTGCAGTTCACCTAACCAACATGAACTTTTGTGGGAGAAACGTGGCAGCCAATTGCCACACAGCAGTGTCCCACAAACAGCAGTGGATTGAAAGACCAATTTTAGAATTTTTGGGGGAGGGATTATTATTAGGCTGTGGAGTAAGGAAACTTGCCCACGGTTTCGCCCTGACCTGCCTGGATTCAAACACACATCTCACGCTTGTAAGGCAAGTGCTCTAATCACTGAACTACAGAACTCCTTAATTTGGAACGACTAAATGCTTACCCAATAATCAACCTATCTGCTCCCTCAGGCTTCAAGTCCCCCGCCCAGCCTACCCCACCATCGGGGCTCAGGCCTTCAGCTTCTCTGCCCCCACACTTTGTAACTCCAGACCACAGTCCCTTTGCCTCTTTCTCTCCCTTACCTCTATCAAGGCTCGTCTCAAGAACCCCCTCTTCTACCGCACGTTTGGCCACCCTCCTGCCGTCCACCATCCCTTATCCTAACCTCCACCTCGAGTCCAAATCCCTGTCTATCCAGCGCCTTAGAATGTCCTCTCTATGTGAAAGGCGCTCTACAAATGTAATTTTTATACTGTAGTGTATCTTGAATCTCTTTCTTTATACAAAGACTATCTTTATATAAAGACTATATAAAGTCTTTTGACTATCATTAATTATTTATGCTCTTCCGGTACAAACATAGATGGTTGCTTGTGAATTTGAAATAGACACTACACACCTCCGATTCCCTAGCTCTGATCTCTCTCTCTTTCTTTCATCAGGGAATTTTCTTCACTAGATTCCAATAGCCACTGGAAATTACTGAGAAAATTAGATGAAGGCCCAAATCCAGGATAGTACCAAGCTTGCAATAGGGCAAGAGAGTTAAATGGAGATATCATGGTTAAGGCATGTGATTAAAACTGAGTCCAAGAATAATTGCTCCCCAATTGGTTAATGTGAGATACTGACGTTGGGATGCTAAAGTGGCAATGGCATCCCATTCTCTAATCACCACAAAGTCAAGCAACTTTTGGTGAACATTAAAAAATCATTCAGATGCCATGTTCTGGGCAAATAAACCTGATCTGGATGAATGTGAAAATGTGTTGGATAAAGTTCCACATCTTCAACAAATCATTGTTACAAATAAGAGATCCTCAATCTTTTTTCAACAGGCAAAACTCTTCTGTCTAACAAATTTCTAAAGCATATAAGTTTACACCCAATAATAATAATCCTTGCATTTGATATAATGCTTTTCATGTTTTCTAAATGTCTCAAAATGCTTCATAGAATATACTGTATTTGTGGACAAAATGCAGCAGTCAATTGCGCACAGCAGTATATGTTCCAAATACAGAAAATCATCCATATCAACTTTAATTAGGTCATAATTTTGAAAGAAGTTTACCTGTTTTGATATACATACTTTGGAATTAAATTCTTGTTGGGTCTCTGTCATAAAAGTATTCATCATTATTCATAGTGAATACAGTAATTTTAGAAACATTTATGTTTTTTTCCCAACCTAACTTTTATCAGATGAGTTTCTTGATCATGTTGCTTATCTACTTGACATTTTGGATGCTGTAACAAATATAGAATGTGCTCATTGCCATCACTCTTTATTTGTATTATGATGGGTTCAAGAAATCTGATAATCACAAGATCAAATATGGAAAATAGAATTATTTGGAATTCTATTTATACATTCTTATCTCAATATTATTCCCACCTCAATTGATAACATTATTCCCCCAAATTATTGGATCCATCCATTCCAATACCTCAAATTAAGCAATCGTGTAAAAAGGAAACACAAAATACTACAGATGCTGAGAATCTGAAACAAAAACAGAAGTTGCTGGGGAAACTCAGCAGGTCAGGCAGCATCCATGTAGAAAGAAAAATGAGTAAATGTTTCGGGTCTACAAGACCCGGTTGTAGACCCGAAACGTTGACTCACTTTCCTTTCTTCATGGATGCTGCCTGACCTGCTGAGTTTCCCCAGCAACTTCTGTTTTTGTGTTAAAAGGATACAGGTTTCTTCAGTATAAGGAACTGTATTGTTAGTCCCTGCTATGACATAACTGTAAAAGGAAACTTCCAGTGTATAGCAGTAAGATGTGTGATCCAGAAGACCACCGAGAAATCTGCGTCCAGTCCCTGCCTTCACAGCGTCTCGGTTGAAGCAAGTGTTAGACTGAAAAACACAGAGATATTAGAAAATTAAAAACTTTCTCAGCAAATCATGGTTTTCTTGTTGACTGTACCAAGTCAGCTATGTTCCACTGTTGAAAAATGATGCAAAATTCATGTCATGTTTATGCGTCACATTAGGGTCTGTCGATATGGAAATTTTCCGATGTCGATATATCGGTGGGCTCATATCGATATATACCGATATATCGATATCGCCGGGTTTTTATCTTGTGGGCATGCGCGGAAATGGTGATTAGTGGGAGGAGGGGGAGGAGGGGGAATGACCGGTCTGCGCATGTCTGATTGTATTTGGTGGGAAGGGAAGAAGGGGATTCAGATATGCGTGCTCTACGCCCAGGAGGTTTGCAATGCAGGCGACAAGGTCAGTTAAATGCTATCTATGGTTTTTTGTTAGTTTAAGGGAGCGAAATGGGCATTTGAACCTTTGGTTGTATATTTTCTGTATGCTGTAACGTGGCATTTGTTGATGATGTACCGATATTTTGTGGATATACCAATATTTTGTGGATTTACAGATATTTTTTTAATTCAGAATTTTTCGATATATATTAATATATAATATATATAATATATTATTTCCGATATCGGTATATCGATATGAAAAATAATATCAATATAACCGATATATTGATATATCGTCGGACATGACGTCACATACAGAATAGCTCGTCCAACACCTGTGAAAGACAGAATCGTGCATCAATCCGGGCAGGATTATCAATTGTGTAGGATTGTGTAGGGTTATCAATTGCCTAAATTAAATACAAGTGAAGAATTGGTGATTTATAAGTACTGATCACTTATATTGAATGATACAACTCACCCTGTGGTGCTCATTAGCTTAGTTTATACATCGCTGTTTATACATGGCTTACAACATGTAAGTCATAGAATCATAGAATCATAGAATTTTACGGCACAAAAGGAGGCCATTCGGCCCATCTAGTCTGTGCCGGCTCTTTGAAAAGAGCGATTCAATCCCACTGCCCTGCCCGCTCCCCATAGCCTAATAGACCCGTTCTCCCTAAATAAAGATCTAATTCCCTTTTAAAAGTTGTTATCGAATCAGCCTCCACCACCTTTTCAGGCAATGCATTCCAGATTCGAACAACTCGCTGAGTGAAAAAATTTCTCCTCAGCTCCCCTCTACTGCGCCTTGAAACTATTTTAAATCTGTGACCACGAGTCACAGATTCACCCACGAGTGGAAATAGTTTTTCTCTATTTGCCCTGTCGAAACCCCTCATGATCTTATAAACCTCTATTAGGTCTCCCCTCAATCTTCTCTGCTCCAGAGAGAATAACCCTAGCCTATCTAGCCTCTCCCCATAGCTGAAGTCCCTCAATCCTGGCACCATCCTAGTAAATCTTCGTTGTACCCTTTCCAATGCCTTCACATCCTTTCTGTAGTGTGGTGACCAGAATTGAACACAGTATTCCAGCTGAGGCCTCACCAAAGTCCTATAGAGGTTAGTCAGCACTTCCTGACTTTTGTACTCTATACCCCTATTTATAAAGCCTAGTATCCCATATGCCTTCTTAACAGCCTTGTCTACCTGTCCTGCCACCTTCAACGAGTCACTAACACAAATCCCCAGGTCTCTCTGTTCCTTTACACCATTTAAAATTGTACTATCTAGCCTATATTGCCTCCCTTCATTTCTTCTCCCAAAATGCATCACCTCACAGTCATGTGTTTAAACATCCCAAAACTCACAATGAATAGGAATACACCTCCCCATCTTTACCTAATTGTATTGTCCATAATTTACGTTTACTTACATAATAATTGGGGACTGCAATCCCTGCATTTTTTTGCTGTGCATTTACTGATAGTAATAAAAGTTACAGTAATAAAAGGTACCAAAACATTTGAACTTGTAGAATGTTTCTGTTTCAACGTTGCTTGTAGGTAGGTGCGCCTTACATTTGTTAATCATAGATCCCAAATGCTGTATAAGAAATATTAGTTTGTGAACCTCATATTTGAAATCCAATGCAAAAAGCAAAGCTCAGTCTTAACTCAGTTAAACTAGTTTGATATTATCCCCAAAACAAATTAAAATGGGTAACAATGTTATTGGCAGCCAAAGCATGCAAGCAGTTACTGTACTGATTGAAATATTTCCCATTAAATATCTCACCTAATATTTGCTTACCAGTTCTACTTTCATGTCTATTAATTTTTAATGGTCTTGACTTGAGTCCTTGGGCAAGATTCTGTTATGGATTTAGTAAAAAGCAACATTGAAAAAATCCAGTGTCTCCAAAAACAAATGAAGTCCTGTACAGCAAAAACAGATTTTTTTTCTCCAATTGAACATATGGTAATTGGAATGTATTCAAATACAAAATTACAATTATAATTACCCAACTCAAATGATAATAGCATTTTATTTTGTAAAAAATGTAGCATCTTGAATCTAGATACCCTCTATATTTCTTTATAATTTGAAATTCCGAGTGATTTTTCAGCTGTAGAAACATGCAGTTTTAATAGAAAATCTTGGAATCTATTCGCTGCTCTCATTTGTACAGGATGAAAATAACGTTCGAAATAACGGATATTTAAACAATGCCCTTGGGCTGGGTTCTGAGGTTTGATTAGACTGAATGCCATCATATGACAAAGTCTTTTTTTTTCACACAGTTTTTGCGAAAATTAGCCCAGAGGACCACGATAGTGGGAAAGTAATGCCAGAAGGAATTCTTTCAAAAAACATTTCCCTCTTACGTTCTGACGTCTGGCCACACATATTATGTTGGCTAGTGAGATGCTGTAAATTTCCCTGCATACAGAAATCTAACCCAAGGGGGATAATAAAATAAATGCTAACTTCATCCATCACCCATCCAACGACCTGACTGCAAAAATCCCTTTCCAATAAATGAGATTGTGAATTTTGCTAAGTGCTGCTTTACTATTCGGATCAGAGAATAACACATTTGATTGAGTTGTTAGGGTACAAATAAGAATTCTGCAAAAAATGTTTGACCGATTTCAACACCTGTTGTTCACATAGGGGATGAATGGCCTGCTCCTGTTCCAATGAATCCTTAAAAAAAACAATGACAATTGGTCGTTTCATAGAAACATAGGAATTAGGAGCAGGAGTAGGCCATTCGGCTCCTCAAACCTGCCTCGCCATTCAATAAGATCATGACTGATCTAACTAATTCCATCTGCCGGGGTTATCCCCATTTCCCTTAATCCCTCTATCCATAAGAAATCTATCAATCTCAGTCTTGAATATGTTCAAGGACTGAGCATCTACAACCTTTTGGAGTAGAGAATCCCATAAATTCATTACCCTCTGAGTGAAGAAGTGTTTCCTCAACTCGGTTCAAAAAGGCTGACCCTTAATCTTAAAACCCTGACCCCTAGTAATAGATTTCAATCCACAACTGTTTATGGGACACTGCTGTGAGCAATTGGCTGCTGCGTTTCACCCACCTATATAGCCATTTCACTTTACAGTATATTCTGTGAAGTGCTTTCAGACGTCTAGAAGATGTGAAAAGCGCTATATCAAATGCAAGGATTAGGATTATTATTAATATTCATACCTGTTGGATGTCAATCAGAATAGGCATTTGACAAGTGACTGGAATGGATGATGGGCAGAATCTGAGGATTTCTTCCAAAGAGATTAAAATCAAATGGTGTTATAATGGGAGGTTTGCACAGCAGAGAATAATCTCCACTGAAAACTATTTCCTGTGTGTGTGTGTGTGTGGGGGGGGGGGTAATCCAGAACAAGGGGCATAATCTTAAAATGAGAGCCAAGCCATTTAGGAGTGAAAATCAGGAGGCAGTTTTACACAACAAAGGGTTGTGGAAATCTGGAACAAACTCTCTCCCCCAAAAAATTGTGGACGTTGGATCCATTCAAATGTTCAAGCCTGAGATGGATAGATTTGTTATTAGGGCATCAAGGGTTATGGGCCAAGAGTGGGTAATTGGATTTGAGGTACAAATCAGCCATCAATGGAGGAACAGGCTCAAGGGGCTGAATGGCCTCCTTCTGTTCCAACGAACAAACAGTTTCTCAATCTTCTCAAGTCCTTGCTGTTATTAGAACTTTTGATTAATCCTATAAATGTATGATTTGTTTTCTTTCTTTAAAGTAAAACAGCACACACGTTTATTGAAAAATGCGAGCTGTTGAGACAATAAAAACAGCTCAAATTAATTTACTAAAAATGGAAAATGTAACATTCACTTTGCTCTGTGTTTAACAACAATCTGCACCATAAATCTGTTGTTTTATGGTAACCACCCAACCATTGGCGGCCGGGATTTCAGCCTCTCTGCTCCCACACTCTGGAACTCCATCCCGCAGCCCCTCCGCCTCGCTTCCTCCCGTTCCTCCTTCAAGGCCGGTCTCAAGACCTTCCTCTTCGACTGTGGCTTTGGCTGCCCCACTAACTCTTCCCCCTCTCCCACTCTCCTTCCCCCTACCCTGACCCTCCCCCCCGGTTGGGTCCCGACCTGACTGTTCAACGCTTTGGGACGTCTTCCCGACGCTGTATAAGTGCAATTTTGTTGTTGTTGTAATTCTGTTCTCAACAGCAAAAAGATGCTGATGCTTCGATAGAAATAGGTACCTTTGAATATAATTATTGAGGAAGTAATGTGCTTGACACATTTTAGATTTTATTTGCTATTTGTATAATGGAGTGTTTATGGGGCATCTATAAGGTCCATTTTATATGTCAGCCACATAGTACAAGTGCACTTGCATTTTAAGAGTATTTTAATTCACTGCACCTTGTAAATCAATCAAGACTGACAGCTCCTTTAAGCAGAATATTTTTTTTACCGATACTGTGGATGGGGATAATGGCATAATGTGTATGCTCTACTGCAAGGGTCAATCATGGGAAACAGTTAATGCAAACAGTGATCATTACTCAGTTGTCTTCATGCCTTTGCATAACATTACAGTAAACAGTAAATGCAAAACAGAGTTTAAATTAATATATACAAGTATTATTTATTTTACTAGGACGGCTAGGGGAAAAGTTATTACCCTATCATCTGTTTGTTCATGTTAAAACCCAAATTGTGGGACACTGTTATGATAAATTGGCTGCCATGTTTTGCCCACAACATATACAGCCAATTCACTTTGCAGTATATGGTGTGAAGCGCTTTGAGACGGGCTAAGGTGCAAAATCAAATTTTTATAGGTATTCCCTAGCTTGGAATTAATAGTACAAATATTACCCATTAATATTGGTAATATTATCCAGAACATTAATAGTACAAATACTATCTCCTGTAGCTCAATGGTTAGAGCACTTGCCTTACAAGTGTGAGACCTGTGTTCAAATCCAGGCAGCTCAGGGTGAAACCTTGGGCAAGTTACTTACTCCACATGCCTAATAATAATCCCTCAAATAAAAACACAATAATAATATTGGTCATTTCAATCCATGACTGTTTGCTGTGCGCAATTGGCTGCTGCATTTCACCCACAAATGTACAATTAATTCACTTTATGGTATATTCTGTGAAGCGCTTTGAGACGTTGATAAGATGTGAAAAGCGCTATATCAAATGCAAGGATTACTATTATTAAATAACCATAGTTCCACAGAAATAATAATAATAATCCTTGCAGTTGATATAGCGTTTTCCACATCACAGAATATACCGTAAAGTGAATTGACTGTATATTTGAGGTTGAAACCTAGATCTTAGAAATAAGATACTTGTCACTCTTACATTTCACATCTCAAAACGTATTTGTTTGACTGTACTTTCGATTATCTTTTCCCACTCCCACCCCAGCTCAGCCCCTCTCCCAGCTCAGCCCCCTCTCCCAGCTCAGCCCCCTCTTCCAGCTCAGGCCCCTCTCCCAGCTCAGCCTCTGCTCCCAGCTCAGGCCCCTCTCCCAGCTCAGCCCCCTCTCCCAGCTCAGGCCCCTCTCCCAGCTCAGCCCCCTCTCCCAGCTCAGCCCCTCTCCCAGCTCAGCCCCCTCTCCCAGCTCAGCCTCCGCTCCCAGCTCAGCCCCTCTCCCAGCTCAGGCCCCTCTCCCAGCTCAGCCCCCTCTCCCAGCTCAGCCCCTCTCCCAGCTCAGCCCCTCTCCCAGCTCAGCCCCCTCTCCCAGCTCAGCCCCTCTCCCAGCTCAGCCTCCGCTCCCAGCTTAGCCTCCTCTCCCAGCTCAGCCCCCTCTCCCAGCTCAGCCCCCTCTCCCAGCTCAGCCTCTGCTCCCAGCTCAGCCTCCTATCCCAGCTCAGCCTCTGCTCCCAGCTCAGCCCCCTCTCCCAGCTCAGGCCCCTCTCCCAGCTCAGCCTCCGCTCCCAGCTTAGCCTCCTCTCCCAGCTCAGGCCCCTCTCCCAGCTCAGCCCCCTCTCCCAGCTCAGCCTCCGCTCCCAGCTCAGCCTCCTATCCCAGCTCAGCCTCTGCTCCCAGCTCAGCCGCCTGTCCAGCATTGTCAAGTGCTTTGAGGTATCCTCCTGGCGTGAAGGGTGCAAATAGCAATGATATTGTACTGTATTGTGTTGCAGTTCACATACCCAATATGAACATGGGTACAGGGCCATTCAAGTCTCTAATTTTGTAACTGCAGCAGTTCTTAAAGCAACACATGTGCGTAGAATGCAACTGTTACCCTCCAGGATAGTGTCTGGGTGAACAGCACTATCTATTACATCTTTCACCCACAAATGATACAGTCAATTCGCTTGATGGTGTGTCCTGTGAAGCACTTTGAGACTTTTTGAAGATATGATAAGGCGCTGTATCAAATGCAAGGATTATTCTTATTATAAATGCAAGTTATTGTTGTGTGTGTACCTGGCTGTCAGCCAGTGAGCTGCTGCTGGCTTTATGCTCAGCCAACTGTAACTGTAACTGTAACTGGCAATGAATGTAATTGCGCCACATCAGATTATTTTTTCCTGAAGGTGAAACACTGCAGTTAAGTGACATGACCAACCTAAGAGTCGACTTGAAATCTGTATGCTGTGAGCATCTGCAAGGAGTCACTGTGATACAGTCCACACATTAAACATTCATCGAGGAACGTCAGTCACTCACACAAACGTCCACTGTGAAAACGACTCGTGTAGAACGTTGGAAACATTACTTAGAGAGTTGTCAAAATGTCTTGAAAAATTGCACGCCACAAACCTCACTGTGAGCTAAATAGTCCAAATGCAAATTATGAAATACAGTAGGTCCAATACAGGGTACCGCTCCCTCCCCTTTAATGCCGGGCGTGGGACCATGCCAGCTGCTTTCTGCTCACAACGAAAAGGTTGGCGAATAGTTAATTAGGTCATCACTGATGTTACTTCCTGCAAATCCCTGTTGTAGGAAATGTGCAGGAAATGACATCAACAGCACCGTTAAGAAAGTGGGAAGTCAGTTAAAGCCTCAGTTTATTCTGGTCATGTTTTAATCTGAATATTGTTTATTCCTTTCAAGTCAACAGAATCTAGGTAGAGGGTGGGTGCAGCATTCTGGGTTAGAGGGTAAGGTGTGAGATGGCTGTCAATTTCTGATAGATTTATCAGAGAGATAAACCATTCACAATAGATTTACATACTGAGGGTGAATGGTCTATGAGGAGAAACAGTAATAGTACACCTCTATGTCATTTTGCTTGTTGTTTATTGTGGTACTGAGGCGTGTATAAGATTGGATAGAGGCTACTCTTGGCAAGACAGTGGATCTCATCAAGAATTAGCCATTTTAGAACCATGTACAGTATTAAAAAAAAGCTGGACTAAAAATAATGACTTAGACCTCTCTGACAGGAGGGACCTATTGGGAAAGTCCATCACTATCTCTCACACACAATAATATAATACTTACATTTGATACAGCATCTTATCATGTCTTCAAGATGTTTCAAAGCGCTTCATAGGCTACACTGTAAAGTGAATTTTGTGAGTGAAATGGGGCAGCCAATTGTGCACAGCGACGTCCCTACAAATAGAGTGGATTGAGTGTCCAAATTTTTTTTTTTAAAAAAGGGATTATTATCCCCAGAAAAGTGTCCCACCAATTTACCGACAAACAGGTTTGTAATTACAGCAGTAAGTAGGAACCAAGTGAGCATATATATGAGGAGTAAGGAGATTTGCTTAATGTTTTGCCTTGCCAAGGAATTGATCCTAGGTCTTCTCACTTGCGAAGCGAATGCTCTATGTCAGTCTGGCTCAGTTGGTTGCACTCTCGCCTCTCAGCCACAAGGTTGTGAACTTTGGGGTCACATTGTGGGGAGACACTTTCATACAATGTCAGAGATGCCATCCTTCAGATGAGATGATTAAATTGAGGTCCCAAATTCCTGTTCAGGTGAATCTTAAAGATGTCATGGCACTATTAAAATTAATGGTTCCTGATTGGATGGCTATTGTGGGACTAGGGTCCGTCGATATGGAAATTTTCCGATTTAGCTATATTGATGGGCTCATATCGAGATATTCGATATATCGATATTCTCGGGGCTTTCGTACTGCGCATGCGCGCGCATCGCGAGGGGCGCGCGCATTCGGAGGTGCGTGCGCATTCGGGGCCTATCTCCTCAGGAGGTAAATATCTCTTTCTCTCTGTGTCTCTCACACTCTCTTCATCTCTGTTTTTCTGTCTGTGTCTCTCTCCTCTCACATCCCCACATCTCTATCTATCTGTATATTATCACATCCCCTCCGTCTTCCCCCCTCCCGTCTTTCCCCCACCCGCCGTCCGTCCCTCCCCCCCCACTCCCCACCCCCCCCACCCCCCGCCGCTGTCCCTCTCTCCCCCCACCCCCCGCCGCTGTCCCTCTCTCCCCCCCCCCCCCGCCGCTGTCCCTCTCTCCCCCCACCCCCCCCACCCCCCCGCCGCTATCCCTCTCTCCCCCCCCCCCCGCCGCTGTCCCTCTCTCCCCCCCCCCCCGCGCCGCTGTCCCTCTCTCCCCCCCCACACCCCGCCGCTGTCCCTCTCTCCCCCCCCCCCCCGCCGCTGTCCCTCTCTCCCCCCCCCCTCCCCGCGCCGCTGTCCCTCTCTCCCCCACCCCCCCCCCCGCCGCTGTCCCTCTCTCCCCCCACCCCCCGCCGCTGTCCCTCTCTTCCCCCCCCCACCCCCCGCCGCTGTCCCTCTCTCTCCCCCCCCCCGCCGCTGTCCCTCTCTTCCCCCCCCCACCCCCCGCCGCTGTCCCTCTCTCCCCCACCCCCTGCCGCTGTCCCTCTCTTCCCCCCCCCACCCCCCGCCGCTGTCCCTCTCTCCCCCCACCCCCCGCCGCTGTCCCTCTCTCCCCCCACCCCCCGCCGCTGTCCCTCTCTCCCCCCACCCCCCCGCCGCTGTCCCTCTCTCCCCACACCCCCCGCCGCTGTCCCTCTCTCCCCCCACCCCCCGCCGCTGTCCCTCTCTCCCCCCACCCCCCGCCGCTGTCCCTCTCTCCCCCCACCCCCCGCCGCTGTCCCTCTCTCCCCCCACCCCCCGCCGCTGTCCCTCTCTCCCCCCACCCCCCCGCCGCCGTCCCTCAGTCTGTGCATTGTGTATAGAGATGAGCATTCTGGGTCTTGTAGTTCAGTGTGCGCGCATTCTGATTTTTATATTGACTTTTTCGATATATCGATATTTTGAAAATGTCTATATCAGCGTATCAATATGAAAATTATATCGGATATAACTGATATATCGCCAGACCCTATGTGGGACAACAGGGAATGAAAATTATCTGCCATGTTTGTCTACAAATTACTCAATTGCCACATTACAGTAAAATCCTGTGAGTAGGGTCTGGCGATATATCGATATATCGCTAAAACCCGACATAATTTTCATATCGATACGCTGATATAGACATTTCAAAAAGATTGATATATCGAAAAAGTCGATATATCGAAAAAATCGGGATGCGGGCGCAATGAACTACAAGACCCAGAATACACAATACACAGACCGAGGTGCAAAGCTGCCATATTGTATTCATAGTGCTCGAATACAATATACAGGTATGCAAGGGCCGGGGGGGGGGGGAGAGAGACGGCAGGGGTGGGTGGGGGGAGAGAGGCACGGCGGTGGGGTGGGGAGAGAGGGACGGTGGCGGGGGTGGGGAGCGGGGGTGGAGGGGGAGAGAGGGGCGGGGAGGGGGGGGGAGAGAGGGACGGAGGCGGTGGGGGGGGTGGGGGGAGAGAGGGACGGCGGCGGGGGGAGAGAGGGACGGCGGTGGGGGGGGGGGGTGGGGGGAGAGACGGGGGGGATGTGATGATATACAGATAGATAGAGATGGGGGGGATGTGAGAGAGGAGAGAGACACAGAGACACAGAGAGGAAAACACAGAGATGGAGAGAGTGAGTGTGAGAGACACAGAGCGTGAAAGATATTTACCTCCTGAGGAGATAGGCCTCGAATGCGTGCACCTCCGAATGCGTGCGTCGCGCGCGTATGCGCAGTATGAGTACCCCGAAAATATCGATATTTTGGTATATCTCGATATGAGCCCATCGATATCTAAATCTGAAAATTTCCACATCGATGGACCCTACTGTGAAGTGCTTTGAAATGGCATCCTGTCATAAAACGACTGTATCAAATGCAAGGATTATTATTATCATCTCCTAGCAACTACCGATCAGTGTGTGGAGGAAGAGGCCGCCTGGGGGTTGTCTTTCTCACACCCTCAATGGAATTTCCATGGGACAAAAGTGAATGGGGGAGAAAATAACTAATAAATTGGCAACAGCACATACACATTTGTTTCTTAAGACAATAAAACAAATAGATTTCAATGCCTACCATGAATGAAAGGAAAGTTAATTCACTAAATGTGCTAAATTTATTTTGACCTTTTATTGTGAAAGCACAATACCGGCAACTGATCATACATTTCCTAAACAAAAGGCCCAGCTTTATATATTAAAGTCAGATATATATCTCTGTTGAAAGCCAACACAGATCTGTCTAAGAAGAATAATTCTAATAAATAATGATATGTTGGCTTAATGAATACTGTAGTTGAAAGATTTATTTTGGGCACAAATATATGTGTTATTGTGGAACCACAATATTGGCATATGAAAGATTTTCTAAAGAAATAGTCAAAAGCTGATATTAGAAAATAAAGATATCTTTGTTGTCAGACAAGAAAAAAAGTCTAACCCACAAACATTCTAATAAGCTCTTACAATAACATACAGCAATTAAAGGAGATTTGCTTACAAAAGAAAAATCCTCAGCATTTTGGCAAAGAAGCTTGGGAAAGACTGCTTGCCTCTGGTACCTCTCTTCATCCTCAAAGATGTTTCCATACATAAATCCATTCATCATAGTTGAATGAGCATGGATGTCAATGTAGAATTCCACATTTGCTTTCTGTTAAGAGGGGATAAAAGGTAATAATTATATTATTATTATTTATTATAAAAGACAATACTAAACGTAAACCATGCAATTGTTTTTTGAAGAGACTTAACTTTGCTTTTTCCAAAATAAATAAAGATCACGGGTTGGGCAGAGCAATCAGGTACAGTACCTGGTCAATGGTGATGCAGAATCTTTGAGGAAAGTGAAGTGTATGATTTTTGAGGATGTTGCAGCTTACAGTGATATTAAACTCATCATTTTTGTCGTCTGGAGGTGAAATACAAAATGATACAATAGCAGCTTTTATGGGATTCATTTCGATGCTTAATTCCCACAAGTGTCTTGCTTGTCATCAGCAGTAGAGAGAGTTTACAGAAACTGTAATTACCTGCAAAGTATAGGGCCCCCAATCCTCAGGATAACTGCGCTTATTGTCATTGTAGCCAGCCAAATGGGAACTTACCACATTTTGCTACCTTCCTATTTATTTCAAAAAAATTAAGAAATCTAGAGAGTGGATGTGTGAAGCGAGGACGCATGCTTTATGTAAAAAACATCTTCCTCCCCCAGCTTTTAAACTACTTTTCCTCCTAATACAAGCTCCAATGTTCTTTCAGCAGCTATCTTGGCAAGAGGCACAAATACATTAAGGTTTTATCAACAGCGTTCTACATCAGTGCATCAGGATCTGCAATGCAGGATTTTACATAACATCTTGCCTTTTTATTAATATCTACGCTATGAACCTTTGAGCAATAAACAATGAACTTCCTGTGCTCAGTGATTTCTCTCGCCATACATCAAAATTAGCAGGATTCTCAAATGCTCAACATCACTTTACCAGAATAAGGTTATTTTAGTTGAATGCAAAGAGCGCTGAGTGTGGGGGAGGGGGGAGGGAGGAGAAAACCTGATCAATAAAAAGAATGGTGCTGAAAATCACAGCTCAAAAACAAGTCGTAGATAGAATGCGAACATCCCGGCATTATCTATTCACGGCAGCACTTCCAATCCTAAGGGTCATAAACACATACTGGAGCATAAGCAACTCTGTTTTAAATTCAGTTCACAGCAGAAGCAATTTCCTAGTGTGCAAAGTGCTGTCAGCAGCCCTGATGTTTGTGTATGAAATATAGACAATATGACTGGCCCATCGGCAGCCATGTCAGCCTGATGGATGGTGCCTGTAAAGAAGTGAAGCGGTTGCTGTTAGGGCCAGTCTATCAGCAGCTTGAAGGAGATTCAGACTTAATAGAGGCAAAACTCTTCTAATCGGCAAATTTCCTCAGGTGATGAGCAGAGGACGAATCTGCAAGATAACGTGCAACCGTTGCCTCTGGTGCAGTGTGGAGCGGCGCAGACGGACGGACAGACACAAAAAGAGAGATGCTGGGCATGTTTATAAACTCAGCTAATTCAGGGCATGTTTGGATTTGAGGATAAATTAAATCCGTGCACATCTCTGCTTATTTGTATTTCATATACAATACAGCTTCTTACAAAATATCTGAGGCTCTGAATTTTATGTGTCAAACGGCCAGCGTACACATTGATGAATTAAAGACGAAATGGCTTTAAGGGATTGAATTCATCTTTTTGACACCACTAACACATTTGTTTCTGCTTAGAAATTAATTTTCCAATATTAAAAAAAGGGTCAGAATGAACTATTGAAGTCTTGGATATTTCCTCTTCTTTCACAAATTACCCAAGTGCTTTTGTCATTCATAAAGGGGATAACATTTGGATGTTATATATTAATGGGAATTACCTGATGAAATATTAATTCTTTTTAAATTTGATAAATATGGCAGAAACACATCTGTGGAGTAAAAAATGATTTATTTCTCTCACGTTTGAAGATGACTGTGTCAGGTTGTACATGTAATAAAAAGTTGGCTTTTTGCTGATTATCCAATCGTGGCTATATTACGGAGAAGGGATTAGAGGACATACGGAGGAGGGGAATAAGTAGGAGGGAATAAGAAGGGGATGAAGGCTGCTGCAGACTAGTTGGGCTGAATGGTCTGTTTCCTTGTTATAATCAGTGGAATATCAGGTCTTATTGACACCACATATTGTCATCGCATTCTTCAGTACTTCAATTCACATTCCTCATATGAGACATATATAGGGAGCGGGTCTATCATAGATTGATCACTAGTAATAGCAATCTATCGTAGTGGAAAATTCAAACACTATCTCACCCTCAGCCTACTGGTTCCAACATTAAGTTCAACTTCAGCTGTTTCCACTTTTGTTTCCTATTGGAATTCTCAGCAGTGTTATTTTCTTCCCAGCGTCTCATTCCCCCATATACATTATGCATTCTGTCTATTCCCTGGATAACTGAATCCTTTCCAAGATTTTATCTTTACATTATCTACAGTGCTTTTAACATCAATTCCCAGTACATTACAACCTGGTAATAGATCTTTCGCTAGCTCTTTCTGAATGGTCACATCATTCTTGCCCTTTTCAACCAATATTGGGGGGTTCTGGAGTATAATCTCTCAAGTTTGGCTAATAGTTCACATGTGAATTTAACTGGTTGAAATCCAGCACCATCTATGGTTTGGGGTCAGCAAGACTTGGCTCTTGCCAACCTGCACCTATATTCTCCCAAATCAGGAAGGCAGAGTGTGTCCCTCCAGTGAGAGACTTCACACCCCACTCCAGATACAGGAACATTTCAATGTGTAATAATAACAGTAATTCTTGAATTTGATCCAGTGCCTGATCACCTCATCAAGACGTCTTAAAGTGCTTCACATGATACACTGTAAAGTGTATATTTTGTGGGCAAAACACGCATAGCAGTCGTGAGTTTAAGTGATCAACATGGATGGCATAAATATTGATGACAATAATGATATTAATGACAGTGGCTATAACATATATAATAAATCTAATATTATTATTATTATTATTATTCACAGTGCAAATGTAGCAAAAACCAGCATTTCATCTTATATTGAAAGTAAGAAATCCGAGACATTGGAATTCTCTTTTAAAAGAGAATGTCTTCATTTAAAAAAAATTAAAGTATTCATTTAAATAAAATGTCAGAACATTTCTTTTCTCAGCTATTAAGGATCATGGTGTATCCTGGCACTATATAAAAGGAGATATTAAATTTACCGGGGAGACCAACATTGATAATGATATGGCAATGCTAAATTATAATGCTCTATTTCTTTGATATCTCTGCAACTGTAACCAAGACTTAACAATATTCAATGCTGTCAGGAGAATCAGCCCCAGTGCTGTTATCGGCTTGGAGGCTGAATTAAAGGGAAGGGAAGAATGGGAGTTACAGTAAAATCTAAAATAAGAATTGCTGTTAGATTAAGGGGAAAGATCAAACACAGCATTGTCTGGGGGAGAATCTAGACTTATTTGGAGCTGTTCCCATAAAATACTGGAAATAGAAGAACCATTATTTCCCATTGCACTCAGATTGCACTCCCATTGCCTGATCAACTGTTCATATAATCAATATGTCCCAATGCCTGTGGATATTAAATCAAATGTGTAGGAAACATTTCTCCTTAAAATGTCATCAAACCCCAACCCCCACCCCCACCATAGAATAGGGGATTGCATTCCTTAAACTTAAGCCTTACTAAGAAAAATAACTGGGTGAGAACATGTGAGTGTATGAGAATGTGTGAGTGTATGAGAATGGGTGAGTGTATGAGAATGTGTGAGTGTATGAGAATGGGTGAGTGTATGAGAATGTGTGAGTGTATGAGAATACATACACTCACCCGAGTGTATGGTTTTTGGCAGGACTTGCTCAGGAAAATCATTTGCATAATGTTATCATCAAGGTACAAATTACCTTGTCTATTGTCTATTCTCCTGAGGTATAAAGGCCTCAACTCTTATCATTCATTAACACTCACCAGGTTATCATACACTCACCGGATTATCATACAGTTGTACAATCAGCTGTTTTACACCAAAAAGTGTAGGATGGGCCCAACAAGAGGGATCTTGCCAGTGTCGGTTTAGATCAAAGCCCATTAAGGAACATCTATGGAAACAGCAGGGCATTATCAAAAGGCAGCTTTTATATTGTTTGTAGACTGGTCAGGTTAATTGAATACAAATATTACACCAATTACAACAATAACAGCATAACTTTCTGAGCATTGGTACAGTGAGTATATTCATATATTCAATAATTGCCTTTCCAACTCAGATCAAAACATAATTACCGTACAACATTTATTTGAATTTGTGAAATGTACATTGTTGTGCACCTCATCCTGAGCTGGGGTCTGCGTGTTTCTTTTCTACCCAGAAAATATAGAAAGGGAAACACGATTCACTGCTGTACACCAGTCAGTGCCTGTTGGAAGCTGACATGTCACAGAGGTTTGAGGTTCAAATGCCAGTCCATGTCGTTAGTTAATCTCAACCTGGATTGGGGACCTCATTGAGACAGATTTCTGCTGGAGATTGCTACTCAGTATTCCCTCCTGGAAACTGCACTTCAGATAAAATTGCTAAACCGCAAACCTCAGACAAGTGAGACAATAATAGAATGCTGAGGGGACGCTATATTATAGAATCATAGAATATTACAGCTCAGAAGGAGGCCATTCAGCCCATTATGCCTATGCCTGCTCTTTGGGAGAGCTACCCAATCAGTCCTGCTGTTTCCCCCATACCCCTGAAAATATTTCCTCTTCAGGGACCGATGCAATTCCCGTTTGAATGTTATTGAATCTGTTTCCCCCCTGCTTTCAGGCAGTGAATTCCAGTCCATTACAACTCTCTGGGTCAAAAAATATCTCTTCAAACCCTCTCAGGTTCTTTTCCCTTTATCTTAAATCTATGTGCCCTGGTTACCGACCCGCCTGCCAATGGAAAGAGTTTCTTACTCTCCACTCTTATCAAATCCTCTCATAAGATTGAACACCCATATTTACATCTCCCCTTAACCTTCTCTCCCCTTAACCAACAATAAGTTCTCCTGATTGTTCCACCCTACAGATAAGATGTTATACCAATGCCCTGTTTGAAGATGCCAGGGCACTATTCAAAACCAGAAGCGAGTCTCTTCCCCCAGTGTCCTGGCCAACAATCTCATCAGATAAAATTGGTCATTCACTTCCTGTCTGTCTGTGGGACATCGCTGTGTGCAAATTGGCTGCTATATTCACCTACAACATTTACATTTTACGGCAAATGCTGTGAAGTACTTTGGGAGGTCTTCCAAACATGAAATGCGCTGTATCAAATGCAAAGGTTATTATTAATTACTATTATTATTGCCATTATCCAGAGTATGTTTGATGTTGTAACATAGTGAACGGTGTTCATGCAGGATATGCAGCCAGCACTTCGGTGATGATAACATACAAGGCATAACATTGCTTTTAATTTAAAACAACATCCTAACGCCTCATTGTATAACAGTCGCTATTGTTTCTGTGTAACATGTAGCCTGCCACCCAGCATGTGAAAATAGAACAAAGAAAATAAATATATAAACCAAATGGCTTCATTCCTGTGTAACCCTACAGTAATGCTTGAGGACACTTCTAAATTGTAAGAACATATAATTTGACTTTTAGTTAACATGTCCTTTGGAGCACTGAAGTGATTTTAACTTGATTATTGTATAAAACTCTTGTCTTGCTGAATTATTAATAAAATGGAACTGACAGTCTGTTTATAGAGAAGAAAACAAATGGAACAGGATTAGCTAACTTGTCTCTCCTATTTTTCCTTTCTCTGATTCTTGCATTGATACCTGAACAGTTTCAATACAAAATAGAAGTTACATTATTATACTGTAGTAGATTATCATTCTTAGTTTAGGTTGTCAAATTCCGTTCCATCCAGTTTAGATGCAGTACAAAGTTAGAACATACATAAACACATGATTTTCTCCTTTGTGTGTCACATTAAAAGTTATTAAAGCAGCTTTAACTGTATATATTTGATGTATAATAATCAGGATACAATATATAGTTTGGGACACAACATGTTAAGCGACTGCCAGGCTGCTGCAAGGCAGATTGGATATCCCTTGATCTTCTTTCACCAGCAAATCCTTGGGTTCTTATGTGTTCTTATTATTGGAGTATGATAAAAGCGATATAAGTTTAAATTGTACAGTTATTAATAAAAATCCATTCATTACTTCAGTTATCAAGAGTGGCTAGAGAAGTTAGGATTATTCTTCTTGGAGCAGAGAAGTTTAAGAGGAGGCTTAATAGAAGGTTTCAAAATAATCAGGGGATTCAATAGGGTGAATAAGGAGAAACTATTCCCACTGTTGTGTGGGTCGGTAACCCGAGGACACCGATTTAAAATAGTTGTTAAAAGAAACAGAGGGAGGTGAGGAGCTATTTGATACCTTTCATGTCACAAGGATGTTGCAAAGTACATCATACGATGCAAAGTACATCATACGATTTACTAAAGTGTAGTGACTCTGTTTTGTTTTAAATAACTATATACAACCAGCCTTCCCTCACCATTGTCAATGTCAGGCAGTTCACTGATTATTACTAGTGTCTGATGGCTGTGCTCATTAATAAAAGATGTGCCGGTGAGACAAGTTTGCTATTTCGTCTTGTTCTTTTAAAGTAGCAGCAGAGAAGAGATAGTAAATGACTGAGAGTCAATGCTATTGTCTTCATACTTAGTATAAAGTGTCTGTTCTCTTAAGCATTTAGATATATAGAATTGATCCAAGAGAAAATCTCCTGCTAGTGTTGCATGGATTTGACAGACTGTGGAAATGATTCACACCCATTATATATCAGCTGGTAATTACATGGGAAGGCCAGTGTTCACCCAGATATGTGACACAGGAGAAGAGACATCTGATATCTTTGGAAAATGTGTAGCCCTTGAATCGATTGACCTACAGAGCAATCAACGGTAAGTTATACGGTTCTAGCTGGTTAGACCAGCAGTTACTCTGGGGTCCCCAACATTCACTCTGGTGTCCCCAAGCCTTGCCTCTTGCCAACCTGTGCCTAATACTTTCAAGAATGAAGTAAACAGTGCACATTTAATTCCAATAAATATCTCTGGAATTTCCACGTACAGTAAAAGCTTGTTTATCCGGCACCCTCGGGACCTGGCCAACGCCACTTAAAGCGCCTGCTGGATATTCAGCCGAAAACGCAAAAAACCCCAACAACAAAAAAAATTTCAATGCATTTTTCCGGATAAATTCCGGAAAAATGCAGACCTTTTTTTTTCGCGATGCCGATTATACGGAAGGTACGGTTGATCGGGTGCCGGATAAATGGGCTTTTACTGTCTATAATAATAATAATCCTTGCATTTGATATAGCAGTTTTCACATCTTATCGACGTCCCAAAGCGCTTCACAGAATATACTGTAAAGTGAATCGACTGTATTTATTTGCGGGCGAATTGTGGCAGCCAATTGCGCACAGCAGTGTCCCACAAACAGTCGTGGATTGAAATGACCAATTTTATTAATGTTTTTTTTTGGAGGGATTATTATTGCATGAATGCTCGGTTTCGGACACACTTAAGCATGGGATGGGTTGTTGAATGTATCAGATACCCAGCCGACCAAAAACACAAGGTCATTTGCTATAATGCTGGGGGAGTGATGATACACTATCTGGAAAAGATACTAAACCAAGGTCCTGTTTGCTTGTTCAGGTGGATGTTAAAGATCTGATGGCGCTATTCCAAAATACTTTCGTTTCTTCTGCTGGCTGCTGGCTGTCCACAATCCCACAAATAAAAGGGATCATTCACTTCATGGTTGTTTGGGATTTTGCTGTGCGTGGTTTGGCTGCCAGGTTTGCCCACAAATGTGCAGTCACTACACTCCACAGTAAAATCATGTGAAGCACTTTGAGACATCTCAACAACATGACAGGCCACTATATCAAATGCACTGAATAGTTATTTGTTTTGTTGTCAAGCCTGGACAATGACTGGACGACAATAACTAGTGATCAATCTGAGCCTCAGTGGGAAAAGCTACTTGAATTATAAAACATTAAAAATAAGCAAACAAACATACTGTGGCTAAGAATATTTTTCACAGTGTGCACAGTGCAAAAAATCATTTAGCAAATGGCCCCAGTCTTCAGCCATTCCTCATCGCAAATGACTGTACAAGGAAAAGGATCCTGACATTAATGTTGTGCTTTATTCTGTACGATTCACCACAAAACGTGCAGAAGAAAACTTGCTGAGCCAGCACGAAATGGACTGGAACCTGCTCGGCACAACACCAGGTGATTTGAGCAGCGATCGAGAGACAGCGGGTGATAATTGAATGGGGCTCTGCTCACTCATCCTTGACGGTCCATTAGACAGGCCAAGAAGATTCAAGGGCTGTGAAACCAGGTTACAGTTCTGTAGCTGCCACCCCTGTCTCCCCCACCCCTGTCTCCCCCACCCCCCGCTGCCTCCTCTCCCCCACCCCCCTCTGTCCCCTCTCCCCCACCCGCCCCCTCATCCCCACCCCCCTCTGTCCCCTCTCCCCTCTGTCCCCTCTCCCCCACCCCCCCCTGCCCCCTCACCCAATGCAATGTAAAACAACAACAACAACTTTGATTTATATAGTGCCTTCCATGCCGGACGGGTTCTCAGAGAGCTTGGGATCATCAAACAGGATGCTTTAGTCCAGCTCACACTCCACTTTACTCAGTTCTAGAAGCTGGTTTATAAATGCAGAACACCACAGTCAGGTTAATAATATCAAGGGGGCAGAGAAACATTTTGCCCTATAGTCTCCAAAGTAGAACCATCATGAAAACTGTGCTTATGTGAAGATTTGATATCAGATGTAAATTTTTAGATAATTTATTTTCTAAGGCTGGGGATTTAGTTATGCTTCTATTTCTGCCAACATGAAGATAAAAGCACTTTACTTCAAACTTGCTTTACCAACTTTTACACATTCAAAGTGCTCTTGCTGCATCAAAATACAATTCATTGCATCAATCTTGGGGCCGTTAACAATTAACCTGGATCAGCCGGGAGCTCTCTCACTTTCGATACTGAAGCCTGCACCAAGCTGTGATCCTGTAACCTAGGCTGACGCTGACGCTGAGCACTCCTACACTGAGGACGTGTTGCTGAAGTTCACCTCCTTCAGAAAAGACCAAGAGACGAGGGCCAGTCTATTCTCCTGTAATCCCAATGGCTCCCTCCACTCAACACACACCGGCCGGTTTCATGTCCCCACCAATCCTGCCCAGCATTAGTGGTCAAGCCTTCAACTGTTGTACCCCACGCTCTGTGCCTCCTTCTCTGTACCTCTGTATGGAGGCCGTGTACGGTGTACGGAGGCTGTATACGGTGTATGGTTGATAAGATGTGATAAGCATTATATAAACTGCAAGGATTATTATTATTATGGAGCTGTGTACGGTGTATGGAGGCTGTGTACAGTGTTGTGGCTGTGTAAGGATTTCTAATGCTCTAATGTTAGAGGTCAGTAAACAAGACACAGATTTTAAAAGCTGAAGCTTCAAACTGACAGTGACTGTAAAAGCATGTCAGGGTGAGTGAAGGGAAAAATACAAAAGAAAAATGTATTTTAAAAGGAAAATTACTCAATAAATCTGCACCAGAATTTCTAGACAAGCATTTGGGTTATCACTTGACTGGATTATTATGATGCCCTGACAGACAGAAAGAGAGACACAAAATACTGGATGAATCCTACATTTCCTATGGGATGCTGAAATGAAGGAATCACAATGACTTCAATCAATTCCTGACGATATTCACTAATTCTATCCTGAGCAATGCTTTGGGCAACATCGGAGCATTAGGATTTTTTAAGCAAAGCCTTGAAAGTTGTCAAATTGGAACCATAAATGTTAAATTTGTTCTGAAAGAGGCCAAAGAGCATCCACACCAGACAGCGAGTTCCACAGATAAATACTGAACACAATTGGAAACTCCATCTTTTCATCTCCAGAAACTATGTGTGTGTAGTATCTCATAGTGGCCAGCAAGTGGGAATCAGGCAGGCTTCCCCAGCCTGTGATTCTTATTTTATCTTATAATTATTAATTTATGCATAACGCCATCACCACTAGTCCCTGTGAAGTATATAATACTAATCAAGATTCACTGGGTTATGTCCTATCATTAAACTGGGAACATGCGTGCTATTTTATTCTGATTTGAACCTTTGAGTACTAAATTTCCTTTGTAAAATGAGTTTATAAACATCATTTCAGAGCTGCTGGTGTCCTCGGAGAGCTTGTCTTCAGTAGAAGATTTCTCATTTTCATGGTTTAGCCATGTATTGGGAGCCCCCACATGCCAATGCAGAAATACGTAAACATGAACGTGAATTCTTTGTGCAGGAAAACACAGATTAGAAACAAATTTGTCTTTCTCTGTATTTCATCTGCTCTCTGAGCACAAAGGAGGGCAGACCCCACTGACACCCTGAGGGGAGGGGGTGGAGGGTGGTGAGTGGGGGGGGGGGGGGGGAAGAGGGGTGATTGAGGGAGCGGCGGGGGTGAGTGGGAGTGAGGGAAACAGGGTGGGGGTGAGGGGGGTGGGGCAGAGGTGAGTGGGGGAGGGTGGGGGGGCAGAGGTGAGTGGGGGAGGGTGGGGGGGCAGAGGTGAGTGGGGGAGGGTGGGGTGGCGGGTGTGAGGTGGGGGCAGAGGTGAGTGGGGGAGGGTGGGGGGGCAGGGGTGAGTGGGGGAGGGTGGGGGGCCCGGGGTGAGTGGGGGGGCAGGGGTGAGTGGGGGTGAGTAGTGGGAGTGGGGGTGAGTTGGGGGGGAGGTGAGTGAGGGTGGGGGGATTCACTTTGGAGGTCAACTGGCCGCAAGGTGACATGTCTGGCAATGGAATGTCAGAATCACGCACACCCTCTGTGATGGTCTCCAGTCCAGTTCCTGAGGTCCACTATATATCCAGGGCTCTCTCTCTCTCACTGCTGATCAGAGCACAGTTCAGCTTGGCTCATTGGCAGGACCTAGGGGCAGGGAGTCAACCCACTCAGCTCCTGTTAACCCTGCAGCCAAAGCCCAAATGCTCCTATCTGAACAAGCAATGGGAAAGCTTGTTAGACAGCAATATCAATAGCAAGCTATGTGGTTTAGCGGGTTGGACTCTAGCAGTTACCCCAACATTCACTCTGGGGTCCCCCAAGCCTTGGCTCTTGCCAACCAGTGCCTAATACATTCCGGAAATGGGTAAGCAATGGGTAAGAGAGAGAGCATTCCATTCCACAATCTATCTCTGGAATTTCCATGTGTAGATGGGAAGCATGGAAATCTCAGCTGGGTTTAGATCTCAGTTGGGTTTGGAGACTCTTAAGCAACGGTGATGGGTTTCCAAGCGTGTCAGACCCACTGACCAAAACACAACCTGAGCAGTTTTATTTATATGTGCCACTGTTTAACTTGGTATTAACACAAAGTCTAGTACGACAAATTATAATTTGGTGAGCATGTTTAGTGCCAGTATTTGAACATATAAATGTTATGCTGCCAGCCAGCTTTATGGTGTGGAGACTGAACACACAAGTTGTGATGTTGAGTAAACTATGCTCCATCTAATCATGTCACATGAAGGCACACAGGCTTACAGATGACACAAACACCCTCAGAATCTCGGTCACATTAGGGATAGGGCTCCAAACATTATCGTTTGCATTCTTTTTCCATAAAACTTGAGAAATGATGGCATATTGCCTTTGTTATACCATCACTAAGGAGACCCTATTAGCATTGCCAGGATGACATCTGCACAATGGCAAAGATTAAATACCATTTTGCTGGCACTTGATGCACTCTATGAATACAAATTTCTCCTCTTTAGTGTGCAATGCTGAAAACTCGCAAAGCACCGATGGGGATATTTTTAACGGCATCACAAATTCCTTTTCGTGATGCACTTTGTGCTACTAAATATAGCTCTAACATTGAGAAATAGAGGAGCATTATTCATAAATCATAACATCCTGGTTAAGGGACAGATGAAAGCCATCAGCCAACTGTGTCATTGCCGCTGTGAGCTCTCCCTGCTATTCCAATCCCATCCCTTGCTCTTTTCAAACAATGGGTAAAAATTCCTTCTGAGTCTAGATTTACTATGTTACATGTAGCATTTGAGATTGTCCAGATTTGACCAAATTGTTGAATTCAGTTTTAACTTCCAAGCCGGTTTTCTTTAATTTTTTTAAAAACATAGAAAAAGAGAACTTCAAAATTAAGATATTGTTTAAGAATTATAATAATAATCCTTGCATTTGATATAGCGCTTTTCCCATCTTCTAGAAGTCTCAAAGCGGTTCACAGATTACACTGTAAAGTGAATCCTGTAGCTCAGTGGTTTAGAGCATTTGCCTCGCAAGCAAGAATCCTGGGTTCGATTCCTGGCCTGGCAAAACCTTGGGTAAGTTTCCTTTCTCCACATAACTGATAATAATCCCACAAAGAAAAAAAACACAATAATAAATCGGTCACTTCAATCCACGAATGTTTGTGGGACAAGAGTGCTGTTTACAATTGGCCGCCTTGCCTTCACCACAAATATACAGTCAATTCACTTTATAGAATATTCTGTGAAGTATTTTGAGATGTCTAGAAGACGTGAAAAGCTCTATATCACATGCAAGGATTAATATTATGATTAATGATGTTTATTTGTGGGCAATACAGAATCTTTCTTCACTAGAAGATAAGGTTCAGTTGTAATAACTCCTATTGTATTTCGAAAGGCAAGTTTGGTTGGCAAAACAAAGCTTCTAAGTCCTTTTACAAGCTTTTGTCTACAACTTTGCCATTTATTCAATGCACAGGAGACACTTATTCCCTTGTAAGCTTTGCAGTTCTGATGTTTAAACATGCTTCTGTGTTTACTACAACACAGGGAGGTTGCTCAGATGGGTGCCGCTCAAGTTATGGCATGTGTGAGTAAACCATCCATTAGCAAACAGCTCTGAACTGAATACAAGTGAGTGTTACAACATTTTATCCCTTGTTTGCTGAATCGGTTATATAATTTTTGGCAAGGAAAAAAATCAACATCCATGACAGCTGCTCTTTTTAAATAATCCTTGCATTGATTCTAGCACCTTATTACATGAAAATATAGTTTGTCTGAAGTTTGTGTAAAGCATTAGTGGTTTTGTATCAGGTAACAACAACAACAAATTACATTTATAGAGCGCCTTTCACGTCGGGAGGACGTCCCAAGGCGCTGCACAGGAGGCGTGTGACCCGAGCTGGGAGGGGAGTGTTTGGGAAGGGGTGAGACATGAAGGGGAGGTAGAAAAATTCTGGGTGGAACAAAAGGCACGGTTGAAGAGGAAAGTCTTCAAACCGGCCTTGAAAGAGGAAAGGGAAGAAACGAGACGGAGGGATTGGGGGATGGCATTCCATAGGGTGGGAGCGGAAAAACTGAAGGCCCGGCCTCCGATGGTGGGGCGGTTCGGGCGGGGGGCTTGGAGCAGGCCAAGTCCTGCTGAACGGAGGGTCCGGGTGGACTTATAGGGGGAGAGTAGATTGGTTAAATAGGGCGGGGCAAGGCCATGTAAGGCCTTGAAGGTGAGGACGAGGATCTTGAACTCGATCCTCTGGAGGATGGGGAGCCAATGGAGACGGGCGAGGGTGGGAGTTATATGGTCGCGGAGGCGGGTGCGGGATAGTACACAGGCTGCAGAGTTTTCGATGACCTGCAGCCTGTGAATGGAGGAACTGGGGAGGCCGACGAGGAGAGAGTTACCGTAGTCCAGCCTTGAGGTGATGTACGCGTGCACGAGTGTTTCGGCAGCGTGGGGGGTAAGATAGTTGCGGAGCCTGGCAATGTTGCGCAGGTGGAAATAAGCGGTGCCGGTCAAGGCACGGATGTGGGGGAGGAAGGAAAGTTTTTGATCGAACATGATGCCGAGGTTCCTGATCGGCTTTGTGAGGTGGAGAGTACAGCCTTGGATGTTGAGGCTGGCAGCGCCCGATGTGCGGAGGCGCTGGCTTGAGACGATCAGGAGGGCCTCGGTCTTGCTCACGTTCAATTGCAGGAAGTTGTCCCTCGTCCAGGACTCGATGTCGGACAGACATGCTGTCAGAACATCGATGGTCTGGGGGTTGAGGGATGAGGCAGAAAGGTACAGCTGGGTGTCGTCCGCATACATGTGGAAATTTACCCCATGTTTGCGGATGACATCGCCCAGAGGGAGCGTGTAAAGGGTGAAAAGGAGGGGGCCGAGGACAGAGCCCTGAGGGACGCCGTGAGAAACTGTGCGGGGGTTTGAAGAAAAACTGTTGGAAGATACAAAGTGTAAACGGTGGGTCAAATAAGAGTGGAACCATTCAAGGACTGTGCCTTGAAGGTTGAGGTGGGAGGAAAGACGTTGAAGGAGGATGGTGTGATCGACTATGTCGAACGCAGCAGACAGGTCAAGGAGGACGAGGAGGCAGAGGGAGCCCTGGTCACAGGCGGTTAGGATGTCATTTGTAACCTTAACCAGGGCAGTTTCTGTGCTGTGGATAGGGCGGAAACCTGATTGGAGGGGTTCAAGGAGTGAGTGAGTTGAAAGGAAAGAGCGGAGCTGGGAGGCAACCACTCTTTCAAGGACCTTGGATAAAAACGGGAGGTTGGAGATGGGTCGATAGCTTGATGGTTGCGACGCATCAAGGGAGGGTTTCTTCAGGATAGGGGTGATGATGGCTGTTTTAAGGGAGGTAGGGACGGTGCCTGAGGAGAGGGAAAGGTTGATGGTGTCAGAAATGAGCGGGGTCAAAAAATGGAGCTGGGTGCGGAGGACGGGGGTGGGGATGGGGTCCAATGAGCACGTGGTGGGTTTCATGGAGGTAATTATTTTTGTGACTGAAAACGGGGTGGTGGGGTTGAAAGTGTGAAATGGGGGGTGAGTAGGGATTGAGGTAACTGATGAGGGCACGGAGGTGGAGGGGTGGTGGGGGGAGGAAACCGCAGAGCAGATTCTCTCTAATTTGGACTCGAGGAAGTCCAGCATCTCCTCGCAACGATCGTTAGAGGAGAGGATCTGCGAAGTGAGGCAAATACGGCAGCCACATGGTAATACCCCACAAACAAGTGTGGACTGAGGGACCAATTATTTTTGGGATTGGAGGGGTTGTTGGCAAGACTCAGAAACAAGAATGCTACCAATTGAACCAGGCTGACACCTAAATTATATTGAAGTAGAATGAAACATAGTCCCATTGCCACAGTGCGAGACCTATCCTTGCTGTTCAGTACTGCCTGCAGTAAAAAAGATACATAGATATGATAATACTGTACATTCATAATAAGCAACGAAGGGAGATAACTCAACACATAATGTGCATTTGTAGGATTCAGGAAAATTTCATGAACTGTATTAGCCCCAGGAAGCTCCCAGGGAAACCTTGTCATCCATCTGGTGAGGCTCAGGCCTGTGCTTGTCGGATGTCAAATAACCAATTGGTGGCTCGTGGGGGGGGGGGGGGGGGGGGGGGGGGGAGATAGTGGTGATCTGGCCATTGAGCTGACCCCAAGGTAGCATGGATCTGTTTCATTCTTGATAGTCTGGTTCCTGAACCAGATGTATTTGCAGCACCTCCAGCTTACTACTAATGACAGACCAGCCAGCCTGGCTCATGGAGGGGAGGCATGCCAGTCTCATCTGGAAACTCTTAAACAAGTTGCCAGCTTCCCATATGTCACATACATCAATAGTTATAACATGCGAGTGTTGGCCTCTCCACTGGGAGACTGGATGTTTCAATTTCAGTATCAAGTAATATTTAAGCTTTAGCTTTCATATGGATGAAATTTAGCAGCTTTGATCGTGTTGCTGGGCTGCACAAGGACAGGAACATGAGCTGGAAGAGATTCCTCCCTCCAGGGCCCCTACTATTTAACATCTACATGCTTCCCCTTGGTGACATCATCCGCAGACATAGAGTCAAATTCCACATGTATGCGGATGACACCCATCTACCCTCAACTCCAGGACTGACAGACTGTCTGTCAGACATCAAGTCCTGGATGAGAGCTAACTTTCTATAGTTGAATGTCAATAAGACTGAGGCAACTCTTGATTGGCTCGCGCCAGCGCCTTCACACATCAGGCTCTGGCAGCATCAACCTCCATGGTTGCTCATGCCACCTCACCAAGCCAGTCAGAAACTAGCGTCTTGTTCGATCCTCAACTGTCTTTCCTCCCCCACATTCAAGCCATGCCTTCCCTCACCTCCACAACATTGCCCGAATCCACCACTACCTCACCCCTCATGCCGCTGAAACCCCCATTCATGCCTTCATCACAACCCGGTTCGACTACACCAATGCTTGTTGGCCTTCCCAATTCCTCCCACCACAGGCTGCAGATAATCAAGAACATCTCCCCCATCCTCCACTGACTCCCATTGGCTCCCCATCACGCAGAGGATTGAATTCAAGATCATGGTCCTCGCATTCAAAGCCCTTCATGGCCTCACCCCACCCTACATCTGCGATCCCCTAACCCTCTACCAACCTGCCTGTACTCTCTGCTCAGCAGGCTCCGGTCTGCTCCATGTTCCCCGACCCACCGCCCCACCATTGGTGGGCGAGCCTTCAGTCACTCTGCTCCAAACCTCTGGAACTCCATCCCGCAGTCTCTCCACCTCACCCCCTCCCTGGCATCCTTGAAGTCCTGCTTCAAGACTCTCCTCTTTGACAGTCCCATCGGTCACCCCAAGTCTCCCCTTTTCCCTCCACCCTCTCCGTCCCCGACCCCAGCTCGGGTCTGAAACAATGACTGTCTAGCGCCTCGGGAAGTCCTCCTGACATGAAAGGTGCTGTACAAGTGTAATTTTGTGGTTGTTATGTGGCAAATCATTTTATTGCTGACAGTAATTTGATACCCTAAGATTAAACAAATGCTGTGCTGTGTTTGATTCACAAACGTACCTTTTTTACACTGTTTTCCTTTTTCACTGGTTTAACACCATTTCAAGAATTGATTGTATAAATCAGGACTGAGAATATTGCACCTTTTGTTAAATCAAACAAAATTAATACCATAAGGATATGAGCAATGATTCACAAATGTATTTGGGTACTGACAGACAGGCATTCTCTTCTAGAATGAATGTCAAAGTCAAATTAAGTTCAATTTGTTCTCTGTGCAATGCAATATGTGATCCTTCAGCAATATTTTCTGCATCAGCTATTTTGGACTAAATTTCTATTTAAACATTACCCAGAGCAATATGCTGTACACAGGGCACTGTGACTCCTGTGACAAATGCATTTTCTCAGTGTCACTTGACCTTGTCAGCATTTCCAGGACAATTTATTAATTACAGAGAAATGCAAAGGACCGGAAAACACCATTGTTGTCCGCCTGGTTTGTCCCAAAGTCATAAAAATACTGGACTTAATCTTTCAGGACCATCATTTCATTTCTTTGTAAAATCAGCACCTTACCTACCGGAGTGCAGGTTCATCATTAACGTTGAGTTCTGTGGAGCAGCCACCAGCCCACGCTAAAACATGGCCGACTTTTGGGGTGTCAGATCATTGATGTCACTGTTGTATTTTTTATTAGAAAGTGGCAGTCACTTTGCACACATCCAGGCTCCACAAACAGGCATGACCTTGTCTGAAGGATTGCTTGCTAGGACACCAGAAGAAATTGCCTTCTGTTTTTTTGAGTAATGCTGTGAGAGCTATAACATCCACCTCAGTTTAACATGTCATCCGAAGAACAGCAACACACCCCCAAGATTACAATAGAGATTATCAACATGATGTGGATTTTGACACAACCTTCTGACTCAGAGTCACGATGCTACAACTGAACCACACTAGATTCTGATGGCAAACACCGGCAGCTCAGAAACTGGTCTCAAAAATCATTCCTATTGTTCTTTGTGCAAACTCTTTCAAAAAGACAGATTCACTTCTTATGCACGCAAGATAAACAAAGCAAGATATTAATCGATCATCTGCTCTGGAAACATTAATTTTGTAGCAAATAACATTCCTGACTCAATATGATTCACTGAATATTTAAAGCTGTCAGCTCTAGTTCATCCAGACTCCCCAAATAAATCTATTAAAGGCACAAAACCATTAAATTAGGCTTAACATTAAAATAATTACTGTCCTCCATATGTTGGGATTCAGTGCAGTGCAGATGTTTTGATTGTTTCCCCATATTGTGAAGCTACGGATTTGCTCACTCTAGGATTTTAATAATTTTATGTATTCAATCATTGTAACATTTTCAACAGCTGGGAATGCAAAAACTTCTGACATCAGTGTTCTGAATAATCTCATTGGTCACTGCCCAAGAGAGAACAGTTGCTTGTTTCAGCAACACTGGCTTCTGCGCACACTGTAAACTTTGATTGTACTCGCAAGATTTACAGTAACAGTGCAGCTTTGCAATTTAACAATTAGAATGAGATACTTGCACTTTACATCAATTAACAGGACCTAAATGTTTGGGGAATAACCCGGAATTAAAACAAATTAGCCCACTTTTAAACATTTCAAAAACACTTTATTCAACTAATACTATCGATTCACATTGTAGAACAATACTTACATTTCCAGTATTGGTATTCGATAAGTTAAAAGAGAAATTGTAAATTTAGCAAAACAAAGTTGACCTAATAACAGTAAAATATTGTTATTATTAAAGTTAACCTACTTTCTAATATAGATACACAGTAAACTCCTGATAACTCAACCCTGTCTTAGCTTGTCCCAACCACTTAAGTCATCAAGCTGTCAATATCCCAGCCACATTCTAACTCACCCACACTAAATAGCCAGTCACTGAGCCCTATCCCCTCAGAGTGATGAGTTATTAGGAGTTACTGTCTATCACTAAATGCTGAGTACAGTAAAACCTGGATAACCCGACACGGTTGGAGTTTGCTGGTATTTAGCCCTGCCCCACGTGAGCTGTAAACACAGCCCTGAAGCCAAACAATGGCCGAGTCCGGCAGCCAGCCACAGGGTGACAGACCACACCGGGAATTACAAGCCGCTCACTGTTCCCAACTTCGGGAGATTTGCACACATCGGGAAAAATCTAATACTGTTTGTATTTTGAAATCTTGCCGGTTTTAGGAAGTTTCCAGATTTCAGAAACTTGGATTATCAAGGTTTTACTGTGTAATGTTTAATGAACTATTTCATTTAAAAAAAAACTTACCTATAGTTACCTAAAAATACTCCATCAGGGTTCAGCATAGGGACTATTTTAAACACCAGATGATCCCTCAGAATCTTAGCTACTGGGTGCTGGCTGATAAGAAAATCAATAACACCTAAGAACAGAAAAATATCATATTTTATAAAATGTTATAACAGCCAGGCTCTTAACTGTTTGGCTCAGGTTTCTGATACCAGATCTCGTCTGATGCTATTGACAAGATGAGAAGGCCATTGCCTAGTGCTTTTCAGATAAAGGTTTGAACTTGCAGTGCACTATGAAGTCTCAGGGGGAAGCAAAGAGAGTCCCATTCCTGCATGAAAACTGGTAGATGGAAAAGTTTCAATGTTTGGCTGCGTTAGTGTCGCCAAAGAGATACTTATTGAACCTGACTGGCAAATTATATCGATCAACTTTGGGTTTGAAGATTTCACTCACTCACCACATAGGCGACCATTAGTTTGGTTCAACTGAAAAGCAAAGCAACTGACACAGATTACAAACTTTAGCAATAGGTTTCATTTCTCTGGATTTCTGCTCCTCACTGTTTCTTTCTCTGCGTCTTTGTGGCAGGTTTGCCCTGTGGATGTTGCAGTGTTAGAGATGCCATCCTTCCAATAAGATATTGAACTGAGGTGCTGAATGCCTGTTCTTTAGGTGGACATTAAGAATCCTACAATGCTGTTTGTAAAGCAAAGGCAGTTTCCCCCAGTGAACTAGCTTGATTGCAGCATTCTGTTGACATTTTCTGTGTGCAAAATGGCTGTTGTGCCTATGAAAAATAGATGCTACATCTAACAGGTATTACTCTAAATTTGTTTTGATGATAAAATGCCATTTTCTGGTTGTTTGATTCTTTCTTTGCTTATTAAATTTTCATCTATACCAAATCTGAAGGGAGAATTCATTCACTGTTAAAACAAACAGTTTATAGCAACTAAAATGTTATTTGGGAAATATATACCGTATTTAACTTGTCTTTCTTACTGGCATTTATGACAACATGACAATAAAGCTTACCACTGAGGTAAAACAATGTACATGATTTTTCAAACATTAAATTATTAATTTCTCACTATGTAACAATCTACCTACATTAAGATTAAAACATACATTAAAACATATAAGATTCTTAAAGGGCTAGATAAAGTAGGCACTGAGGGACTGTTAGGAGAATCTATAACCAGGGGTCACAGTCTTAAAATTAAGGGTCAGCCTTTTAGAACAGAGTTGAGGAAACATTTCTTCACTCAGAGGGTAGTGAATTTATGGAATTCACTACCCCAGAAGGCTGTAGATGCTCAGTCCTTGAACATTTTCAAGGCTGAGACTGATAGATTTTTGAAAAATAGAGGGATTAGGGGATATGGGGATAGGCCAGGTAATCAGAGTTAGGTGATGAGCCATGATCTTATTGAATGGCAGGGCAGGCTCGAAGGGCCGAATGGCCTACTCCTGCTCCTAATTCTTATGTTCTTATGTTCTTAACAGTATATGGAGTTTAAATATTGATATCCTCCTGGCAGATTTATTCAAACCAGTTTGTCCATCCTTCAGTTGAGATATTGCCCTAATGTGAAAGGGCTACCCAAATGTATAGAATATTATTATTTATTATTAATAATAAATGACAGAATAGCATTCCAGAACCTCCGCCAGGCTTTCTCTTCATTCACTACAAAATACAGTCACTACACATTACAGTCAAAATACAGTCACTACACCTTACAATACTGTATATCTTGTGAAGTACATCCAAACATGAAAGGTGTTGTGTCAAACAAAATGATTATTATTATAAGAACAAAAGGCACATGGGCATTGTCCAGACTGGAACAATGTCCTCAGCGTCATTAACAGAGGAGATATTCCTCATCACAGATCCAAGCAGTAAGACTATTGGTTACAATCCGTTGGGCATGGTTCCCATGTTAGAGCTGTTCCACTGTTACACAGCTTCTTTCACAGTAAATGTTTGCATCAAGCAGCACTACACCAATCTGCATTGTGAGCTGTGTTTACTTTATTCTCCATAAAAGACAAAGGCGAAAAGGAAACACAGATTAATTCACTTCAACCAAACCTTTCAAATATTTTGCTTTTCTCACAATTGTGATTGTTTTGTTTCCCCTCACAGGGTACTAAGTTTGCTTTGCACAACAACAACTTCGATGTATATAGCGCCCTCACGCCCGGACAGCGTCTCAGAGCGCTTCACAATAGCGGGACCGAATTTGAAAACCCGGGACCGAGTCGGTCCCGGGGCAGGGGTAGAAAGGTGACCAAAGGTGTGGTCGAAGAGAAAGGTCTTTAACTGTGACCTGGAAACTGGAAAGAGAGGGGGCACAATAAACTAAGACAAACCCACAAGAGACGAGCAACGAAAATCACTGTTTCAGGTGAAATAATAGTAATTAATTGTGCTGAGATACTCATTTAAACAATGTGCTGACTGACCCAAGTCAATCATGTTCAGAAAATGTGTGATTGATGTAAGATTATTAAAACTACTAGATAGCAGGGCACCAGTCATTCTCTGGACAAATCAATGCAAACTACATTCTGAAGCTGATGCCATCAACTAGAGACAAATTAGAGGGTCTCATTAAACTGAGCTTCAGGATTCTGCAGCAGTAAAGGCACAATCAGGGATATAATGTCATTTCTTCAGATTAAAAAGAGAAACAGAGCTGTGATTTATTTCGCACCAGTTGCAGCATTTTCCAGTAAACAGGAAAGCAAAGGTTAACAACACTGTTCGCTCTCATTACTAATACATCCTTAAATTCTCATTAATTGAGCACAGCCATGGAGTTTCTCATGGACAAGAGCGCCACATAAACAAGGCCATCAAAATGCTGCATCTCAGATCCCCTGTTGGAAATCAAACTGCTCCCTGTATGCTATAAATTTCCTCTGCAGCTGAGCAGATTAATTGCCAAACCAATTAGACTAATATTAGGAGAAGTGCTGTACACAAAGGCTGTGGCTGTGCTGGAGGTCAGGAAGATGAGAACAAACAAATCTTCTTGTAATGAGAGTTAGATCTGAGTCGAATTATTTTTTGAATTCTCAAAAAACCTAGACAGGAAGAACTAAGTGCATTAGATCCTCATCAGTCAGTAATTACATGCTGAAGAATAGTGGCAACAACATGCCAAATGGCTGTAATAATGCTTACATGTCTGGACAGAGCTGAAGACTTGTATAAACAGACACACTTGAAAACCCGGGTTTGAAGGGCTGGCTGCCTGAAATAATGAACCATCTGTTTTCAACATATCAATTGGTAATATCAATTCACTTTACAGTATATTCTGTGAAGCACTTTCAGACGTCTAGAAGACGTAGACAGTTCTATATTAAATGCAAGGATGATTATTATTATTATTGAACCTTTCAATGTTTTAGCCATTTTATTTACATTCTAACGAGTTTCTTGAGATATGCACCCAAATCTTTGATGATACCCCCTGACCTTACCAAACTCATTCAACAAGAGCCAATTCGGGCAAAGCAATCGTCTATAATGGTAATCTAATACCTACTGGCTAATGCAAGCTCGGGTCACAAGCTCATGGCACTGCAGCATTGCCATGATGACTGACAAAATACAAGGTGCACACTGGTACTATAAACCGATGGTCCTTTTCTGACTTAAGGATGAGGACAATTTCTGCCTGAGGTGACACATGAGAAAGAAGTGACGAGACAGCTAAATTATCAGCAATAGTTATTTGGTGCACAAAATGCAATCACAAGATCACACAATACATTCAACTTGTTTGCAAAAATATACAATGGCTGCATGTTACAGTAAATCCTGTGAAGCATTCTGAGACATGCTTCTGATGTGAAAGGCGTTGTATCATATGCGAGGATTAGGATTACTATTTGATCTCATCCTTCCAGATTATCCACCCTCACATCATAGCATTAATAGGAAACATGACACAATGTTATTAGCCGCTTTACATTGAAATTGTTAGTTTACATTCGCCTACAGAATGCTTTAGTGTGGAGGACACAGTCAGATAATACCAGACAACCTATGCTTGTGTGAAAACTCATTCCTCCCACTTCCTCTGATCATATCTTGTACAAAGAAAAAGAACGGGTGAGTGGGTGCCACAATCAGGGTGGTCCTATTAATACCGAAGGGATAAGACGAAATACTGTAGACTTAAGAGGTCACCTTTTGAGGTCACTGTGGAGCTCCTTTAGCTCAGTGGTAGAGTACTCGCCTTACAAGTGTGAAACCTGTATTCAACAACAACAACTTTGATTAATATAGTGCCCTCCATGCCGGACGAATCCAGGCAGGTCAGGGTGAAACCTTGGGCAAGTTTCCTTACTCCACATGCCTAATAATGTGGAGTAATACATTATTAATAATAATAATAACCACAATAATAAAAATTGGTCATTTTCAATGTGGGACACTGCTGTGCACAGTTTGCTGCTGCATTTTGCCCAAAAATATACAATCAATTCATTTTACAATATATTCTGTAAAGCGCTTTGAGATGTCAATAAGATGTGAAAAGCGCTATATCAAATGCAAGGATTATTATTGTTATTTTGTGGCTGCAAGATTGGCAAGTATGTTCTTTTGGTATATTGAGAACCAGATGTAAATAAATGAACTGAATCTAACCATCAGGGTCAGGTCAGAGAATCTTAATCTCTGCTGAGAAAGACAAGGAGTTTGGTGGACGGGGAGGTGGGGCTGAAATAGTATGGCAAAATCCATTCTTCCAAAAACCTCCTGCAGTGACCCAATGCACCTCCATTGCCATCATTGGGTAAGTAGATGCGTCTCTCTGAGGAGAATGTGTGCACTCCATACTAGACATCAGATGAATAGAAACTACCAATAGATTGGCCTAAGTTTGGTGTTGGCTTTCCGAGATGTCAGAAACATACTCAACTTTGGGACGTACTCCTGACGCTAAAGACGCTATACAAATGTAATTTAGTTGTTGTTGTCCAGCTGACAGCTTCCAAACAAAATAGTAGATTATGCTATCTATTTTTAAAATCTTTGGATGATTTACATAAATTCACAAATAGTAATATAATCCTTGCATTTGGTATTGCGCCTTATACGTCTTTGAGACATCTCAAAGCACTTCACAGGATATACTGTAAAGTGAATCGACTGTAGTCAGTGGTTAGAGCACTCGCTCGAGTGTTTCAAATCCAGGCAGATCAGGACAAAACCTTGGGCAAGTTTCTTTACTTCACACGCCTAATAATAATCCATTCAAAAAAAAAAACTATAATAAATTGGTCACTTCAATCCACGACTGTTTGTGAGACATTGTTTGCAATTATTGAACTGCAATTGGCTGCCGTGTTTCGCCCACAAATATACAGTCAATTCACTTGTATATTCTGTGAAGCACTTTGAGACATCTAGAAGATGTGAAAAGCGCATATCAAATGCAAGGATTATTAATAATATTATTATTAATAATAATATTATCTTTTGTGGGTGAAACATGACAGTCATTTGTGCACAGCAGTGTTCCACAAACACTGATTCAGCAGTGTTCCACAATCCACAATCCACAGTCACTGATTGAGTGACCAAATTATTATTATTTTTAAGAGATTATTAAAGGAATTGATTTGGAAGGAATTTTATTTAAACCTATTCCAATCACATAGATTTGCACAAAAAAAACAGAACCTTGCAGCTGCAGATGGCAACACAGTCTTTAGTTTTGTGAGGAGTACTTGATCTCAGAATGTGATAGCTCACAATGATAGTGAGAATTAGTTTTACTCAACAAATATAAGAGGGATATAAAATCAATTAACTGTTGCTGCTGCCAGTTGTCATTTATTTGTTCCTGCAGGTCACTTTCGTTCGTCTTACGTTCTTAAGTGTTTGTAAAACCATTTTTGTTTAGCAAATAAATGAATTCTACCCACATACATGCATGTTCACATGCTATGTAAGGCCACTGGACACAATTATTACAATAGGCTTCTCTGTGGGTCAAGCAGTGACCCACAGAGAAGATGACATCCCGACATGAAAGGAGTTCTAATAATGGAAAGATGATTATTCTTATTCCACTTTAACCTTGGGATTCTCAATTTTTTCTGGACTTGAGTAATGTAAAACTCTAATTACAGTATTTGCCTCACTATTTTGAGCTGATTTCCTGCCACCAGCATCACATTTGGTTTCAGTAAATTCATAAATTCACTAAAGATTTCGAATCCAATTTACTAGATTTTTTTTACAAACCAATTTTCACCACATAAACAACAACAACAACAAATTGCACTTATAGAGCGCCTTTCACATCGGGAGGACGTCCCAAGGCGCTGAATACCTAGCAGTAATTTTGCACAGGTCCACAGAAACAATTGTAATTTCAAATGATCATTGGGATAGGATCTCCATTAGTTGTTAAAAATATATTAATGGCTTTTGCTGAAACTAAGAAACCATTTTTTTCTACCTTTGTGTGTGGCATATAGAATCCAAGCCCCATTGGAAGAATATTGGTGGAATAAAAACGTACAATTTTGAACAAACTCTTTAAGGTTTTAAAATAAAAACAGAAGTAATTGGGAACACACAGCAGGCCAGGCAGCACTGATGGAGAGAGGAAAGTGAGTTAATGTGAGTCATTGGGCTGAAATGTTAACTCACTTTCCTCTCTTCCAGCAACTTCTGTTTGAATTTCAGATTTTCAGCATCTGAGGTATTTTGCCTTTTAATAAGTTTAGATGCAGAGATTTAACCTTGTTGTTGTAAAAGAATATGATATAATAAATCTCTGCCTTTGGAAAAGGCAGAAAGCAATTGCAATTTCCTTCAATTTGCCTTATGAGTAATTTCATAAGAACATAAGAAATAAGAGCAGGAGTAGGCCATTCGGCCCATCGAACCTGCCCCTCCATTCTATCATGGCTGATATTCTACTCTAACTCCAGCTACCTGCCTTATCCCCATACCCCTTAATCCCTTTATAAATGAGAAATCTATCTATCTAATGTATCTAATCTATCATTGATTTCAATGAAATCAATCTGGAAATCCGTGCTAGATGAGCTCTTAATTAGTTCTGAAAGAAAATTATTATACTAAAGAGATTCTGTCACAATCCTTTGTCTAGAATGTACCTGTCAAACCTAATTATTAGGCCTATCAGGAAGAGAATTTACAAGTACTGAATTTGTATTTCCACCCTAATGCATTTCCTTTAGAAAACACCCAAACAAATATTTGTGCTATGAAACAAAACATTTTTCACGTACAGTGCTTAAAACCTGCTCAATGTCAAAGGACATGATTATATGATTCTATGACAAATGAATGATTACTGTAATTCAGTAGTAATACTTAATCCTTCTTTGAGCCAACTATGGAGTAAAAAATGTGACTTATAATAATTATATCACCCGTGGTAATTATCGCAGCACACATTGCATCTTTCATCTTTTATGCTACCTATATGAACGGCACTCATTGCTCTAAAAATATTTCATGTTGCTGCATAAACTCTCTCTGATGGAAATAAAGGCCAAGGTTTAGCAAAAGGTAACTTTACAACAATAAAATTACATTTATATAGCGACTTTCACATTGGGAGAATGTCCCAAATATGCATTGCTAACATTGTACTGTAATTTTCCCCTCTTGCATTTGATGATAAGAATGTTTGCATTTGGTATAACACCTTACAATGTAAAACATTTTAAGAATCTTCTATTGAGTAGCAACTGTATATTTGTTGCAGTGTTGCAGCCAATATCCCACAAATTGCCATGAAGCGAATGAATATGGTTTTCAGCTGGGGAATTGTTGACTGTGACACAAAGAAATATAGGTTTATGCCTGCATCAGTTTGGCTTCAACAATTACAGTCCTGCACAGGAGAGAACACCGTCGCAGGTAACCAAATAATGGTTGGGTTTATGTGTCAGAGCTACAAGGAAAAACCTTAGAACCTGGGGAAATTTACAATAACAATTAAAGGATAATCTGAGGCAAGTTTTCTATATCTTAAAGGGAATAGGCACAATGCAACACTGGCCAAGCTCAGGCCAGGATGGTAAATAAATAGTTTAGTTTTAACTAGGAAAATCACGGAGACTATGTGGTGCAGCCTGTCCATGGAGGTTTTGGAAGCAGATAGTGTTGACAGTTTCAACAGAGAATTAGAGAGCTACATAACGGCAGTGGGAATTGGAGCCGTCTGAGACATAGGGAGCAAAGTTTTTAGAAAATGAGATCAGTTTTGCCCCTTCCTCTGTCTCTATGATATTTTGAAATAATATTTCAATTTATCCAACAGAACAATACATAAACAGTAAATAAATATATAAATACTGAGGGAAATCTGTTCAGCTTTATCTTCCTTGCTGACTTGTCCTCTCCTAGTGACAGCTGCCCTCCAGAGGGGTCAACAACAAACAACAACTTGCATTTCTATAGCGTCCCACAGGAAGCAGCATTCCCGACTCTCTTACTATACTATACTCTGAACCATGACAGTGTGTACCAGCTGGCTCTGGCTCTACAGGAGATTGCAGCCGAGTCTTATCCTGTCCCTACCCAACTATCACCAACTTTACAGCTGATTTCCCCTCCCTTATATGAGAGGGAGGAACTTGAGGCCAACTGTTCTGCTACACGCCAGGGCAGCTAACTTTGTACACACTAGGGATCAAATCTAAGACTCTCTTGTCTGTACAGCTTAGCTATTGTAAATTCATTGAACCATCAGTGGAGCTCCCAATATCATTAGTTAATCCAAGGAATGGCGTGTGGAGGATTGTTATTCCATATACTATAAGTTCTTTTAGGTAATAATAGAAATCTACAATAAAAGACAAAGCCAAGGCTGTAAGATTAAGCAGCAACATTCTGCAATCATAATTACAGTATTGTATCATTATTGCAGATTCAATTATAATATTATCTAAATGTCAATGAATCAAAAGATTTTCTTAACAAAAGAAATGTTGCAGCAGTAGTGTATTTTCTTCACTAACACAGTTCTCTGGCTTTATTTATTCTACACATAGATAATAACACAATAGTTGGCATCCAAAACAGTAAGGCCTGTGATGTTTTATTTAATCCACAACTAAATTTGCAGTGCAACGCAGGACTCACCCTGACACACGTATGATGCGGGTGTTTCTCCAGGGTGCACACGAGCTGTGATGAAAACAATCTTTTGTTCTGATCCTGGATTGAGATTTGCTGTGGGAAGAAAGGGGAGGGTGGGTGGGTGTTGGGGGGATACAGAATACAAAAACAGTATTAGAAATGAAGCGCATTGGGAGTGAGTCACTGCCTCATTCTTATTCCTGACAGACAATCTCCTATCTTCTCAGTGGCTGCGCCTAATTCTCAAATTCTAAATGTGTTTTAGATTAACGCACCAGCCCTCGTTCTAAAAAGGATTATTGCTGTAAATAAGTAGTATAAATATGTCAAAATAATCTTTGTTTATGTTCTTATTTTTCAACACTGTGTGGGAACAGGGGCTGAACTTTTCAAAATCAAAATCATGTGAAACCAAATAATAATAATAATAGCATTACTTATTTTACCATGTCATCGAGGTGTCTAAAGCACTGCACAGGATTTACAGGAAAGTGTAGTTACTGTGCATTTTGTGGGTGAACATAGCAATCAATTTGGATGCAGCAATGGCCCACCTCCGGTTTTCTAGGATCTTCATGGGATCTTTGATATCACGACTCACATAAAATTTTTGAACTCACAGTAGAGCCAGACAATGGAGTGCTGGGGGAATGCTTCATTATTGGAAGTACTGACCTTCAAATGAGACATTAAACAGAGGTCCCATCCACTTATTCAAGTGGAGGTTAAAGATCCACTATTGAAACAGAGAAGTTTCTCCCTGTGTCTCGGCCAACAATTCCCCATGTAAAATTGGTCATTCACTTTATGGCTGTTTAAGGGACATTTCAGTGCACAAATTGGCTGCAGCGTTAACCTACAAAATATACATGAACTATACAGTATCAAGCGCTTTGCGATGTTCTGCCGATGTGCAAATCATTGTATCAAATGCAAGAATTATTATCTGCATTATTATTAATTATTCGCATTAATATTGCTAAGCAACATTTTTGAACAAATAATACAAATGAACAAAGCCCTCAGCAAACGATGACAGTTCTAATTAAAGTAACAGTAATACAATTAGTAATTGTGCAGTCTTAGACAATGATCCAGCCTAGATTTATTTCTCAATAAAATGTCCAACCTGAAAAGTTCAAACAGCCAGACAGATAATCTGATTTCCATCCATTCTAAAGGTCACGTTGGAGAGGATTTTTTTTTCCAATATGTTGGAAATGCCTAAAGGAATCACATAAACGGGAAACCTTTGCTATTTGGTTTCCTGTGCTGTTGTGTAACCAAACTAAAGACTGGCCCACATTTGATATTCTCAGTTCTCACAACTCTGCCAACTGCTAGGCACGGTGTGAACATAATAGATTTCAGTTTTGTGCTTCCCTCTCCATGAATAAATAAGAATTACTCTGTTACCATATGCTATGAGATGTCGTGATTTTTTTTTAAAACAGCCCCTAATGCTAGTGGAGTATTTAACCTTGGAGAGAGGATAAACTGAGAATACCATGGGGCTCCTCCGCCTGCACAAAACAAGCTTCACAACCAGACACGTGGCAGCTTTGTGTTGATAACTGGGAATAACAACTACAATGACTTAAGAAGAGCTATTATTTTCCTGGATCTCACATAAAGGCTGTAACTTCATTACACATGGCTTCAGTTATACCCCAGTGATTTGATGTCCAACCTGAAGCATCATCGGTGGCTCAGACAGCACGTGGCAATGAAGCCCTCCTCAGACAACACCGGGGAGGGAGGGATGGGGTCAGGAGCTGTGTCATTTTCCCCAGTGCAGTTCTAACCCATATTGCACTTGGGCTGCTCTGCAGTGATCCACTCCAAGCTATCAGCAATCTGTGGAATGGCTCAGGGACATAGCAAAACAGGAGGAGGCTATTCCAGCCCAGCCAGCCTGTTTCACCAATTTATTACAATCTGGTGGATCTTTTCATTCCAATATCCGAATGGGAAATTGAAGCAGACCTGATACTTAAGGTTACTGACCTTATTTAGAAGCCACCTTTCCCCCCAGTATAAATTTACCATGGTAGAAAATCAGTTATTTGGGAAAAAAAATGATTTAAGCAAGCTTGTTCCAACAGTTATAAATAATAAAACTACTGCAACCAAGCTTGGGAAATTGCTCTTTAAACATTTATCAAAAGTGGTAAAGGGATTTCCCTGGTTTTACAACAACAAATATTCCATATTTTATTTTAAAGGGAAATCAATTTCTAAAAGCAATGAGAGGAAATTGGGAGCATTTAATATGATTATTAGCTCAGTGGTTAGAGCACTCGCCTCACAAGCGAGAGCACCTGGGTTCAATTCCAGGGCAGAGTGATGCTTTGGGCAAGTTTCCTCTTTCCACACCAATAGCTGTTAGGCGATTGGCAGATTACTTTTCCGGGAATACTAATCCCTTCAAAAAATATATATTTGGTCACTCAATGCACTGCTGTTTTGTGGGATGCTGCTGTGCGCAATTGGCTGCCGCGTTTTGCCGATAAATTAAACAGTCAATTCACTTTATAGCATACTCTGTGAAGCGCTTTGAGACGTCTAGAAGACGTGATAAGGTTCCGTATCAAATGCAAAGATTATTGTTATTATCATCACATGGTACAGAATAGACAACCCTTTTTATCCAGGATTTGTCCAATGGTTGGGATCTGAGCCCCCTCCAGCTATTAGAGGAGGGTTTCTCCCTGTGGGATGCAAGAGTCTGGATTATTGGGCTCGATGGGAAAATGTTGCATTGGAGCAGGACAGTACACATTCCTTGCTCTTTCCCCAGGTTGTGGACTCAAATAATTCTACAACTAAAAAAATGAAGTTAAAAAGCTCTTCGAGCATCTGAAATTCAAAAAGAAAATTCCTGAATTCTTTAAATTCAAGATGGCAGTGATCCAGAGCTCAGCAAGTCTGGAAGAGAAGTCATTGGAAAGAAATCAGAGGGATGTTCAGCTGTAATGATTATCCCATCACACAAACATATTACAGTACTACTAATTGGACTGCTATTATGATTGGGGGGGGCTACGGTGTGAGGAAAATATCAATCTATGATATTTATTGCATTGCTTTTATTGCGTCAATGTACTCTATCAAAGATTGTAGCATGGGATCAGCAGCAAAGATGTACATTGTTCCAGTCTATCACCTTATATTAGTAATAAAATGCAACACAAAAAACAAGCAGTACCACTTCATGCTCATTTCAATCCTCTCGCGGAGTTAATTCCAAACGCAACCCCCCCCTCCACTCCCCTTACACAAATGTCCCACTGCTCAGAAACCCTGCACAAATCAGCAGAAATCAAACAATGGGTGAATAACTTTAATGCAGCAGAAAGTGGCAATTACCTCTTGTGAATGGAACAAGTTGCTTTTAAGCAACAGAAAACCTATTTGCCAGATTGATGCTGGAATAGTTCTAAAAATTATTGAATGAAAATTAAAATAAATATATAAGAAGCAACAATAATAAAAAAAACTTGATAAATAAGTTACAGGTAAGAGATATTCAAGATTATAGCAATGTGTCAGTGAGTTTGTCTATTACAAATGCCTGGCATTTATAAAAGTGTGTGTTTAAACTCGTTTTGAATGCACAAGTGAAAAATATAGAATTTATTTTCATACCAGGTGACGGAAGAAAGGCACGATGTTCAAATTATTGATGCAAAGCTTTTAAAGGTAATCATTCGGTGTGGTAAACTCAGTTCAGATACAAAAAGCTATTTCTCACAAAGCTTTCAAGCTGAGCTATAATTTCAGGTTTAACATTTTGAGTGACTGGTTGAAAAACTGAAAAATGGATTATTTGGGTTAGAATTCCATTCAGTTTGCCTCTTCTATTCTCAGAACAGAAACTGCTACTGTAAATACCACTGCCATTCTAGCAAATCTGAACAAGGCTCAAATATGCTAAACAAAAATCATAGAGCCCAGTCCTGGAGTAAAAGACAGGCTACTGGGAGCAGGGACCCACTTCCTGAAGAAAATGACACTGAACTCCCATTTTCTTAACAATGATCATGTGACTGTGTGGTGATGAAATCTTTAGCATTCCCCAAAAAACATATCAGTTGCCAAACCTGCCAAGATGAATCATATCTGCTGGAACATGGCAGATCAGATGGACAGGCATCGTTGAGCATGTGGCTATTACTGTGCTTGGGTAACACAAGTGGGGAACAGTTATTTGACAGCTCATCTTACAAGCTGGTCAATAAGAACATGGTGCAAACAGGGAACATTTATCAGAACCCACTGAATATATATTTTTCCAATTTGATTTGAGGAATGCAATCACAGAGAGTTTACAGCACAGAAGAAAGCTGTTTAACCACTGTGTTTTTTGCTGTTGTTAGCTCCACATTGGAGCTATTGTCTCCAATCTCACCAGAGTAAAATCTAGTGATCTTCTGAAGTCAGCCTCCAGACCATTCCAACAAAATTACATTTGCCTTTCATGTCAGGAGGACATCCCAAGGTGCTGGACAGTCATTGTTTTGGACCCGAGCTGCGGGTCGGGATCGGGGACATCATTTTCTCCAATAAGCCTCAGTTCTGACGATGGGTCATGGACCTAAAACGTTGACTCACTTTCCTTTCTCCATAGATGTTGCCTGACCTGCTGAGTGTTCTCAGCCATTTCTGTTTTTGTTATTGAAATTATGCACATACCATCCCAGAGAAAGAATCTGTATAAAGGTTGTTAGTATTACACAGATAGGTACATATTTAAATTACTACTTCAATATAATAAAATATAACCAAACATACACCTCAAAGAGCTTTAAGCGGTCTCAATTAAAAAATAGGGGGATTAGGGGATAGGGCAGGTAATTAGAGTTAGGTCAGAAGATCAGCCATGATCTTATCAAATGGCGGAGCAGGCTCGAGGGGCCGAATGGCCTACTCCTGCTCCTAATTCTAAAAAAATTGACTTGATATAATGCTATATCAAATGCAAGGGTTATTATTATTATTAACGTATTATGTGTGTATCCTGTGAAGTAACAATTTCAGTTGCGCAATACTGAATATTTCTAGGAGATATAATATACTGATCAAATACTCCAGTATTTTCAATGTTTCAGATCTTTCACATGAACAGGTTGTAGGATTTAATTTGGAACTTCAGTGTATGGTTTCCAGCTCTAAGTATAAAGGCAACAAATGATATAATCGATGAGCTAAGGGACAATAATTATAGAATCAATGATCTTGGAGAAAGACAATTACATAATGCTGCAGTAGGGAGAATGCAATAAATTACTTAATCATCAATTAGGAAATTATTGAAAGGTTAGGTACAGAAAAGGTATTTTGAATGGCAGGCACGTTTTGTATAACAATAGTAGCAAAGCAGCGCGAGCAGCAGCAGAACTTGATGACTGGAAGCCCTGTGACTTTTCAGTTTAAGGATAAAGAGATATTGTGAGAAAAAGCATCAGGTACATCCTTTACAATACAATGATTTATTCTCTCCAATGTTTAGCACCACCATTGTTTTGCAGGACTGAATAAAAGATTATAATAAATCTTTGGGTGTGGGCAGATCAGGGGGATGCAGTGGGTTAACACAAAGACCTTTCACCTTTGTATTGAATGTAACCTGGACTGGTGTGATGAATGTGTCCTCTGACTATTGCCTTAAAGGGCCCTGTGTGAAATGAGTCGGCACTATCTCAGCCCAGCTCCTCATGGCAATGATCCCACAGCCTCCAACTGCCTCGATGTTTACTGTCGTTTGCAAACTGACTCAGAGAGCCCATATCATGACTGGTGTAGGAAATGGTAAATTCACACTGGGAGCTTTACTTGACATCTAACTGTGCACCATCCAACCTTCACAACGTGACACTGAGTACCCGAAGTGGGAAAGCGTTCCATCAACCTGCACCAACGGCCCTCACCTTGAGGAGACAAAATTCATCAATTTCTGGAACTCTGTTCAATCTCAGCTTTGATTCCATGATTTGTGATTGTTGTTGAAAGCTCCCTGGTACCTGGCCAGAGATCTGCATCCTAGTGTATTATTGTGGGGGAGGGAGAGGGGAGGGGGGAGTGTCAACCTCAGACAGACACATCTGGATACCTCCCAACACGAAAGGCGCTCTACAAGTGTAATTTTGTGGTTTGCTGTTGTTGTACCTGTAAGAATCTCCACTTATGAATCTATCGACAGGTATCACCAGTTCACAATCCCTAAGCCAACGTGGGCAGATGGAAGGTTCGACATTACATGAACTGGATTCTCTGTTTGTCAATATCTACAAGAATAAAGAAGACGAGTCACGTTCGAATAGCTGGTGCCCACATCTCTGCTTTTGGACAAAAGAAGCATTGTCACCAGAGTGCTCCTCTGCAGGCTCACAGGTGTAGTAGTTAGAGCAGATATTCTGATGAAAGACAGTACGGGTTTCAAACTAAACATAACACTGCTCATATGATCTTCAGGCTTTGTCAAGCAGAGGAGAAAGCCAAGGTGCCTAAGGCAGGTTTGTGGCAATCGTTGTCCTAACATAATCGTTCAACACAGTGAACAGGAAAGTATTGTGGGAGATGCTGGCAAGATCTTGGTGTCTTGCTAAGTTTATTAACATTGCCAAAGGGTTCCCAATCATGGCAATTCAAAGTAATCTTAGATGGAGATGGTTCTGAAGACTTCACACTGAAGGAAAACAAGGAAACATGGTATATAATGGCAAACCTTTTCATCCAGTCACATGGGGACCTTCAAAGGACAGTTATAATTTGTTCTGCAGCTCAGGTTGGTAACTGACCATGCAATGAAAGAAAAGAATATTGTTTTGTTTCTCCTCGAGCAACAGTCAGACAAGATCAGGCTCTTCATAGAATCATAGAATTATACAGCACAGAAGATGGCCATTCTGCCCATTGTGTCTGTGCTGAGGTGTTGCTCAACTCAACTCATCGTCAATAAGGCCCTCCTGATTGGCTCGCGTCAGGGCCTCCACACCTCAGGCGCTGAAACATCAGCATTTAAGACTGCTCTCTCTACCTCTCGAAGCCAGTCAGGAATCTGGGCGTCTTGTTCGACCTCAAATTGTCCTTCCTCCCTCATATCCGGTACAGCCTCCACCACCTCCGTAACATCACCAGACTCTGCCACTACCTCACCCCACACGCCGCCGAAACACTTATACATGCCTTCGTCATACCAAGGCTCAACTTGGTGTGATGAACTCTCTCCTAGTCGGCCTTCCCTGTTCCTTCCTTCACAGGCTGTAAAACATTCAGAACTCTGCAGTTTGTGTACTCTCCCGTACCAGGCTTCTTGACAACATCACTTCCACCCTCGCCCGTCTCCACTGGCTCCCCGTCCCCCAGAGGATCGAATACAAGATCCTCATCCTTACCTTCAAGGCCATTCATGGACTTACCCCCACCTATCTCTCCGACCTGCTGTCTCCCTATCAGCCTGACCCTCCTCTCTGCTCAGCAGACTCTGACCTGCTCCGTGTCCACCGCCCTAACCGCCAAATCATTGGTGGCCGGGCTTTCAGCCTCTCTGCCCCCACACTCTGGAACTCCATCCCGCAATTCATTCACCTCACCTCTTCCTTTCCCTCCTTCAAAGCCAGTTTCAAGGCCTTCCTCTTCGACCACGCCTTTGGCTCCCCTCCTAACTCTTCCCCCTCTTCTACTCTCCTTCCTCCTACCCCGACCCATCCTCCCCCCACTCGGGTCCTGACCTGATTGTCCAGTGTCTTGGGACCTCCTCTGACGTGAAAGGCGCTCTATAAATGTAATTTTGTTGTTGTGTTGCTGGCTCTCTAAAAAGACGCTCTCTCCCCATAGCCCTGCAAATTTGTCCTCTCCAAATAATTATCTACTTCTCCTAAAAGTTGTCAAAGAATCGGATTCTACCACACTTTCAGGCAATACATTCTAGATCTCAACAACTCGCTGTGTGAAAAGATCTCTCCTTACTACCCCTCAGTTTCTTTTGATAACTATTTTAAATCGGTGTCCTCAGGTTAACTTTCAAGGCCATTCATGGCCTTGCCCCGCCTGCCTCTCCGATCTGCTGTCTCCCTAACAGCCTGCCCTTCCTAGATAAAGTGGCTCTGACTGCTCTGAGATGCCATCAAATATAAATCAAAGTTGTTGTTCTTGTTGTTACCCCGACCCATCCCCCACTGCTTGGGTCCCAACGTAGCTGTTCAGTCCTCCCAACGTGAAAGGTGCTCTATAAATGTAATTTTGTTGTTGTTTCTGCCAACCCACTCACCAGTTTTCCTTGTTCACTCTATCGAACCCCATCAGAATTTCAAAAACTTCTATTAAATCTCCTCTACATTCATTACTCCAAGGAGAATAATCATAGCTTCTCTAGCCTCTCCTGATAACTGATACCATCCTGGGAAATCTCCTTTGCACCTTCCCCAATGTCTTGACATCCTTCCCGAAGTGAGGTGCCCAGAACTGAGGCCTAACCAGTGTTTTACACAGTTTCATAATAATCTCCTTACTTTTCTATTCTATGCCACTATTTATAAAGCCCAGTGTCCCAAATGTTTTTTTTAACCACTTTATCTATCTGTCCTGAAGGTGTTCAAAGATTTATGTAAATTAACCCCTAGATCTCTCTGTTCCTTCACCACCTTTAAGATTCTCCCATCAACTTATACTGTCTCTCCTCATTCTTCCTTCCAAAAAACATCACTTTACGTGTCTGCAAGTTAAACGTCATCTGCCACGTGTCTGCCCATGTTACCAGTCTGCATCCTTTTGTCCCAAGGCACTGGACAGTCGTTGTTTCAGAGGACACGGGCTGCAGAGTTCTGGATTATCTGCAACCTGTAGAGTAAGGAATTGTGAAGGCTGACAAGCAGGGTGTTTGCGTAGTCAAGCTGAGATGTAATGAAGGTATGAATGAGGGTTTCAGCAGCCTTGGGGGTAAGATAGTGGCAGAGTTGGGCAATATTGCATAGGTGAAGGAAGGCAGAGCACGTCATTGCTTGGATGTGAGGGGAGGAAAGACAGTTGAGAATCGAACAAGACACCTGGGTTCCTGACTGGCTTGGTGAGGTGAAGTGAGCAACCATGGAGGTTGATGCTGCCAGTGCATGATGCATACAGGCGCTGGTGCGAGCCAATCAGTAGGGCCTTGTTGACATTCAACTGTAGAAAGTTAACTCTCATCCAGGACTTGATGTCTGACAGGCAGTCTGTCAGGAAAGCAATGGTTCTGGAGTCAAGGGTAGAGGCAGAGAGATAGAGTTCAATGTCATCTGCACACATGTAGAAGTTAACCCCAATTTCTGCAGGAGAGATGACAACTGCACTACTTTCATCCACCCTCTCCATCACTCTTCAGTCTGGAGAAAAAATAACTGGGGGGGTGATCCTCATATATATAGGTGTATAACATTTTAAATGGAAAAATAAATCCAGATCAATATTTTAGGATGCATCAAGACAGGAGTATGGAATGAGGCCGTGTAGATTTAGAATTGTAAAGGGCAATTTCAGAACAGATTGTTTACACGGAGGACAATTAGCAACTGAACACATTGCCAGGAAAGGTGGTAGAAGCCAGGACACGAGTTATTCAAAAAGATTGATGCCACGATGAGGGGATAGGAGGGTAGGTATCCTGGAGGGACGAGATGGAATGGGGTGAAGTGAAGGGCCTTCTTAGTCCAGATCAATATTGTGATCTTGTAAAAATACCTTTTCTCCAATGGCCTCTCTCCTCTATCCTCGACTCCCTCGCCCCCCTCATCTCCCGAATTCCCGTAAATCCCCCCGGTACACCAGCCACCTCCAAACCATTAAGGTTTAGGTGCGAGCTGCTGAATACGTCTGGACCAAATCAAAATTATCCACCGGCAAATTTGGGTAGATCACACTAAGACCTACCACTCCGCCCTTGCCTCTGCCAACCCACCCACCCACCCACCCACCCACCCAACCAACCAACCCAACCCAACCCAACCAACCAACCGACCAACCAACCAACCAACCAACTCAATCCAATTCAAGATCTCTGGTCTGCTTCACGTCCCTCAACCCACCCACCGGTGCCTTTAGCCACTCTGCTCCCAACCTCTGGAACTCCATCCCTCAATCCCTTGGCATCGCCCCCTCCCTGGCCTCCTTTGAGTCCCGCCTCAAGGCTATCCTCTTCATCGGTCACCCCCAAATCCCCCCCTTTCCCTCCACCCTCCCTGTCCCCACTTCAGGACTGAAACAATGACTGTCCAGTGCCTTGGGACGTCTTCCTGAAGTGAAAGGCGCTGTATAAGTGTAACTTTGTTGTTATTGTTGTTGAAATGGTGAATAGTTGGAAACTATATGAGGCACAACCATATGAGGATAAAGAGGATAAAGATCAAATTAATTTCTATTACTAATAAGAAAATGTATCTGATCATTAAGGTTATAAACGTTTCAGCAAATATGTTTCTAATCTCCAACTACACATATTTTCTTGCCTTAACATTGCTTTCTGTGTTTTTTTTCAGTGTACAAATGTCAATATCCTGGCTTTAAAGAAACTTCCATCACTGACTTTGAATCTTACTTGCTTCAATTATCTGGGTTCACATTTTATTTTGAAGTCCCTTAACAATACATTGCATAGCAGTATTTTTCTGCCAAGTATTGATTATGGACTGAAACAAAATGCAGCTCTCTGCAGATTGCATGTTGTAATCTTAAAACCAGAGGGATTTGCATACTTAGACTAATTCAGCAGTGACATTTCAAACCTTTCCCCATCTCACGGTGCTCCTGGGCAACCAAGCATCATTGTGTTAATAACTTTGCTTCATTGAGTATTAGTTCATTTGATCTTTCCTTAAAAACACAAAGAAAAACCCAATAGCTTGGCTACTTGCGTAACACCAACGTTTATCAGTAATCAACTTATTCTCTGTTTATGCAGTGTTTAATAAGATCCACAGGACAAAGAGAGCATACAGCCTATCTGGGAGTTACTAGACAGATGCTTTTGCTACACTGCAGAAAATGGCAACCTTACCATGTTATGCTTAGAAACACACCATTACCTGAGTAATGGAGCTCAAATGTGCTTTTGACATTTGATTGCTGTTTGCTGTAGACAAATTGCTGTTTGCTGTAGTTAAGTTCAAGTTATTTCATTAGGAAACCAACTAAATACAGTACAAATGGTATTTTATGTTGTATGTTCCAGGTTTTAATTGCACGCATGCATACACCAAGTTTCATTGTAACTACCTTTCCAAAGTGAATCACAAGAGCGATCTGGGCTTGCCTGCATTCAACACATGTTTATGACCTTTACCAATCTGCGTTTTATTTGTGTGCTGCACACACCGTCATGTGGGGCTGGTGCCTTCACTGACTCTCTGCAGGAAATGTGCTGCACATTCACAGAATCCATTTCCCATATGTCACCATTAGTCCCAGCACAATCTGTTCATGGTCCGATTTCTTGCAGAACCAATAACATTTGCCAGATCCCAGCTAATTAAAAATCTTCCCATACCAAATGACATATGCTGAAGTACATGCAAATGATGTTGACAGTAATACAGCACTAAGATACTATATTAGGTATATTACGAAGCATAATGAATAATAGGAATAAAACACAAAAGTTCAAAGTTCAAGTTGTTTCACCCACATATCAAAATCAATTCACTTTACAGTATATTCTGTGAAATGCTTTGAGAAGTCTAGAAGACGTGAAAAGAGTTATATCAAATGCAAAGATTATTATTATTACTGAAGCTCATGCAAATATATTCTATTTTAATTATATGTGTTTGTGAAGAAGACGAGTGAAAATTGGTATTATGGATAATGCAATATCTATTATAATGCTTTTTTTAAAAAAACAGAAAAAATACAACAAGATTAATTGTATTTCTAAGTAATCAGGAAGAGACTTAAAAAAGGCATATACTGTAACATGTCTAGATGTCAGCATGTTTTTCATTGTGAATTTTCAAAGATATTGTGTCTGTTAATCCCATATCATCTTTGTTGTGTTGTCTTTGATTATTTGTAACCCGCATACCCATTTCTTCTCCTCCTCATCCCAGAATTAACTTCTCAATAAACTCCTGTTGTTTTTCTGAATGTTCCCATATTTATGCACTGGGCCCACACTGGTTATCTTATTGCTGCCCACAATCAAACAAATCCTGTTCATACAAGGTTACATCCCATATGTACACAGTGAAATCCTGGGTGAAATTTTGGTAGTCCTCCAGGTAAAGGAAGTGTACCTTCTGGCTGAAAAATAATAATCTAGTGAGTCAATTCTGCTCGCTTGGTACAGTGAACCTGACACCTTGTACTGATATGATACTGATTCAATCTCTTTCTGTAGATGTCTGATCATACTGATCTTTCTGATCATGTTGACCTCTGATTTATTTAATAATAATAATCCTTGCGTTTGATATAGTACTTTTCACATCTTCTAGACGTCTCAAAGCGCTTCTCATAATATATTGTAAAGTGAATTGACAGTATATTATGTGGATGAAATGCGATAGCCAATTGCACACAGCAGTGTCCCACAAGTAGTGGGGAATTGAAATGACAAATTTATTATTGGTATTTTTGAGGGATTATTATTAGGCGTGCGGCATAAAGAAACTTGCCCAATTTTTCACTCTGCCTGGAATCGAACCCAGGTTTCTCACTTGCAAGGCAAGTGCTCTAACCACTGAGCTACAGGACTCCACATTGAATCATTTAAGAGGATTCAATTCAAGATCGTCACTTCAATTGAATTCAAAGCCCTCCATGGCCTCGCCCCACCCTACCTTTGCGTCCTTGTAACCCCCTACTAACCTGTCTGCTCCCTCCACTCATTGAGCTCTGACTTTCTACATGTCCCCTGACCCACCCGCCCCACCATTGCAGGCGAGCCTTAAGCCACTCCGCTCCCAACCTTTGGAATTCAATCCCGCAATCCCTCTGCTTTGCCCCCTCCCCAGCCTCCTGCAACTTCCACCTCAAGACCCTCCTCTTCGACTGTGCCATTGGTCATCCCCCATCCCCTCCTTTCCCTCCACCATTCCCGATCCAGTTCGGGTCCGAAACTGACTGTCCAGCGCCTTGGAATGTCCTCCCAACATGAAAGGTGCTATACAAACATAATTTTGTTGTACTTATGCAGAACCACAAATTACAAGATTTCATCTGGCCCACCTGATCCTTTTCTCTACCAATCTGTGTTCCTATGTTCCTCCCTATAAACTGTAAATGTTATGCTATGTTTCTGGAAGGGAAAGACAATAATATAGCTTGTCCTGTCTGTGGATGTTTTTCAACTAGAGTCTCCAGCGCACAGCAGGCTGTGTGAACCTCGCGACCTGCAGCATGATATATGGAATTGGTGTAACTGAGATTGCATTTTCATTTGCTTATTAGAAGTGAATTCACTAACATAAGAAACATATTCACATGTTGGTCACTATCAAATCTGGGATCGCTCACTACCAAAATAAACACTACAAAATAATAATAATCCTTGTGTTTGATACAGCGCTTTTCACATCTTATCGACATCTCAAAGTGTTTCATAGAATATACTGTAAAGTGAATTGACTGTATATTTGTGGGCAAAACATGGCTGCTAATTGCACACAGCAGTGTCCCACAAACAGTCATGGATTGAAAATGACCAATTTTTATTATTGTGTTTTTTTGGGAGGGATTATTATTAGGCTTGTGGAGTAAGGAAACTTGCCCAAGGTTTCGCCCCGACCTGCCTGGATTCAAACACAGGTCTCACGCTTATAAGGTGAGTGCTCCAACCACTGAGCTACAGGAGCTCCACAAGCTACAGGAGCTCCACATCAGTGACAAAACTGTATGGCACTAATTTTATTGTCTCGGGCATCAGTGACAATACTAATAATACTAGTAAATGTTGAGTTCTGACAAAGGATTGTGGACGCAAAATATTTACTCACTTTCCTTTCTCCATAGATGCTCCTAACCTGCTGAGCTTCCCAGCCATTTGTTTCTGTTTTGTTTTCTATTTCTGCTTTATTGCAGTGAACAAACTAAAATACATGTTTTACAAACTCAAGTGTGTCATGAGTAGTGAACAGTAACAAAATTACATGTGTATAACGCCTTTCACGTTGGGAGGACATCCCGAGGCGCTGGACAATCATTGTTAAGGACCCGAGCTGGGGTCGGGATCTGGAAGGATGGAGGGGAAGGAGGGGAAAGAGGGCGGCTGACCAATGGCACAGCCGAAGAGGATGTCCTTGAGGCAGGACTTAAAGGAGGGGGAGAGATGGAGGGAATGGAGGGTGGGACTCCAAAGGTTGGGAGCAGAGTGGCTGAGGGTTTGCCTGCAAATGGTGAGGCGGGTGGGTCAGGGAACAGGTTGATTGGAAGTTAAGAGGTCTCAGAGGTAGGGTGGGGACAAACCCTACACTTTACAGTAAAAAGTGAAATGCATTGGGACATACTCAATTATTTTTAATATTCTTTCATTTCAAGACATTAACGTCTGTATTCCCTTTGCAAATCTTCCCCTCCTCCCTCGCTCTCCATAGCACACGTATATCTTGGCTCAAAATATAGGTACGAAATCTGCTTCCAATCCCGTGTAAAAGATTGCCATAATCTGTTTGTTTGGAGATACATTCAAGCGGACTTTTTCTCTCTGTGACTTATCACTGCCACCTCAAAACATAGAACTGAGATAGATAAGTCATTTCATGGGAAGTCAAAGAACCAATGATGGGACGGAGTGGTGGTGGGCATATTCCTCTACATGTTCACCACCATGGGAATGAAACAGGTCAGAACATCTTTCATTTCATAGGTGTTTCTGTTTAACACAGCTGTAACCGCCACAAAAACAGCTGCTTCACTGCTGCTGCTCATGACACTGACCTAACAATAACAACAACAACAACAAAATTACACATGTATAGCGGCTTTCACATCAGACGTCCCACGCAAAAACAACAGTCAGAGGCTGACCTTGGTCCAATGTATTGAGCTCAAATTGGTGGAAGGGGAGAGTGAGAGAGGTTCACACTAAAACACTTGAACCCACAAGTCTTGTCATTATAATAATTGCTACACATCATCTTTGTTCACTCTATGGTTAAAATATTGTGAAGCAAAAATGGTTTCAGTGCTTTGGGACTTCATCCTGACCTGAAAGGCACTATACAAGTGTAATTTTGTTGTTTTTTTGTTAAATGGGTTGGAGAAGTATTTTGCTTCCCAGCATAAACACAACTGACTTTATTTGATAGGTGAAAATCTTCCCCAAAACACTTCAATAAGAAAGTCATTATTCTGTTATTGAACATTAACAAGATACATTCACATTTTTAGACTTATTGCCTGCAATATAACATTTCATATCTATACTCAGATAGAATCAATCATTATTGGATTAACAATCCAAGCTAAGCATTCAATTTAACCCGAGGAAAGCTAAAGTTTGCATGCTGATGACCTTTCCTGTCATCACCACTGCCCTGTTCGATATCCATATCCTTTTATAAGCACGCAAGACCTAAGGAATGCTTAAATGCAGACACAGTGGAATAGACATACTGTTGGCCTCAATTAAGCAACACACATATCTAGAGACTGTCAGTCTGAAGACTGAGCATCCACTTTTAATTAAAGAGGATAAGTTTAGCAGAGAATGCCACACCGGCAACTGTCAGTATACATGATTAATTTGTGTTAAAATACCCAACAATGTCTTGTAGGAGCAGACAGCTGGTTCCACATATTTACAGATGACTTGTTATTCTTTTTCTGTTCATGTCTGCAGTCACTAACCATGACCTTGGACTTCATCCTCTAGTTTAGTATTTAAAACTATATTTCTATCGATATCATCGATCAGTTATGATGAGGTCCAATACAATGCCTCCTTTACACACTATAATAATATAATTACTAATAAAATGACAATTTATGAAGTACTGTGACCCAAAACAAAACTGTATAATAGATGTAGTCCAGACACTGAACCATATTAAATGCACTACCCAACTTTGTTGGTAAAACTGTGTGCAATTGGCTGCCACGTTTCACCGACAAATGCACACCCAATTCACTTTACAGTATATTCTGTGAAGTGCTTTGCTAGAAGACGTGAAAAGCACTATATCAAATGCAAGATTACTATTATATTTGTGAGTGAAATATCCAGTCCTTGATTGTTAATATGATTAAAGAGCTGCATATCACAACATCGATCTATACAGTGAAGAGAATTGACTGTACATTTGTGGGCGATGTTATTGCAGTGGTGGTGGCATATGGTTGCTATTTTAAACTTCTTGTTGCTCTCTATTTACACACAGAAGTTTCTCATTTCTAAAAGTCAGCTGTCTCTGCCACAGTGAACTTTTAATTGTCCAATTAACCTTTTGTTTAGCTCTACAATTGGGAATTTTATATGGAAACAAAATAAAAGTCCAACGTGTACTGAATCTGTACTGGAAAAAGAGAATCAACAAATATATCTGAAAACGGTACATCCTTTGAAAAATAATTGCATAAGTTCCAAATACACCAGTGGAGTGTAGCTATGGTTGAGGTGATTAAAGTAAAGTGAAACATGCAATGCTGCCAGTTCTCCTCTCAGCGAAACACAATACAGTAGTTTGATTGGGCCCGGTATTAATCACCAGAACGGGAAAATGTAACTGGTCCCAAATTCTATTTCTGTGATGCCTAATATTGTTTTCCTCTGTTAAAAGGTGCACACTATCAACATTTGGGGATACAATTAGCAACACATATAATCAGGCCATATGATAGAGAAATGCATTAAGTGTAGTTTAGCTGAAACTCATTGATTTACCTTCTGTGATTCTGCAAACCCCCTGAACAACATTGAGTCATTTGTTCTCTTGTGGTCTTTGCCTTTGGTTTTGAATGCAAAAAGAGCAGACTGAGTGTAAATTATGGAACTATTCCATCCATTTTAATATAATCCTCCCTACATTATAATATGTTTTTGATTCTGTTTTTTTTCTGATGTCCCCAACCACAAGAATATAATGGATGTACAGTCCAGATTCTGAACCATATTAAATGCACTGCCCAACTTTGTTGGTAAAACTGTTTTTGTGTTGGTTGTCTTGGTGACATCAGTTTCTGGAATGAAACTTAAAAAAAAACGTTTTGACCCAGTATCTCTATAAGTGCTGCATAGTTATATATAACTAGATATACCCTCTCCCACACATCCTGGATGTCAGGTGTGATTTCTCCCCGGGTTGCTCGCTGGCAGGTGTACACGCGTGCAGCTCACACGTCCGATTTCAAATGGGAGAATTGCACTGGAGATTGACAGGGTTTCATCTTTGACGCTACCCTGTCAATCAACTATCTTTTACCTTTTCACGTGCTGCACATCACACATGTCAAGCTAGTTTGGAGTCTATGAAAATTATTTATTATATATATATATTTTAAAAAAGTTGTTCCAATCTCCCAAAATGTCCAGTGGGAAGTGGAGGAAAGTTAAAAAACAAGGTTGCAATAGGCAGAAAATCGAGAAATAAAACAGGAAAGCGAGATAACAAAATAATCGAGGAAGTGAATACGTTAGTTTGATAATGAAGAATAATCTTACAAAATACTTCATTATTTTATGTGAAAATATGCTCCCTGGTTACACTCCTAAATGGCCTCACTCTAATTTTAAGATTATACTGTACTTAAAATTGTTCTAGATGCTTAAAATGTTTAAATGATGCTTACAATTGTCCTCTTGATCTAGATTCTCTACCAGAGGAAATAGTTTCTCTGTATCAACCCTATCAAATCCCTTTATCATTTTAAACACTGCCCGCCAGAGCTGTACTGAAGGACTTTCCAAATGTTACAGCCCTCAACCATCTTGTTAGCTGCTTCTGAAGTATGACATATTCATTGCTGCATGTGCAGCATTGGATGATATTTCAATTATTGCGAAGTGCGATTTATCAAATAAACCATTCCAAAGAATGGTTTATTTGATAAATCGCGAACTGCGATTTGATAAAGTGCGAACTGAAAAATGTTTCCCTGAAACGTTTGTTAAACATTCTTTTTTCCCCCACTTCTTACAAAGAGCAAATGCCAGGCCTCAGTAACAACACATGGTCACAGCGTGTTGTGGTGTCACAAAATGTGTACCATGTTTCACCCACAAATACACAACAAAATTACATTTGTATATACTGTACAGTCAATTCAATTGATAGTATATCCAATTCAATATATAGTATATTTGGCTGCCGCGTTTCACCCACAAATATAGTCGGCTTTCCTGCTCTCCTTCCCCCTACCCCGACCCCTCCCCTTCCCAGGTAGCAAGCCCATGTGGGGCCCATATGGGCATGGATCCAACCCAATTTGTCCCATATGGAGCCCATATGGACTTGCTACCTGGGTTGCCATCTTTCCCCCCTTCCTCCCCTAATCTCACTTCCATGACTGTTTGTCATATTTGTGGCGAAATGCGGCAGCCAATAATGCACGGCAGTGTCCCACAAACATTTGTGGATTGAGTGACCAAATTATATACAGTAAAAGCCCGTTTATCTGGCACCCTCAGGACCTGGCCAATGCTGGTTAAATGGCATGCCGGATATTCGGTCGAATACCGAAACCCAACACATAAAAAACTTATCAAGAAACATACCATATTAATGATAGACTAAATAATAACAGAATATTGTATGGATACTTACCAATAAAGCAATAAATATTGATTAAAGTCTATAAACTTAGCACATAATCACAAGGCAACTTCTACAATGGTGGACAGAAGAGTTTTTTTTCCTGTTAAAGCGGTTTTTCCTCTTTTTTTTCTTTCTTTCGCTCCCTCCTTCTCCCCCTCTCTCTTTCACACACACACTCACTCAGTCAGTCTGGCATCTCAATGGCTCCAAACCCAACTCCCCTCCTCTCATTTTTCATCTAAATTAATCAACTCACCCCCCCCCCCCCCCCACCCTCTTTCTCCCCTCCTCTCCCCCTCCCACTCCTCTCTCTTTCTTCCCCCACTCTTTCCCTCTCTTTCTCCCTCACCCTCTTTCTCCCTGCCTCTCTCTCCTTCTTCAACCCCATCCCCCACCAAAACCCATGATACAGTCAGGCTATGCAGGCAATATGTAGTATCCTTCAGAGAGGGAAAGAAAGGGGAAGAGATAGAAAGAAAGAGGGAGAGATAGAGAGGAAGGAAGGAGAGGGAGAGAAAGAAAAAGAGGGAGAGAGTGAAAAAGGAGAGAGGGAAAGGAAAAACCGACAGTGCCACTTTAAGAGGAAAAAATGGAAGTGCCACTACTGGCAGCATTCAGAACTAACCGTACTATACTCTTGTGCGATAATCGATTCATTAAATGCACCACCGCGATTGTGCTGGATAAGATCCGGTTATTCGAATGGGGACCTTTTTTTGAGGTGCCAGTTGTACGGAAGTTCCGGTTGATCGGGTCATGGATAAACGGGCTTTTACTGTATATATATTTTTGAGGAATTATTATCCTCGAAAAAGCGATGCGCCAATCGACTAATAACTAGGTTCCTACTTACAACAACAACACTTGCACTTATATAACAAGGGATCAGTAGCCATAAGCGGTGGAAGAAGAAGGTTTTCAGATGGGACTTGAAAAGGGAGAGAGAGAGGGTGCACTGAGTGGTGGATTGGGAAGCGATGAGGTTGGAGAGGTAGGGAGATGCCAGGGAGTGAGTGATTTGAACACTTATTGCGAGGTAAGGCTTGTGGTGTAAGGAAAGTTACACCCAACATTTTGCTCTGTCATCCAGCTAATACAACCCAGGTCCATCCTTGAGAAGTGATTGCTCTCACCGCTAAGTTACAGAATATGATACGACTATTATTATAATAACCATACCCATTATATGCTACACAATGGTGCCTTTGTCACCTCTCGACCGGACTATTCCAATACCCTCCTCGCTGTTCTCCCCTCCACCACAATCCATAAAATCCAATTCATACAAAACTCTGCCACCCACATTCTCACCCACACCAAACTTCGCTCCTGCATTACCCCAGTCCATGCCAGACTTCACTGAGTCTCTGTCCTGGAGAGGATTGATTTCAAGATCCTAACCCTTATTTTCAAATCTCTCCATTTCTCTGCACCCACCTACCTCTCTGATCTCCTCTCTCCTCAAACCAGCTCCCGTTGCCTTCACTCCACTGTGTCTGGCCTCCTCCATGTCCCCCCAAATCCTCCGCTCCACCCTCGGCAGCCATGCCTTCAGCCACTACGCCCCGTGGCTCTGAAATTCCCTTCCTCACTCCCTTCGCCTCGCCCTCTCTCTTCCTAGTTTCAGGTCTCATCTAAAGACCTTTCTCTTCAACTGCATCTTCAGTCACCTTTCTCCCCCTACCCCTGGCTCGCCCCTGGGATCCGTTATTGTGAAGCGCCCTGAGACGCTGTCCGGCGTGGAGGGTGCTATATAAATCAAAGTTATTGTTGTTGTATATATAGCCAACAAAAGTTCTGCGTACCTTGAAGAGTTTTGAAAATATATATATACTATATGTATATTGATTTTAATTAAAGGGCTCTCTGTACCTATTATATCCATTGATTATGGACTTGCACACATTGCTGAAAATATTTGTATTCCTTTGGGCTGAGATCCACATTTTATCACCATCTGCCAGCCATCCTTTATTGTGTAAGGCCTCAGCCCTGAAAGCTGAATTTGTAGAGTGATGCAATGAAGATAATCTAACATAACAGAGCGGCAGCAAACCACAGACAAAAGTTACTTTGTTCTGAAGAGTAAAAGATTTGGATTATGATCTGATAATAATTTGCACGCTATGGCCCTATAGTTTAAGGGCAGCTGGAATTATGTGAAGGCTAACACAAAGCCATAATTGCAGTTCTCTTGTTGTTTTTGTAGTCAGGTTTTTACATCCCTCCTCTTGTCAGAAAATCTGTGATGTAAATCAGTTGTAGGCAGTTCCCTCTCGGTGTCAGGAAATGCCGCAGATAACATACCTATTAAGTGATGGCAGCAACTGCTGACACCTTTTTAAATAGCTCCTGGCACAAAGACAGCACAGGGAATGACAAGTAACACACCTGTTTCCTTAGAAAACAAGCGGCAAAGCTGACACAACCCCCAGTCAGTGACAGCTGACGGATCTCAAGATAGTGAGGTAAATGGAGCACCATCACCATCACAGGAAATCACAGCCCTGTTACTTGCTCCTCTGGCAGCTCCCATGCATTGTATGAATTCATATCTGTCATGTCATTTTTAACGGACGGTCGTGCACACAGTGGGATCTTCATCATATGGTAATTAGCCCCTAAAAGTACAGAAACAAGTTGATGCTTCAAACACATCGCTGATCGCTGGTCTCCCCGACAAGAGACAAGCACATGTTTTGAGCCAAGATGGAGCAAAATCAATGAACCACTACTTGCCAGTTGATTGATAATACAATTTTGCATTGCACATTTAATGACACTTCATTTTATAGATTGGCTTGGATGTTGATAGTCCAATATGGAAAGAATATTTATCTAAGAATGAGTGGCAGACAGATTTTTTCCCTCTCTAATGTTATCGCAAGTAATTTTCTGCCTGACACTATTTCACCGAATTGCTGAGGTGTTGCTGCAGATTTGAAGATCCATACACCCTGTGTGTATCTCACCTACAGTGTTTGCAGTCAATTGCAGTCAGTATTTAGAGCAACAATCAAAATGGGTTCACATCAGGCTCAGTGGGCTTCCCACCACTAACGCTGTACTTGTCAGAAGAACAACAAGGTTTGCAATTTTAATAATGATTGAATGCTCATATTTGCATTTGTTCTTGCACATTTTAGGGAATAATAAAACAGTTAAATTATTTGCTTTGAGCTTTATAGAAAGCTATAGGATGGAATTTGAAGACAACAGTAAGTTTTACCAAAATGTTCATATGGGTCTCGGGTGCAAATTCTTGATTGTCCATCATTTTGGGATGTCCTTCCAGCCTGAAGGGTGCTACATAACTGTCATCTGTGGTTGTTGTTGTTGGCCACCCAATCAGAAGCTTAACCACATTGCTGAGGGCTTCATCCTGCAATGCCTGGTCAGGGATGAGTTAGCTGATCAAGACAACAACATCAACAACAACAAATTACACTTGTATAATAGCGCCTTTCACATCGGAAGGATGTCCCAAGGCGCTGAATGGTTAGTTTGGGACCTGAGCAGTGGGGGAGGGTCGGGGTATGAGGAAGGGGAAGGGGAAGGAGAGGAGGGAGGGGGAAGATTAGGAGAGGTAGAGTTAGGAGGACAGAGGGATTGGGCTAAACAATGGAATCTCAGATCCCAAATTAATTTGACTGAAACCCTTCCAAGTGCTGAAACATTTCACACGGGTCTAAATTGACTTTATTTTCTTGAAATTTCAGAGTGTCCAGAATTTGGCAAATTCTTAAATACAGTCTTAAATTGCAAACCAGTTTTCTGTTATTTCTTTAAGGAACTACAAAAAACTGATGTCAGATTTGAGACTGAATTCAACAATTTGCTAAATTGTGAATTATTTCACTATCTAAATAGCTACGTAAAATAAACTAAGTTTAAACTCTGAAATTCTGAAAGTTTAGACCAGGGTGGAATTTCACATCATGGAGATATGGCTCATTGGTAGCACCATCTCCTGTAAATCAGGTTCAAATCCCACATCAGGTTCAAATCCCACATATATGAACTCATATACTCTAGGCTGACAAACCAGTAGTGAGGTATGCTGTATTGTTCAATGCGCTGTCCTTTGAAGGAGATTTTAAATCAAGGTCCAAGTGAATATCAGGGTTACAGCAGCAACAACAACAACAAAATTACATTTATAGAGCGCCTTTCATGTTGGGAGAGCAGTAGTTAAAGCACTCGCCTCACAAGCAAGAGACCTGGGTTTGATTCCCAGCACAGTGAAACCCTGGGCAAGTTTCCTTACTCCACACTCCTGATAACAATCCCTCAAAAAAACAATAATAGATTAGTCATTTCAATCCACGACTGTTTGTGGGACACTGCTCCGAGGTTACAGATCTAAAATAATTTCTAAAAGAAGCAAAGGGGAGATGAGGAGAAATGTTTTCACTCAGAGAGTTGTTGGAATCTAGAATGCATCGGCCTCCACCACCTGAAAAGGTGGTGGAGGCCGATGAGATAACAACTTTCAAAAGAAAGGTAGGCATTTATTTGGGGAGGACGGGTTTGTGAGGTTATGGGGAGAGAGCTGGGGAGTGGGATTGAGTTGCTCTTTTCAAAGAGCCGGCACAGACTCGATGGGCCGAATAGCCTCCTTTTGTGCCGTAAGATTCTATGATATATGCAATTGGCTGCCGCGTCTTGCCCACAAATATACAGTCAATTCACTTTACAGTATATTCTGTGAAGTGCTGAGATGACTAGAAGACATGAAAAGACATGAAAAGACATCAAATGCAAGGATTATTATTATAATTAAAGCTACCATGAAATATTGTAAAAGACAAGAGAGTTTCCCCTGGTGGAGCTCCATGGTTAGAGCACTCGATTTACAAGCATAAGACCCATGTTCGAATCCAGCCAGGTCAGGGCCAAACCTTGAGCAAGTTTCCTTCCTCCACACACCTAACAATAATCCGTTCAAAAAATACAATAATAAAAATTGGTCATTTCAATCCATGACTGTTTGTGGGATGCTGCTGTGCGCAATTGGCTGCTGTGTTTCACCCACAAATATAGTCAATTCACTTCACAGTATATTCTGTGTAGCTTTGAGACGTTGGCAAGATGTGAAAAGCGCTACATCAAATGCAAGGATTATTATTATTATTATTATTATCACAGATAAAGCCACCTCGGATCACCACTTCATCTTCCTTAACATCTCTGCAGCCCTTCCCCCTAATCAATCCTCTACTATCACCTACCACCATTGGAAAAAAACTCCTCCCCTCTCCCTCTCTGCTGCCCTCGAGTCCTCTGAACTCCTACCCCTCTGGCCCTCACTAACTGACTTACCCTCTCTGTTCACAGTGCACGCACTCTGACTGCCGCAATCCACCTGAGCTGTTTACCCCAAATGCTCACATCCCTGTCCCCAATCCTCCACTACTCACGATCAACCAACCCTCCTCTCCCTCTGACTGCCCCGACGCCTATCCCAGCTTGACCATCCCACAGCCTCCCTCTGCTCCTCTCTTCTCATCCTCCGTCGCGCACACCGCGGCAGACGTCGTTGGCTGGCTGACAGCACCCACTCTGACTGCCCCATCACCTACTCTTGCCATAAGGTCCATCGGTCCCGTTCCCTGGAGGCCAAGCTGCCTCCCTCATCCAAATCCGTACCCTCCCTAACCCTCCTCCTCATCTCGCACAACCCCCCACCGCCAACTGTTCCCTCCACATTGGTCTGCAAAATGTCCGCTCCCTCTCCAACGAGACCCTCACCATCTATGACCTCATCATTGACAAAACCATTGACATCCTCGTCCTGACCGAAACCTGTGTTACCCCTGGTGACGGCTTCCCACAACTCCCGGCTACACTTTCCACCAAACCCCACGGCCTAATCTCCATGGTGGTGGTGTGGCTCTTATCTCCCAGTCTTGGCCTTTCCCCTTACTCCTCTGGAACCTTCCCTTCCTTCGAACACCTCACTCTCTAATACCCTTCCAGTCTCTCCCTCACAATCCTCCATGTTTATCGTCCCCCCCAAGCCTTCCCCCACTTTCCTCTCTGACATCTCCACCCTCCTGTCTTCTCTCTCTCTTTGCTCTGCTTAGGTGATTTCAACCTCCACTTCACCCCCTTCTGCTCTACGTCTGATGACTTCTCCTCCCTTCTCACCTCCCTTAACCTCTCACTCCATATCCACTCCGCCACCCACATCCATGGCCACCCCCTTGACCTGGTGATCACCTGGGGCCTCACCGCTTTGGACATCACCGACAAAGCCATCTCGGACCACCACTTCATTTCCCTTAATACTCCTTACCCCTACTCAATCCTCTACCATCACCTACCACCTGCAGAAAAAAATCTTCCCCCTCACCTTCTCTGCTGGGGCTGGATGAGCACAAATTTCTTGCAGCTGAATGTTGACAAGACGGAGGCCATACTTCTTGGCTCTCGTCAACGTCTCCATTCGCACGGCTCTCACCTCCTCCACCTTCCTGGCCTGTCCCTAAAACTCTCCCAACCTGTCCGCAACCTTGGCATCAGGTTTGACCCCCAACTGTCCTTCCTCCCCCACATCCGGTCCATTACCAGCACTGCCTTCTACCACCTACGACAGATCGCCCGTCTCCGGCAATACCTCACTTCAAAAGCCGCTGAAACCTTGGTTCATGCCTTTGTCACCTCTCGGCTGGACTATTGCAACGTCCTCCTCTCCGGTCTCCCCTCCACCACAATCCACAAAATCCAGCTAATCCAAAACTCTGCCGCCCGCATACTCACCCGCTCTAGGTTTCACTCCCCCATTACCCCAGTTCTTGCCAGACTTCACTGGCTCCCTAACCCAGAGAGGATCGACTTTAAGATCCTCACCCTTGTTTTCAAATCTCTCCACTCCTCTGCACCCCCCTATCTCTCTGATCTCCTCTCCCCCAAACCCAGCACCCACTGCCTTCGCTCCTCTGGGTCTGGCCTCCTCCACGTCCCCCAAATCCTCCGCTCCACCCTCGGCAGCCGTGCCTTTAGCCACTATGCCCCGAGACTCTGGAACTCTCTTCCTCACTCCCTTCGCCTCGCCCCCTCTCTTCCCAGTTTCAGGTCACAGCTGTTGACCTTTCTCTTTGGCCGCGCCTTTGGTCACCTTTCTGCCCCTGCCCCTGGCTCGGTCCCAGGATCCGCTATTGTGAAGCGCTCTGGGACGCCGTCCGGCGTGGAGGGCGCGATATAAATCAAAGTTGTTGTTGTTGCTGCCCTAGAGTCATCTGAACCCCTGGCCCTCACTAACTGACATACCCTCCTCGCTATCTTTTCTCCATAAATCCCTCTCCTCCATCCTCGACTCCCTTACCCTCCTCACTTCCTGAACCGCCTCTTACTCTCGTAAATCCCCCTGGTACACCAGCCGTCTCCAATCCTTCAAGTGCGAGCTGCTGAACACATCTGGACCAAATCCAAACTTACGGTCCATCGGCAGATTTGGCTGGATCACACTAAGACCTACCTCTCTGCCCTTGCCTCTGCCAAGTCCTCCTTCTACTCCAATCTTGGAGGCCAGGGTTAACCCCAGGCTCCTCTTCTCCAACAAAAAACGTCTCCTTTGTTCACCCTCCCACATCTCACCCATCCTCTCCTCCAACTGTGAGGAGATGCTGGACATCCTCAAGTCAAAAATTGAGGAGATCCATTCAGCCAACTCTATTCCGTCCTCCACTACCTCCCCACAACCTCTCCCCAGGATCCACCCCACTCCCATCCCCCATTACACACCTTTGACCCTATCTCTCCCTCCGCCCTCTCTGCTCTCATCTGAAAAATGAAACCCACTACCTATTCCTTCAACCCCATCCCCATGTCTCTCCTCATCTCCCAGCTCCACCTCCTAGCCTTCTTCCAAGTTGACATCATTAACCTCCGGCACTGTTCCCTGTTAGATAGTGTTAGCGTTCAAAGGGATTTGGGTGTCCTTGTACACCAGTCCCAAAAAGTTAGTTTGCAGGTGCAGCAACTAAGAAGGTGAACGGCATGCTAGCATTCATTTCAAAAGGTTTAGAGTACAAGAGTAGGGAAGTCTTGCTGCAACTGTATAGGGCTTTGGTGAGACCGCACCTAGAGTATTGTGTGCAGTTTTGGTCTCCTTATTTAATAAAGGACATACTTGCCTTAGAGGGGGGGCAGCGTAGATTCACTAGGTTAGTTCCTGGGATGAGGGGACTGACCTATGAGGATAGATTGAATAAACTAGGGCTGTATTCTCTAGAGTACAGAAGAATTAGGGGAGGATCTTATTGAAACATATAAGATTCTTAAAGTAGGTACTGAGGGACTGTTTCCCCTGGTAGGAGAATCTATAACCAGAGGTCGCAGTCTTAAAATTAATTAATTAATTAATTAAAAAGCCTTTTAGAACAGAGTTGAGGAAACATTTCTTCACTCAGAGGGTAATGAATTTATGGAATTCACTACCCCAGAAGGCTGTAGATGCTCAGTCCTTGAACATTTTCAAGGCTGAGACTGATAGATTTTTTAAAAATAGAGGGATATGGGGATAGGGCAGGTAATCAGAGTTAGGTGAGAAGATCAGCCATGATTTTATTGAATGGCAGAGCAGGCTCGAAGGGCCGAATGGCCTACTCCTGCTCCTAATTCTTATGTTTGTATGTTCCCACCCTTCTAAAAAACCACTCCATCTTCCTACTGCCTCTCCTCCCAGCTCAATCAGACTTGCCCTCACCTAGTTCGACTCTTACATTTCTCATTGTTTCCACTTTTGTCACCACCAATGGCTTCTCTTCCAGCCCATGCACTGTCACCAGTGACGTCCCCCAGGCCTCTGTCCTTGACCTCCTACTTTTCAACATCTACATGCTCCCCCTTGATGACATCATCTGCAGACATAGGGGTTAACTTCCACATGTATGTAATGACATTAAACTCTTTGCCTCCACCCTCAATTCTGTCAGACATCAAGTCCTGGATGAGATCTAATATTTTACAGTTTAATGTCACAAAATCAAGGCCCTCCTGATTGGCTTGCGCCAGCCTCTTCACGCATCAGGCATTTGCAGCATCAACCTCCATGGTTGCACATGCCACCTCACCAAGTAAGTCAGGAACCTAGGTGTCTTGTTCGATCCTTCACTGTCTTTCCTTCCCCCACATCCAAGCAATGACCTGCTCTGCCTTCCCTCATCTCTGTAATATTGCCCGACTCCCCCACTACCTCACCCCTCAGGTTGCTGAAGCTCTCATTCATGCCTTCATCACATCTAGGCTCGACTATCCCAATGACCTGCTCGACTACGCCAATGCCCTGTAGCTCAGTGGTTAGAGCACTCGCCTTACAAGCGAGAGATCTGGGTTCAGTTACAGGCAGGTCAGGGCGAAACTTTGGACAAGTTTCCTTACTCCACATGCCTAATAATATTCCCTCAAAAAACAATAATAAATTAGTTGTTTATTAAAACAAAATGACTGTTTGTGGGACACTGCAGTGCGTAATTGGCTGCTGCATTTCACCCACAAATACACAGTCGATTCACTTTACAGTAGATTCTGTGAAGCGCTTTGAAACGTCTAGTTGACATGAAATGCAAGCATTATTATTATTATTATTATTACGTCCCCCGACCCACCATCGGCGGGCGAGCCTTCAGTCACTCTGCCCCTAACTTCTGGAATTCCATCCAGCAATCCCTTCACCTCACCCCCTTCCTAGCCTCCTTCACATCCCTCCTCAAGTCCCTCCTTTTTGACAGTCCCATCGGTCACACCAAATCCCCTCCTTTCCCTCTATTCTCCCCAATCCCGACCCCAGCTCTGAAACATGGACTTGTCCAGTGCCTTGTCCAGTCACATCCTCCTGATGTGAAAGGCGCTATACAAATGTAATTTTGTTGGTGTTGTTGTGACCAGTGGAGCTGAGAATCACAGGATTCTCAGTCCAAGCTCAGAACAGTCAAGGAGCCCCTGGCTTCAGGAGGAAAGAGGGACAGGAGAAAACTGGCAACAAAAAGCACATATTTCACATTCAAATTCAATAGTAACATCTGAGTATTTAAAGGTTGCCATGGCGGGTTCTCAAAACAGAGAAATAGGAGTAGGTATTCAGCCCCTCAAGCCTGGTCCACCATTATGGCTGATCTGTACCTCAAGTCTAGCCCTTGACCCATATCCCGTAATGCCCTGATCTAACAAATAAAAATCTACTTTCATCTTGAAAATGTGAATGTATCCAGTCATAATCCACAGCCTTTTTGCGGGAGATAAAACCATTTCCTCCATCCTTAGTTAGCACACATACTGGATTAGCATTTAAATAAAAGCAACCAATAACTGCTCTGAAAATAAATTTTAAAAATGTTGATTAAAATAATAATAATCCCTGCATTTGATATATAGAATATATGTAAAGTGAATTGACTGTGTATATTTTGTGGGAGAAACATAGCAGCCAATTGCACACAGCAATGTCCCACTAACAGTACTGGATTGAATGTCCAAATTATTATGTTTTTGAAGGAATTATTACTCATAGAAAAGTGATCCACTATTAGATGAAGAACTGGGTTCCTACTTACTGCTAGGTATGTGCAGTAAGGAAACTTGACTAAAGTTTCGCTCTGACTGGGAACTGAATCCCAGTCCTCTCGCTTGCGAGGCGAGTGCTCTAACAACTGAGCTACAGTTCTTCACAAGATGTGATCAACCTATCTACCAAAACTTTGTTTAGCCAGCTCTCTTTCCTGTATTTTCTTTGCTTATCATACATGCAGTAAAGATGCATCAGGCAAACTACTGTAACAACTGAAGGTGAGCCCACTGAGATCAGTAACATTTTGAAAGCAGCCAAAGTGGTTCTTGAAGATGGCTGATTGTGGAGTGTGTACAATGTTGAAGACTTAAACCCAGCCTTCATGGCTGATTTGAGCATTTTGAGTGCAACAACAACAACAAAATTACTCTTGTATAGCGCCTTTCACGTCAGGAAGACATCACAAGGCGCTGGACTGTCATTGTTTCAGAGCCGAGCTGGGAACAGGGAGGGTGGAGGGAAAGGGAGAGTTTGGATTGGCCAATAGTGCAGCTGAAGAACCAGGTTTAAAATGGTTTAAATGCTATCTGTTTGTGATCACTAAAAATAAAATCTTTTTGTTTTTGATAGAACAGGGATCAGAACTATCTTGTCTCTGTTAGCCTAAACCTTGAGAACAAGAGGTCATTTATTTTCCTTTTCGTAACTATTAAATATCAGTTTACGGACTCCTGATGTGAAAGGTGCTATACAAGTGTAATTTTGTTGTTGTTGTTGTTATTTCTAAACAAAAGCTCATAACTGATCAGTATCTCGGTGATTATATTATCTTGAACAAGCTTTTATATTTTTTTCACAAAGATATCACATTTATTTTTACACGTCAAACATCTAAAAAACTAACAGTTTGCTAATGAACTAATGAAATCCCTCAGTGAGCATCAGACTTCAGTAAAAAACACACTTTTTTTTTAACCTTTTGCTATTCAACCATAAAGCTGACTTCTGTACCAGCTGTAACTTCTAATAATTCTTTCACAGTTGAAATATTTCCTATACCTAAAGCCTCGGTATTCTGTTCACAAAACCAACAAGGAAATGAATTAAATTAAGCAATAATAAATTCATGCTCCCCAGGTAAAATTTCTCCTCATATTTCAGATTAACCCCATTCACCCGACAAAAACATAGCCAACAACCACACAAAATACTTCACTTTACTGTAAATCCAGTGAGGTGCTTTGAGATGTCCTATTGACGTGCAAGGCAAATTCTATCAAATGCAAGTACTATTCTTAACCTTTATTTTGCGGATTTGAGCTAAATTTTAATGGAGTACTGTAGTACAGAATACTCAACATCTAAGTCATATACACTGTGATGATATGAAATGTAATGTGAGCCAGAAATACATAGAAGGGCAGAGGAGGGAAGGTGACATTTGCTAAGCTTTTGCCATTATCAGCTATTTTATGAACCTTAATTAGAAGAGCTCATGGGACAAGGTACACAGAGCACGGACTGAAATGTGCACTTCTGGGTCGCCTTGGGTAAACAGCCATCTGTCCAAAGCAATATTTTTTAGTTAAGACCAAGATGTTTCTAATTTAATAAATCATATTCCACTAAATGAGGATATTCCTCTCTAACTTGCCTGTGGGCAAGTTATACATTCTCCTGACATGAAAGGCGCTCTATAAATGTAATTTGGTTGTTTGTGTTGTTGTTATAAACAAACACACACTGCACCAGCAACAAATAGCTTGAGATCACCTTTCTAAACTTGTTTCTTCCGCAGCAGTCCGAATGCTCAAAATAGGATTGAAAGCTGGGTTTAAAGTTTCAACATTGTACACTCTCCACAATCAGCCGTCTTCAACAACCAATTCGGCTGCTTTCAAAACGTGTTCATGTTACAGATCTCGGTGGCTCACCTCCAGTTAGCTTCAGGTACTTTGCCTGACGCATGTATGATAAGCAAATAAATTCAATTAAGAGAGCTGGCTGAACAACACTAATGATCTGTTAGTATTATTGGTGGAACAATAGAACACTATAACTCATAAAATGACATGTCCCTATTTTATAATAGTCAGACACCATGAAACTGTTACAATCCTTTGCATAAGATAATTTGCCCTCGACTGCAGAACATCATTTAGTTTCTCTCCTTCACCACTGTTGTGTCAAGGGTTAACACCCCAGCTCATGTTACACATTTTTATACACACAGTACAGTACTTGTATTCTCTGTTTAACCAGCATTAAGATACTCATTTGACCTCTATTTCTTTGAATGTTATGCTTAATAAAGCTATATGTCACTTTAAGATACAGTTACCAGACTGGAATCCTGACTGGGGCAGGAATTGTAGTTTACGTGTCTGTCATTATGATTGACAGACACGTAAACATTTACAACATGCACTATAAACATCACTGATATATTTTAAACTCAATACAGGCAAATGAAAGGCAAATTTGATGGCTTGTGGGGTTGCGATGGGAATATATTGAAGAGCGTGGTATGGTTTTAACCCAATGTCTACCAGCACATCTGCGGCTCTACAGAGAGATGTGTAAATAGAGCAGTGAGATGCTGATGGCTAAATCCATCAGCTGTAAAAGGGAAAGACTTTTCCTGATGTTAATTCTTTTGATTTAAAAATAAATCAAAATCCCAATGATTTGAAAATAATTAGGATAATGTAACCACAGATTCAATCTATCTCTATCCTTTCCTCTACCAGGAGCAGAATGATACTTGATCCACTTAAAATGTTACCCCTCATGATATGCAATTAGACTGTAAGCTGATGGGAACATGCATCAGCTCTTCACTTTCGTCCACCTAATACAGTAATAATAATAATCTTGCATGTGATACAGCACTTTTCAGATCTTCTAGGCATCTCAAAGCGCTTCACAGAATATATTGTAACGAGAATTGACTGTATATTTTGTGGGCAAAGGAAACTTGCCCAAGGTTTTGCCTGCTGGGAATCGAACCCAGGTTTCTCGCTTGTGAGGCGAGTGCTCTAACCACGGTAAATGCTTGCCAGACAGCGATATCAATAGCAAGCTATACGCTTTAGTTGGTTAGACTCCAGCAGTTATCCCAGTGCACACTCTGGGCATCACAAGAAGCTTTACCATCTCAGTGCTGGGGATGGGACAAAAATTATCCCGAGTTCATTCTCCGGCTGGAAAATGTACATGATAGGCACTGAGTAAAAACAAGGTAATCCTGTGCTGTGACTGAAGCTCTCTGTCAAATAACTACCCAACATTCACGTCTAGAATGACATGGGTAAAGACGAGCATAAGGAATGGACGCTGAAGTACGGTCCTGTTGGTATTTGGTGGAAAACAAGATGAACTATAGGCTTCAAGACAAACTTGGAAAATAGTGGAAGAAAATTTGGTTGAATAGTAGAAGATTTTGCAGAAACAATAGTATTTTTTTAAAAAGTGACTGCATCGTATATGAACCAGGCATATAATCTGAATCCAGATCTGCACAGATAGAACAAGAACAAACTTCTTTGCATATAATACCGCAGAATGGATTAATAAATTCAAACTGAGATTGCAGAAGTGAAAGGAGGGTTTACTAAACCGATGGACCACTCAATCCAAATAAATATTAATGATACAGTTAAAATGTGTATCTTGTGCTTGTGTGATGTGGGTTTGTGCCAGCACGGCTGAAGATAAAATAATTTAACAATCCTGACAATTTTACCTGTCAAACAAAGGAATAGCAAAAACAAACTACAGAGCCATTTAACACATTAAACCACCAAAACATGTCACTATCAAATTGCAGAATTAGTATTCTTTAATAAAACATAACACAAAATACTACAGATGCTGGGAATCTGAAACAAAAACAGAAGTTGTTAGGGAAAATCAGCAGGTCAGGCAGCATCCATGGAGAAAGGAAAATGAGTCAACGTTTCAGGTCTACAACCCTTTGGGTTTTTCTTTCTCCAGGGATGCTGCCTGACCTGCTGAGTTTCCCCAGCAACTTCTGCTTTTTGTTTTAATATTCTTTAGTAGTTGAGTAGAAAAGAAAACAGATTACTCAGGAAGTGCTAAACCCAAACTTGTATTTTAATAGCTAGTACAGTATTTGTAAACCATTTTCAAATCATTACAAAGGACACAGAATCTGCAGGTTACAACAACAATTTAAAAATAAGAAGAATTATGCGATAAGATTGCATTTATATAGCACTCTTAGGATTTGGACATCAAGCTGGGGGCAAGGGAAAGGGGAATATATAGAGTTTTACAGAAACAGCCCTACTAGTTCATGATGATGATGATGATACGCCATCCTACTTTGTAACCCTCTCACACACCACTCTATTCCCTTTCCCCTTATGAGGAATGAGGAAATGAAAAAGGTTATTTTACTAGTTTGGTATTAATATTTTGGAAATGAACTACTTTGAGTCTTCAATGGGAAATTCATTCATTTCAGATATTTGTTAGAGGGTAAGTGATAGCTTTGCCTTATGGCTGAATGCTCGCTTCTATTCTGTGCTAAATATAAATACTTCCATCACTTCTTGCTGGTGTTTTTTTAACCGGCATTATTCCATTCAATTTAAATTAGGGCTTTAGTCTTAATTTCAACATAATCAAAGACAATGAATATTTAATCAGCAGAGCTTCCAGAAATTCTGTTATATTATTAGCATAATGTGCTCTGCATCTCAGCAGCGACTGAAAACATTTGATGGTAGATAAATAACTGTTTTAAATATATATCCTGGGTGTGTAAACAGAAATAATATTGCTATAACAATACTATTGTTATTGTCATTGTTAAACACTGAGCATCAAAGTGGGGATTCTCAGGGACGTTGACTCCTTTTGGAAAGGTGTTATAATAAGCATGCATTTTGACTTGTGGCGATCGAAAAAATACTAGTCCAATGCTGTTGAGTAAGTTATCTTATTCTATCTGTGACAAGATAATTTTTTTAAAAAAAGTTTATTTCAATTGCTTCTGTGATACAGATGAATAAACGTTCTGTGAGCAATATTGCATTGTGGAATTAACTGGCTCTTCCAAATTAATATATGCCCTATTACTTAGCAAGTAAATAAAAAAGGTTTCACTGGAATTGTTGTTACATATGTTGTGCATCTAATAATGATATACACTTATAACAAACTAAAATCCAAGATCATTTTATACAGTAGCTTTCTGATTGTCATATCTGTCTGCTGGAATGGCAGCATTTAAAGGACATTGCTCCATATTATCATAGAATCATAGAATCATAGAATTTTACGGCACAAAAGGAGGCCATTCGGCCCATCTAGTCTGTGCCGGCTCTTTGAAAAGAGCGATTCAATCCCACTGCCCTGCCCGCTCCCCATAGCCTAATAGACCCGTTCTCCCTAAATAAAGATCTAATTCCCTTTTAAAAGTTGTTATCGAATCAGCCTCCACCACCTTTTCAGGCAATGCATTCCAGATTCGAACAACTCGCTGAGTGAAAAAATTTCTCCTCAGCTCCCCTCTACTTCGCCTTGAAACTATTTTAAATCTGTGACCACGAGTCACAGATTCACCCACGAGTGGAAATAGTTTTTCTCTATTTGCCCTGTCGAAACCCCTCATGATCTTATAAACCTCTATTAGGTCTCCCCTCAATCTTCTCTGCTCCAGAGAGAATAACCCTAGCCTATCTAGCCTCTCCTCATAGCTGAAGTCCCTCAATCCTGGCACCATCCTAGTAAATCTTCGTTGTACCCTTTCCAATGCCTTCACATCCTTTCTGTAGTGTGGTGACCAGAATTGAACACAGTATTCCAGCTGAGGCCTCACCAAAGTCCTATAGAGGTTAGTCAGCACTTCCTGACTTTTGTACTCTATACCCCTATTTATAAAGCCTAGTATCCCATATGCCTTCTTAACAGCCTTGTCTACCTGTCCTGCCACCTTCAACGAGTCACTAACACAAATCCCCAGGTCTCTCTGTTCCTTTACACCATTTAAAATTGTACTATCTAGCCTATATTGCCTCCCTTCATTTCTTCTCCCAAAATGCATCACCTCACACTTCTCTGCATTAAACTTCATCTGCCATGTGTCTGCCCACTTTACCAATTTGTCTATATCCTCTTGCAGATGGCTACTATCCTCCTCACTGTTTACTATTCTCCCTAACTTAGTGTCATCTGCAAACTTGGAAACTGTACTCCGTACACCCAAATCCAGATCATTGATGTAGATTACAAACAGCAATGGTCCCAAAACCGATCCCTGTGGCACACCACTGCTCACTTCCCTCCAGTCTGAAAAACAGCTGCTCACTACAACTCTCTGCTTTCTGTCTCACAGCCAGTTGTGGATCCACGCTGCCACTGTCCCTTTTACGCCATGGGCCTTTAATTTCATAATAAGTCTCTCATGTGGCACTTTGTCAAATGCCTTTTGAAAGTCCATGTAAACTACATCAACTGCGCTACCATTATCCACCCATTCCGTTACCTCATCAAAAAATTCTATCAGATTTGTAAGGCAAGATTTGCCTTTAACAAATCCATGTTGACTGTCCTTTATTAGCCTATATCTTTCTAAGTGAAGATCTACCTTGTCCCTGATTATGGACTCTAGAAGTTTGCCCACTACCGACGTTAGACTGACTGGTCTGTAGTTACCAGGCTTGTCCTTCTGCCCCTTTTTATACAAGGGAGTAACATTAGCTATCCTCCAGTCCTCTGGCACGACCCCTGTGTCCAAGGAAGATTGAAAGATCGTGGCCAGAGTCCCTGCTATTTGCTCCCGTGCCTCACTTAGTAACCTAGGGTGCATCCCATCCGGACCAGGTGACTTATCCACCTTGAGCGACGTCAACCTTTTTAGCACTTCCTCTCTGGTTATAATTATTCTATCCATTTCTCCTACCCTCTCCTCTAATACCATGGCATTGGCTGTATCATTTTCTTTTGTGAAGACAGAGGCGAAGTACTCATTCAGTACATCAGCCATGCCCTCTGCCTCCACAATGAGATTTCCTCCTAGGTCCCTAATTGGCCCCACCCTCTCCTTGACCAACCTTTTACTCTTAATATGTTGGTAAAAAACCTTAGGGTTCCCCTTAATCTTACTCGCTAATTGTTTTTCATGCAGTCTCTTTGCCCCTCTAACTTCCTTTTTTAGTTCTATCCTACACTTCCTATTGCTGCCAATCCACAAGTAATGCTCCTTTTTAAAATTATTTATACTCTTACCAGAAGAACCATGAGAAGAGGAAGCCGGATTTATACCTCCTTTAAAATCTTATGGTTCAGAAATGCTCCGGATTTGTGCTCACAACCAACTTATCACCCAACCCAGGAATGTTTGAAGGCGTTTTGAATGGAAGCCAATAGATTTCTACCATCTGCATTTTTACTGCTGCAGTTCAAATACATTTTGTGACAAAACTGAGGTGGCTTTGGCAAGCCTGAACCAATTTATGATTACATGTGTGTCTCAATCTCAATTTATACTGTATTTATTTACACTAAATTGATGTGTGAGATACAGTAAACTGGCCTGTAGATTGCTAGAAGAATAACTTACGCAGGGATGTAGGGATTTCTCGTTTTGCACAATATAAATATTATGCATGAGTGACTGAGCTGCAGATATATCAAATACTGCAATTCCATACAAGAGTTATGGTCATCTCATGAAGAAAAATATTCATCCTGGACGATGGGAATCATTCAGCTTTCCATTATATCAACTTTGCAATACTTTCAAAGATTATCTTTACTATTCATTTTAAATTCAGTTTCTCAGAACATCCTCTGATCCTCCTAACTACTCAGAGAGCTGCCTCTCTCCTCTCTTCTCCAATCCTCTCTCTGTTATCACGGTTTGGAAGGAAATCACAAGTGTAATCTACAACTGTGGTCAGCATGGCTGATGAAATCCACAAAAATCATGCCGCTCATTCCCTTACAGTAACCATGACTCAATGAGCCAAAGGCACTGTGGAAAGGCTTTAGGTGTTCAGGCAATAGGAATGTAAAATAAATGTTCAATTAATTATTCACCATTGATGTGCACTTTACAACACTTCAATAATGTGCTACAGCCAGTAACAAACTCATAATGTTTAAATGTTGTCCTGACATTATTTGAAAGTGCAATTAAATTTTCTCAACCTACGTTGATTCCAAAACTAAAGCTTCCCGGCAGTGGTGAATCACTGGGGAGTCGAGCTGTGTCTAGAGATCACACTCAGCCATTTATTATGGTTGTCATTTGGCCGAGTTGGGGTGAACCTCAGTTGTGGGGATCGAGGGACGAGTGGGAAACTATTCACAGTCCCCAGCTGAATAATTCCAACTTTATCCTTGTGAAAATATGATTTATAGTTTCACATGTGTGGTATGAAATGAATGATGATGCTAGTTTGGGGAGCATTTTCCCAGTAGTTTCTGATTCATACGAGGTCTCTAATTATTTCAGAGCTTACTTTGTGAATGAATTAAAGATGCAAGGAAACAAATTATCAGTGTCATATTGTACCAATAGGATTCAAATGCAGAAACTTTGAAGAGTTATATGTATCTAGCCATCAATCCCCAGGTAAATTTGTTTATTCACTTCACGGCTGTTTGTTGGACGCGAGTGTGTGAAAATTGGTTGCTATATTTGACTACAAATACACAGTTGCAACAATTGTAAATCATGTGAAGCTCCCGATGTGAAAGGCATTATATTAAATTCATGAAATATTATTTTCATTTAATTTTTTGTTTTTCTTGTAAGGAAGAAAAGCTTGCTTACTCTTGATGTTTTTCGATCTATGTCTGCACTAAAAAAAACACTCGTGCAGCTTAGTTGCAGGACATATGTACAAAAATTGTGCTGTCAAAGACTATATTGAAGTATCAATGATGTATGCCAAATGCATTGATGTATAATAACTTTGAGATCATTTGTAAATATATTGGCACTCTGACAAAACTTTCAACAAATTCTGCTGATATTTCAATATTCTTTGACAGATGGGGAAGGATTGATGAGTTTATATAAGGTCAATTTCTGTTGAAATATGCTAATATAGTATTGCTTTAGTGTTGTATATTATTGGATAGACTGTAAAGATTTATGAGTTTTGTACAGCTGTCTTCATCTTCCCTCAATCATAAACATTGTCGGAGAAGTTTCAAAGAAACTGCAAACATTGACATGTCTCAATTAAAAGTGATAAACTGAGATTGAATGCAGACATTTAGCATCCTGATTTCTAACAATGTCAATGTACAATTTGGTTTCAAGCGATGAATATCTATAATTTTTTGGCTATTTGCATGACATTGTCTGTCATATTTACCTCCAAAATACTCCACTATTCTTTACAGTAAATCCTGTGAAGCGTTTTGCGACTTACTCCTGACTTGAAAGGCACTATATCTAATGCAATGATTAATTATAGTTTATGATATTATTGTTAGTATCATTATTAATAATAAAAAATAGCCACAATGTGTGATGCATCTTATTCTCAGAAGTGAAACAGTATATTTCAAGACTTACAGTGGCTTACACATAACTCCTTCCATACAACAACAAAATTACACTTTTAGAGCACCTTTTACATTGGGAGGACATCCCAAGGTGCTGAACAGTTAGGTCGGGACCCGAGCAGGAGGTGGGGGGGGGTGGTGTGGTCGGGGTAGGGGGAAGGAGAGTAGGAAGAGTTAGGAGGGGAGCAGAAGGCACGGTGGAAGAGGAAGGTCTTGAGACTGGCTTTGAAGGACGAAAAGGAATAGGCGAGGCGAAGGGATTGCGGGATGGACTTCCAGAGTGTGGGGGCAGAGAGGCTGAAAGCCTGGCCACTGAGGCGGGGGACGTGGAGCAAGCCAGAGCCTGCTGAACGGAGGGGACGGGCAGGCTGATAGGGAGACAGCAGGTCGAATGTCCTTGAAAGTGAGGATGAGGAGCTTAAATCGTCCCTCCGGGAGATGGGGAGCCAGTGGACATGGGTGAGGGTGGGAGTGATGTGGTCGCAGAGCCTAGTGCAGGAGAGTACACGAGCTGCAAAGTTCTGAATAATCTACAACTTGTGAAGGGAGGAGCTGGGAAGACCGACGAGGAGAGAGTTCCTGTAGTCGAGCCTTGATGTGATGAATGCATGGATGAGTGTTTCGGCAGCGTGGGGGGTGTGGTAGTGGCGGAGTCTGGCAATGTTGCGGAGGTGGTGGAGGAAGGACAGTTCATACCCACTGAAGTAATGATTCTTTCATTGGTTAGTGCTCACCCGTTGCAAAGAAGAATGTGAATGAGATCAATAAATGGCACATTTATAACATTTGGAATTCAGATCACAATAAATGCACATGCTGAATATTTGCTTTACAAATATTTCCCCCCACAATATGATGTAACACAAAATTTAGAATTTAAATTTAGAATTTACAGAACTAAGAAAGAAAATCTGTACATATGGTTTTAAATGATATTATTGGCAAAAATGCTAATGAAAATCAAAGGCCGGGTAAAATCAACTTCTGGAATTTAAAACAAGCTCATCTGCTGCCAACATTGCAGCATAGCACCCCAGGGCATTTTCGTAAGCGATATCTAAATATTCCAGTAACTGAAGCACAACACTTCCAGGAAAGCAAATCTCCCAGTCCTCCAATCAATATAAACAACATTTGTTCATTTTTCATTTCCATCTGATTAATCCTTAAACACCCAAGCCACAACATTAAACCACACCTTTGCTTCTGATAAAAACATCAGCCCAATCACACAAAATAATACGTTTTGAAAGGTGACTATTCGAATCAGAAGTAGTTGATATACAGGAAATGAATGCCTTCAAAAACACAAAAACTAGATAAGTATTTGCCTGGGAAGAGTGCTGGAGATACTAAGATATGTATAGACTGAAATGAACAAAAATTCCACTCGACATAATGCTGATGGGACTGGTGAAGTTTCCCCATTTGCAGATGTTTGACTTGGGTCTGGCAGTGCCTGAGGTTTGTGTTGTTTTGGTTTAGCCAGCAGTCTGACACATCAACTCACTGAGGGTGGCCACACCACATTGTCCTTTCCATGCCTGATAATAGCACATGGAAACTTCTGTCTGACCCCGGAGGGATGTAGTCCTCTTAACTCATTCTGGAGAGTATCTGGCTGAGGTTAGCCAGAGTCAAAGCTTCAGAACCCCAGAGCGTGTGTTGGGAGTAATACTGGATTTGTATAATCTGTCTGTACAATTTCATGATTCTATGAAATTAAGTTCCTGCTCTGATTGCCCCACTGCTAGAAATGGTACCACAGCACTTCCAGCAGCATAGAAATAGTAGTTAAAATTTTAGATATTACATTTTATAGAATTTAGATATTTAAGAATCTAGAATTTTAGATACAGTTTAATGCACTGTATTAAACAGCATGTATTCTGTTTCTGAGCCACAGCAGCTAACGGCTTGTTCATGGCTCAGTTTAGCTCCGGAAATTCATCGAGTACATTGATTTCCTTAATTAAGGGCAAGTGACCTGCAACCAAAACTAGTCAGTCAACCAGTATCCTACAGTGAGCTAAACAGAATCCTGATTTAAAAATCCTTGTTATTGATATACCATAACATAAACACACATAAAGTGAAGGACCATATATCAATCTCAAAGTAATAATAATAATCCTTGCATTTGATGTAGCGCTTTTCACGTCTTCTAGACGTCTCAAAGCGCTTCATAGAATATACTGTAATGTGAATTGACTGTATAGTTGTGGGCAAAACGCGGCAGCGAATTGCGCACAGCAGCGTCCCACAAACAGGCGTGGATTGAAATGACCAATTTTATTATTGTGATTTTTTGAGGGATTATTATTAGGTGTGTGGAGTAAGGAAACTTGTCCAAGGTTTCGCCCTGACCTGCCTGGATTCAAACACAGATCTCATGCTTATAAGGCGAGCGCTCTCACCACTGAGCTACAGAACTCCACACTTTACACAATTCACTATAAAGTTCAATAACTGCACAGTTTCTCACGGCGTCCCTCAGGGCTCTGTCCTCGGCCCCCTCCTTTTCACCCTTCAAACGCTCCCTCTGGGCGACGTCATCCGCAAACATGGGGTAAATTTCCACATGTATGCGGACGACACCTTTCTGCCTCATCCCTCAACCCCCAGACCATCGATGTTCTGACAGCATGTCTGTCCGACATCGAGTCGTGGACGAGGGACAACTTTTTGCAATTGAACGTGAGTAAGACCGAGGCCCTCCTGATTGGCTCAAGCCAGCGCCTCCGCACATCGGGCGCTGCCAACCTCAACATCCAAGGCTGTACTCTCCACCTCACAAAGCCAATCAGGAACCTCGGCATCATGTTCGATCAAAAACTTTCCTTCCTCCCCCACATCCAAGCCTTGACCGGCACCGCTTATTTCCACCTGCGCAACATTGCCAGGCTCCGCAACTATCTTACCGCCCGCGCTGCCGAAACACTCGTGCACGCGTACATCACCTCACGGCTGGACTACGGAAATTCTCTCCTAGTCGGCCTCCCCAGTTCCTCCATTCATAGGCTGCAGGCCATCCAAAACTCTGCAGCCCGTGTACTATCCCTCACCCGCCTCCGTGACCACATAACCCCCACCCTCGCCCGTCTCCACTGGCTCCCCATCCTCCAGAGGATCGAGTTCAAGATCCTCGTCCTCACCTACAAGGCCTTACACGGCCTTGCCCCGCCCTACCTAACCGATCTACTCTCCCCCTACACGCCCACCCGGACCCTCCGTTCAACAGGACTTGGCCTGCTCCAAGCCCCCCGCCCGAACCGCCCCACCATCGGAGGCCGGGCCTTCAGTTTCTCCGCTCCCACCTTATGGAATGCCATCCCTCAATCCCTCCGTTTCGTCTCTTCCCTTTTCTCTTTCAAGGCCAGTTTGAAGACTTTCCTCTTCGATCGTGCCTTTTGTTCCCCCCCGAACTCTTTTACCTCCCCTTCGTGTTTCACCCCTTCCCAAACACTCCCCTCCCAGCTAGGGTCACACGCCTCCTGTGCAGCGCCTTGGGACGTCCTCCCGACGTGAAAGGCGCTCTATTAATGTAATTTGTTGTTGTTGTTGTTGTTATTTTGTTGGCCCACATGGCAGCCAATATGTTCACAGCAATATCCCATAAACAGCCATGAAGTGAGTGACTGATATTATCTGTGTGATTTGATATTTTGTGTAAATCTGCATAACAACCCTCTTAGTCAGGTCGTCAAAATATTAGCCAGCTTAGCCATCTTGGCCAGGATTGTTTTTTTTAATAGAAATAGCAGTCAGAGATTATGAGCCAACAATGTATATAACCAGCTGATAAAATGCCATATACAGTATGTGCATCAGAGATGGTAGAAATGTTTATAACCATCAATGATTACAGCCTTGAAATGACTCTCTGCTCCCTGTTATTATGTATAAATTGCACTGTTTCCTTTCTATGTCAGAGATTTGCTGTATTTTGGTGGAGGTTTGTGTTGGCAGAGGCTGGTAGGGCAGATGTCTTTGGTGTAGGATGACGTACACATGGGCAGATTGATGACTGTGACATCACACACGCTGATCAAAACAATCCCCAGCTGTTTGAGTAGAAATCCTGCGTCCAAATCTATAAACAGTTTGTTCAATGTTACACACCTCAAACCATACCATCCGTCTCCCACTGGTTTAACTCTTCTTAAAGAAATATTCTATATAAATATACAGTATACAAGTCTGGTGTAATTCATATCAAAACCAGTTGATGGTGTTTGCATCCGTTTTGAGAATGGGATCTGTTTTGGGAACTTAAAGAGTCAAAATTTGGGACATCATGTTACCAAACTGTTCATACCAGCCTAGGGTTTATTAGGTGTATTGGTGTGGAATTGGGAATGATAGCTTTCTTATTAACAGGGAAAATTGGTCATTCAAGAGTTAGTTTTATAAAGTTAATGGGAAAGGAGAATGGGACACTTGTGTTAGTAACAAACAACACTGCGTCAGCGTGGGCTGAGCGGCTTCCATTTACATTCTATGTAAAGTGTGAGGTCAATCAGTTTTAGTGCCTATTGATTTAAGGCCTGAAACTGAGATGGAATATCCAAGATGAATGTCTCATTGGAAGTGCAGGATTTTTTTTTAGCAGCTAACGCTGATATAGCCATCAATCTAATCTCACTGTATTTCTCTGTATTAATCATTTATCTGACATCTGTAAATATTATTTATGATAGTGCATCCCAAAGAACATGTAAAATGCAACATTTGAAAGCAACGCGGTGAGATGCTGCCCGGCGTGGAGGGCACTATATAAATCAAAGTTGTTGCTATTTCTCTAAATCTTTACAGAACTTTCCAAATGCTGTGTTAATAGTGTTTCAATGTCTAATCTCAAAACTAACAACCATTATTGGTCTGACATTGGTCCATCCTGAGAGAAAGACAACAGTTTTTCCTCACATTGCAAGTGCAGCACTGCTTTCCCAATGGAAGCTTGTTAATCTCGTGTCCTGTTAATGAGCATTGATCAGGCCTGTATTACTATTAATCAAAATCATTTGGATACATGCAGTGAAGCTTCTCTTCACATGAACAGAAGCCTATGTACTGCACTGCCTTCAGCAACAAGTTGCTTTCCCTCTAACGATTGCACATTTCCTCCATTAACTCCAGATTTCAATAAGAGTGCAAAATAGACTGCAGTGTCTTCTCACGATTCTCTCCCACACAGCTCGATAATGAAGGAGAGAGTCAAGAGACGGCACTGTCAAAGTGAAGATAAGTATCTCCAGCTACCCTGTTGATAAATCAGGAATCTATTCGGAGCAGGGCAATTTTCAATAAGTTAAACTTTTATATTGAATATTTTAAATTTGCAATCTGCTGCTCGGTGATAAATCCTCCTTCCCCAGGTGACAGCTGCCGGCCCTCACACCACGCAGCAGCTAATGCATTACTTTACAGTCTCTTCTTGTTCAGGTAAACAGATATGCAAAGTGCCTTGCTGCTATTAAACAACAAATTCCGAATAAAATACTCCTTTTTGAGTCTTAATCACAAATGGTTTCAGGATATTGACCCTGCAGTAACCCTTTTACCTCTATTTTCTCTCATATTTTTCCATTTGTAGCTTCCAGTTTTCTGCCTCTGCAGTTGAGAAGGTGGGAGAATCATTAAGTCTCTGTAAATTACTGTAACCTTTAAACGAGCAAGGCTTCAGGCAATATAGTATCAAAGTGAGTCAATACTCCAGCATATTGGAAAGATGCTGAGAAGCCAAACACATATCTACAGGACATGGAGGGTTGAAAAAAGGGGAACAGCCTCTTGGCAGCGAGTTAACATCCGCCGTGACAGAGAGAGGACCAGATGCTAAAGTCAAATCCTGGCCTTTTCTTCAGTCTTAAAAAGCAGATATCATCGCAAGGTCATGGAATATCAATCAATATCCAGGGACATTGACCATCCAAACTGAGACTAGCTGCACTGTATCAACCAGATACAATATAGGACATGCAACTGCTGGGACATGAACACAGTACATTTACCCACTGAAACATAAGGCTTTTCCCCAAACAGGCGCCTGGTATAAATAATGTAACAGATCAATACATTACATTTGTGACCATTTAACATCACATGTTTGCATGCAGTGTGTCTTGTAGATCGCAATTCTCCTCATGATCAATTTTAGCCACAAGTCTGATAATATTACGGAACTATATAAAATACTACAGTATCATTAAGTTTTCATATGTCTACCTTGACTACCCCTTTAAACTTTCTTTCAAACCATTTCAAAACACTCTGAGATTCGACAGCAACAGTTAAAATCTAAACTGTAATAATAATAATGCTTTCATATAGCACCTTATCATATCTTCAAGACATCTAAAAGCGCTTCACAGAATAAACTGTAAAGTGAATTGTCTGCATATTTTTGTGGGCAAAACGTGGCAGCCAATTGCGCACAGCAGTATTTCATAAAAAGTCATGGACTGTGTGACCAATTTAGTATTTTTTTTTATTTGAAGGAATTATTACCTTTGGAAAAGCGAACTGCCCATCGACTAACAACCGGGTTCTGCTATTTGCTGCCAGAGGTGTTTGGAGTAAGGAAACTTGCCCACGGTTATGTCCTGCCAGGAACCAAACCCAGATTCCTTTCATAATTTCATCTTAAAGCTTCTGCTTGGGAGATGGATGCCCCAACACCATTTACTGAATGAGAGGTAACTCTAGCAGGAGAATAAACTGGGACAATTGTAGTGTTGGTGCAGTGAACCATCCAAACAACACACAAACCTCAAATATAAAGTGTTTGCCAAAGATAAGGAAATAACAACAACAAATACTTGGATTTATATAGCGCCCTCCACACCAAACGGTGTCTCAGAGCGCTTTCAATAACTGGAGTTTGAGATCTGGGAAGACACAGACAAAACTCCACAAAGGGCACTTCCTTGTTGTAGTGGGAAGCAGACAATAACAATATATTTTCTTTCATGTTTTTATCTGATGGTGTCCTTTCTATTTTTGTGTTCAGCTCCACTACAAGGCACTACTTTCACCATGGTGTCTGAAGCCCTCTCATATCAGTCCGGGAGAGTAACAGGACCATCTCTGTACTTGATCTGAGAGCAACAAAAGCAAAGATTTGCATTAACTGCTCTCAGAACTTGATTCATTTTTAATGTTAATCAAAAGCCAGTTAACCTGTAGATGTTGTCATTCCCAAAATATCACCTTCTGTAGTCATTTAGCACCACTTATCCAAAACAAGTTTTCCCATCCTTGTATATCACAAATGTGTGTGTGGGATATACAGGTGCCACCCTCCAACCTCTTTTTTTCTATCTCAAACTTCACGTATCCACAGTTTCCTCTCCGCGACAACCTTTGCCAACCGCGGCAGTGAATTTTGCGTATCCACGGGTTTTAACACTAACACTAGCGTTAGGCGCTAAGACCCAGTTGCAATGTCGCAATCAACCAGCCACGATGTCACTTCTCTCTTAGGATTAAGGTAAATAACATTAATTTATTGTTGTTTATATTCTTTTTGATTGTGTTATTTGAACATGTATTGTTTTTGTTAGGTTATTGTGTATTTTTTTAGTAAAAGAACAAGCAACTTATTCCCCCTATTCCCATGTTTTCCATAAGGCCTTGTATTTGCCCACCGTGGCTTTACTAACCACGGGGGATTTCAGGTACGTATCCCCTGCGTTTGGGGAGGGGTAGCTGTGTATATTTATATATGTGTGTGTGTGTAATATTTATGCAGCTTTGCTTCAGTTCAATACGATAATCAGCTATTAGTGAGGAAGTAGCTCTTATGCCAGTGGTTGAGATTGAAGACTTCATGCTGGCTAGTCCACATAGTAGCTCGGGGCGTCCTTGTGCACATTAGAAGAGTGAAAAACGCTGCTCACTTTGTGGCCTCCAAGGAACAAATAGAAATTGAGCAAAGATAGATTCCCATCTGTACAAGTGCCTCAGTAATTCAGTATCGCTTTAGCCTGTCTGTAATCCTCTTTTTGGACTTGTATTCAATTGTTATTTAATTCTTTCTATAATTTCAATCCCACTGTAACCATTTAGTTGTCATTCACAAAAACAAATGGTGGCCTATGCTTTTAAGTCTTCTTGAAACTATTTTCTCCTTTACTTATCTTAAAGACTATCCGTCTCTCAGTCATATCTGTCCCTTACAAAGATTGTCAATGTTTATCTCCTTTCGCTGCCTTCCTCAGACTAGTATAATTATCTTTTCAGATTTATCCGTCTTTCTGAAATGATATTTTAATTGTTTTTCCTGGTCCACTTGTCTTCCTCAAGGACTGTTCTAACCTGTTAGTCTTCATCTCTCTTATTTAAACATTGTTTCTAGTTGCCTTCTCTTTTCTGTTGCTTTCAAAGATGACATCAAACCTCTTCACCTCTCTCTCTAAGAATCTCTATGTATGTTTTTGCTATTTCCCACTCTCATTGTTAGCATTTTTACTGATTTATTCAATTTGCATCAAAGATGGTTCAAAAGAGATTAATACTGCTCAGTTTTCACTCACAAATTATATACATTCCTCATATAAAAGTTTCAAAATATTTTTCTCTTTAAGATTCTGTGATGCCATTTGTTTTATTGAAGTTGGTCACTTGAAGTGCTCTGAGACGGCGTCCGGCGTGGAGGGCGCTATATAAATCCAAGTTGTTGTTGTGTTGACATCACACTTTTAACATGCAATGGTGTGCTTTTGTAATACCTTTTGTGTAGGTTTCTATCAGCTCATGTTACCCACAAAAGCATGCAATTAGCCAAATGTATGTCACTGGGTTAACCTGTGCTACCCAATGATTATTGGTTATTATGATTAATGATTGTTCCAGTTTCTGTCTTTTCTTGTGATTGACTAAAGTGCAAGTTGGTCCATTTTTTCCATCAAATACACTTTGACTGATGTTTCTCCCACAATCTCTGATCCACTTGTGATGTTTTAAATACCGGAGAGCATAACAGGCAATGTTTGCTGTAAGAGGATGTGTCATTTTGTGGTATTTTCAATTGTTATAGATTTAATAAATAATATGTCAGCTTGTGTCAACTGGTGGCACTTTGGGCTCTGAGTCAGAAGGTTGTGAGATCAGGCCCCATGTTGGGATTTGGAACTCATATGAATTTAACAACAACAACAAAATTGCACTGGTATAGTGCCTTTCACGTCACTAGGACGTCCCAAGGCACTGGCACTCCAAATGTCTGGAGGTGTCTTGTTTGGGGGATGTTAAACAGCTCATGGTACTACTGTTTTTGAAAAGAGAAAGGAGATTTTCCAGCGGTTGGTGGGACAAAATAGCTGCTGTGTATGTGCCCACAAAAGACAGTCACTCCACTATGCAGTATATCCTGTGAAGTGCTTCTGGACACCCTAAGAATACATAGTTTTAAATATTTCATGTTGAGAGAGCTCCATATGCCTGTTTACCTAGCAGTAAGTAGGAACCCAGTTGTTAGTAGATTGTTTTCTGGGGGGGGAATAATTTGTTCCCCCCCCAAATTATAATAATTTCATCACTCAATCCACGACTGTTTGTTGGGCACTTCTGTGCGCAATTGGCTGCCTCGTTTCACCCACAAAATATACAGTCAAATCACTTTAGATTATACTCTGTGAAGCACTTTGAGGCATTTTGAAGACTTCTTAAGAAGCTGTATCAAATACGAGGATTATTATCATATCCTTACACTGTGAAATATGTTGTACAAAATGTAAGAATTATGTTGTTTTCACTGGCAGACAAATGACACTCTTCATGGTATCGTGAAAATAATTAGAATGACTGCTGGGGATGAACTCACAGGGGTGGTAAATATATCCTAAAAATATATCCTAAAGGTTCATCTTAATTTATTAACACTCCTAACATTCCTTTACTTTGACCCCCGGATTTATTTATTTAGCATAAATTTCCTTTTATGCTACTATGAATAGAGTGAGATTTCTTTGACAAGTGGCAAGATTAATATGTCAAGGACTAACTTGTTGAATCTTTGATTCAACAAGTTAGTCCTTGACATATTAATCTGAATCTGAAATCAGAACGCTTAATCATGTCTTCTATAAAGTACGTACCATGATGTTAGGAAATGAATGGATAATGGAGTGCTTAGTGATGAGTTAGCTACAGATGATGCCATGTGATGCGATGATGCGATGCAATAGCACAGTGATGCAATGTGGCCTGATGACCTACAATCGGATTTGCACGTTTATGGGGAGAGAGCTGGGGAGTGGGAATGAATTGCTCTTTTCAAAGAGCTGGCATAGACTCGAAGGCCTGAATGGTCTCCTTTTGTGCTGTAAGATTCTATGATTCCATGAATGTCCCCACACAGCAAGTTTTGGATTTTGTGTGAGCAGAGCCAAGGCCATGAATGAGTCAAATGATGAGTCAAAATGGGATGATCTTTTGCACATCACCGAATCACATGAGCAAAGGCTGAGCGAGCAGGCCAATGTGTAGGATTGGGATTCTATTAAATACAATTTACATTTAATAGTGCCTTTCACGTTGAGAGGACATCTCAAAGAACTTAATTATACACAGGGGAAAGCCATGTCCAATATTGTGTAATCCAAACTGAATGAAATTGCAATGTTTGTAAGCAAATCTACAACTAAATAATTTGGGTCATTTTAGTGTATAGGTTTCACCTGCACCAGTTATATAATCTAAACAGCATTAATAATAAAGGGAGATCCTACCTAACCAACCGCCAGCACTTCAACTCAGCCAATAGCTTTTCCTCTTATAGGAACAATGATTTGCTATTCATCATCTCCTGAGGGACATCCCAAGGCTCCATCCTTGGCACCCTCCTCTTCTTTATCTACATACTGCAGCAGCTTGGGACATCGTCCCAATGTGAAAGGCGTTGTATAAATGTAATTTTGTCGTGGTTGTTGTTGTTGTTCCCTCTCAGCAAAACCACATGTATGTAGACAACACACAAATCCACATCTCCAGGTCTAGATGGAACTCCCAGTCCGGTGATGTTCTGTCATCTTGTCTGACAGACATCGAGGCCTGGATGAGTGCAAATTTTCTGTAGCGGAACATTGACAAGATGGATGCCATACTCTGGCTCCTGTCAATGTCTTCTCTCCAGCGGTTCAGACTTCCTCACCTTCCTTGATCTCTCCCTAAGACTCACCAAACCCATGAACAACTTAAATGTCAGGTTGGGCTCCTAGTTATCCTTCCTACAATCTCTGTCACATCTATCTCTCTGCTTCTACCCTCAACTCCAGGACTACCACTGTCCTGACAGACTGTCTGTCAGACATCAAGTTCTTTATGAGAGCTAACTTTCTACAGTTGAATGTCAACAAGACCGAGGCCCAATCAGACTCACACCAGCGCCTTCACGCATCAGGCACTGGCAACATCAACCTCCATGGTTGCTCACTTTACCTCACCAAACCTGCAAGGAACTTAGCTGTCTTGTCCGATCCTCAACTGTCTTTCCTCCCCCACATCCAAGCCTTCCTCACCTCCGCAACATTGCCCAACTCAACCCTTACCTTACCCTCAAGGCCGCGGAAACCCTCATTCATGCCTTCAATACATCCCAGCTTGACTATGCAGGTGCCCTGTTTGTCAGCCTCCTAATTGGGGAATTGTGGAATTGTGTGTTTGTTGTTGTTGGACAGATTTGAAAGAGGTTGATTTGTAAACAACAACAGCAAAATTACACTTGAAAAGCACCTTTCACATCAGGAGGACATCCCAAGGAACTGGACAGTCATTGTTTCAGTCCCAATCTAGGGATGTGGAGGGTGGAGGGAAAGGGAGGGATTTGGAGTGGCCGATGGGACCATTGAAGAAGAGGGTCTTGAGCCAAGAGAAGGGGCGAGGCGGAATTAAACTTGGAATTAAAGGACTGAGTGAATCTACATTGTGTTTTGAATTAAATAACATTACAGACACCAATTTGATAGGGAGAATGAAGTGAACCAGCAAATTTGCACTAAATCTTTCACCATTTATAATATATTAATATCACTGCTATCTTTCAAAGATACTGTTAAACATATATTGTCCCAGTATCCTATCACTGCTAAGCTTTTTCTTAAAAAACACTCTTTCTCTTCCGTTTATGATAATAATCCTTGCTTTTGATATAGTGCCTTATCAAGTCTTTGAGACATCTCAAAATGTTTTATTGGATACACAGTAAAGTGAAATGAATGTATATTTTGTTGGCAGCAGCTACTTGCGCACACCAGTGTCCCACAAACTGTCGTGGACTGAGTGACCAAATTATTCTTATTGTTTTGAAGGGATTATTACCTCAGGAAAAGTGATTGACCAATTGACTAACTTACTACTTAGTAAACAGAGGCATGTGGAGTAAGGAAGCTTGCCGAGCATTTCGCCCTAGCCGGGAATCAAACCCAGATCCTCTTGCTTGGGAGGTGAATGCTCTAACCGTTAAGCTACAGGACTCCATGAATCTTTTGAGGAACTTCCATTTTGTTTGGGATGTTGCATAGATTTTCTGCTTTCATTCTAAGACCAGTATAGTGGACCCCACTGTGAACCTCTTGCTAAGATTGGCTTCTCGTTGTTCGTAACTAACCCTATGTTTTCTTCAAACTTACTACGTATTCTATCATTGATGTTTGATTCTAAAGGCTGTTGTGAACCTCAAAGCAGAATATTGTCTGACTCTTTGAACACTCTTTTGCAAATCTGAAAACAATATTCACCACATTTTGACACAAGAGTAACCAAGCAAGATAGGAAATTGAGATTAAGAATAAAAATTATAATGAAAATAATCCTTGAAGGCTTTTAGTATCACTGCATCATGATGAAAATAATACATTCCAACACGTCTTTGTCTCTTGAGTGAAATTCAAACAAAGGCTTATTCTTTCTGTTCTGTAGTTTGCTCTTTACTGACAACAAATGGTTGTGACATTTGCTGCTGTGTTCACAGAATGTCATGTTTGAAAAAGAAAATAGCAATGAAAATATGAAATCCCTGTTGGCCAAGCAACAATAAGCATTAATGAAACCATATACTGTATATATTTGTTGGAGCTCTATCTTGACGGCACCTAGGAATTAGCTCAAATTCATTTGTGAATCTAATTAACTCTGATTTGAATTTATTCTGAAAAAGCTTTCACTCAGTCCATATGACTCGATGTTGATGTCACTGTGAATGTCTCTTTGGGCAGACAAGACAATTCATGTAATTTAGAATCTTTTCTGGAGGGATACCAATGGCATAGTGTCAAAATGTTCTTGAATATATTTTAATAAGTGTAAGAATGACTATAAGTTAGTTGTTTTTCACACATTATAGTACCCATCCAATTAGTCTGAACTGAAGTGTGATCTAACGATTATGTATTCAAGTTGTTCATTTTCATAACTGCTATTCATCCAGTTATTACTTTAGTGGGGAACAGATAGGTCTATGCATCTGAAGTGACTACATTTTTCCTGTGTTGCATTCCAATGTCAGACTTTCATTACAATTTGGGCTTAGAAGCAAATTCATATCATTTAGTGCAAACGAGAAAATGAATTTGAAGACAAATTGATTGGAATATTCAGTCCAAAAATCAACAGATGGCAATAAAATGGGGCTAGCTCTTGCCAATTACCTTTACAGTATCTCCTATTTCTGTGCTACCTGCATATTTATCCTTGTGGAAACGGAAATTATAAAACGATCTAATTCACAACTATGATTTTGAACTCTATTTTTGCAGCCCAGTCTCCACTCCATTGCTGGTATGTCATTGTCAGAACTGCTATCCTTCAGATGAGATATTAAACTGAGTTTTAGGAGGATGTTAAAGAACCCATGACACTATTCATAAGAGAGAAGAGTTTCTCCCTGTGGCCAAGCCACAGTCCATCAAAACATGAAATTGGTCATTCATCAACTGGCTATTTGTGGGACACTGTTATGTACAAATTGATGCTATACTTGCCTATAAATACTTCACCAAAGAGTAAATATATAAAGAGCTATGAGACATTTAGATGCTATACAAAATGCAGATTATGATTATTTTAATAAAGTTCTACCATTTTGATTTTAATTGGATGCTGTAACTCAGTACACGAGATGATGCCATAGATCCTGTAATAAAATCACATTAGCACAGAAGGTGGCTATTTAGCCCATAGAAGCCAATGCTGGAAGCAGCTTGTCCATCGCAGGTAATTACACTAATTCCAACTTCCCCTCCACACCCCTCCGTATTGCTTCTCTTCGTAAGGGTATCCAATTCCCTTTTATATATTTAACTAGAAAATACACATTGGCTACACTTTACAGTAAAATCTTGTGGAGTGCTTTAGGACATTCCCCTGTTGTGAAAGGCACAATATGAAATGCAAAGATTGTTGTTATTGCAAATGTGTCTTTGGTCCTAGGTTCAACAGCTACTTGAAGCAAAGTATTCCACGTTTAATAACTTTGTGCGAAAACAGTTCTTCTAACCTTGTTTTAACTCTTACGCTGATGTTCCTGAGTTGTTTCCTCCTCGTTACCAATTTACCAATCAGCAGGAATAATATTTCATCATTTATCCACTTGAAACCTTTTAGGATTTTGATGACCGCTATTTAATCTCCTCTTAACCTTCCCCGTTACAACCCCAAATTTTCAAGCCAATCCTTATAATCCCGGAGGGTTATAAGGTTATCAACCCTGGTATCTATTGCTACGAAGCAACACTATAGTTAGTATGTTTGTATGTTTTACTAAAATATCCTGTTATAATGCTCTTTGTGCGCTAGGTTTTTGTTTACTTTTGTTTGTTTCCATGACTGAACCTTGATTGTCAATTCATGTATGTGAAGGGTAAGTGCTGCTATTTCAGTGAGGTTTCCAGTTTGATTGGGCTGCACACATTTAACAGCTGCAACTCGATCAAACAAGGTTCAGCAGCTCATCAGCTATTTTTGTTTCTACAATGAAGCAGGAGGAAGCTTTTCTGACAATTCAGTGCAATTTAAAAAGGGAACTTCCAGCAATTTGGAAGGAAATGATTGCATACAAACTGGTCTAATGTCTCCCAAACCATGTCAGAGTGCAATTCTCCAGCACATGCCTTGTCAATCATCCCAGAGGCTGAGGCCTGTTAGAGGCTTCAGTTTTTATGTAATCAATCCTTTTTTTCCAGTGAAAAATTAAATAATCTTTATTTCTGTTTGTTTGCTGAAAATTGCTGGATGAAATAATTATTTTGTACCATTTTATTCAATTGTATCTCGGCAGATGGATATTACTATGCAAAGTTACGTATTTTAAGAGAGGATTCCTTCAGCATTCAAATGATCTTTATTACTCTGTGTTTGTGTAACAGGAGCAATATACAAGTAATGAGAAACTAGTTGGATATCAGTCAATAGCATTCTGCTGACCTTGAGAAATGTCTGTGCCTTGAGAACTTAAATGCTTATCATTAGGCAAGCCCACAACTCAGCATTCAGACTATGGGACTCAACAGTTCCATAATGATGGCAAGATAAGTCTATTTAGCCCTTCTAAATTACCTTCAGCATTTCAAGATGTTCAAGATGTGCTACCATCCAGGTGGCATGCCATGTGGTACCCTGTTTGGATGCAGCCTCACCATTGCTCAAGCAGTTGCCTGAGGCTGAATAAAATAGACAGAAGGAAATATACAGGCAGGACGCACATGCACAAACTTCTTCATGTAGTGTCTTTCCAATTATTCAGATGCATGTGTTTAACCAGATGGTCGTATATGATATTAGCAGAAGGCACACACAAGACATAAATGTGTTTAAACAGAGAAATATTATTACTCTGTGGTTGTGAAGAGTATTGTTTACTGTAATGTGGAACTTTAAAAAATATATTAAATAAATTTCTTTCTGGCAGATTGAATTCAATGTGGGGAAGTGTGAGGTCATCCATTAATGGATCCACAAATAGCAAAACCAAATGTTTTCTAAATGGGGAGAAACTAAGAACAGTGGAGGAGCAGAGGGATGGGTGTGTCATGTATTGCAAATCACTAAAAACAAACTCAAGATACAAAATGTTATAAAAAAAGCTAATGGGATGTTGGCCTTTATCTGAAGGAGCTGAAATATACAGGAGAGGAAATGATGCTTCAATACACAGAGCGTTGGTCAGGCCCCATCTGGAGACTGTGTTCAGTGTTGGGCACCAACCTCAGGAAGGATATATTGTCCCTGGAGAGGGTACAGTGCAGATTCACCAGAATAACACCAGGGTTTAAAGGGTTAAATTATGAGGACAGGTTCAATAAACTTGGTCTCTATTCCCTGAAGATTAGCAGGTTGAGGGATGATCTGATTGAGGTGTTTAAAATAATGAAGGGATTTGATAGGGGAGCTACAGAGAGACTATTTCCTCTGGTGGGGGAATCCAGAACAAGGGACATCATCTTAACATTAGAGTTAGGCCATTTAAGAGTGAAATTAAGAGGCAGTTTTTCACCCAAAGGTTTGTGGGAATTTGGACCTCTCTCCCCCAAAAGGCTGTGGATGCTGGATCCATTCACATCTTCAACACAGGAGTAGATAGATATTTGTTAGGTCAGGGGATCAAGGGATACGGGGTAAGGACAGGTAACTAGACTTGAGGTACAGATCAGTGGAACAGGTTTGAGGGACTGAATAGCTGACTCCTGTTCCTATGTTTTTAAATAGATAAGTAAAGAATAGTAGAAAAGGGTGGGAGAGGCTGCATTAGAGAAATACAATGAAGGACAAATGTACTTTTATATGTCTCACGTGTGTCTGCATTCACGTTTGCATATGCAATTATTATAGAAGGCAATTTGGCTGTAACAGCATAAAGATTAGTTCTTGATTAACAGGCAGTGGAAAATTTCTTTCTGCCCATCTACCCAATCAGCAGCTGATTATCTAGCCATTGCCGGTGTCCGATTGGTAATAAAATGGATTAAAACAGCACATTGCTGAACTTGATACCCTCACCATTGCTTTAATAATGAATAATATGTTTTACAGGAAAGGTAGTGAAAAAATGTTTCCCAACGGTATTTCAGTGTACTAATCTTAGGGAGTGTTACAAACCAGTTTGCTGGACTCTTAAGAAACTGTTTTCTGCTTTAATGAGATGCCTGTAGAGCATGGGTATTCTAGAAACATGAGAGCAAAGGGCTAAAGGGCCTTTGTCTGTACTCAGTTATGATCGTGTTCATTTTTATACAATTTCCTTATACTGTACAGTATTCATTGTACCAGCGCCTTGGGACGTCCTCCCAACATGAAAGGCGCTCTACAAGTGTAATTTTGTTGTTGATTTTGTTGTTGTTACCCTTTTCTCTGGAAAATAGTTATTCCAAAGCATTTTGGTTGAGGTAAATTCTGGGTTTGTAAGTCTGTTTCTCTGTTAAAAGTGTAAACTTTGGATTGTTACCATAGGATGCAAGGACTGTATTGAATCAATCAGCATAAGAATCCATGATAGTAACTGAAAGATAAAACATATTTAATGCACAAGAGCTTTCACATTAATGTCCATAGTGCCTCATTATGACTGAACCTTTTAGGGATGATACATATTCAAGGCTTGTCTATAAAGCCAGATAAAGCTATATTGTGCATCTTGACAGCATATTATTCACTTAGATATTTAGTAATTGTTTTTTGGAACTTCAGCGCCTTGGCATGTCCTCCCAACGTGAAAGGTGCTCTAGAAAAGTAATTTTATTGTTGTATACCCACTTGATTGGATACACAAGTCAAGTGCAGAACAGTTGAAAGCTGATCTCACAGCCTGGTGACCGTAATTAACTTCAAACTAAAATTCCTGGGTATTGTTTAGTCACCTACCAAAGAATTTACAGAAGAATATAGTCTTCAGCCTAAATAAAACTGACCTAATCACAAAAAGAACAATAAGAGAATTGCATACAAAGACACTGTTACTACACTTACTCCTTTTTTTGTTGAAATGTTTCTTGCGGGATAGTGGAATGGAGATCCAAAGGTTGGGGGCTGAAGGCTGAAGCCCTGGCTGCGGATGATGGGGTGGGTTGGGCTGGGGACCAGAGTGTGCTCAGCGGCATGGATGCGCAATCAGGGTAGGCAGTGCCTAACTTATCAAAATAAAAACTTTAAATTGTAGATGATTATTTAATCTTTTATATTTTTACAATCCACATTTTACATAATGCAAATGATTTTTAGTGGAAACTACCAAAATTATTTAACTGTGATTTTATATGCCTAATTTAAAGCAACAGAAAGGCAGGGAGACGCCGTGCCTTTTTTACCCATTGAGTTGAATGTAGTTCCGATGCTCATGCGCGTTCCTTTCTCGGTGTCTCGGTAACGGGTGAAATAGGCACAAACTACCGCTGCCTTTCCTCTTTCTATCCATTGTGATCAGATCACATTGAAACACCATCTCTGCGCGTGCCTATTTGCAGAGAAAATGACTGGGAAAAAGCCAGAGTCTGTCTCTGTTGTGTTATCACTAACAATGTCATAAAGCCACACCCACAAAAGTGCCTAACCTGTCATTTGACCCACTGCATGTCACTGCTCAGTGGAGGGAATGGACAGGATGATAGAGGGTCAACAGGTAGGAGGGGACAAGGAGGCCTTGAAGGCCAGGATGAGGATTTTGAACTCTATCCTCTGTGTGATGGGGAGCCAGTGAAGCTGGGAGAGGTTAGGGGGGGAGGAGGGGTTGATAGGATCATGGAGCCTGGTGCGGGAGAGGATCCAAGCTGAGGAGTTCAGATGATCTGCTGCTTGTGGAATTGAATCCATATCCCTATGGAATGCCATCCCTCAATCCCTCCGTTTCGTTTCTTCCCTTTCCTCTTTCAAGGCCGGTTTGAAGACTTTCCTCTTCGATCGTGCCTTTTGTTCCCCCCCGAACTCTTTTACCTCCCCTTCGTGTTTCACCCCTTCCCGAACACTCCCCTTCCAGCTCGGGTCACACGCCTCCTGTGCAGCGCCTTGGGACGTCCTCCCGACGTGAAAGGCGCTCTATAAATGTAATTTGTTGTTGTTGTTGTTGTTAATTTGTTGTTGTTGTGGACAGCCAGCCACCAAGGAGTGAGTTTTCAGATCACAAAAATAACCCCAGTAACTGGCAGAATAACCCCAGTAACTGGCAGAATTTTTAAAACAATCTGTTAACTTTGGGTTTTACTTTCTTAATTACCAATTTGTTCTTAAATTTGAATATCTCAAACAATAATTAATGACTATTTGTCTAACCAATCAAACATGGATTTTACTGATCCCTTTGCCAATCTGAAATACAAATATGGATTTATCCAAATAGGCGGGTGCATTGCTTACACACAGCTGGGGCTTTAAATTTTATTCACTAAGTACAAAACTACAACAATATGAAGGTCGAAAAAGTGGGATGCATGATATGGAGGCACTGTGGAATGCGAATGATATGTTATGTGGTGATGTTATGTTATGTAGTGATGTGAGACGCCGTCCAGCGTGTAGGGTGCTATATAAATCGAAGTTGTTGTTGTTGTGTTATCACTAACAAAATACAGTCACTAAACTGTATAAGGAAATCCTGTGAAACGCCTTGAGACATGAGAGAAGTGCCAAGCTAAATCATATGCAAGGATTATTATGATTATTATCAGAACAAGTTAGATGGGGATTATATTCCATTCATTACGTTATTCTGATTACATCACGTGTTAAAGTAAGCAATTAAACTCAAAATAAATTAAATGCAATTTTTTTCTCCTTGACAAAAGTTGTTTGACTCCTTTTCCTTGGCTAGAGTTCCACATGTGTGGATTATGAACTGATTCTGGTTGGACTTCATTTCAGCTCATTGCAACATCATATGAACATCACAGTCTCACTTTTCCCTCTCACACAGCATCAGTTGTCAGGTCATATCCATTAATACGCACCTTTAACAGAGAGCACATCAACAACAACAAAATTACATTTCTAGAACGCCTTTCACGTCTCGAGGATGTCCCAAGACGCTGAATAATCAGGTCGGGACCCGAGCAGGTCGGACTAGGGGGAAGGGGAAGGAGAGGGAGAAGAGTTACAACAACAACAACTTCGATTTATATAGTGCCCTCCACTCCGGACAGTGTCTCAGAGCGCTTCAATTAGGAGGAGAGAGGGGAGCATCAATGCAGTAGAAGGATACCAACTTCAGTCATTCACCAAAAACAACTGAGATTTTACTCTACATATTACCAAATTAAATGAAATTAATATTTTTATGCCAATATTCTTTCTGTTCTTTGATTTACTTCTACTATCCATTGTGAGATTAAATGGTTTGCAAATCACCAGCAAACAATACAGTTCACACATTTACAATGAACAGTAGTTACAAACAGCTTCACATCCTAAGATTGAAACTTAGCACGTTATTCCTTCAGAGGTACATTAAAAGTAACCGAATAGTTTGACAGTTTCAAACAATTGCTAATGGTGAGACTTTAGCCGCCACCAGAAGGTCACAGTGATCTCAGCTGAAAGACTATCGATCTCTCAACCAAACGGTTCGGTTAACCAAATGACAGTTAAACATTTTTATTGACTTTCAGCACGGCAACCACAAATAACAATACCTGGGGAGTAACCAGAACTTCACCATAATATCCCGATATTATTGAAATTTATATTCTTATCTTACTCAAATTACTTCATTTCAGCTCATTGCCAAATGGAACAGAAGGTCAGAGACTGCAAGAGCACTCACAAAAGCAGGCGTGGAATCAAGACTTGACTATGGAGTCTCCAATCAACCCTTTCCTTCCAAAACCACCATTACAGCCAGCTAAGATTTCTTATCTTTAGTGAGAGATAATGAGTGAGAAGTTAATTATTCACCTCACCCCCTTCCGAGCCTCCTTCATATCCCTCCTCAAGACCCTCCTCTTTGATTGACAGTCCCATCGGTCACCCCAAATCCCCTCCTTTCCCTCTATTCTCCCCAATCCCGACCTCCAGCTCTGAAACATGGACTTGTCCAGCACCTTGGAACGTCCTCCTAACACGAAAGGCGCTATTCAAGTGTTGTTGTTGCTGCGCTTTGCTTCAACCACCGCTTCTGGTGATGAGTTCCATATTGTCACCACCACAGAGCAGAAGTTTCTGCTAAACTCCCTATTAGATTTACTGCCTAATATTTATGTCCTCTTGTTCTGGACTCACCATCAACAACAGCAACTTGCATTTATATAGCACCCTTCACACAAGGTAGCATCCTGATGTGCTTTATAACAACAACAACAAATTCCACTTGTAACAGCGCCCTTCAGGCCGGAAGGATTTCCCAGGGTGTTGGACAATTAGGGGTTTTGGACGTGAGCTGGTAGTTGGGGTTAGAAGGGGAGGAGGGCAGGAGGATGGGGGTGAAAAGATAGCCAAAGGCACAATCGAAGTCTTCAGATGGGATTTAAAGGAGGCAAAAGAGGGGGTGAAGTTGAGGGATTGCGGGATAGAGTTCCAGAGTGTGGGGCAGAAAAATTGAATAATGGGGCAGGAAGTGTGGGGGATCTGAAGCAGCCTGTGGCCGCCGAGCGGAGGGAGGGGACAAGCTGATACGGGATTCTGAGATTGGCGATGTAGGAGAACAACAACTCCAAATTACATTTGTACAGCACATTTCATGTCAGGAGGAAGAATGAGCATTTTGTACTCAATTCTCTGAGGAAAGGAGGCAGTGAAGCCGGTAAAGAACTAAGGTGATAGGTTCCCAGAGACTGGAGAGGGAGAGGACACCAACTGTCCTATTCTGAATGTTCTGTGTTCTGAATGATCTGCAGTTTGTGGAGGGAAGCGTTGGGAAGTCCAGTAAGTGGGCAGTTGGAATAACAACAACAAAATTACACTTGTACAGCGCTTTTCACATCAGGGGGACGTCCCAAGGCGTTGGACAGTCACCGTGCCAGAGACTGACACTGAGCCAGGGGTGAAGGAGGGGGAGGTGTCCATAAGCCCAATCAAAAAGGAAGATCTTTCGGTGGGATTTGAATGTGGGATGGAGAGAGCAAGGCAGCGGGATTGAGGAAGAGAGTTGCAGAGTTTGGGGGTGTAGTGGCTGAAGGCACGGCCACTGACGGTGGAGGGGACGAGGGACGAACAGGAGGCCAGAGCCACCCGAGCGGAGACAACAGGTGGTGGATTGGGGTGAACGCAGGTCAGACAGGTAGGAAGGCAATTAAGTGATTTTAAGATTAGTGAAAGGAACTTGAAGTGGTTGGGGCTAAGACACTGATAATTAATAAACGGCTTGTAATGGGAGGGATTTGTTAAATATATTGCATAACTGAATTCATCTGTAGATTTTTTTTGGGTGTGTGGTTTCTTTAAAACACCAAAATTCCAATAAAATGAAAATAGGGTTAATTTACAACTGACAGACATCACCTGTTCTGTTAGATTATGTCACAGGTACAGAGTGAAAATGAAAGGATATACAGTACATAGAAAAAGCCTGGCATTTGAAAGCAAAATAACTAATGGGTGGTTAAAATATGTGGGAAACACTATATGCACAATACAGATTCAACGACACTCTGGGTCATTTTGGCGCTCATCTATTATGCAGCTTCTAATGACTGCAAAATGGGCCAAATAATGTTCCTGCCAAATAGTTGGTAAATAAATTTCTACTGGGAGGATAAACAGCAAGTACTGCTTGTTCATTTTTAGTTGAAATAAGACCAAGCTTTACACAGATGTGTTGGGACTATGTAGATGCTTGAGATGACGCATTTTTCAAATAAGGAAACCAATGTTCAATGATAAAACCTCTATAGTTTTGAGAAGATCTGATGAAGTAGTTTTAACAGGAGGGAATGGTTAGTATTGATTGGCAAACAATGTCAAACTGGAAATCCAATGCTTGCAAAGGAGCATAAAAATAGACTTGATAAAAGCTTTGTTAATGAAGCTAACTTTATTGTCAATAATAATAGCTTGCTTTTATGTAGTTCTTCCAATGTTAAATTAAATGTGTCAAAGTGCCTTACAAAATAACAGAATAGAGATGAAATTAACTACATAGAAAGTTTTTTTTGTATAGATAAACATGCCAGTTAATCTGCTAGTTTGTGTTGAAAGAAAATGTAACTGACTATTGTCCCAAGAGGTTTGAGTTTTAATAATAATAATCCTTGCATTTGATATAGCGCTTTTTACATCTTATCGACCTCTCAAAGCGCTTCACAGAATATACTGTAAAGTGAATTGATTGTATATTTGTGAGTGAAACACGGCAGCCAATTTCGCACAGCAGTGTCCCCACAAACAGTCGTGGATTGACATTTTTTGATTATTATTGTATTTATTTTTTGAACGGATTATTATGGAGTAAGGAAACTTGTCCACGGTTTCACCCTGATCTGCCTAAATTTGAACACAGGTCTCACGCATGTAAGGCTCTAACCACAGAGCTACAGTAGCTCCACTATTAATACACTATTCCTTGCACGAAAATCACTCAGCCATATAAATATTCTAAACAATTCATTGAATATGTTTTTACTCATTTTTAAAGAAGAATGAGGACCAAATGCTCTTGTAGCTTTAGACCAGCATCTCAGAGCTAGCACACAATGTGCCTTACTTCGCATTCATTTAATATATGCATTACATTTCAAGAAGTATGTAAAACAGAGAAATATTGCACATACATGCAGTTCCCACAATGCAAATAGTAATACAATACTGTACTATAAAATGATTGAGTTTTGACCTTTGTATACAACTAGCCAGGTAAACTTTCTTTAATGTCACTCCAAGCTGAACTGCCAGTTAATGGAACACTATTGATAAAACACCATCAAGGATCTGCAAAGTAACAGCTGTTAAAACACCACTTCCTATCATTATCCTAATTATATCCTTTTCACTGAATTTGCATATTTTATCGCTACCCTTTATTATTAGCAGCTCTGTAATTATTCTAGTTATACTTTCAAAGAAACCTGCAGATCAATTAAGCAGTGCTCTATTTTCTACGTCGCTCTGCAAAAGCCAGCAATTTTATACACATGTGCATGAATAAATAAAATGGAGTATGTTAATGAACAGGGCAATAATGCTAATTGTTCTTATAAATGCAAACTGACTGAAATAATTGTAACATTATTCAGAAATATTGCTAATTCCATTAAACCATAGAGGCTATTAGCTGTTATGTTAAAGTATATATCTCTAACAAACAAAGAAATCTATTCCATTCCGCAATACCTTGCAAAATAATATTTCTCATTATCTGCATTGCTGTAAAAACGCCCCCTTCATGTCACCTGATCATGTCTTTGAGAAGTCTCAAAGCAATTCACAAAATATACTATACTGGGGGGTGGGGGGTGGAAAGTGGCAGCCAATTGCACACAGCAGTGTCCCACAAACAGTCATGGACTGAGTGACCAAATTATTATCATTTTTTGAAGGGATTATTTATTACGCCTGGAAAAAACATATATGACAACAACAACTTGCATTTATATAACACCCTTCACGTGGGGCAGCGTCCCTGCTTTACATCATTTCTTTGTGTAACATATTTTTGACCTGATGGTGTTCACATTCACTTCGTTACAAATGGCATAAAAATAGTCCTCAGCATTGATTAGTTTTCAATAGTTTGATGTATTTTGCCTTAAATATCTTTAGGTACAGTATTGCCATTCAGTTCTAACAGAACAATTGCCCTCCTCACCCTTGCTACCATCTCATTGGCGATTGTTTGGGGAGAGTGGGAGTGAGACTAAATAAAGATGGCGTAAATAAAACAAATAGCCACACTATAGAAAACTGAATCCAAGAATAATGTTATTCATTTGTAAGCCGTGCCAGGGAACATTGGCAGGGTTCTTGATGCTGGGAAATCACAGCCAGATGTGATTCTCCTCATCTAATAGAAGGGTGTATAGGAAGCAGTAAGCAGCGGGTGGAAACTCATGCAGAGTATAAACACTGGCACAGACTAGTTTGGCCAAATGGCCCGTTTTCATATACAGTAAAGCAAGATATGCAAACCTTGCAGCAAGATGCATAGAGCACCTTTCACATCGGCGGGTCAGAGAGGCAGCAGGGGGCGTAGAGGGCCTTGAAAGTGAGGAAGAGGATCTTAAATTTGATTCTCTGAGGAATGGGGAGCCAGTGGAGCCGGGCGAGGTTGGCGGTGATGGGGGTCATGGAGTCTGGTGCGGGAGAGGTCACGAGCTGCAGAGCTTTGGACGATCTGCAGCTTCTGGAGGGAAGGACTGAGGAGGCAGACAAGGGAGGGAGTTGCCTTGTAGTTGAGCTTTGAGGTGACAAATGCATGTGAGGGTTTTGGCTGCCTGAGGGGTGAGGCAGTGGCGAGCTGGGCACGGTTGTGGAGGTGGTGGAAGGCAGTGCAGGTCATGGCAATTGAATTACAGCAGTTGCTTAATCCTTGCATTTTGATATAGCACCTTACCATGTCTTCAAGACGTCTCAAAGAGCTTCATAGAATATACAGTAAAGTGACAGGAATTATTAAATGAGGGCACTGCCATGGCCCCCATCACCTTCCATGGCAACCCATTCCCACTTGTTTAATACCGTCTTGTTGACTAGTGAGAGTGAGAGTAATTATTCACATGTTACAGGCTATCATAAAGCAAGGATGCCTTTCCCAAATGTACCACTTTATGAAATATTGAGGATATATTCCATGTTGTAAAAGAATATATGAAATCAATTACTCAATATTTTTCTCTATAACTCAGAAGGCCAACGTCCCATGGATAAGTATGTCAGAGGCAGACTTGGTCCGATAAAACAGAAAATACAGCAAAAGCCCGTTTATCTGGCACCCTCGGGACCTGGCCAATCGCAGTTAAAGCACCTGCATTTAAGCGCCGGACATTCGGCCGAAAATGAAAAAAAAAAACGTTTTAATGCATTTTTCCAGATACATTCTGGTTAATCGAATGCGGACATTTTTTTTTGCGATGCCGGTTATAGGGAAGTTACGGTCAATTGGGTGCCAGATAAACGGGCTTTTACTTGTATATCAGGACTTATTTACTCTAATTAACCCCAATTAATTAAAATTAAAATCTGAAAGTTTAGCTAATTCAAATGACTTTCTGAAATAACTTCAAATCAGGAGTCATTACAAATCTCGGACAGCATATTTATTATTGTTTATATAGAGAACAGAAGAACAGAAATATGCTATTAGATCTCATTTGTATATGGAATTTGGGATGATTATAGATAATGTTTTCCTCTATAAATCCAAAACATAAGTGCCTGGTACACAGGACAAGTACCATGGTGTTATTGATAGTGTCATGCTCAAAAAACTATTGAGATGATTTTATAGTGATTGTAATAGGCATGCCTGAATTAGGATTATATTACTGTACCTCAATAGTTGCAAAAGTCACGATTGATATTTACAGATAATGTATATTTTAAAGGTATATTTTAAACTAAATGCTTATTATTTTTTTAAAAGCATAGCTGAAGTGAAATGTGCATCAAAATGACTCTTTTGAAATGTGTTGACTCCAGATTCTTTTATTTTAAATACTATAAGAAAATGTGTTTTATATCTCTTATCTCACCATATTGAAGATATGTATATGTCTAATTTGCCACCTTTTAACTAGTAGACTGAAGAAAAAAGACACTGTTTTTGTGTTTAATATGAACATTGAGGTTTCAAGGCAGATATGGTTTAAATCTTGACCTTTTCATAAAAGAGATACCTACATTGTTTGCAGGCTCCTGTCACAGTACTGTATAATGAACAAATTGCTGCGCTAATCAGACAGGTCTACTCATAACTGCTTGATAATCATACTACAGAGGTTGCAACCCAGCTAATGAGGAGCTCTGTTCAAGCTTCTTGTTATGAACTTAGTCCATTTTAAAGGGCAGGTTTTATGCTGCCACAGGTAATAAAGCCAAATATGTACATCCATCACTTGGGCACTTCCTTATCTGAAGCCAATCCTTGGTCAAACCCATCCATATAATTGCTGGATGTCTGATTTTTCAACAGGCTTGTGTGTCATTATGATAAATGTTCCTCTTTACTTACCTAAGAAATGCCCATTAGCCAGTTAATTGTGACATTTGCATTTTCGACCTCCCAGGTCTGCAAATATTGAATTTCTAAAATTCTGAATCAAAATAATAACATGGAACAAAAAATGACAAATTCATCTTGATGGTTTGCTTTTTATTTTCATTTCTTACCATTCATGAAAATTCTGTGACCACAGATTGTGTTCAGCTTGAATGTAATTGTTGACTACTTTTGGCAATCAAGATATAATATAGTGAAATAAATTCAAATAAGCACATTAAAATAGGACTATAAGGGTCAGTGAGGGTAACTGATCACTAAGTAAGACTACTTACTTTCCGCGGCAGTAGCATCTTTTGATGTGATTGTCTCTGTTAGCACGCTTTTATACTTGGTACATAATAAACATATTGTAGTTTATATATTGTGGATTATAATGTCTCACAGTCTGATTTGAGAAAAGCTATTACTCTGGAGAAAACTACACGGGATGTAAAGTAACAAATAAATGCTTTGGTTTACTTTTAATATGACTTTTTACCACCTTTCAAATTCAGCTTTAAAAGCTGTGCCGCAGACACAATTCCCAACTCACACTGACGTGATGATAGTCTTGTGTACCTCATGGTTGTTTGGAATCTGAAGCACAATCAGCTGCACAGTCTTAATTGAGAGTCCACGTAAAACCTTTTCATAATTCTGCCTGAATTGGCTTTAAGGGGAAAGTAACATCTTGCGCTTATACAGAACCTTTCACAAGATATGAAGAGACATTTAGGAAAATGGCATTTGGGAACAGATTCAAGACAGGCAAGAATTGTTGTGGTGTTGGAGTTTTTTTAAATTTATCTGACAGGCCAAAGAACAGTGATTTTTTTTTACTGAGCAAATTGAACCATCAATAATAGACACTGGGAAGCTACACCATCTGAAAGTAAAACTGTGAGTTCCTGTTAGTTCAGTTTAAAAACCAACAACAACAACCATCATGCATCCATACTTAACTAAAATCTTTGAGCTTGCACCCGTTCACTGATTTAATAATAATAATCCTTGCATTTGATATAGTGTTTTCTAGATGTCTCAAAACGCTTCACAGAATATACTGTAAAGTGAATTGATTATATATTTGTATACCATAAAGCAGTGACTTCCAAACTTTGAATAGCGGCGCCCCACTAACTCAGCAATGCTTTTATTGCCCCCCCGCCCCCCGACACTCGGCTCCACACACTCAGGTCCTCGGCTCCACCTTGGCTCTATATGCGCTCGGGGGCTCGAGATGCTAAAGCTCCCCCCCCGTCAACGGTACGCTCCCCCCCACCCACCACCCCCCCACACCCCCCACACCCCCCCCCAAGGGAGGCACATCCCATAATTCGGAAACCACTGCTGTACAGTAAATTGACTGTGGGCAAAACGCGGCAGCCAATTACGCACAGCGGTGTCCCACAAACAGTCATGGATTGAATGACCAGTTTTACTATTGTATGTTTTTTTGAGGTATTATTATTATGAACTGATTTACTAATGCCAGCAAAACTGACCATCAAAGTACCTGGAGAGAGTTAACTGCAATAATTTACAATGCTTACCATATATCTCCATGTAAAAGACGCACCCCCCACTTTTGACCTTATCTTGGTGAAAAAAAACAGAAGCATTTTCAATGATATTGCCGGCAGAAAGGAGGAGAGACAGGTAGGTAGGGAGAGAGAGAGGCAGGCAGGCAGGCAGGCAGGGAGGGAGGGAGAGAGGGAGGCAGGGAGGGAGGGAGGGAGGCAGGCAGCCAGGGAGAGAGAGAGGGAGAGAGAGAGGGAGAGAGGCCGGCAGCCTGGGAGAGAGAGAGGGAGAGAGGCCGGCAGCCCGGGAGAGAGAGAGGGAGAGAGGCAGGCCGGCAGCCCGGGAGAGAGAGAGGGAGAGAGGCCGGTAGCCCGGGAGAGAGAGAGGGAGAGAGGCAGCAGGCCGGCAGCCCGGGGGAGAGAGAGAGGGAGAGAGGCCGGCAGCCTGGGAGAAAGAGAGGGAGAGAGGCAGGCCGGCAGCCTGGGAGAGAGAGAGGGAGAGAGGCAGGCCGGCACGCAGGCAGGGAGGGAGGGAGGGAGGGAGAGAGAGCGGCAGGGAGGGAGGCAGGCAGACTGGGTTCGGCAGAAGGTAAGCACAGCACTGAAGTCCGCTGCTGCTGCCGCTGCCCGGGCGGCCGAGGCCGAAGCCCCGTCACCCGCTCCCCCCAACCCCCACCGGACACTGACCAAACCCCGGCTGACAGCGCGCCGGCCGCCCCCCCTGTTTACTGTATCTCCGAGGCTCAAAATTGCTTGTACCTGCGTATAGGGCGCACCCCCCACTTTAGAGATCTTCCGACCTGAAAAAAAGTGCGCCTTATACGCGGAGATATACGGTATCTAAATCACGACTCACAAGAAAACTATTTCACACATACACACAAGCTTGCTAAGTTACTGCAATAAGTGAAACAGAACAACAATGTTCCAGTGACACAATACATCTACAATCACCTTTTGATACTTCATTGTTTTGTAACAAGTAAGGTTGTTCAGGAATGAAAAGTGTTGATTATTTCTGTCTCATTTATCTTCACTAAAGCCACGGCATCTGCTTTGATGTAATCATAGCATAGACTCAGCCGCTCTGTGACAAACTGTAACAGTCATTGTTGATTTAGCTTCTAGCGTCCTGTGCTTTAGAATGCAATTACTTCAGTCAAGCAGAACCAAAGTGATGTGGCAATGTATCGATTACCCAAATAGGCTGTTTGTCAGATTGACATACATGTATTCCGAAATATATTCTGATATTTTCGAAAAGATACCCACCACAATGTAGCATGGGATGTTCTGTGGTATGTAAACATGCGGGCGCAATCGACTAACCTCATCACCATTGTGGTAGAGATGAAGAGCAAATTTACATTTCTTCCTACTCTAATAATCTCTTAATATTAATGAGTTATCTTATTAACTTCCGACTCCACCGGATGCACTTAGAACAAAAACAAAGCATTTCTCAAGTTGGGAACTCAAATTTCCATAACAAAAACCTTGTACTGAAATGATGATTGAGATGCATGTGCCTTGCCTTGTGGAGGAGTTCATTTTCACCAAAGACAATAACTGAGAATGGCTGGTATTAGAGGCTAAATAATAAACCACACAGCGAGGAATAGTACAGAAATGGATAGAAATCAGTGATTCCAAATATAATAACTAAGACAATATAAACTGCAACTTGTACACATGGAAAACAGTATGATCCAGAGTTGAAATAGAAAGTTTTATGTAAGCTTCATCTGCACGGCATCCTTCCCACTGCTGAGAACTTTTTGATGAAGATTAAGTATATAACTTAACTTGTCTCTTATTACTTATTACATACTCCGTATGTAAATCTAAACCAATTACAGTATTTGGAATTGGTTGTATGAATTATCCAAATCTTTAGATTGTTGCAATTAGATTAACATAATGTTACATTTCTGATATTTCTTTACAGATATGAACAAAATAAGAAACATGTTTTTAAAAAGCCAAATGTGTTGGAGAACGCTTTCTTCAGGATAGGCAATGTTTCAGATAATTAACAATTCTACATTCCTGATTGAGAAATATCATAAATTAGATGCCAATATTTTAGACTGTAGAAACCACATTCAATCCATAATTGATCTATCACAAGATAGCAAATGACCAGCAGTTAGATGGAAAGGAGTGAAAAATGGCACAAGAAACAATCAATCAATGGGGAAGAAAAGTATGTGGTGAAAGATATCATTATCTGATCCACCTTGAACAAGTCTGACCACATAACTCCCAGGAGGAAGAGCCCACAGTAAATTGAGAATCTCGTTGGTGGTAGTGAGTCTATTTTTGCTAATAGAATCAAAATGAATATATTTATGGATAAGCATTCTGCGACACTACCTTGCATGGAGGGTAGTTGTATGTGCTAGTTGTATTGTTGTATTTATTACATTGCAAATCATGATCTCAGAGTTCATGTGCCATGCATGTGGTAGTAAATATTTCCTGAGGATGAATTTAGGTTACCTCAAGATATCTTCAAGCTATATTTTAGATTACTCTCACTAAAATTGCTTATTCAAATTGACTAACAGCAAAACAACAACAAAATTACTTGTACAGAGCCTTTCACAGTCGATCACACCATCCTCCTCCAACGTCTTTCCTCCCACCTCAACCTTCAAGGCACAGTCCTTGACTGGTTCCATTCCTACCTGACCCACCGTTTACACTTTGTTTCTTCCAACGTTTTTTCCTCAAACCCCCGCACAGTTTCTCACGGCGTCCCTCAGGGCTCTGTTTTAGGTCCCCTCCTTTTCACCCTTTACACGCTCCCTCTGGGCGATGTCATCCGCAAACATGGGGTAAATTTCCACATGTATGCGACGACACCCAGCTGTACCTTTCTGCCTCATCCCTCAACCCTCAGACCATCGATGTTCTGACAGCATGTCTGTCCGACATCGAGTCCTGGACGAGGGACAACTTCCTGCAATTGAACGTGAGTAAGACCGAGGCCCTCCTGATTGGCTCAAGCCAGCGCCTCCGCACATCGGGCGCTGCCAGCCTCAACATCCAAGGCTGTACTGTCCACCTCACAAAGCCAATCAGGAACCTCGGCATCACGTTCGACCATAAACTCTCCTTTTTCATAAACCATCCGTGCCTTGACCGGCACCGCTTATTTCCACCTGCGCAACATTGCCAGGCTCCGCAACTACCTTACCCCCCGCGCTGCCGAAACATTCGTGCACGCGTACATCACCTCAAGGCTGGACTACGGAAACTCTCTCCTAGTCGGCCTCCCCAGCTCCTCCATTCACAGGCTGCAGGCCATCCCAAACTCTGCAGCCCGTGTACTATCCCGCACCCGCCTCCGCGACCACATAACCCCCACCCTCGCCCGTCTCCACTGGCTCCCCATCCTCCAGAGGATCGAGTTCAAGATCCTCGTCCTCACCTTCAAGGCCTTACACGGCCTTGCCCCGCCCTATTTAACCAATCTACTTTCCCCCTACACGCCCACCCGGACCCTCCGTTCAACAGGACTTGGCCTGCTCCAAGCCCCCCGCCCGAACCACCCCACCATCGGAGGCCGGGCCTTCAGTTTCTCCGCTCCCACCCTATGGAATACCATCCCCCAATCCCTCCGTCTCGTTTCTTCCCTTTCCTCTTTCAAGGCCGGTTTGAAGACTTTCCTCTTCGACCGTGCCTTTTGTTCCACCCCGAATTTTTCAACCTCCCCTACGTGTCTCACCCCTTCCCAAACACTCCCCTCCCAGCTCGGGTCACACGCCTCCTGTGCAGCGCCTTGGGACGTCCTCCCGACGTGAAAGGCGCTCTATAAATGTAATTTGTTGTTGTTGTTGTTGTTCATGTCAGGAGCAACTAATGATTAAGATAAGCAGGGTCTGTTTGGGGCTCAGTTGGCTTCAAGATGATGCACCTGTCAATGGAAGATTCATGAGAACTACACTCCTACATAAACTATTTTCGGAACAGACAATATCACCAGTCATGCACACTCTACCTCACTGAGCCAGTGCGGAACTTCGTTGCCTCATTCCACCTCAACTGTCTTTTAAACTCCAAATCTGTGCTGTGACCCATTCTGGCTTTCACCCACCTCTGTAACATTACCCACCTCTGCCACCACCTCTCCACTTCAGAGACCCTCATCCATGTCGCTTTTACTACATTCAGGATAACTCTCTGCTTGCCAGACTTCTCATCTCTTCCCGTCTCAAGATGCAGATTATTCAGAACTCTTCAGCTCGCGTTCTCTCCAGCATTAAGCTTCGTGACCCCATCGCCCTCATCCTCGCCCGACTCCATTGGCTCTCCATCACCCAGAGGATTCAATTCAAGTTCCTGGTCCTTGCCTTCAAAGCCCTCCATGGCCTGGCCCCACCCCACCTATGCGAACCCCTAACCCTCTACCAACCTACTTGGCCCCCTCCGCTCAGTGGGCTGCGGCCTGCTCCATGTCCCCCGACCCACCCCCCCCATCATCGGTGTGCAAGCCTTCAGCCACTCTACCCATAACCTATGGAATTCCATCCCGCAGTCCCTCTACCTCGCCCCCTCCCTGGCTTTCTTCAAGTCCCTCCTCAAGACCCTCCTCTTTGACGGTTCCATCGGTCACCCCAAATCCCCTCTTTTCCCTCCACACTCCCCGTCTCCGACCCCAGCTCAGGTCTGAAACATTGACAATCCAGCGTCTTGGGACGTCCTCCTGATGTGGAAGGCAACATACAAGTATAATTTTGTTGTTGTTGTTTCAAGATCCTCCTTGTCATCATCTTTAAAGATCTCCACAGTTTTTCTGCTCACAGCTGAGACCAACTAAAACATTATCAACTTGTCCGCTCCCTCCACTCGATGGGCACTGCCCTGCTCTATGTCCCCCACCATTGGAGGTCGAGGCTTTAGCCTTTCTGTCCCCACCCTCTGGAATTCCATCCCAGAGCCCCTGCACCTTGGCCCCACACTTGCCTCCTCCAAGGCCCATCTCAAGACCTCTTCCTTTGTCCATTTCATCAGTCATCCTCTCAACACCATTCTCTTGCCCTTTAACCCTCTTGGCTCCATCCCCCAACTTGGATGTCATCCCTTCACTATCCAGTGCCTGCGCATCCTCCAGATGTGAAAGGTGCTGTATTAGTGCAATTTATTAATGTTGTTCTCTAAGCACGCTGAAATGATTTTAACGTTGGCAGATTTACCAATGAAATGAAAACACCTGAAAATGTACTCATAGAAGGTCTAAACATGTCAAAATATGTTGACACATTCCAGAACAACTTTTAACACATGCATGCTCCACAAAGTGATGAATAATATTGGAGGTTTTAATTTACTCAAACACCAACCACCAACATGATTGAGAGCTCTTAAGGATATTGCTGTATTCCTCAAATCTGTGAATAACAAAGCACTTTTGATTGCCTAATGGCAAAATATGTTTTATTTTGCAATAATACCTTTAAGATGCATCAAATGTATTCTCAACAGTAAATCATAGATAATATTATTCTATTAATAAAAAAAAGGCTTTATTTTCTCAGTAAACATTCAACTGAACCAATAGCAATCCATGCAGAATTACTGCCACAACTAAGGGAAAGCACATCAATCCTTAGCAAATTTTAAGCAGCTTCACTGCCAACAGATATATTTATTGGGATTTAATTTTGAATAAAATAATGAAAATATAGTATTCTGAACGAGAATTTAACACAGCAAAATGATTTATTATGGACCAACACAACTATCAAATATTTACCATTATATTTAAGATATTTGTTTATCTCATGTTTCAAAACACAGGAACATTAAGCTTCATGATTAGTGATTTCTAAATTGCATGCATCACCACAAACACTGCTTTCATTCTGGTGCAAAATAAAATTAAAAATATAAAATACTGTAAAAAAAAGTATACCAGAAAACCAGAAAAGCAATACAATTGCTTTTCTCATTAACTATTAGTTCCAGAAATGGTCTCTTCAGAGATTGTGATACCGGAGAGGATCCTGTACAGGTAGGTATAAGTACAATGGATTTCTTTTCGTTTCGAGCATCAACCTAATATATATCTAACCCAGAGATACATGAAATGATAAATGAAATAATAATGGTAATCCTTGCATTTGATATAGTGTCTTATCATGTCTTCGAGTCGTTTCAAAGCTCTTCACTGAATATATTAAAACTCGAGATTATATATTCAGTGATCATTTTCAATTCCTGACTATTTGTGGGACGCTGCTGTGCGCAATTGGCTGCCATGTTTCACCCACAAATATACAGTCAATTCACTTTACAAGTTAAAATTGAAGCGCTTTGAGACGTCGATAAGATGTGAAAAGCGCTATGTCAAATACAAGGACTATTATTATTATTATATTCATCCTTGATATATTCAACCTTGATCAACCTCACGTTCCACCTAAACATTAACTGTGCTTAAACAATAATAAATTGGTCATTTCAATCCACGACTGTTTGTGGGACGCTGCTGTGGGTAATTGGCTGCCGATTTCGCCCACAAATATTCAGTCAATTCACTTTACAATATATTCTGTAAAGCGCTTTGAGATGTCTAGAAGACATGAAAAATGCTACATCAAATGCAGGGATTATTATTATATACTGTAAAGTGAATTGACTGTACATTTGTGGGCAAAACGCGGCAGCCAATTACACAAAGCAGTGTCCCACAAAATACCAATTGAAATTACCAATTTATTTTTTTCTTGTGGAATTATTATTAGGACGTGTGCAGTAACAACAACAAAATTACATTCATAGAGCGCCTTTCATGTCGGGACGATGTCCCAAGGAACTGAACAGTCAGGAAGGGACCTGAGCAAGGGAGAGGGGCAGGGCAGGTGGGAGGGGCAGGAGAAAGTTAGTAGGGGAGGGAGAGAGTTGGGAGGGCAGCAGAAAGCACGGTCAAAGTGGAGCATCTTGAGGCCGGCCTTGAAAGAGAGGGAGGGAACGAGGCAAAAGGGAATGTGGGATGGAGTCCACAGTGTGGGAGCTGAGAGGCTGAAAGCCTGTCTGCCGATGGTAGGGCGTGTCTGGCAGTGAGCACGGAGCAGGCCAGAGCCCGCTGAATGGAGTGGATGGGGAGGTTCATAGGGGGACAGCAGTTCGGAGAGGTGGTGGGAGGAGGGGCGAGGCTGTGAATGGCCTTGAAGGCGAGGACGAGGATCTTGAATTCGATCTTCTGGGGGATGGGGAGCCAGTGGAGCCATGCGAGGGTGGGAGTGATGTGGTCATGGAGTTTGGTGTGGGTGAGGACACGAGCTGCAGAGTTCTGGATGATCTGCAGCTTCTGAAGGGAAGAACAAGTAAGGCCGACGAGGAGGGAATTTCCGTAATCGAGCTGTGATGTGATGAATGCGTGGGTGAGGGTTTCGGCAGCCTGATGGGTGAGGCAGGTGATAGAGCCTGGTGATGTTGCAAAGGTGGTGGAAAGCAGTACTGGTCATGGCTCGGACATGGGGGAGGAAGAACAGTTCAGGGTTGAATAGGATGCCCAGGTTCCTGACTGGCTTAGAGAGGTGCAAAGTGCAGCCTTGGATGCTAATGGTGTCAGTGCCTGAGGTGCGGAGGCACAAACGCGAGCCAATCAGGAGGGCCCCAGTCTTGCGGACATTCAGCTGGAGAAAGTTTTTATTGTTGACTCAATGTCAGACAGGCAGGCAGGACGGTGGTGGTGGTGGAGTTGAGGGTGGAAACGGAAAGGTAGAGTTAGGTGTCATCCGCATACATGTGGAAATTAACCCCATGTCTGTGGATGATGTCACTGAGGGGGAACATATAGAGTGTGAAGAGGAAGGGATCAAGGACAGAGCCCTGAGTAAGGAAACTTAGCCAAGGTTTCACCCTTTAATCACTGAGCTACAGAACTACTTATGGTGGTTAGTGGAACGTGGCTCAAGTTGCACAAAACCTTACTTTGTTTACCAAATACTTCACATCTTGTTTAGATCTGCTAATCACATAAAAGATGCTACAGCAAATGCAAGGATCATTTTCCACTACTGTGTAACTTTGTCAACTGATCGAAAAAGTCTCAAAGACCAATGTATATTTTGTGAGCGAAAAGTGGCAGCCAATTGCACACAGCAGCATCCATAAACAGTCGTGGATTGAAGTGACCAATTTATTATTTGTTTAAAGAATTATTAACTCCTGAAAAGCGATCTGTCAATCGAGTAACAACTGTGTTCCTACTTACTGACAGATTATCAGAGGCGTGTGGAGTAAGCAAACTTGCCTAAACTTTCACCCTGCCGGGAATCAAACCCAAGACTCTTGCTTATGAGGCGAGTGCTCTAACCACTGAGCTACAAGACTTTGTAATAAGGTCAGTTTGAATACACCCGAGTTCCCTGGCAGACATTTAAAGACATTTATGCATTTTCTTGCAGTGCACAGAGCTGTGGTTCCCTGTTTGCTGGAGCAGAAGCACTGTTGCAGCTGAACTTTCAGTGCATCTGTTCTGTACATCTGGTGCCAGTTGGTTGTGGAAGATTGATCACAAGCTGGCTGTGTTTTTCTTCCAGTTTATGCAAAACATTGGCGAGAGTTTATCCTCAGCCCATACTCCACTGTCACTCAGTCAGCGCTCCACTTCATGGCTATGTGGAGAGCAAGGAGGATCATGGGAACAAAATTATCCCTTTCATTGAGGCTTCGCACATTCCTCATTCTGGACTTCATAAGTTTGTTCAACAAATTGGTTAATTCTAATAGAAATTGCTGCTTTAATATTTAAAATTAATTTGAGAGACACAATTTGTTTTAAAGATCCAGTTCAAGCAACTGCCAAAGCCAGTTCATGGGTAGTTCTGGTTACAACTTCAAAAAGAGAAGAGCAAATAGCGGTGATTTAGCAATCTCCACTTGATGCCAACCAGGCTGAGCTTCTTGTAGGGCAGCAATAACAAAGCTGTGGGGACCTCAAATGGCATTGCAAGTAATAAGCTTGTGAATCTAGCATAACAAGAACTCAAATAGCTTTCTCCCTGTGTAACCTGAGCAGGAAAATAGAATTCTTCAACTCTGCCAGCATTAATAAAATCATAGAAAATTGTATTAATCCTTCCAAACAACCGAATAGCTCTATGGCCTGGAAACTCATTCGTCATCTGCTAATCCAGCCAATGGAGTAGAGGCAACAATATTTATATTGAATAAGGCATTTTGGAGCATGTTTCACATTCTCTCACTGGTGCCTCAGTCGGCAGAAGCCTCGTCAGTTCTCGGCTCAATCGCTCACTGCCACCAATGTCCTTTCCACTCAAGAGATATTAAAATGTTCAAAAACGTCAATTGCCTGGACTTAATTGGCATTTTAACAGTATCTACCAACTCCAGATAAGGAGAGATGTAAGTACTGCCATCATCCATATCTAACTCAGTATTCTTATTAGAACAAGGCAAATTAAAATTCAGATTCTTACCCATCTCTTTGGGGACAACATTGAGGTCACTTCCTTTAGGGAATTAAGCAAAATTACAAGGGAAACAGAGAAATCTTAGAAGTGCCTTAGACTTACTCCAATTAATTTGATAGCCTGAAAGCTATCCCAAAGCATCACTGATTCCCAGTGGATACTGAGCTGACAAATCAGGATTTGTTGTAAACATTAAAATGTCATCACTCATTAGCATATAGTAACCACGGCACTAACCTATATCCCCTGATTATTACTCAAGTTTTAATGTAAATAAAGTGAGGGGATAATAAATGTGGGCCATTCCTAATTTATTAAAATTCGATTTTATTGTTACCTACATAGTCAATTGTGTACACCATTGGAAGGTAATTTAACAGGAAACAAATTTATTCAGGCTTCCTTGTCACTCTGTTTACCGGAAGAAAATTGATGGGTTTTGCATAACACTACAATATAAAATATGCAATAGGTATTAAGAATACCAAACGCCATTTCAAACTCTATATGCTGTGAATGTTTGGTAGCAGTAATACAGAGATGGAAAGTGGAACTTTTTTCTCATGTCTAAAGATAAATATCGCATTGTGGAATCAATTGATATTTGCACAATAAGCAAACCTGAGATTGAAGATGGATTGTTTATCTACTTAGAGAAAAAATGCTGTGAGGACACAATACACAATTATTGTAATGAAATGATGCACTACAACATGCTTGTGGTATACAGTATAGTGTTTTATGTTGCCCACCAACTCTTATTTGAATAATCCAGAGCACATAGGCAAAGTGACAAATGAGGGTTTATTGTGTTTTGTGCCCCTGTGAGCAGCCTGTGGGTAGCAACGCCGGGCGGTCAGGCTTTCTGAAATCTGACAAATTAGAAAGGAAACCGTTTCCTCAGGTGCAAATACCTTACTATGTATCATGTATCATGTGACATCATCGGTGACATCCTCGGTGACAGCATCTGCAGACATGGGATAAATTTCCACTTGTATGCAGATGACACCCAACTCTACATTTCCGCTTCTACCCTCGACAAACATACTACCAGCCACTGGCGTTCTGGCTGTATGTTTGTCCGACATTGAGTCCTGGACGAGGGACAACTTCCTCCAACTAAACGTCAACAATACAGAGGCCCTCCTGATTGGCTCGTGTCAGCGCCTCCGCACCTCAGGCACTGGCAACATCAGCATTCAAGGCTGCTCTCTCCATCACTTGAAGCCAATCAGGAACCTGGTCATCTTGTTCGACTCCGAACTGTCCTTCCTCCCCGACATCCGCTCCATGACCGGCACAGTCTTCCACCAACTCCACAATATTACCAGACTCCACCACTACCTCACCCCACCATGCTGCCGAGACACTTGTCCATGCATTCATCACATCGCGTCTTGGGACATCCTCCCGGCGTGAAAGTAAATGTCATTTTGTTGTTGTTGTTATTATTATATTACTAAGCTGTAATTTTATTGTTGTTGTATATAATAATCCGTGCAATTGATATAGCGCTTTTCATGTCTTCTAGATGTCTCAAAGTGCGTCACTAAATGTACTGTAAAGTGAATTGACTGTATATTTGTGGGCAAAAGGCAGCAGTCAATTGGGCACAACAGCTTCCCACAAACAGTCGTGGATTGAAATGACCAATTTAGTATAGGTTTTTTGTGGATGGATTATTATTAGGCGTGTGGAGTAAGGAAACTTGCCCAAGGTTTCGCCCTGACCTGCCTGGATTCGAAACACAGGTCTCATGCTTGTAAGGCGAGTGCTCTAACCACTGAGCTGGAATCATTGCCACTCTCCTCTGAAAATGAAAAGTGGAGACTTCCTCCTTATTAACTGACTTTATACTCCCTCCACATCCAAATTGTTGTACAAACTTTAATTAATTGGCTACTCATCTCTTCTCAGCCATGTTTTTATGGGATTACTGGAACAAATTAGCTGCCGTGTTTGTCTGCATAGAATATTCACTTCATTCCTAATTACTCCTGTTCTGTAAAACTCTTACAGTTTTACAGTATTTCTTTTATGTGAAAGGTCCAACACAAACATAAGCTCTTTTGCTGGTGGCACTGCTCATCTTTTCCTTTTTTTGGATAACTTATATGCACAGCGGTAGAAAGATATTTGCACATATTTACTAAAGGAAATGTATAAAGTAATGGCAATTGTTTGAGAAAGATTGAAGTGAAGTTTAATGTACATAGATGAATAAACCAGATGAATAGACCAGCTCAGATGTAGTAATTGTAAATATGTATGCTTCCCAGACAATATGTCCAGTAATCACAACAACAAAATTACACTTCTATAGCACTTTCACATCAGGAGGACATCCCAAGGCGCTGGAAAGTCTATGTTTCAGATTCGAGGTGCAATCAGGGACGGGGGTTGGGGGGGGCAGAGGGAAAGTGGGGGTGACCGATGGGACCGTCGAAGAGGAGGTTCTTGAGACAGGATTTCAAGGAGGCGAGGGAGGAGACAAAGCGAAGGGACTGCGGAATGGATGGGGACAGAGTAGCTGAAGGCCAATTGTGGGACGGGTGGGTCAGGGGACGTGGAGCAGGCCTGGCAGGTTGGTAGGAGGATAGGAGGTCACAGAAGTAGGGTGGGCTGAGGCCATGGATGGCTTTGAATGTGAGGACCAGGATCTTGAATTGAATCTTCTGGGTGATGGGGAGCCAATGGGAGTCAGGTGAGGTTGGGGAAGATGAGGTCATGGAGCTTGGAGCAGCAGAGGACACGAGTCGCAGAGTTCTGGATTATCTGCAGTCTGTGGAGGAAGGAATTGGGACGGTCAACAAGCCTGGTGAATTAGTGAATTCGAGCCGGGATGTAATGAAGGCCTGAATGAGAGTTTCAGCGTCCTTGGTGGTAAGGTAGCGGTGGAGCGGGCAATATTGCAGAGGTGGGGGAAGTCAGAGCGCATCATGGCTTGAATGTGGGGGAGGAAAGACAGTTGAGGATCAAACAAGACACCTAGGTTCCTGACTGGCTTGGTGAGGTGGAGTGAGCAACCATGGAGGTTGATGCTGCCAGTGCCTGATACGTGAAGGCACTGGTGCGAGCCGATCAGTAGGGCCTCAGTCTTGTTGACGTTCAACTGTAGAAAGTTAGCTCTCATCCAGGACTTGATGTCTGACAGACAGTCTGTCAGGACAGTGGTAGTCCTGGATTTGAGGGTAGAGACAGAGAGGAAGAGTTGTGTGTCATCTGCATACATGTGGAAGTTGACCCTGCGGATGATGTCACCAAGTGGGAGCATGTAGGTGTTAAAATGTAGAGCATATAGGTAAATGGGGGACACCACAGGTGACAGTGCGGGGGCTGGAGGAGAAACCGTTGGTTGCGACAAAGTGGATAATATTTTCTAATTGTCACTGTAGAAGGTGGTCATAGCCTAAATATATCTTTTAAAATCTCTTTGTCCTTCAAGCCCTCCTTTCCTTTTCAATCCAATGTATATGATGATTAGAATTTTCGGGAGCTTGCCTAGTTAGATCCAACTGTTATTAGAATGTTCTGGCCAAATTAGCTTCTTTTTCATGAGTAATCATCTTTCAATGCAAATCTCAAAACTTCCCTCTTTGACTGTGTCATCTTTGCCCCAACCTCAGTTCCCATCTCTGGTGCCAGAATTGATAAGAGCTTTGAATTGACAATCCTCCCAACGTGAGAGAAGCTATTTAAGTAAATATATTGTAAGAGCCGCCACCCTGTAGCGAGGGAACTGTTGTTGTTGTATTGTACATCACATGTTTATAGCCAACACTGATTTGACATGGTAAGCAATGAGTGAACTAACACTCCTTAGACTCTATTCCGTGCATGGAGTATGCACATAGCCTCATCTTACTTGCTATTTGTAGTACTGTACCTTGCATTTATCAATATTGAACACATATGCATAATAATAATAATCCTTGCATTTGATGTAGCACTTTTCATGTCTTCTACAAAGCGCTTCACAAATAAAGTCACCCTTTGCCAAACGCGACTTTCGAGTGCGGATATATACGCGAAGAAATAAATGCGGCATTTGTTTGCGTGCTGCGAGTAAAGTTTGCATAAACATGCTGGCTGGTCCCGCGCGCAGGCGCATTTCGGAGGACACCAGCCCCGCATGCAATGCACACTTTGGAGGAGCCGCCAGTCCGATGATTCCTCAGCCTCCGAGCAACCTGATAGCATTGATGGTAAACAGAAGAGACAGAGAGAGTCTCCTAACACTTCCAGGACCAAAGGTAAAATAATGTAGCCAAGCTGTGGGAGTGTAAGGTGCTGTTTTATTGTCTCCAGTGAGTCAGTGAGAGCGGGGAGAGCGGGCCAGCCGGCTGTAGCCCACCTCAGTACGTACTCAGTACGTACCTTGTGTTGGTCGGATGTGGATAATAATAATAATAATCCTTGCATTTAATATAGCGCTTTCCACATCTTATCAACGTCCCAAAGCGCTTCACAGAATATACTGTAAAGTGAATTGACTGTATATATTTGTGGGCGAATCGCGGCAGCCAATTGCGCACAGCAGCATCCCCACACACAGTCGTGGATTGAAATGACCAATTTTATTATTGTGTTTCTTTTTGAGGGATTATTATTAGGTGTGTGGAGTAAGGAAACTTGCCCAAGGTTTCGTCCTGACCTGCCTGGATTCGAACACAGATCTCCCCAGCTTGCAAGACAAGTGCTCTAACCATTGAGCCACAGGAGCTCCACAATGTGCCTGGAGGCTTGAGGTTGGATAGCCTGTGGATGGATTCCCCTAACCCTTTTTTCCCCATTACTTATTAAGCTTACCCAACGTGATTTTACTGATTGCACTGTTTTCCAGGAATGTAACCCCTGCGTTCGGTGAGGGCCAACTGTAAAGTGAATTGGCTGTACATTTGTGGGCGAAACCCAGCAGCCAATTGCACACAGCAGTGTCCCACAAACAGCAGTGACCAAATCTTTTTTAAAGGATTATCATCCCCAGAAAAACAAACTATGAATCAACAAACAACAGAGTTCTTACTGCTGGGTAAACAGGCGTGTGGAGTAAGGAAAGTTGCCCAACACTTGGTCCTGCTGGGAATCAAACCCAGGTCTCTCTATTGCGAGCTGATTGCTCTAACCACTAAGCTACAGAACTCCACAATGCACAATAATGTACAAGTACAACACAAAGGAGTTTGTAGCAATTCAATGTGTTTGCTACAGGTTTGTACTGATGCACAATGCCTTCACAATGTGTCAGAGCAGCAGCGTTAAACCTTTTCATTACTGTGATAGTGCACATGATTAGTAATTCATCCCATCGCACTAGCTAATGTTAAATTAAGGTCTTATAATTCTTGAATTGCTGTATGGCTACCACTAATTGGTCCTGTCCCCTCAAAAATTGTCTTAAATGATATTTTCATTCTGAGGTGTTAAAATGTTCCTGCTGTTTTCTAAATCTACGTGGAAAAATGTTAACTTTCATGACTTCCAATATTTTCATGGACTGTCAGGCATGATAGACAGAGTGTAAAAAATACCGTTCGATGTATCAACCATTCCTTTTGAATCTTGAAGCTCAGTGGTGAGAGCACTCGCTTTACAATCGTGAGATTTGTGTTTGAATCCAGGCAGGTCAGGGCGAAACCTTGGGCAAGTTTCCTTACTCCACATGCCTAATAATAATCCCTCCAAAAATAAAGACAATAATAAAAAAAATTGGTAATTTTCAATCGACAACTGATTGTGGGACACTGCTTTGCACAATTGGCTGCCACGTTTCGCCCACAAATATACAGTCAATTCACTTTACAGTATATTCTGAAAAGCGCTATATCAAATGCAAGGATTATTATTTTAACCTTTTTTTGCAGGAATCTCAGTGTGGATTAATGGTATAAACTCGTACAAAAATAAATGACAAAATGTTTTTCTAAATATACTCACTGTACTGTTACCTAAATAACATAGCATTCTATGTAAATTTTGTTCACATAATTGAAAATTGTATTTTACACTGGAATGGTAGTGTTCTCCATTGGGGATTTTTTTTCATTGATAAAAATATATTTTGAGATGTAGATGGTTTGAATTTTGACTCCAACTGGTTAAATAATAATAATAATCAAAATAATATGTAGTTTTGTTGGCGAACATTTTTGTTAAGCCTACATTTGCATGAAATAAACATATTTTTTCTGCAGGCTTTTCAAAAGTTGTTGCAGTATTTCAAGATTGCTGTGTGTGTTTTTTTTAAATTGACATTAATGTCTGTTAAACCGCGCATCAGCAGATGACATCAGCACATTCCTTTTTAATCTAATTAACCACTACCTTTGCGTCTTGGAAATATGTCTAAGTGGATTAGATGTTGATTTCTGATAATGCAAATTCTGTGGTAACGAGGGAACACAAGCCCCAAAACTTAATATATTCTCTGGTTCTCTATTCTAGCTGCTGACGTGACAAAGTTGCTTTGTATCCCTAAGCAGTCTGGCCTATTGCTTGACTTCACCCATTCCTGATTTTACAGTGCTCTAGATTAGTTTACTCCATCTTCACACTGTTCATTTACAGAAGATAATCAAACGAAATATACAATATAGATATAAAATAAGGAAATAAAAGGGGCAAAGAGATTGTATTAGAAAAGATTAGCAGGTAACATAAAAGGGAACCCTAAGGTATTTCATAAGCATATAAGCTGATGTACTGAATGAGTACTTTGCACCCGTCTTCACAAAAGAAGATAATGCAGCCAATGCTACAGTATTGGAGGAGAGGGTAAAGAATCGGATAAGGTAGAAATAAACCAAGAAGAGGTACTAACAAGATTGTCAGTGTTTGAGGTAGATATGTCATCCTATCAGGACGGGATGCATTCCATATTACAAAGTTCTCCGTATCCATCCTGGATGAGCACATCGATATTCCTGGGTTTACAGAAACCTGGCACTCCCCCAATGTCCCCCCCTAGTTGAAGCCTCCCCTCCAGGCTACACCTTCCACCACATCCCCCGTCCAAACCAACGTGGCGGCGGGGTGGCCCTCATCTCCAAACCTTCCCTTGATCTTTCCCCCTATTCCTCTGGCTGTTTCCCCTCTTTTGAGCACCTCTACCGTCCCTTTCTCCCACTGAAAATCCTCATGGTCTACTGCTCCCTAAACCCACTGGCTCCTACTCCTCTGACATCTCTACTCTCCTCTCGTCCTTGTCCCTCTGCTCTGAATGCCTGCTCATAATGGGCGACTTCAACCTCCACCTAAACTCCCCTTGCATCACATCTTCTGACTTCACTGTCCTTCTCTCCTCATCTAAACCTCAACCTTCACATAAATTCACCAACTCACAACAGTGGCCATGCCCTCGACCTCGTCATCACCTATGGGCCTTGACATTTCTGACCTGAGCATAATGGACAAGCCTATCTTGGACCAATTCCTTATTGCCTTCTCCTCTCACATCCCTCTCTCCTCCACTATACTCTATGCCCATTGAAAAGTCTCCTCCCTGAGACCCTCACAAAGGCCCTCACATCCTCTGAACTCCTACCCTTCTGGCCTTCCACCCGCAGATATCCTGAAGCAGCCATCCAGCTGCTCCATGATCACCTCTCCTCCAATTTCAAATCTCTCAACCGCCTGAAATCCAGGACCATCTCCAAACCCACCCGATCCCACTGGTATAACACTCATCTCCACTCCCAAACCCCAAAAAAACCCAAACCCAGCTACTCGAGTGCAGATGACAGAAAACTGGTCTGACAGTTCACCACCAACTGCTCAAGCATCTCCACAGCTACCGCCGCTCTTTGTCGTGTGCGAAAACGGCCTTCTACTCCAACATCATCTTGGAGGCAAAAACCAACCCCAAAGTCCTTTTCTCCACCATCCATTACCTCCTCCGTGCGCCACCTCTGGCTTCCTCAATCTTCACATCAAATGCCAAGTGCAAGGAGGTCATAGACTTCTTTTCCACTAAACTAAATAATATCCGCCAACCAGCCTCATTCTCCTTCCTCTTGTTGCCCACCCCACACCCCAGCCACTACCGCCCTATTTCAAACTTGCCCTTCATTGCCAAAGTCCTAGAATGCATTGCCAATCAACTCCACGCCTACCTCTCCTCCCACTCCCTCTTTGAACCCCTCCAGTTCGGTTTCCGCCCTGCCCACAGAACAGAAACTGTGCTTGTGAAAGTCACAAACGACATCCTCTCTATCTGTGACCAGGGCTCCCTCTCCCTCCTTGTCCTCCTAGATCTATCCTCTGCGTTCGACACAGTCGACCACGCCATCCTCCTCCATTGCCTGTCCTCTGTCATCCATCTCAGTGGGACCACATTCGCCTGGTTTGAGTCCTACCTCACAAACCGCCAGCAGTACATCTCCACAAATGTTTTTTCCTGCCGCTCTCACCCGATTACCTGCTTAGATCCAGCCTTGCCCTCCCACCTCTTCCTAATCTATATGCTCTGTCTTGGGGATGTCATCCGCAGACACGGGGTAAACTTCCACATGTATGTGGGTGACACCCAACTCTATTTTTCCACCTAAGTTTGCGACCCCCATGATGTTCTGTCAGACTGCCTGTCAGACATCAGGAGCTAGATCAGCGCAAATTTCCTTCAGCTGAATGTTGACAAGACGGAAGCCATACTCTTTGACTCTCGTCAACAACAACAACAACAAAATTACGTTTGTATAGCATCTTTCATGTCAGGAGGACCTCCTAAGCGCTGGACAGTTACTGCTTCAGACCCGAGCTGAGGATAGGGGTCTGGGGGTGGAAAGGAGTTGTCGATGGGTCTATCGATGAGGAGAGTCTTGAGGCGAGACTTGAAGGAGGCCAGAGAGGGGCCGAGGTGGAGGGTCTTTGGGATGGAGTTCCAGAGGTTGGGGGCAGAGTGGCTGAAGGCTCTTCAATTGCAATGGCTTCAATCACACGGTTCTCACCTCCTCCACCTGCCCGACCTGCCTTAAAACTCTCTGAACCTATTCTCAACCTAGGCATCAGTTTCGACCCCCAATTATCCTTCCTCCCCCACATCCGGTCCCTCACCAAGCACCACTTTCTTCCATCTTCGACGCATCGCTCGTCTCCAGCAATATCTCACCACAAAAGCCGTCGAAACGGCTGGTCCAGGCCTTTGTCATCTCTCAGCTGGACTATTCAAATGCCCTCCTCACAGGTCTCCCCTCCACTACCATTCATAAAATCCAGGTTATCCAAAATTCTGCTGGATAACCTAATTCTTACCCATACCAAACTCTGTTCCCCGATTACTCCAGTCCTTGCCACTGACATCAATTGACTTCACTGGCTGCCTGTCCTGGAGAGGGTCGATTTCAAGATCCTCACTCTTGTTTTCAAATCCTTCCACTCCCCTACAACCCCCTACCTCTCTCCTCACAACAATACCCGTTGCCTTCACTCCACCTTTCTGGCCTCCTCCTTGTCCCCCAAATTCTCCACTCCACCATCAGCGACCGTACCTTCAGCCACTACGCCCTGAAGCTCTGGAACTCCCTTCCTCAATCCCTCCACCTCGTCCTCGCTCTTCCTATTTTAAAGTCTCGGCTAAAGACCTATCTTTTCAATCGCACTTTTGGTCGCCTTCTTCCCCCTCCCCCTGGCTTGGCCCCGGTATCCGTTATTAGGAAGCGCTCTGAGACTCCATTTGGCATAGAGGACGCTATATAAATCCAAGGTGTTGTTGTTAAGGGACGTAAGGGTGGAAACAGCGGAGGCTCTGGCTATGATCTTTCAATCCTTCTTGGACACCAGGTTACTCCCCTGTACAAAAAGGGGCAGAAGGATAAACCCGGGAACTATAGACCAGTCAGTTTAACATCAGTCGTGGGGAAACTTCTAGAGACTGTAATCCAGGACATAATACATTTTCACTTAGAAATATATGGGTTAATAAAGGACAGACAACATGAATTTGTTAAAGGCAAATCATGTCTTTTTTGATGAAGTAATGAAGTGGATAAAGATAGTGCAGTTGATGTAATTAATGTGGATTTTCAAAAGGCGTTTGCATAAGAAACTTATGTAATGTTATTTAATCCACAAAATGCAATGTAGATTCACTCAGTCCTTTAATGCAAACTTTACAAATCAACCTCTTTCAAATCAACCTTTTTTACACACTCTTTCAATCTGCAAATCACTCTTCCCAGAATCCTTTTATACTTGCATCCTCCATAATCAATTGCCAATTATGTCGTTACAAGAAATATACAACAAATTGTCACCAAAATATAAGTCCATGGTATTAAAGGGACAGTGCCAGCATGGATACAGAACTGACTGGGAAACAAAAAGCAGAGAGTGGTGGTGAATGGTTGTTTTTCTGACTGGAGGGAAGTGTACAGTGGTTTCTTTCCCCCAGGGATTGGCACGATGCTGTTTTTCATCTATATAAATAATAATAATAATCCTTGCATTTGATATAGCAGTTTTCACATCTCTAGATGTCTCAAAGCGCTTCACGGAATATACTGTAAAGTGAATTATTGACAGTATATTTGTGGGCAAAATGCGCAGCCAATTGTACGTCTTTATTATGATGTTTGTGGAGTAAGGAAACTTGCCCAAGGTTTCACATAGGCTAACAAAACTCATTTTAGATAGTTTTATTAATATAGAGTATGATTAATATAGAGTATTGTTATTAATATAGAGCCTTATTGCATTTAGGCAAATCGCTGTTTTAGTAAACATAACATCATCATAGCATAATTATTTTTATGGCAGTAAAGTGGAATAAATGCTAAAGCATGGTACCTTGTTTTCTAATTGTAGTAATTTTAAATTAATTATCTTTATCAATGTATAGTCTATGTGGAAAATTTACAATACACCGGTACATCACGTGTAACTTCTACTGAAATCATCTGGGTTTAAATGATATGTTAAATCAGTCCTCTATCTATTAGTATATAAATAATATGCTCTGAGACTGGAGGATTTTCCATTTCCATTATTTTTGATATTGATAAACACATTTTCATGAATATAAAATATTCAGGATATGAAAAGAAGTACATCCAAAATAAATTGTTTCATGTTTTGCTTCACCTTTTGGTCTCCAGAGAAACATTGATATAAGACGTCATGTATTTACATTGTGTTTTGCAATCAGTAGGTGCAATGAAACGGTCACCATTTTACTCAGGCACATGCAACTTTTGCAATCAGCAGGTACAATAAAATGAACTGCGGTATTATATATTGCAGTATTATATATGTAATTTTGCAATTAAAAACAATTTTAAGACTGAATTTTACTGTAAGCAAATTGGGAATTCCTAGGATTCACTCAAGTCATTCCAGTTCAGAAGTTAATTGTCAAATTTCACTGGAGGATTCAAATGCTTTTCTATAAACAGTCCAGATTTGTTGCCCAGAGCTGCTATCGGTACATGTTAGACAATTGTGTAATTCACAGGTTCTTAAGCGTTGATTATAACAGACAAAGTAGCATTTATAGATATGGCTCAAAAACACATAATGGCTACATACCAATTCTAAATACCAACCCTACCAACCCGCTCGCTCCCTCTGCTTGGTGGGATCCAGTCTGCTCCATGTCCCCTGACCCAGCCTTCAGCCACTCTGCCCCTCATCTCTGGAATTCCATCTTGTAGTCCTTCTGCTTCGCCCCCTCCCTGGCCTCCTTCAACTCCCGCCTCATGATCCTCTTCGATGGTCCAATTGGTCACCTCAAATCCCCCCCATTCCCAACCCCCTTCCCCCGATCCTTGTCCTCAGCTCGGGTGTGAAACAATGACTTGTCCAGCGCTTTGGGACGTTTTCCCATGCGAGGTGCTATACAAGTGTAATTTTGTTGTTGTTGTTGAAAATAGAGCAAATAACTACACCATGTGATGTTTCTAACATTGTACAAGACCATTTTCTTAGTTTAAAGAATCTTCCTTACATTCCCTCCAGTGTATTGGGACTGCCATCAAACCATTTGACATTATAATATCCCACTCTGTAAACAGGTAAATATCACCTGAACCCATATATAAATAATGTTATAAACTTAAAGAAAGCCGTTATAGATCATGTACTTGTATTAGGTATTGGAAATATTGCCCCCAACAAACCACATTTCCTCTGAAAATGTATTTATAGCTCACTTTTAATCAGTCTCATTATTCAAAGCCCCCTTATTGATAAAATATAGTTCATAAGATTCACTGTGCAGTAATATTCAACATTTCCAATATTCAACATTTCAAGATTGTCCATTTCAAGATTCAAACCATGGAAATCAATGAATTCAGCAAGTTAACTAAACTGAGCTAATTCATGTTACAGGTACATCAGGATCAAAATTCAGTTTGGTTCTGATTGTGAGTGATCATATGTAACCTGAGCTGCAAACATGATAAATCATTATTGTCTGGAAAAGGACCTCATTAGAATATAATATAAAAACGGCAATTAAGTGAAAAAACACAGGGAAAAAAAATTACTTCTGAATTTCTGTTTCTGTCACTTAACAGTTACATTGACCTCGCAAAGCGTTCATTAAACTAGAATTTATTGCAATAGTGAGAATGATATCATTGATCCATTAATAAAAATAAGTATACATTTAGATCATGATCATAAGGACATTACATATGGTCTTGCTAAAGCATTCAGACTTCACCAAAATATCCTGCCCCTCAAGGGGAAATCTTCAGATACAGAATGATCAGTCCCGCAGTGCTGAGACTAAAGACTGAGGCACCTCTAATGACATATTACTGCTTAGGGCCATACCACGTCCAATATAACTGTCACTTGCTGCTACCATGTAAAATATGTCTGGGGAATAGTGCATTTCATTTACTGTCAGAGGAAACCCATGTGTAGACAACTGCTGTATAAAGCAGAACATATGAAGCAGTATTTTTACTCACTCGGGTTTGTTATGGTCAGGAGGTCAAGGCGTCGATGTTGCTAAAAGACAAACAAACACTTTATTATAACAGATGGATCATAAACTAAATACAGTAATTAGTTATTCAGTTTTTAACAATAGTGTCTATACCTTAACATGCTGCCAGTTTTTAAACAACAAAAAACTTGTATTTAGACAGTGCTCTTCACACGAGTAACATTTCAGACTTAAACCCTGTGTGGGTACAGGGTACACCAGCCATAAATCTGTGTGGAATATTTTAAAATGTCCAGTTTGAAAATGAACACTACAGATTTCTTTTCATTTTGGAATGGGCCTTAGTCATTAGCAGTTTGTGAAAAATAGTATAATTTACTGAAAAATCATATTATCATTTGCTGTGCTTGTCATTAGAGAAGTTCTAATCAGCAGATTAAACCTCCAGCTGTTTGTATAAAATATTATCCAGAATCACGTTTTCTTATTTTGTCAAAATATTTAGTCCTGTGATGTCTCATGGAATCCACATCCTTAACCTAAAATTGCAAACACCAATGTAGTAGTGACAATCAGTACCATTGCTCTAAAAATTGATTAGAAAAATATTAGGTATGAAGTAGAAAGGGTGTGGTTATTCTCTCCAGATAAGGTAGTAACCTCCAAACACAGTTATTGAGGGATTCTACACGAACAAATAAATATCTCTCTCATTATTTTGTGTATATGTAAAGCATTCTAAGATGTTATCCTACTGTTACTTAGATGCCTGGTATTGCTATTTAGTGTTCAGTTGGTTACCTTTCTTAGCCGAGCCATTTATAATTTCAGTAAATACATATCAACAACAACAACAACAACAAAATGACATTTATAGAGCGCCTTTCACATCGGGAGGACGTCCCAAAGTGCAGTAACTTACAGAATATCTTACAGAATTGAAATATTAAACCTGTTTGTTCATTTCTTCTCTCTCGGTTTTGTTACAGTTTGTGAAGCCTAAATGGGCCTAAATTACTCCATTGTTTAAAAATACCTAATATTTTGCACCTGTCTACAATTTTGCCAATTTCAGTAAACAGATATATTTACTGAAATTATTACATAATAAACCTATACTATATAGGTCACATAATAAGCCTATATTACCTTGTTTTATTTTTCCTGTTCCAGTTGTCCTTGATAAATGTAATTACCACAGGAGTAAACCATTACACGCAACTTTTAGGCATTTTCAAGCTTTGATTTACCATAGATTTTTTTCAAAATTGACATTGGGGATTACCACCGTTTACTTCCTTAATTGTACAAAAAGACACTGATTTAATTGCAGACATGTTTTTTCTTGCTGGTACTAAATGTAACTTTCACAGTTTTTTACACTTTGAATTAACACTTGTAGTTACTTACTCGAGAGTGGCAGCCTCAGCCAACAATAACAACAACAACAATAACAATCTGTGATATATAGCACTTTTCACGTCTTCTGGATGTCTCAAAGTCGCAATAATCTGCTGTTTAGTGTTTCACTGCACGTACAATTATCCACTTAATAGTTGTTCTTGTGAATGTGGTGCAGATCCAATTTCTACAATACTCAACAAGTCTAGCAGCTAGAGTAAAATGGAAAATCAATTTGGAGACTGTTTTCAATGTATCCTAGTCTTTCCACAACAAGCCCGCTGCCCAAGAATATCTGCCTCTGATGGCTGCAGTTTTTCCATTAACTTAAATATCTTCTGATAACTAGAAAAAGGTTGAAAGCTGCATGCTCTAATAGTGCGATCAATCCTATTGAATCGAGAGTTGAGTCTCCAACATGTTCGTTGAATGGCCAAGAATAATATGTCTTCATTGGAAACTATGATTGACGATATTGTAAATACTCCATAACTTTCAGCCAAGAAGTTTAGGCTTGTATATCAAGCCTAGAATTATGGCAGAATTTAAATAATTTCCCACATTTATCCCCTAATTAAACTGGATAAAAACACTATTTTCCAACAATCTGGTGATTTACAACAACTTGTATTTATACAGCAGACACTTGGTGAGAAACAAGATTTTATCTGTAGTATTCACAGTATTCACCCCAAACGTAGGAACACCTATAGATGTTTCATTTGGTCCGAGTATAAATATACATTTATGATTATCAATTTGATTTCAAGACTAAATTAAGTAAGTTCCAATATGCCCTACTGATTAGTATAGCAAGCGGGATACTACCTTGTGTGAAGGGTGCACTCAATGCCAGCGTCAACTCTTTGCCATCTGTGAAGTGCAACACAAGTCATTTACACATATCCAGGTAATAAGCTCTAAGTCCAATTATAAGACGTGACTGATGATTGCCTTACTTATTTTGCCACTAGAACAAAACTGATCCTGTGACAAATTTAATTTTCTTGTGACGTTAGATAATACAGTGGAGAACATTAGGGGAACATTGTTTTCTGCAAAACCAGTTGATAATGTGCCTGTGCCACCTTTCCATCTGGAACCTGGAGGTCCTCCAGCTTGTCGTTGCTGAAGGCATGGAGAGCTTCACTTGTATTGCCCCAAGTACTCTATAATTCCTAACCAAGAACACGGCAAGGTGTTGGACAATTTAGTTCAGTGTCCTGGGGACACTCAAACAAAGATCCAGTATCCCGCAAAATGGAAGTAAAAAGCCGTGGTCAAGACGCCAGAGGTCCAATGCTGTGGATGTCATCACCGAGAATGGCATTGGACACCCACCTCCAGCACACATTGTGGGTACATTCAATATGATAAATAGCTCATATTTCACTAAACTGGCTCCATTACAAAATATTTCCAATACACGATTTGTATCAAGCTGGTTTCTAACTCACCAACAACCTTCAGCACTTGTCTTTCAGCTTTGTAATGTCTAGTGAGGAATATGAATACCAGCTCTCAGATGCAGCAAATCACTTAAAAAGTTTTAAAATGCAATACAATAAGACGAAGTACCTCAGTGGTTAGAGCACTCGCCTTGTAACCTAAGTTCAATTCAAGGCAGGGTGAAACCTTGGGCAAGTTTCCTTACTTCACACACCTGATAATAATTCCTCAGAAAAAAACAAGAATAAGTTGGTCACTTCAATCCATGACTATTTGTGGGACAAAGCTGTGCACAATTGGTTGCCGAGTTTCACCCACAAATATACAGTCAATTCACTTTTCAGTGTATTACAGGGATGTCCTCCTGACGCTCTATGAATGTAATTTTGTTGTTATTGTATTCTGTGAAGCGCTTTGAGATGCCTCCAGCCCTCGCACAGTCACATGGGGCGTTCCCCAGGGCTCTGTCCTTGGCCCCCTACTCTGCACCCTCTACATGCTTCCCCTCGGTGACATAATCCGCAGACACAGGGTACATTTCCACATGTATGCGGATGACACTCAACTCTACATTTCCGCTTCTACCCTGGACTCCAGGACCACTGGCGTTCTGGCTGTATGTCTGTCCGATATTGAGTCCTGGACGAGGGACAACTAGTTCCAACTAAACGTCAACAATATGGAGGCCCTCCTGATTGGCTCGTGTCAGCGCCTCCGCACTTCAGGCGCTGGCAACATCGGCATTCAAGGCTGCTCTCTCCACCTCTCGAAGCCAGTCGGAATCTGGGAGTCTTGTTCAACCCCAAAGTATCCTTCCTCCTCCACATCCGCTCCATGACCGGCACAGTCTTCCACCATCTCCGCAATATTGCCAGACTCCGCCACTACCTCACCCCCCAAAACCCTCATCCACGCATTCATCACATTTAGGCTCGACTACGGGAACTCTCTCCTCGTCGGCCTCCCCAGCTCCTCCCTTCACAAGCTGCAGATTATTCAGAACTCTGCAGCACGTGTACTCTCCCGCACCAGGCTTCGCGACCACATCACTCCCCCCCTCGCCCGTCTCCACTGGCTCTCCATCTCCCAGAGGATCAAATTGAAGATCCTGACTGTTCCACACCTTGGGACATCTCCCGACGTGAAAGGCGCACTATAAGTGTAATTTTGTTGTTGTTACTGTCTAGACGATATGAAAAGCACTATATCAAATGCCAGGATTATTATTATTAATACTCAAAAAGTAAGAGAAAGATCCTGAAGGCTCTGTTAGGCATGAAGCTCCATGTTTATCCTGCAATCGTATATTGTCAGGTGGTGAAAACAGTCTAATATATATATATGTGCTTTTCTAATACAGATTTATATCAAACATACTGTGGAATTGATTTTAGGACCTTTCTGTGCAGGATAAAATAGGATGTGCAGATAACTAGAGAAATTTGAGCTGTTTTCACTGGAGTAACGAACATTGACAGGAAATATTAAATATATGATAATAATAATAGTTGTTGAGATGTTAAAGCATTCCATAGCATATACTGTAAAGTATATAAAAAATAAACTGTAAAAGCTGAACAGAATAATGAGAGGTTTTTAATGAGGTAAACAAGGAGAAACATTTCTACAGGACAGAGAGCTGGTAGTTGGAAGCCATCAATTTAAGTTTTTTGAAAGACTAACTCAAAAAAGACAAAGCAGAATCCAGTACATCTTTAAAAAGGAAATTAGACAAATATTTGAAAAAGAGAATTATAAAGTGATTATGGTGAGAGAGCAGTGAAGTGGGACTGCATGTGGATAGTGCTTTCAGGTAATCAATGTAGACTCAATGGGTCAAATGGGCTCCTTCTGTGTTGTAAATTCTATGAACTAGAAATGTAGGCGCAAGCTTCCCTTGGGATTTGCTATTTAAAAGAATCAAAATCATGATGTTGAGGAGGTTTGAAATGAAGAATAAATGTTTTCCAGATCAATGCCAGGTATAAGGCCACAAGATTACAAATGATGCTACAGAAAATTAAAATACAACAATATTGGAGGTAGGATAGGATCAGTGCAGAAAACCAATTGGTTTAATTCTTCTGTTCCTTCTTAATAATGGATCTCATGTAGCTGAATACAATTTACCAAATATGTTTTATTCATCATTTGTCAAATTAATTAGATTTATTAATCCAATCAAACTTCAGACTGTTGATCACTATAGAGAAATGATTATACTCTACATTGTTCTTGCAGTGCCTCTTAGCTGGTTCTTTGTAAATTTGCAAAGCCATATGCTAAGAGTTTGTGGGTTGGATCTTTTATCTTTGAGATATCTCCATTGTTTGCCTACAAAATAGTCACTGCACTGTACATTTATTCCTGCCACATCCTCCTGACATGAAAGGCGCAACATCAACAATCTTTTTTTAAACTAATAATAAAAAATCTTTGTAATGTATTTGATCTGTAAGACGCTAGCGTCTCTCTGTCTCAAAACACTTCACAGGTATTTCTCAACAAGTGTAGTGACTGTGTATTTTTCAGGCATATGGAACCTAAAGTTTTTACATACAGTATATTCAAAAATAAATGAATGATTAAACTCCAACATAAAAATGGTTATAATATAATTACAGGTTTTTCTCTTGTCTATGCAATAAATTGTGATTTCTGTGTTTGTATTGTAAATTGTACGTATCTGTTCAAACAAATTTGTAGCAGGCGAAATCATCAGATGAAGTCCACCAAATAAAACAAGAAAGACTAGAAGCAGCATCTCTTGCTTTTAAATCCCATTTTCAAAATTATTATGTAAAATCTGAATTCCAATATGTAAATTTTCTTGGGTGCCTGAGGTAGTATCACTTTCACAGATACTGTTAAGACATATGTTGTTCCAGTATCTTATCACTGCTAAGATTTTTTTAAAAAACAAACTCTCTTGCTCTTCCATTTATAAATCCTTGCTTTTGATTTTGCAATTTATCATGTCTTCGAGACATCTCAAAGCATTTCAAAGCATCTCAAAGAGACTATTTTGTGGGTGAAATGCCAATTGTACTCAGCAGTGTCCAATAAACACTCACTATTATTATTACAGTATTTGTTTTTGAAGGGATTATTACCCCCAGAAAAGTAATCCATGAATTGACTAACAACTGTGTTCAGTTGTATAGAGTAAGGAAACTTCCCCAACATTTTGCTCTGCCCGGGAATCAAACCCAGGTCCTCTCACTCCCGAGGCGAGTGCTCTAACCACTAAGGTTACTGCTCCCTTTGTCCCTTTCACATGACCATCTTCTTGTCAATTCAATTCCTAACACATTCCTTCCTAGGACCTCAATTATATGTTGTGGTCCTTCATCTAGATTTATCAATAAATATTAAATTCAATTTCCCGGATAAATCCCATAATTATAACTTTAAATTTTTGACTGAATTAAATTTAGTTCTTTATTCAACATCCAGCGCCTTGGGACAACAACAACAACCACAAAATTACATTTGTAGAGCGCCTTTCACATTGGGAGGACAACCCAAAGCGATGAACAGTCATGTCGGGCCCCGAGGAGGGGCAGGGAAGGGGGGATGGGGAGGGAGAGAGTTAGGAGGGGAGGGAGAGAGTTGGGAGTGCAGGAGAAGGCGTGGTTGAAGAGGAGGGTCTTGAGACCAGGCTTGAAGGAAGTGGGGGAGAGAACAAGGTGAAGGGACTGCGGGATGGAGTTCTAGAGTGCGAGGCTAGAGAGGCTGAAAGCCCGTTCACTGATGGTAGGGCAGGTTGAGCGGGGGACCTGGAGCAGGCCAGAGCCCGATGAACAGAAGGGGCGGTTAGGTTCACAGGAAGACAGCAGGTTGGAAAAATAGGAGGAGGCAAGGCCATGAATGGCCTTGAAAGTAAGGACGAGGATCTTGAATTCGATCCTCTGGGCGATGGGGAGCCAATGGAGCTGACTGAGGGTGGGAGTGATGTGGTCGCAGACTATAAATGTAATTTTGTTGTTTGCTTGTTTGTGTTGATTGTTGAGATTTTTACAGAATGAAACTACTGCATAAATGGCAAAATATATTGCTACACCCAACAGTACCACAGAACAACACTGGCCCCTCATGCGGATATCTGTTCAATTCTCACCTTTGATGACAGTCATCATTGTGGCTTTTTGGTGAATTGTTTTGTTGAATTACTTTACGTTGCATATCAGCAAACGAGACATCACTGATTAGGTCCACAGACATGATTGTTAGTCTGGATTATTGTCACACTATTGTCCTATTGAATTGGGAGGGAATTCTATTTTTAGAACATATTTCTGAAAGCAATTACAGTATTTGGTTCAGTATGTACTGACACAACAACACTATTTATTTTTTGCTTAAAGCACTGATTTTGAATGTTAATATTTGAAATCTTACTTATGCCCTCACACACACGCCCAAACAAATCAGGCGGCACACTTGGCACATTTAAATAGCTTAAGATAATACAGTGACTTTTTTGGATCGAGGTGAACTTTGGGTTGAAAATTCAAAAATCCTATGACATCCTATGAGAGAGAATGAAAGTGTCTGAAGTAAACTGCAGCAGTTGTGCTGCATTGTGTGTCTATGTGAGGGGAGCATTGACTTTGCAGTGAACAGCAGCAGCATTGGCAATGAAACAAGTGGTGACTTTGGAGAAGGTTATGGTGGTGTGATGGCTAAACATGATAGAGTGTGTTGCAAGATACTACAATCTGTTCCAATTATGATCAGCAATTTCTGGCTTTATTTAAGGACTAATTTATATAAAGCCTGAACCTCTCTGCTTAGTCAGACTGTTATAGCAGCTGGTGATTTGCTCACGGTACAACAGTCAGAAAGATGGCAAAGTATCTCAGTTCTGATCAGACAACACTTTATTTCAGATTAATCTGTATTTGAAAGATTATAGTGAAAATGGCAGATATTTAGCCATTTCCCTGGATGCCCATCTGATTGCATTCTGTTCCGTTTCAGTCATCACTGTTTCTCTATTTGTCAGGTGGATTCAAATTGGTCTTCAAGTATTATTACAATCCCAGATGTCTTGGTAGAATCCCAAACTGGCTGGGCTGGGCTGGTGACAGAGAATAGCAAAAAGTCTTTCCCTAACATTTAAGATCGCTCTCTCGCTCTCCCCCTGTGGCAGGCCTGGTTAAGACAGCGAAGAATTCATAAACTTGGGTTTTTGAAAATACTTGGAATATGGAAAAAAAGAAGACCTTTTCATATTACAGTACATTCATTCAAAAACAACTTAAAACCTCAAAATGAAATCTACAGTTTTGCGGTTCACTGGACAACGCATAAGGTTTTTAATGTTATTAGACGGACAGTTTAATACCATTAAAACATTAAATGGTATTTCATAAAATGAGCAGAAATCTGCACATGTGCAGGGCTTTCCTCCATCCCTGCGGCAGAGTGAGTTGGAAAAGTTGGTGTAAATATGGTGTCACTCTGAATTGCTTCTTGCTATTGTGTAATAATAATCCTTGCATTTTGATATAGCGGTTTTCACATCTTCTAGATGTCTCAAAGCGCTTCACAGAATATACAGTACTATACTGTAAAGTGAATTATATTTTATCACAGAAGGCCTCCAGTTAAGAAGCTAGCATTCAAACAAATCCCATCTGAAAGGGGATCATATGCAGAGATGAAAGTGAGTTAACATTTCAGGTCGATGACCTTTCGTCAGACCTGTCGTGAGTTCTGACCTGTCGTGAGTTCTCACGAAAGATCACTGACCTAAAACATGAACTCACTTTCCTCTCTCCATAGATGCTGTCTAACCTGCTAAGTGTTCCCAGCCACTTCTGTTTTTATTTCAGATTTCCAGCATACAACCTTGGATTACGTTACTGCTGGTATTTAATCCTCAACAGGAATTAAATCTGTAGAGCTGTACACAGAAGCTCACAAAGCCAGTCTTCCAGCCACCAGTCTACTTTGGCAGCTGTGACATATTTAGAACATATCACAATGTGAAATGTTTTAATTTGATCTACTGTGATCCTATATTACACTCTTAATTTAACACACTGTAACAATCTAGTTTCCTCACTCTCAGCCTTGTCATATTAGGATGATCACTGCCATTATATAATATATGCATATATGTCACTACAGTATATATGAAATAGCCCATTTCCTGTTAATACAAGTAAATCAGGCATCATTCTTTCTCTGATAATCAAAATTTTATTCCATAAGGTATTGACTGTTTGTGGGACACTGCTGTGTACGATTGGCTGCCGTGTTTCGCCCACAATATATACAGTCAATTTACTTTACAGTATATCCTGAGAATCTCTTTGAGACGTCTAGAAGACCTGAAAAGCGCTTTATATATCAAATGTAAGGATTAGTAATATTATCTTTTCTACATGTTTCCCTTTCACCGCAATATGTCATTCACAGACACATTTTCAGATGGTAAAACCATTCTTGAATTTTGGATGACGAGCATTTGACACTGGTCCTGTTATAACCATTCCAACAGCCACTGTAAGATTAGGGAACTCCGAGTCTGGTTTAGAAAATAAGCAATTAATGCAATATGTTTCAAGGAATTTGGGACCATTGCTGTTTGTAATCTACATCAATGATGTAGACTTGGGTGTACGGAGTACAGTTTCCAAGTTTGCAGATGACACTAAGTTAGGGAGAATAGTAAATAGTAGGGAACGGCGATTAATCGGTTTTTCAATTAAACCCGATATGATTTTCAGATCGGTATGCCGATATGGTGATTCTAAAAAAACTGTTATATCGAGAGATTCGATTTTAAAAATATACATCGATATATTTTTAATATCGTTCCTGGCAATATATCAATATTGTTGGTATTATCAGTGTAATGCGATCTTTTCCAGCTTACCTTGTCGCCGGCATTGCAACCTCCTAGATCTAGAGCATGGAATGCGCGTACATTCGGTGCGCGCGCACAATTAACGGGCGCGCACATCCGATGCGCGCGCACACTTTACTGTGTATACTCGACGTGAGTCGTGGCGTCTTAACAAAGTCGCATCGCTGAAAATTGTAGTTTGAAAATTTACCTTTCTCATCATGGGGAAAAGAAGCCCCGTATGGGACTACTTTGAAAACAATGCAGTCAGTAATGGTGTGTATAGATGTACAATTTGCAAGGTCTTGGTCAAGACATCTGATTCGAGCACGAGCAACCTGCGACATCACATTAAGCAGCACCACCCCGCCCAGCACGCTGCCCTCAGAGCAAAATCATTTACGACGACAGAACGAAGTCGAACCAGCGCTTCGGAGAAAGCGACAGGTAGTGGGGCCAGTGCAGCTCAAACAATTCCTGCTTTATTTAAGAGGAGAACATTGTACCAGAGAGCGGACAAAAAGTGGCAAAGTATCACGAACGCTGTCACTTTTTGCATAGCAAAGGAGAGCTTGCCAATGGCGAAGGACGTTAATTCAGACTTCAGACTACATAAAAATAAGTGGCATTTTGTGGCTGTAAGTGTTATTTTTGTGTGTGAGAGTTAGAAGCCAGATTATCACTGTTGTGTGTGTCTAGTCAGACACACACATAGAAGCAGTGATAATCTGGCTTCTAACTCTAACAGTCAGACTGTCTGTCTCTCTCTTTTCTATTGTAATAGATCTCATTTACACGTGGACATTACATGCTACTTTCAAGCAAGAAATGGAGGAGAATAAATCTCTAGATTTTGTTTTTGGTGTGTGTGTGTTCTATTTTGTGTTTAGAGATGGAGGGAGAGAAGGAGAGGGGGAAAGTTGGGAGAGAAGGAGAGAGGAAGAGAGGAGAGGGAGGGAGAGAATGAGAGGGGGAAAGGAGGGAGAGAAGGAGCGAGGGGAAAGGAGGGAGAGAAGGAGAGAGGCGAGGGAGGGAGGGAGAGAAGGAGAGGGGGAAAGTTGGGAGAGAAGGAGAGAGGAAGAGAGAAGAGGGAGGGAGAGAAGGAGAGGGTGAAAGGAGGGAGAGAAGGAGCGAGGGGAAAGGAGGGAGAGGAGAGAGGAAGAGAGGAGAGGGAGGGAAGGAGAGAAGCAGAGGGGGAAAGGAGGGAGAGAAGGAGCGAGGGGAAAGGAGGGAGAGAAGGAGAGAGGGGAGGGAGGGAGAGGGGGAAAGTTGGGAGAGAAGGAGAGAGGAAGAGAGGAGAGGGAGGGAGAGAAGGAGAGGGGGAAAGGAGGGAGAGAAGGAGCGAGGGGAAAGGAGGGAGAGAAGGAGAGAGGGGAGGGAGGGAGGGAGGGACAGAAGGAGAGAGGGGAGGGAGAGAAGGAGAGAGGGGAGGGAGGGAGGGAGAGAGGGGAGGGAGGGAGGGAGAGAAGGAGAGAGGGGAGGGAGGGAGGGAGAGAAGGAGAGGGGGGAGGGAGGGAGAGGGGGAAAGTTGGGAGAGAAGGAGAGAGGAAGAGAGGAGAGGGAGGGAGAGAAGGAGAGGGGGAAAGGAGGGAGAGAATGAGCGAGGGGAAAGGAGGGAGAGAAGGAGAGAGGGGGGGGAGGGAGGGAGGGACAGAAGGAGAGAGGGGAGGGAGGGAGGGAGGGACAGAAGGAGAGAGGGGAGGGAGAGAAGGAGAGAGGGGAGGGAGGGAGGGAGAGAGGGGAGGGAGGGAGGGAGAGAAGGAGAGAGGGGAGGGAGGGAGGGAGAGAAGGAGAGAGGGGAGGGAGGGAGGGAGGGAGGGAGAGAAGGAGAGGGGGAAAGGAGGGAGAGGAGACAGGGAGGAGGGAGAGGAGAGAGGGAGAGTGGAGGGGGAGGGAGAGAAGGAGAGGGGGGAGGGGGGGAGGGGGGGAGGGAGGGAGGGAGAGAAGGAGAGGGGGAAAGGAGGGAGAGAAGGAGAGAGGAGAGGAGGGAGAGAAGGAGAGGGGGAGGTAGGGAGCAAACAACATTGTATAATTCAACAGACCTTGACACCAACATTACAAACTTTCTGGACCTAGAGCACGCATTTCGAAATGTGCGTGCACCGCGACTGCGCGCGCATCGTCAGTGCGGACGGACCGTCAATGCGTGCGCACCGCGACTGAGCGCGCACCATAAATGCACGCGCGCCATCAATGAACGCGCACTTCGAATGCACGCGCATGCGCAGTATAAAAACTTGATAGATCGGTTTAAGCAGGTATGAGCAAACCGATATATCCATATCCGGAAAAATCCCATATCGCCGTTCCCTAGTAAATAGTGAGGAGGATAGTAGCCATCTGCAAGAGGATATAGACAAATTGGTAAAGTGGGCAGACACATGGCAGATGAAGTTTAATGCAGAGAATTGTGAGGTGATGCATTTTGGGAGAAGAAATGAAGGGAGGCAATATAGGCTAGATAGTACAATTTTAAATGGTGTGAAGGAACAGAGAGACCTGGGGATTTGTGTTAGTGACTCGTTGAAGGTGGCAGGACAGGTAGACAAGGCTGTTAAGAAGGCATATGGGATACTAGGCTTTATAAATAGGGGTATAGAGTACAAAAGTCAGGAAGTGCTGACTGACCTCTATAAGACTTTGGTGAGGCCTCAGCTGGAATAGTGTGTTCAATTCTGGTCACCACACTACAGAAAGGATGTGAAGGCATTGGAAAGGGTACAACGAAGATTTACTAGGATGGTGCCAGGATTGAGGGACTTCAGCTATGAGGAGAGGCTAGATAGGCTAGGGTTATTCTCTCTGGAGCAGAGAAGATTGAGGGGAGACCTAATAGAGGTTTATAAGATCATGAGGGGTTTCGACAGGGCAAAAAGAGAAAAACTATTTCCACTCGTGGGCGAATCTGTGACTCGTGGTCACAGATTTAAAATAGTTTCAAGGCGAAGTAGAGGGGAGCTGAGGAGAAATTTTTTCACTCAGCGAGTTGTTCGAATCTGGAATGCATTGCCTGAAAAGGTGGTGGAGGCTGATTCGATAACAACTTTTAAAAGGGAATTAGATCTTTATTTAGGGAGAACGGGTCTATTAGGCTATGGGGAGCGGGCAGGGCAGTGGGATTGAATCGCTCTTTTCAAAGAGCCGGCACAGACTAGATGGGCCGAATGGCCTCCTTTTGTGCCGTAAAATTCTATGAATTTATGAATCTATGAATTAAACTTTTCTGGTTAAGAGGTCGACGGTCATAGAATCCTCTTACTTTCCCTCATGATGGAAATCGTTTGCTCTCTTAACAACAACAATAAAATTGCATTTGTTTAGCGCCTTTCAAGTTCCGGAACCACAGCTCATTTCTCTATCTTATAATTTGTGGTATTAGAATATTCAAAAATGACTCCACCATACCAACTGAAAACTAACAGAATATTGAATGCCATTGTTTATAAAACCTAATGTGGTGTTTCACAGACACAGCTTCCCCTGGCACAGGTTCTGCTGCTTTACTGTTTAATGTTTGGATTTGCCATCGTGATCATTCATTGTTGATGAGCCATCTTTTAGACAAGCTGCTGCTGTTGACTTCTGCATATTTCATGCTTCTATTGTGTTATTTGTCCTCTGCTTAATGGACATGTTCAAATCCTTTATTTGGAATGCAGTTCCGAAAAAAGCAATCACAGTTACCACATCCATCAATGCAAAACTAAAATTTCCGGCTGCAAACTTTTTAACGAGACTCTGGATAACAGTATTCTTGTTATTAGTAATAAAATGTTCTAAAATCTACGTAAGTGCAGAAAAAAGACAGAATACAGTAGTTTTAATTGCCTGCAGCACAGCCGACCATTCAGCTGACTCAGGGTATTTCAAAGTCAGTTCAGGTTATAGTAGCTATTCTGTAGCTCTCTGAACATATTATATCTGAGTACTGCAACAGTGCTGATGAACTGTACGTTGGGGAGCCTGTAAGAACGGGCTTTTAGACAGTACTGTAGATTTCACTTATTTAAAAGGAATAATTTTGAAACTGCATGACTGTTCCGTTAGAAGCACAAGCTGAACTAAAGTAGTTCAAAATTACCGTATATCTCCACGTATAAGGCGCACTTTTTTTCAGGTCGGAAGATCTCGAAAGTTGGGGGTGCGCCCTATATGCAGATACAAGACATTTTGAGCCTCGGAGATACAGTAAACAGGAGGGGCGGCCGGCGCGCTGTCAGCCGGGGTTTGGTCAGTGTCCGGCGGGGGTTGGGGGGAGCGGGTGACGGGGCTTCGGCCTCGGCCGCTCGGGCAGCGGCAGCAGCAGCGGACTTCAGTGCTGTGCTTACCTTCTGCCGAACCCAGTCTGCCTGCCTCACTCCCTGCCGCTCTCCCTCCCTTCCTGCCTGCCTGCGTGCCGGCCTGCCTCTCTCCCTCTCTCTCTCCCGGGCTGCCGGCCTGCCTCTCTCCCTCTCTCTCTCCCTGCCTGCCTGCGTGCTTGCCTGCCTGTCTCCCTTTCTCTCTCCCGGCCTGCCTCTCTCCCTCTCTCTCTCCCACGCTGCCGGCCTGCCTCTCTCCCTCTCTCCCTTCCACGCTGCCGGCCTGCCTCTCTCCTTGTCTCTCTCCCTGCCTACCTCTCTTCCTCCCTGGCTGCGTGCCTCTCTCTCTCCCTACCTACCTGTCTCTCCTCCCTTCTGCCGGCAATATCATTGAAAATGCTTCCGTTTTTGTTTCACCAAGAAAAGGTCAAAAGTGGGGGGTGCGCCTTATATGTGGGTGCGCCTTATACACGGAGATATACGGTATATCATTCACAATAAAGCTGATATTCCTTTTATAAATTTAACATGTTGACTTAGATATTATACTTAAAAGACATATTTCACAATGCCTGTCAAAACTTTTTTCAATAGGACTTTGTTACAGAAATTTCTTTCTTGGAAATACCTCTTAAGATTATTTGTCCTGAATGGATTACATCACATTGTTACGGATGTCCGGTAAGAAGTGAAATAACAAATAGAGATGATCCCCAACAAATGAGTACTGGACTGTTAGCAAGTCAAAAATACTTTGGAACCTGGATGGTTGAATCTTTAAAATTTTAATCCCTCAGTCTATCTCCAAGAGCACTCTGGCCAAGGTATCTAATGTCAACACTATTACAAGAAAATGATATGTGCATAGCTGCACATATCATTAAACAAAAAAAAGTACTCCTGAAAGCTAAAAACAGTATTTTGTAGTAAAAAAAAGTATTTTCCCCAGAACGTACTGAACGAAAAAATTACAGCGCGAAAAGATGCCAAGTAAAATGGGACTTCAAAATCCCCTGTGTGGCAAAAATTGCATTAAGAAGAAGGTCCCTACTGTGTTTCTGTATATGAAAAAAATCTTTCCCAGTAATGCCTTCTGCCTAGCCTAGCGCCCAGCGCTAACATTTACAGTGTATCAGCGGTGGCATAAGGTAGGTAGCACTGCTATTGAAGGCAGGGAGAGAAAGAGACTGAGACAGAGACAGAGAGACAAGACAGACAGAGAGAGAGAGAGAGAGAGAGAGATACTGTGAGTGAGATTGTGACATCAGAGAGCGAGAAAGAGACACAGAGAGACAGAGAGAGAGAGAAAGAGAGAGCGCGACCGAGACAGACAGAGAGAGAGAAAGAGACACAGAGAGAGAGAGAGAGAGAGGGAGAGAGAGAAAGAGTCACAGAGAGAGAGAGAGAGAGAGAGAGAGAGAGAGAGAAAGAGACAGAGAGAGAGAGAGAAAGAGATACACAGACAGAGCATGGAACATTCGGATTTTCCAAAAAACGTATTTTACCAAGAAAAATCATCCTGTTGTATTTACTGCAATTTACTGTACTAAATACGGCAAAAACGTACTGGTTGGCAGCTCTGGATGTGGTTTCATTTACACATTTAGCATCCATAGGTATTTTGTTATGCTCACTGTAACCTAAGTAACCTCAAATATAATAGGGTTAATATATTTGCTGCTCTTCAGTTTCCCTCCCTATCTGGTGCATAACTTGTCACTCATGTTACGAGTGACAAGGGTGTAAATACACTGCTTTATGTTGAGATGTTACAAACATCCACAACAGTCTGCAGTGTCGGCAAAAGCATTCGCATTGATTGATTATCGCATATCACAGTTTAATTTGCAGAAATTATAGCACTTATGTTTGATAGAGATCAATTCTACAAATGTTGTCACTGACAGAAGTATTGTACTGCTTACAATTGGCGAGAGTTTTAAACCAGGATGATCTATTTTTCATCAACTTACAAATCATTAAACAAAAATTAAACAAACAGGGTTACTCTAAGGCTTGGCCTCCTAAATGACATAGCACAGATGCTCAGAATTGATTCCACAATAGAGATACCAGCAATATTAGCGAAAGATTAGGTTAAGGAAACAATTTTGTCGTTGTTTGGATGATACATTAAACCAAGGTTCCTGTCTACCTGTTGAGGAGGATGTTATGATGCCATTTGAAAAAAAGAAAGGAATTTCTCCCTCTATCTTGGCTATTCCTCCAGATCAAATTGGTCTTTCCTTTCACTGTTGTTTGTGGACATTGCCGCGCACACAATGGCTGCCGCGTTCACCTAAAAATATATACTTTACTGTAAAGCATTTTAAGACATTTTGACGACATGATACGGCGCTACATCAAATGCAAGAATCTCAAGGGGAACAGCTATGAGTAACATTTCTTTAATCCAAATCCTTTGGCCATTTTAATAACTCAAATAACTCCCTCATTAACGCAGCAGTCACTGTAATTATATTTTGTTTGTTATTTGAAGGATTTTACGAAAGATGACAGAAAAAAAAGTTTAAAAAAGCATCTATTTTCAAGATACTGAACTGTCATTTTGTTTTCCCAGTGATATTGATAACTGGGAGCATGGTTTGCGTGCTTACACTATCAATATCTAGTCTTTCTCTTCAGTTGCTGCCTCTACAACTGGCATAAACTGGAGATGAACAGCAGGGGTCAGCATTATTAGTACAGAAACTGCCCAAATTTATACCTTGATTTACGGTGATTTATAAAAAATGATCCCGTTTCAGATGGGATTTGTTTGAATGCTAGCTTCTTAACTGGAGGCCTTCTATCATAAAATTATCCAGCTATGGGTCACTGCAGCTTTATATTCTGTTGTCGTTCTGGCTATTTAAGGCCAAAACATGGCAATACAGGCAACATATTTCTCACTATGAGATTACCTTGGCGGTTTTAAACCTCAATTCAATGTCATCATTTTTTTCACTTCAAGGTAAATAAATACTACAGGACATGTTATTGGTTTCCTTTTGATTTGTGAGTCACACATCATTACTCATTCCCATTTCATATATTTTGCTGCTGTGCATTTTGTGCCTGTGTTGCTGTATTTCAATGCACGCTCCATCTCACCAAGCCAGTCAGGAACCTAGATGTCTTGTTCGATCCTCAAGTCTCTTTTCTCTCCCACATCCAAGCCATGATTCTGCCTTCCCTCATATCCACAACTTTGCATGACTCCGCCACTACCTCACCTCACAGGCCACTGAAACTCATTCATGCCTTCATACCCCCATCCTCAAGAAACCTTCCCTTGATGTGTTGCAGCTCTGAAGCTACCAGCCTTTCTCCAACTTCCCCTTCCTGTCAAAGGTGCTTGAAAGAGTCATTGCCTCCCAGCTTCACTCCTTTCTCTCATCCCACTTTCCACAACCCCTCCAATTAAGGTTTCCATGCTGCCTACAGCAAAGTTTGGTCAAGGTCACTAATGATATCTTGACCATCTGTGACCAGGGCTTCCTCTGCCTCCTCGTCCTCTTCGACCTATCTGCCGGCTTTGACACTGTGGACCACACACTCCTCCTCCACCGCCTCTCCTCCCACCTCAACCTTCCTTGACTGGGTCTGGTCCTACCTTTCACACCATCTCCACTTTGTATCCACCAATGGCTTTTCCTCCAGTCCCCGTATTGTCTTTTGCAGCGTTCCTCTGGGCTCTCTCCTTGGTCCCCTCCTCTTCAATTCTACATGCTCCCCCTCACTGACATCATTGCAGACAAAGAGCAAATTTCCACATGACACCAAACTCTACCTTTCCGCTTCCACCCTCAACTCCACGACCACCACCGTCCTGACTGCCTGTCTGACATTGAGTCCTGGATGAGAAACAACTTTCTCCAGCTGAATGTGCTCAAGACTGAGGCCCTCCTGATTGGCTCACTCAGTGCCTCCGCACCTCAGGCACTGACACCATTAGCATCCAAGGCTGCACTGTCCACATCTCTAAGCCAGTCAGGAACCTGAGCATCCTATTTGACCGGACTGTCCTTCCTCCCCCACATCCGCTCCATGACTAGTACTGCCTTCCACCACCTTCGCAACATTGCCAGACTCCGCCACTGCCTCACCCCTCAGGCTGCCGAAACCCTTGTCCACGCATTCGGCACATCAAGGCTCGACTATGGAAACTCTCTCCTCATCGGCCTTTCTGGTTCTTCCCTTCAGAAGCTGCAGATCATCCAGAACTCTGCAGTTCGTGTCCTCACCCGCACCAAGCTCCGCGACCACATCACTCTCACTCTCGCACGACTCCACTGGCTCCCCATCCCTCAGACAATTCAAGATCCTTGTCCTCACTTTCAAGGGCTTTCAGAGTTGCCAACCCCCTCCTCTCTGTCCCCCTATGAACCTCTCCTACCCCTCCGTTCAGCGGGCTCTGGTTCCATGTCTCCCGCCCAACCTGCCCTACCATCGGCGGACACTTTCAGCGTCTCTGCCCCCACATTCTGGAACTCCAACCCAGTCCCTTCGCCTCGCTCCCTCCCTCACCTCCTTCAAGGCCAGTCTCAAGACCCTTCTCTTCGACCATGCCTTCTGCTGCCCTCCCAATTCTCTCCCTCCCCTCCTAACTCACTCTTTCCCGCCCCGCCCCTCCCCCCTACCCTGCCCCTCTCCCTTGCTCGGGTCCTGTCCTGACTGTTCAGCGCCTTGGGACGTCCTCCGGACGTGAAAGGTACTCTATAAATGTAATTTTGTTGTTGTTGTTGTTCCATCACATCCAGGCTCAACCATGCCAGTGATCAGCCTGAAGTCTGCAGCCTGTGTCCTCAACCGCACCAAGCTCCGTGACCCCATCTCCCACGTTCCCTCCCGACTCCATTAACTTCCCATCATCCAGAGAATTCAAGATCCTGGTCCTCACTTTTAAAGCCCTCCATTAACTCGCCCCACACTACCTCTACGAACTCCTAATCCCCTACCGACCCACCCGTCCACTCCGCTTAGTGTGCTTGCTCCATGTCCCCCAACCCACCCACCCCACCATCGCTGGGTGGACCTTCAGCCACTCTGACCCCAACCTGCAGTCCCCTTCCCTGGCCCCCTTCAAGTCCCACTTCAATACCCTCCTCTTTGATCGTGACATCGGTCACTCCCACTCCCCTCCCTTCCTTCCACCCTCTCTGATTCCGACCCCAGCTTGGGTCTGAAACACTGAATGTGCAGTGCCTTGGGACATCCTCCCGATGTGAAAGGCGCTATACAAATGTAATTTTGTTGTTGTTGGTGTATTGCTGTCTTGGTTCCAGCATCTAGGTTGATTACCAAGCCACAGTATTTACAACAAGGTTCCTCAGTTTCAGAGCTTAACATTTCAGGTTTTCTGGGAAAGTAACTCAATTACCCCATAACAGGGTAAGTCGACTGAGTGTCCGTTAAAAGTTTGGAAACTCAAAATGATATTACAGTGTCCACACCCTCTTCCGCAGCCTCTCCTCATCCACCTTAGTGGGACCGAACTCGAGTGGATCGAGTCCTAACTTAACCAACCGCCAACAATACATCTCGGCCAATGATTTTTCCTCTTGCCCCTGCACAGTCACCTGCGGGGTACCCCAAGGCCCCACCCTGGGCCCCCTTGTCTTCCTCATCTATATTCTCCCTTTGGACAATGTCATCCATAAACGCCCACATGTATGAGGATGACACACAAATCTACTTTGCCTCTTCCAGCTGCGACTCACAGTCCACTGATGTTCTCAAAAGGCCTGGATGTGTTCAAACTTCCTGCAGCTGAACATTGACAAAACAGAAGCCATACTCTTTCATTCCCGTCAACGTCTTTGCTCCTATGGTTCAGACCTCATCACCCTCCCTAAGACTCACTGAACCCATGCACAACTTAGGTATCAGGTTTCGACCGCTGGCTATTTTCCTATCACACATCCGGTCCCTGACCAGGATCTGTACTCTGCCTGAATTCATCCGTACCTCACTCCAAAAGCTGCCGAAAACCTTGCCCGTGCCTTTATTGACTACTCAACACCCTCTTCGCTGGTCCCCGCTGCTCCACTATTTACAAATTCAACTAATTCAAAACTCACCGCCACATTTTCACCCGCATTAAACTTTGTACTTTCATTGTCCCTGTCAAACCCCTGTCACAGAGCAGATCGATTTCAAGATCCTCACTTTTGCATTTAAATCCCTTTGCGCCCTGGCACCCCTCAATCTCTCCAACCTGCTGTCTCCTTACACCACCACCAACTGCTTTCTCCTTGTCCCCCGGACCCTCCACCCCACCATCGTCGGCTGTGCTTTCAGCCACTACACCTAAAAGCTTGAACTCTCTTCCTCAATCCCTTCTCCTTGCCCCCTGTCTCCTCATTTACAGGTCACGTTTGAAGACCTTCCTCTTCGACCCGTGCTTCCCCCTCCACCTGGCTCGGCATCGGGCTCCGTCACCGTTTGTTGTTTCTCGGCTTTTAAATCAACCACAACAACAACATCTTCAATTTATATGGCGCCCTCCACGCCGGACGGCGTCTCAGAGCGCTTGAATCGATTAACTTGTATTGATATAGCAAGATGGTACTTTGGTAGGTTAATAGCAAGCACAAAATAGATTACTTCTATCAATATTGCCCACCATTCTCAAATGGTTTCACATTTTTCTAAAGATTTTCATAGAATCATAGAATATTACAACACAGTAATTCGGCTGTTTGGAAGAGCTATCCAATCAGTCCCACTCCGCCCCCCCAACTCCCCTTTCCTCATATCTTTGCATATTTTTCCTTTTGAAGCTGTTATTGAATCTGTTTCCACTGCCCTAACCCTAACCCTTTCAGGCAGTGCATTCCAGACTGACTTTTTAACCATCCTCCAATGATAAACTCACCTAACACCTAATCGTGGATCTCCCAGAGTAGGTGCTCAACTGACTGATGTTGGCCTCTCTATCCCAGAAACACAGATGCCAATTGTAAACACACCAAAAACTGCCGTGGATGATATCAACTAATTTAGTACAGATTAAGGGATTCAAGCCTCCAGTGTTTTGTTCAGGTAATGTAGTACTCCGCTAGGTCAATGTGAGAGCTATTCAAAGAGTTCTTAAATATTGATGTACTTCTCTTTGGAAAGGATGAGTTGCTGAACTGTAACACTATATTTATATATGGCTGGTTTCAGATCTTTATCGCTGAAGATGTGATCTAATGCAGAGGGCAGCAATCCATGTCTGATATTACAAATTGAGGGCCATCTCTTGTTGATTTAGCACAACTGTTAACTAGCTCTATAATAGTTAGCTCCCACACACCTTGTGGAGCTCTATGTTAAATATATACATAAACAGTACTGGAAATGGTGCATGTGATGGGACAATAATACTGTATGCTCCTCATTTCTCAAGTTGCACAGAAGTTATTTAGTCCCTATATTTTTTCCAGGTTTCCATGAATATGCAACATGCTCCCAATATTTATGAATAATAATAATCCTTGTGTTTAATATATAGTCTTATCACATATTCTCAAAGCATTTCACATGTGGGCAGTGAAATGTAGCAGCTACAGCAGCAGCCAATTGTGCATAGCAAAACATGTAAGGTACATTAAATTTTACATTAAATTCACTTATAGCCTCATAGAATCATTCAGCCTCATAGAATCAAGTTGGCCATTCAGCCCATCATGTCTGCGCCAGCTCCAAAATCCAACTCAATCCCACTGGCCCACTATCTCCCCAAAGCCCTGCAATCATGTCCTCCCCAAATACCCATCTACTTCTCTATTAAAAGTTGTTATTAAATCGGCTTCCACTAGCCTTTCAGGTATGCATTCCAGATGCCAACAACTCACAAGGTGACATTTTGTTTCCTTACCTCCTCCCCTCTGTTTCTTTTGACAACTATCTTACATCGGTAAACCTGATGATAAAACAAATGTATTGACCTTGTTGCAGAGAAGAATATTTTCCAATCACAAGGAGAAAAAGCCTTAGCTGTGCTTGGTAAACATGTAAATGAAGACCAGACAACTAGACGTCGATAGGCAAGATAAGTCTTCATCAAATGTATTGAGGCTAGGGAAAGCACGCAGTGGAGTCCTCTGTGGTTAGAGCAGCGAGAGAACTTGGGTTTAATTCCCAGCAAGGCGAAACATTGGACAAGTTTCTTTACTCTACACGCCTTTGTATACCTAACAGTAAGTAGAAACCTGGTTGATAGCAGATTGCAGGACTAATAATCTGAGATTAATAATCCCTTCAAAATAACTTTTAAAAATAAAATAATAATTTGGTCATTCCATCCACGACTGTGTGTGTGTGGGGCACTGCTGATACTTATCCAGGCTGGTCATTTAAATGTTATTTCAACATTAGGTATGAAAATGAAGGCTGAAAAATGTCTTACATAGCAAGAAATCTTAATTATGAAACAATCTTCTATAATATTGCAAGTGCATATTTGGATGGAAGCAGATATTTTGAAATGCTCTCTGCCTTGTGCAAAACCCAAAGCTTAGTATGAAGTACAACAGCAACAACTGTTGTATTTATATCGCGACCTTCACACCGACAGCATCTCGGTATATACTATATACAGAATATACACGGCATTTCTGAACATCTAGTTACATGTAGATATTAGTTATTGCACCCTCTGCTGGTAAAACTTTCATAATTGAATAAAATCAAATCTAATTGCACAGTCAGAATATGCATCAATTTTGTGAAAAATTGTCAGAAAGTGCATCATCTTGTTTGAAAAGGGTTACTGAACATGAGGAAAATCTTGTGATTACAATTCAAGACTGAATTCAAAACTGGCTTCAAAAATTAACTCTGGACAGATTACATGACAGCAAGTTAACTAATGTTAATTTGTGACCAAGATAAATTAAGCAGAATTGCAAATGATTATCAATGTACCTGTGCTACACTTGTTATTCAAATTCAACATTTCTAATAACACGGAGCAACAACTGCATTATTGATGGTTACGCTGTGAAATCTAAAATAAGATTTAGAATCTGACAATAAGATAACTGTCCAAGCCTTTGCTTTCTAAATTTGCCCTGTTTTTGAAGGAGGGTTGCAGATTACTTCAAAATTTATACCAGAATCACTAAGTGGCATTCTTCATCTCCCGTGGTTGAGGTGACAAAGTTTGGCTCAAATCTGAAATGGACCTAAAAAGATTTTTTGTTGCCAAGTGGATTCCAATTTTGTTTGCGGGTTACTCATCAGGAAATTATAGATTTCATTTAATAAAACACTTGTGAAGCGGTGGACAGAAGGAAAATGCACTGCTGTTTTCCGGAAGAAGGTTAATTCCTTTAGAGGAAACGGTGTCCCTGGGCAGGAAGCCTGACCTGAACACCTGACTGACATGCAGAAATGTTGCGGTAGCATTATGGTATACAAGACAGGCAAATCTAATAATATCTTCCGTTTGTTAAAGATTCAGCAGTTGAAAGCCCTGATTGAATTTCAACTTGATTTCATTAAATATTCATAAAGGCCAATTAGAAGGGCAGCTAAGTAGGCCACAGGGCAGCCTTCAATCATTCTGTCATATCTCCATCAGAGAGCATAGTTTCCATTAAGACCAGCTACTCAATAACTGCTTTCAGTCTTGATGTAGTTTCCTTCTAAATTACTGCTCCTTCCTTGCATATGCTTTTTTTTGTGGACAAGCAGAACAAAAATCAAATAATTCTCAGCACAAGATGCTTACTGTGTGGAAAGAAAACATGCAAATCAGAAAAACATTCTCAATCAACCACTGGAATGAAAATCTTTTCTATAATGAGCTGAGTGATGATTACACAGAAGAAAGCTGCTTTAAATTCAGAATCAATCTGACAGGCTTACTTTAGCCATTGAAATAAACCACTATGTACCTTTTTCAATTCATGTATAATTTATCTTTGCTTTTTACAAACGATTTAACTTGATTTTGAAAATAAAAATGGAATGCAATTTTGCTTTATGTAAATTTAATTGCACAGTAAAATGCAAAAGTAAAATAAATGGTGCCTTGTTCCTGATGACGATATGGTTAATTATTATAAATGTAACTTTTCTGTGGAATGTATGAGTTACAATTATAGAACTTTCTCTCTCCAATATTATTATTTTTAGTTCTATCACATATCTGCTTATAATTCACTGCCTGTCTAAAGAATGTTGCAATCTAATTATTTCCTACAAAACCTCTGTGATAGGAAATACAATATACCATACAAATGAGGCGCAGAAACATTTTTGATTTGTTGAATACAACCAACAGTTTTCCAGTGATTATTGTGCCCAGATGAATTCTCAGTTGCATGTTTACTGATGTAAGATACTATAACAGGGTAAGAAATGCTCATCTATACAGGCGGCACTCCTTTAATTATGCCTTAATGTTCTTTGCCTTTTTATTAGGTGGAAACCACACTCCTCTCACTTGGTTACTGTGGTTCTTTTTCTTTCCTCTGATTACCCTTTCCTGTCAATTATATAATCTGTTCCTGCTCCCCATCTGTTAACACCACTCGTACCCCACCCCCAGTCTCTGCCAGATTGTCTCATTCAGCCTGCCCTGGTTTGACTGCTGATCACTGCCTTTATTTGTTACAAAAACACTTGCTGCGTAGCTTGGCCCTGGCAACCCACCATCAAAGTCTGCCAGCAAGGATGCGATTATTACCCTGCAAATAGAGTGGCTTGAGATCTGCCATGAATTGTAAAATGCAGGTTAGATGAATTTCCCCCCTGCAATTTAATAACGATTCAGCCTGATGTTTTTTGCTACATTGAATGATACTATTTCCCCAACAGACACAATACTGAGCCATTAAAACATCATGTGCATAAAAAGGAGAGCAAATAGGTGTATTTGTACTTCATTGTTTTCTGTCAAGCCCAGCTGAACCTCTTGATTACACATTCCATCGAGCAGAGTGAGATCTGCCCGAAGGACCAGGTGGTGCTTGGTGTCATTTAACTGATATATCAGCCGTGTGGTGCATCTCATCGAAGGGCAGTACTGTATTCGTCAATTTAGAGCAAAATGACAGAAAGAATCATTGAAAGCAAATACATAAAGGAAGGATGAGAGTGATAAGAAATAATGGGAGACGGAGCGGCACATGGTTTCTGGCATAGTAACAGACCCTGCCAGCTGCTGCCACTTTCACCAGCGTTCTGGATACTTTACTAGAAAACAGGATTGATTTAAAGAGGGATATTTAATCATCCATAATCCTCTTTATGCCAGCCATGCTACTGCTTAGGAAACAAATTGTGTACTGCAACCCTTCCTCCCCCTACCCAACGCCCTTGAATTAATATGAGGGCCAGACATACATAAATCATAGTCAATATAATATTTAAACTAGCCTTAAAGACCTATTAATCATATCTAGTTAGTTGATCAAACCTTTAACCTTCACTGTACGTTGTTAATTTTGCAATGCTGGAATGAATTGTTAACAATTTGTTTAATACCCATTTTAGTAGATTACATTTCAGAATCTTTCTCCCACCGACCCATTTAATCACAAACAAATGTTCACCATTCAAGAAAGATGACCAGCCAAATGAACTAATTTGCCATGATGTCAATTAAAATGAATGGATTATGTTTTGCCTCAGGCTGTCAGAATGTTTCAAAAAACACAGCAACAATTAACTTAGTTTTGAATTCCATCTTTTATACAGTGTCAAAGCATAAAATTTGAATTGAACTGGAATTGGAATTGAAAAGATTAGTTGAGGTACAGATCAACCATGATCTAATTAAATGGTGGGTCAGACACGAAGGGCTGAATGGCCTACTCCTGTTCCTATGTTCCTATAAAATGTTGTTCTCTGGCAATGCGGCCATTCAAAGACTGAACATTCAGTATTCACGTATAGCAAACAGGCAGCTAGAGATTCAAATTGTTTCCCCACTACCCTCCTCCCTTATACAAAGGCTTCTCATTCGATAGCTGCACTTGGGAAAAAGTGTACCATTAGAGTACAAACTTTTGACAGATTTGAACACAGCAAGGCACAAGCACGCAGCTGCCAAATCTATTCTGTGCTTGATTGGCTCTTAGTTACTTTGCAGATAATGTCTGGAGACACTGATTAATGTCTTATAATGGTGCATCTCATTGAAAGATACCGGTAAGCTCACAGAAGATCAATTAAATGTTGGCAGTTTCACAAGTTACAAAGAATTGCACCTCCAGATGAACTTCCTTTCCTCAAGTGAAAAAGCCTTCCTATGAGATATTTCATGGAAAACCGTCTGCCTAGAGTGCAGGGGGCGAACTCGAGTGAATAAATCCAAGTGTGATAAATTGGAATATCCCAAAATTTTTTCAGTTTAAATGTACACAAGACAGTCTTACTGACTGAAAGAGCTCTTAAACATTTGATCATCACCAGCGTGAACAGGTGCTACAATACATGCTGAACACACAACCTGGAAGAATACACATATGATATTCGCAATGGAAGAGATTAGCTGTGCCCATGAACCCATCATCATTTCGAATAATGTCTAGAATTTGTGTTTCTAAAAAAAATCAAGCCGTTCATTCTAATTGTTTGGATAACCACAAATTTATAGCTGTTTTTCACTGCATAAACAAATAGTAATGAAGGCAATAGTAATCACCTTAGCAGCATCTTTAAAGCTCGGGGCTTTAATTCTCCATGCTTTAATTTGTTTTCACAGCAGTTTGAACAAATTGAATTTGTTAATTAAAGCACTAAAATGAAATGCTGAATGTTAGTGACTAGATGTAAATTGTATTAGTTGAAGAATCAGGCAAAAAATCCTCAGTATCAATAACCAGGACAAATCATATTAGAAAGACAAGTGATCACTTTTAATGTATACTGTGAAGTGAAAGATGTTTTGCAAGTCATGGGTTATTAATAATAATAATAACCCTTGCATTTGATATTGCGCTTTTCACATCTTATCGACATCTCAAAGCGCTTCACAGAATATACTGTAAAATGAATTGACTGTATATATTTGTGGGCGAAATGCGGCAGCCAATCGCGCACAGCAGTGTCGTGGATTGAAATGACCAATTTTTTTTTCCTTTTAAGGATTATTATCGGGTGAGTGCGGTAAGGAAACTTGCCCAAGGTTTCACCCTGCCGTGAGTCCAACCCAGGTCCCTCACTAGTGAGGCAAGTGATCTAACCACTGAGTGACGAGACCCCACATACATTATAAAACAAGTCTTGCCTAGGACTTATCTCTTGAGAATTGCATAGCAAGGATCCACAAATCCTATCAATTCAGAATTAAATTCCATGGCACCATGGCACATTTTGTTTCAGCACCACTGACAGTGACAAAAGAAAGTTACTGCCACCCTTGTAAAATACTGAATATAATACTGGACATGGAAATGTAATAGGAGATCTGAAGAAGAATATTTTCACCATAGAATTTATTGTGGATAAATGAAAATCTGTGTTAATTACAAATGTGATTAACTGACCAATAATACAAACCACTTGATCTTAAAAAGTATAAATGACATCCAAAAATACCACTCCACTGACTCACATATTGAGTTAAAGTAGCATAAATCCTGGCCGCTGAGTTTGGTCTGTGGGATGATCGAGAGCCGTGCTAGCTTACTGTGCTGTAATTCATGTTCATCCCCCAGACATCCGGAGAGGGTTGCCTGGTCACAAAACTCATTTTAGAGTCAGAATCCCATTAAAGTATCTTTAGTTAGTTCCTTCACTTGAGAATGTACTGACAACACCTATGTACTAGTAAACTGCCCAGGGGCTTGGAATATGCTCTGCAATAATTTTCACAAAGGAGCTCATTCTTTTTATTTAATCTTCACATAGTTATTATTTATATTCCAACTAGTGTTTTAATATAGTCAAATAGCACAATCTTCTCTTTTCCGGTGATGCAGAAGTATAAATTATTTTTTAAAGTGATGTATCACTTGCAAATGTCATCCTGGAACTAGTTTCTAAGGGAAGTAAGTTCCTAAGATGTTAAAGTTAATGTGCTCCTATATTTTCTGTATTAAAAAAATGAAAACAGACTTCAATTTGCAAATGGCTAGTCAGAAAAAAATGCATCCATATAGAATTAAATCATGGAAAGCAATAAACATTTACAGATGTGAGTAAACAGGGAATGAAATGTCACCGTGTAATGGAATTACCCTGTCTTATTTTCAATGATTTTTCAATGAATGTCATTAGGAACTTATAATTTACCTCATTTTATTTCATGGACATGATTGGTAATTCCACTGCCCACAGAACCAATATTTCACATGGGTAAAATGTTTTTAAAAATGAATACTTCGTAAGCACAATAATTTTTAATAATATTTAGCTTTCCTCTCCAATTTCTCAGTTGATAAATAAAAGTATTGCCTATGTATTTAGGTAAAAATAGGTCCTAGGTTTGATATGTGATTAACTTATTATTGATGGGGTAAAATTGGGGTTTTCCAAGTGGCTTCATTATATAACAATCCTTACCTTTGATACAGTGATTTTTATGTTGGGAGTTCATCTCCAAAGCACACTGTCCCAGAACTGGGGTAGGAAGAGGAAAGTTGTGAATCAGCCATGAATGTTCAGTAAGAACAAAATTTGGCTGTGATAACCCTTTTGGTCATGTACATTGAAGTATATCTAACATATATTTCAATCAAAATCATATACAATTATTAAGACCCAGCCATTTGACTGCATTTTGGGTTATCTTTCCCTTACCTACCAACTAAGGGACAAAGTTCAATGGTTTTGAATTTGTAATAGCAGTAGGAAGTGACACGGACATTAATTACAAATCTCCAGTTGTTTCACTAGCTGTTTCATCTAAGAACTGAGATAAAATATCACCACTAGTCAAATGCCAAATAAGTCATATTTAAACACATCTTATTCAGTAGAACATATTTAATCACTGACTGACATTGATCAGAATCTGTTAGGTGGTATCTTCAGAGCCTATGCTGGTTAGTTTTTCAGTTTGGTGCACCCTGATTGTAGCAACAGAACCTAAACAGGAAAATGTGTCCTAATTTCCACTCATATTAAAAATAAATTACCAGCTTCCTAGGGTAATTTGCTTACTTTACTCCAGGACATTAGTAAAATAATTTAACAACATGAATGCAAAATATTCCAGGATGGCAATAAAATTACAGAGATAAAGACCTGAAAAACACAGCAACAGTTTTCCACAGCAGTTAGTTTAAAATGTTAATATCAAAGGTTTTAACTGGGCTGTTAGCAATGTGAAAATAGCTCTGCTGTTAATATATTTGTTGAGTTACCTTATTTTTATTTGAGACTCAGATCGGGGGTCATTTATCTAAATCAGCAACTCCGAGATTATCATTGACTAATCTTGGATTAAAAACAAAACTGCATGAAATTATTGAATCATAAAAACGAAGAAATGTTCTCATAATACAAATAGTGCATTGAATGAGTTAAAATAGAGAAACCGTGGGTTATACATGGGGCAGGTAAAGACTTTATCATGCCTAAATATATTTCTCATCATTTCATTCCAAATTAGTTTTTCAGAGTATATTTCAAGCTCTGGTGGTTTTGAGGTTCAATAAGTCGGTAGTCATTAAGTTTTCACAAATTATCTTCTGTAGCATTATTCTTTTTGGTATCACATTTTAAATCTGTAGAAAGAAGCAATTATGTTGTCACAAAAGTGTATTTTGACAGAACGAAAATTACTCGTAAAGATTTCAGAAAACTGCAAGTACCGGCGACATTTTCCATCTTTGCTGAGCATCAGCGAGGGGACATCGCAGTCACTGACAAACATGAACGTGGGATTGTTGGTAATACCGTACCGTAAATCAACCTGTAAAATACGTGGTGTCAGATTATTTTTAAATGTATCGCATGTCCAATGACTACTTTGCGACACTTAAAAAGTGCCTCTTTGTCGTTTTCATATCTCAACGCTCAGATTAGTATTGGAGCAGTCAGCAGCATTGCTAGACATCATTATGTCAACAATGCAGCTTCAACTGTAACCTCAGAAGAGCACTTTAGGCTGCCAAGTGACATTTACATTCTTCATGCTGTAGTTTCAAACCTGCACTGTCAGCTTTCTCACCATACCAGGGACACACCTTCACAAGTGACTGAGATAGACAGAATTAATTTCACGTGTTTCTATCTCACCTACCCATCAATGCAAATCAAATCACTTAGGATCTTTCCTAGTCCACTACAAAAATAGCTGATTTCAATACAACTATTCATTTGATCCAATAATGCAAGCATGCTTCGCCTGGGCTTAATTTCAGTTTCTCAATTTATTTTCAACTCCAACTTTCCATTAGATTAGTGGCATACATTTACTGACTTCACTGGGAGGTAGTTTTATTGGTGGTAGGAGAGGATGGTTTTGTTTACTACCAGACCATCATGCTATTGTAGCTTGGCTGCTCTCTACTCTTACACTGTATGTAAAACTTCTCCTTATTTTTATTACCCTGAGGGCAATCAACAACTGAAACATGTTAACAGGAAGGGTGGGTGAGGACAAAATGCTTGACTCATTTAAGAAAAAACATTTTGATGCCATGATGGGAAGACAGTAGAATGGATAATACGTTATGCCCCAAAGAAATGTGCCACTCTCGGTTGATCATGGATCAACAAGAGAGAAGCCGCAGGGAACTCTCTGACCTGTACTGCTACTCCATTCTCATCAGATCAGAAAATATGGTAGTGGCATCTTTGTCCTTCAATGAACAAGGTCATTATTTTCAAAAATACTAAAATAAGTAACTGAGTTCTCTCTCCATCTGAACATAAGCTGATTAAACTGGAGAAGTTTAATCATCATTATTAAAACTTATTGCAGCAGGCCTTCTTTTTTGAAGGTTGAATTTACTGATTTTTTGTGTACACTTTTGATCTTGTTTGTTTTTCTGATTCTTCTATGTCAAAGGGTCATCTGTCACAGTGCATTTTCTGGGTGGCAGAGATCTTTGGTTATAGGGAATCTCAAAACAAACTGCTTTGTGTTGTGGATGTGCAGTCTAACTTGGGAATGTGACATAGGCACCCATCTTTGCAAGTGTGTACAGTACAGTACTCATAATTGTTTTTCAAGCAAGTAATTGGATAATGCAACAATTAAATGACGTCATCGTAATTTTTACAAAGTTGTGAAACTTCAAATGCGGAGGTAAATCACGAGAAAAATTGAGAGAAATTTTATTCAACAGTGAGTTGTAATTTTTCATTTAGTGATCAGACAGCCACGAGATAGGGGAGGAATGTTGGAAATTGCATATGAATGTAATTTTGTTGTTGTGGCCTCCACACCCTTCCTTTCACTTTGTCCTTGGGAGACTTGTCCATAATTTATTCCCCAAGGGAAATTTACTGCAAACTCTTGTCCCTGTTGACGGACAAGATGCAGCAAGTCCAGTGAAATTATTTACACGCAGGCCATGTATTATTTTACTTTGATAGAATCAGATTTTGATAGCAACAGCAACACCACAAAAAAACTAAAACTAACCTTCTTCGATCTGTGGCAAGGGTCAATAATCCTATTTCTGCAAAAGACCTGGTGCCTGTATAAGGAAGCGAGCTGCCTTTTGTAATGGAATGTGACACTCGCTTGCAGCACAATATTTTAAAAAAGAATCTCTTATGATGAATCAGAGGACATGGGTATCAGATCCACTGGGTCAGAATCAGGTTACATGCACTTCATCCAATCAAAAAATTCATTCCAGGTTTGTACAGTATTAGCTTTATATTCTGCAACAACAATATTGTAGGTTTAGGCAGCAGTATTATGTAAGCATGGTAGAAATGACAATAAATGTGTCAACTAATACTACCCAAATAATGCTGAAAAAAAATTGAAAATTCCTTTAGCATAATCTATAGGGATCATTTAAAACCTTTAAATAACACCACAAAAATGCAGCTTAATATCAGAGACAACTGAGAGGGTTTCAGTTAAAGAAAGATTCTACAAAATGTAATATAAATGTAAAATACTTTGTTATATTAAAGGTGTTTTTCAATGTACAGTATAATGAAGAGGTATCATTTCAATCAAAATCATCTTCAAGTAATTATCCCTATTTCCCAAGAAAATGTGTAATAACTATTGACTTTTATTGAAAACTCCTGCAAGGGATGAACATTGTCAAAATAATAATAATCCTTTCATTTAATATAACACCTTCTTGTCAGGAGGACATCTCAAAGCACTTGTAATGTAAAGTGCAGTGACTGCATTTTGTAGGTGAATTTACAAGAGTAGGACGGTTAATATTAAGCATTATAAATAGACCATTTAACTTTCAAGGTGGAGCAAGGTGAAGGGATTGTGGACAGTTCCAAAGAGTGGGGGGAGGGATGGTAGGGTAGGTTGGGCGAGAGACATGGAGCAGACCGGAGCCAAATGAACGGAGGAAGCACACAGGTTAACAGGGGGTCAGCAGGTCAGAGAGGGGGCAAGGACATGGAGGGGCTTGAAAATGAGGACAAGGAATTAAAATTCTATCCTCCGAGGGATGGGGCGCCAGTGAAGCCAGGCGAGAGTGGGGAGCCTAGTGCAGGAGAGGGCATGAGCTGCAGAGTTTTGGTTGATCTGCACCTTATGGAGGGAAGAGTTGTGGAGGCTGACAAGGAGGGACTACCGTAAATATCCGTGTATAAGGCGCACCCCCCGCTTTTGACCACGTGGCAAAAAAATATTTTTTTGCTGCCGTATTTTTTCGACCATTTTCTATCATTTTTATCATTTTCCTTTTACTCGTTTTGTTATTTGATGGCCCTGAAAAGGGCCGTTGGTGTATAAAGCTTTTATGCTACATTCGAGAAATCCTAGTCGTCGATCGCCTCGTCAAATACCTCGCGAAGTTTCCTCATCTGAATCAGCGCACAGTAGGTCGGCGTCGCTGTCGTCGCTCTCGGATGTGTTCGGCGAGTTGTCCTCTCACAGCACATCGTCTTCCATCCCATCCAAGCTGTTGGATATGCAGCATTTCAGGAACCGCGTCTGATGATCTCCACTGGCAGCTCATCCCAGACTTTTGTTATCCACGAGCAGATGGTTGGGAGATCTACCTTCCACATCCGTCCTCCAGCCTTGTACGTCTTCTCCCCCTCCAGCATCCAGTCCGCCCAGCACCTCCGCATGCCATCCTTGAAGGGCTTGTTCACTGCGACATCAAGCGGCTGGAGAAGCGACGTCATCCCGCCGGGGATCATCACCAGATCGGTGTTGGATGTCCGCAGGGTCGCCTTCGTCTGGTCCGTCTTGTGACAGCGGAAAGCGTCGAGGACGAGAAGCCTTCTGCGCCATGAGAGACCCCCTACTCGCCTCTCCCAGACGCAATGCAGCCAGTCGTTGACGAAGTCGTCGTCCATCCAGCCCTTCGGGTGAACCCTCACGAGCATGCCGGGTGGGAAACTCTGTTTCGGAAGTGTCTTCCGCTTGAAGATGACATACGGTGGCAGCTTTCCTCCATCGGCGGTGCAGCCCAGCATTACCATGAAGCTGTCCTTCTCGTGCCTAGTCGTCGAGATGCTCACGCTCTTCGACCCTTTATCAGCAATGGTAAGACTCCGAGGGACATCGAAGGTGAGTGGTGTCTGGTCTGCGTTGCCGATCCTGGTGAGCGGGTAGTTGTGCTGGCGGCGCAGCTCGATTACGAATTTCTGGAAGCTGGTCATCTTTTCCTCCAAGTCGGCAGGCAGGTGCTGGGCGATATGTGTGCGTCGGCGGATGTAGCAGTAAGCCCCCGAAACACTCACCTTAAAATCGATGATTCCCTCCCTGTCAGCGATGGCCCTGGCCTTCAGTCGAAGCGCTATCGTTGAGATAGCGTGCCCCTCAAGCCGTTTCTCTCGAACCCAGGCGATAAGCTCAACCTCCAGTTCAGGCCACTTTGCTGTACCTCTCCGTAGCGCCTTCTTTTGTTTCGGCATCTCCTCCAGCGTGGACTGTGTGGAACGCCATCGGCTAACATTGGATTCGGCGACGCCGAGTTTCCTCACTGCCTCCCGGTTTCCAGCCTCCTCTGCATACTTGCAGACGGAGAGCTTGAATGAAGCTGGGAACGCACGACGAGACATTTCTCACCTGCTACTGCACTTAGAATTTTTGGCGCTCAAAATTTCCTGTACCCGCGTATACGGCGCACCCCCCTCTTTCGACACTTTACGACATGAAAAAAAGTGCGCCTTATACGCAGAGATTTACGGTACTTGTTGTAGTCAAGCTTTGAGGTGACAAACGTGTGCCTAAGGGTTTCAGCAGTCTGAGGGGTGAAGCGGTGGTGGAGACGGGCAATATTGCGGAGGTGGTGGAAGGCATGGATATGGGGGAGAAAAGACAGTTCAAGGTCAAACAAGACATCCAGCTCCTTGACTGGCTTGGTCAGGTGGAGTGTGAATCGATGAAAGATGATGCTGCCAGTGCCTGAGATGCGGAGGTGATGGGGCGAGCCAATCAGGAGGGTCCAATTGAGATCCTAGCAGCCAATGCTCCCAAACTTACTAGCTAGGCTGCGGAGAAGCGACACTAAATTCATGTTACAGGTAACATGAGTAACTTCGCGTTTAGTTAAACGTTTAGTAAAACTAAACCCCAAAAAACACAGACACAGCTAGACCACGTGGGGTAGTAAAGATGCTGATAGGCGGAAAATGCGGAGCGGATGAATACACCCTAATACGTGGATGAACACGGTCCCTTATTTGGAAGAGTGAAACTTGAAAATTTAAACCTGCGAATTTAAATCGCGGATGTGCAAAACGCATTGCCGCGGTTTGCGAGGGTTGTCGCATTTCGCAAACAGTGGATGCGTGAGTTTTGTGGTTGACGAGGCCGCGGTTGGGGCGGGATACCTGTACTGTAATGTTGTAATGTCACGGGATCTATGTCGACTAACTAAAAACAGTTAGACGGAAATATGGTTTTAATGTCTCATTCCAAAAGACAGTAGCTTTTCCAGTACAGCAATACCTAACCCTGCACTGGAGTGGCAGCCCAGACTGTGAACTCATGTCACACAACCCGTACTTAAATGTGGAAGTGCTGCAAATTGAGCTGAGCTGACACCCTAAGTGCTTGATGCTGAGGTTGTTGATAAAAATTGAAAACCTGGTTATTCCATACAACAGTCACTCTTGACCTCGATTGCTACAACATTCATCAAGAAGGAAAAAATATACCATGATCTTTATAATCTTGGAATCTGCACAACAATCATTTGCACCACAATACACCAAAACAGGAATGCAAAATTGGGTTTTCCTTTCCTGCAGTGTGCCAGGTGTGAATAGAAATGAGCTTACTTTATTTCATTGCTTTAGATTAAAATGCAATAGCAACCATCATGTAAAATATGAGGTAGTGCAATATTAATTGTGGGTGATGTATTGAAAGCAATGGCACCATTTTGCTGGGTGTTTTTGACCTTTTTACAAATATCTCCAGGGATTGGTTGCTACTCTGAAAACAGGCATGACATAGAGAATACTCTCAGGGTAAGAGATGATTCTGTATGTGCTGCTACATCAGGCTAAGGACCACCCAAAGGCACGTTTCCACACATTCTATACAGGCTGGCTCCCTTCTGCCTGGACTCTGCTGATCAATCTGAACAATTTTCACAGAATCTGGTCCAATTGTGAGAAAGCCATCTCCGGAATCCTGATTTTTTGGTCATCTCAAGATCATTCTTAATCCATTTTGATCGGGCCCCAAACACCAAGCTGTATGTTCAGAGTGTTCCAGAGACAGATTGTATCTGGAAGAATTAACCTGTTTGGGCACGCAAGGGTTAATTGCTTCATCACTTTTGAAATAGTAAAATGGATATCTATATAAAAAGTCACACAATCAACAAAGCTCCAAAAATATAGATAAAAATATAGATAATTAATGTTCCTTTGTTCTGTACTGTTCTGTTCCAATGGATTTCTCTTAAAAGATTAGGTAGGTGGTAAATAGTGAGGAGGACTGTAACCAACTGCAAGCAGACATACACAGATTGGTGGAATGGGCTGACATGTGGCAGATGGATTTTAATGTGGATAAGTGTGAGGTGATACATTTAGGTAGGAAAAATGATAGGAGGCAATATAGACTTGGTAGCTCAATCTTAAGGGGAATGAACGTACAGAGAGATCTGGGTGTTCAAGTAAGCGAATCATTAAAGGTCGCAGGGCAGGTAGAGAAAGCAGTAAAAAAGGCATTTGGTGTACTGAGCTTTATTAGTAGGGGCATAGAGTATAAGAATAGGGAGGTTATGGTTAATCTATACAAAACAGTGGTTAGGCCTCAGCTGGAGTACTGCGTCCAGTTCTGGGCACCTTATTTCAGGAAGGACATTAAGGCACTGGAAAGGGTGCAGAGGAGATTCATGAGAATGGGTCACAGTGTGTCTGACACATAACACTGTGACCCATGGTCACAGTGTTAAGATATCTACCAAAAGAAGCAGAGGGGAGGTTAGAAGAAATGTTTTTAGTCAGTGAGTTGTTCGAATTTGGAATGATCTGCCTGAAAGGGCAGTGAGGTCTGATTCGATAGCAGCTTTTAAGAGAGAACTAGATAGTAGGGTCCGTCGATATGGAAATTTTCCGATTAGATATATCGATGGGCTCATATCGAGAAATACCGAAATATAAATATTTTCAGTTTTTTCGTACTGCGCATGCGCATTCGGAGTGCACGCGCATTCCGGGTGCGCGCGCATTCGGGGCCTATCTTCTCAGGAGGTAAATATCTTTCTCTCTCTGTGTCTCTCACTCTCTCCATCTCTGTGTTTTTCTGTCTGTGTGTCTCTATGTCTCTTTCCCTCTCTCCTCTCTCACATCCCCCCCATCTCTATCTATCTGTATATTATCACATCCACCCCGTCTCTCCCCCCACCCCCACAGCCGTCCCTCTCTCGCACACCCCCACCCCTGTCGTCTCTCTCCCCCACCCCCACCCCCCCCGCCGTCTCTTTCTCCCTCTCCCCCCCTACCGCCGTCTCTCTCTCCCTCCCCACCCAGCCATCTCTCACACCCCCAGCCGTCTTTCTCCCCCCAGCTGTCTCTCTCCCCCTCCCCCCAGCCGTCTCTCTCCCCCTCCCCCCAGCCGTCTCTCCCCCTCCCAGCCGTCTATCTCCCCCTCCCCCCAGCCATCTCTCTCCCCCTCTCCCCCCCCCAGGCGTCTCTCCCCCCACAGCCGTCTCTCTCCCCCTCTCCCCCCCCAGCCGTCTCTCACCCCCTCCCCCCAGCTGTCTCTCTCCCCCTCCCCCCAGCCGTCTCTCTCCCCCTCTCCTCCCCACCCCCGTCATCTCTCTCTCGCAACCCCCACCCCCGTCGTCTCTCTCCCCCACCACCCCCCCAGCCGTCTCTTTCTCCCTCCCCCCCACCCCCAGCCGTCTCTCTCCCCCTCCCCCCAGCCGTCTCTCTCCCCCTCCCCCCAGCCGTCTCTCTCCCCCTCTCCTCCCCCCCCCAGCCGTCTCTCTCCCCACCCCAGCCGTCTCTCTCCCCCTCCCCCCAGCCGTCTCTCTCCTCCTCCCCCCCAGCCGTCTCTCTCCCCCTCTCCTCCCCCCCACAGCCGTCTCTCCCCCTCCCCCCAGCCATCTCTCTCCCCCTCTCCCCCCCCAGCCGTCTCTCTCCCCCTCTCCCCACCCCAGCCGTCTCTCTCCCCCTGTCCCCCCCCAGCCGTCTATCTCCCCCTCCCCCCAGCCGTATCTCTCCCCCTCCCCCCACCCGTCTCTCTCCCCCTCACACCCCCCCAGCAGTATCTCTCCCCTTCACCCCCCCACCCCCAGCCGTCTCTCTCACCCCCCAGCCCTTGCATACCTGTATATTGTATTCGAGGACTGTGAATACAATATGGCGGCTTTGCACCTCGGACTGTGCATTGTGTATAGAAATGAGCATTCTGGGTCTTGTAGTTCAGTGTGCTCGCATCCCGATTTTTATATCGTTTTTTTGATATATCGATATTTTAAATATGTCTATATCGGCATATCGATATGAAAATTATATCGGGTTTTAGCGATATATCGATATATCGCCAGACCCTAGAGGAGAGAGACACAGAGAGAGACACAGAGAGAGACACACAGAGAGAGAGATGGAGAGAGAGTGTGAGAGACACAGAGAGAGAGAGAGATATTTACCTCTTGAGGAGATAGGCCCCGAATGCGCGCGCACCTCCGAACGCACGCGCGCATGCCCAGTCCCGATGAAGTAGGTCTACAACCCTTCATCGGGACTGGGGCTTATTTGGAGAGGTTTCTTAAAGAAGTTAAAGGGGGAGAGGCAGGACATGGAAGGCAAAGGAGACAAAGGAAAAGGAAAAAAAAGTGTGTTAACTGATGGGTTGAATATGTGTTACAGGCTTCAGGGGTTACATTTGCCCCTGAAAGCTGAAATTAAATTAAAGGGAGTTGAAAAAAGGCAATTCTTTCCTTGCAAGTGTGGATTGAGGTTGTAAGATGGCTGAATGTCCGAAAGGAAAGCAAGGTCACCGAGCCAGTCTTTGTCTTGAAGAACCTTACAGTCCTCAACAAGTTCTTCCTTCTTCTCCAAAAAAGTAAGCACATTTTCTTTTAAATTCTAAAAAATTTCAAGTACCTTCCCCTTTCATAGCCAACGAACATTCCAATGAAACAGTAACTCCCTTCCTCATTTGTTTCTTCATCAAACAAGTTACAAGTTATGAAATTCCCGGCGGTTTAATGCCCGTGCACAAATTTTGTTTATGTAACACACTACAGGCTCAAGACCAAGTCTTTGGTACAAAGGGCCTCCTGATGAAGAATACAATGGTACTTCAATAACTTGAGTTCCAAAAACCTTTCCAACAAAGCAACACAGCCATTCCTCTATCCAGTCATAGCAGGTCTATAATCACTACAACAATTCAGTGATTATCTCAATAAATGCAGGCTCAAAAAATTATTTTGTGACTTTTCTCTCCCCAATTAACACTTTGATCTGGGATAAGCCTGCCATCCCAGGGCTCAGTCGCTCACAGTCAGAAAGTTGTGAGTTTGAGACCCACACAGGGAAGAGACCCACACACTGCATTTCCAGAGTCGTTAAACCTCACTCCCCATCCATTCCTTGTTCAGGGCAGAAGTTAAAGATCTCCCACAGCACTAACGTGGAAAAGATAGAGAAGTTTTTTTTCTCACTCTCTCCCCTCCTACCCCAGTGTCCTGACTGACAGGTAACAGTGCTCACGGCTATTTGTGGAGACGTCACTGTGCTCAAAATTGGCGGCAAATCACAGCCACTAACTACACTTTACAGTGAAACCCTGCAACGTGCATATTGAAGTACGTGGATACGGCTTTCTTGGATGAAAGGCACTGTGTTGAGGGTTCACATCATTAGTTGTCCTGTAGCTCAGTGATTAAAGCGCTCTCCTCTCCTCACAAGTTAAGAGACCTGGGTTTGATTCCCGGTACAGCAAAACGTTGGCCAAGTTTCCTTACTCCACACGCCTTTGTTTACCAGCAGTAAGTGGGAACCCGGTTATTTGGCGATTGGCGGATCGCTTTTCTGCAGGTAATAATTCCTTCAAAACAAAGCAAGAACAAATTAGTCATGTCAATCCACAATTGTTTATGGGCCACTGCTGTGCTCAATTGGCTGCCACATCTTACCCTCAATTCACTTAACTGTATATTCTATGAAGCGCTTTGAGATATCTTGAAGATGTGATAAGGAGCTATATCAAACACACACAGACACAAATACGCTCTCTCACCATGTTTCCTGAGGGGATGTGTAATAACCAGTGTGCGATGGTTCCCTGAACTCCCACTGACCCGCAGGAAGGTGACACTGAGAATGGGATCACTTCTGCAGCCCTGCACACACAGTGAGCTCCCCATCGAGTCGCAAACAAGGGCACAGCCAGCACTGCACTAAACAAACACTTTATTCTGAACAAGTTTGTCAATGATGTCGACACAAATATATTTCTTTATTCTGGTTTCGCAAAGCAGTATTATTGGCGTTATGATTATTTTGGACGTATTGCTGTTACAGCTGAGTCAGCTGCTGAGACACTGATAGTCATAATTGCATCTGTGTATTAGTTGACGTAACCGAATAAAACTGTGTATTAAAATGGCTTCTCTCGGAGGCAGCAGTGGGAGTAATTTGATGAAGTGAAATCTAAATGTGACTCATGAGGTGGAAAATACTATGATGTATAATAATTTCCAATCACTTTCTGTACATGTATCATTTGGTGTTTGCAGACAAATAGATAGATAACATAATCCTTTCTCTTATAAGAAAGCTTCTCTGCGTGCACAACACACACACACACCCTCTGAGCCATGATGAATCTAGCTGATTCAAGCGTGGAGGAGAAAGCTTGAGCTTCATTACAATCTACATCTCAATTCAACCTCACATTCAATTGAAGTTTCATCTGTATGTCAACAAAACAACAACAAAATTACACTTGTATACTGCCTTTCACATCAGGAGGACGTCCCAAGACACTGGACAGATAGTGCTTCAGACCCGAGCTGAGGAATGAGGGAAGGCGAGAGGGGGGAGGGAAGCGGGACATTAGGAGTTGCCGATGGGTCCATCGAAGAGGAGAGTCTTGAGGCGAGACCTGAAGGAGCCCAGGGAGGGGGCAAGGTGGAGGGACTTCGGGATGGAGTTCTAGAGGTTGGGGGCAGAGTGGCTGAAGGCTTGCCCGTCAATGGTGGGGCGGGTGTTTCGGGGGAAGTGGAGCAGGCCAGAGTGAGCCTAGGGGGCAGGCAGGTTGGTAAGGGGATGGGAGGTCCCAGATGTAGGGTGGGGTGATGTCGTGGAGGGCTTTAAATGTGCAGACCAGGAATCTTAAATTGGATCCTCTGGATGATGGGGAGCCAATGGAATTGGGCGAGGATGGGAGAGATGGGGTCATGGAGTTTGGAGCAGTAGAGGACATGGGCCGCAGAGTTCTGCATTATCTGTAGCGTGGAGGGAGGAATTGGGAAGGCCGACCAGCAGGGTGTTTGCACAATCGAGCTGGGTTGTAATGAAGGCATGGATGAGAGTTTCAGCAGCTTTGGGGGTGAGGTAATGGCAGAGTTGGACAATGTTGCGGAGGTGGTGAAAAGCAGAGCAACTCATTGCTTGGATGTGCGGGAGGAAAGACAGTTGAGGGTTGGACAAGACTGGTTCTGACTGGTTTGGTGAGGTTGAGTGAGCAACCATGGAGGTTGATGCTGCCAGCACCTGTTGTGTGAAGGCGTTGGCGTGAGCCAATCTTGGTCCTCAATCTTATTGACATTCAACTGTAGAAAGTTAGCTCTCATCCAGGACTTGATGTCTGACAGAAGATTCCCTGGAAGAAGATTTCCCCTCAAACCTTCACCTCTGCCCTCAAAACCTCCGACCTGCTCCCCCTGTGGCATTCTTCTTGTACTGACCCATCCTCCGCCTCCACTGCCCTCCATAACACCCTCTCCACTAACCTCGACACCCTGGCCCCCCTCACCACCAGAACCATCTCCCACCCCCAATCATCACCATGGTACACAACTAACCTCCGTTCCCTCAACAGCCAAGTGAGAGCAGCTGAACGCACCTGGCTCAAATCTGGCCTCAAGGTCCATCGGCAAATCTGGCTGGACCGCATCAAATGTTACCGCTCCGCCCTAGCCACCGCCAAATCAGCCTTCTACTCCACGATAATCCTGGAAACGAAGGACAACCACCGCCTCCTCTTCGCCACCACCAACCAGCTCCTCCGCACCTCCCCTCTCCGCCTCGCTTCGCAGATCCTCTCCTCAAACGAACGCTGCGAGGAGATGTTGGACTTCATCGAGTCCAAAATAGAGAGAATCCGCTCTGCGGTTTCCTCCCCCCACCTCTGCCCCTCCATCCGTTATTTCAACCCCCACCCACCCCCCCTTTCATACTTTCAACCCCACCACCCCGTCTTTAATCACAAAAATAATCACCTCCATGAAACCCACCACGTGCTCATTGGACCCCATCCCCACCCCCTTCCTCCGCACACAGCTCCACCTTTTGGCCCTGCTCATTTCTGACACCATCAACCTTTCCCTCTCCTCAGGCACCGTCTCTACCTCCTTTAAAATAGCCACCATCACCCCTATCCTGAAAAAACCCTCCCTTGATGCGTCGCAGCCATCAAGCTACCGACCCATCTCCAACCTCCCGTTTTTATCTAAGGTCCTTGAAAGAGTAGTTGTCTCCCAGCTCCACTCTTTCCTCTCAATTCACTCACTCCTTGAACTCCTCCAATTAGGTTTCCACCCAATTCACAGCACAGAAACTGCCCTGGTTAAGGTTACAAATGATATCCTAACCGCCTGCGACCAGGGCTCCCTCTGCCTCCTCGTCCTCCTTGACCTGTCTGCTGCGTTCGACACAATCGATCACACCATCCTCCTTCAACGTCTTTCCTCCCACCTCAACCTTCAAGACACAGTCCTTGACTGGTTCCATTCCTACCTGACCCACCGCCTACATTTTGTATCGTCCAACGGTTTCTCCTCAAACCCCCGCACAGTTTTTCATAGCGTCCCTCAGGGCTCTGTCCTCGGCCCCCTCCTTTTCACCATTTACACACTCCCTCTGGGCGATGTCATCCGCAAACATGGGGTAAATTTCCACATGTATGCGGACGACACCCAACTGTACCTCTCAGCCTCATCCCTCAACCCCCAGACCATCAATGTTCTGACAGCATGTCTATCCGACATCGAGTCCTGGACGAGGGAAAACTTCCTCCAATTGAACGTGAGTAAGACCGAGGCCCTCCTGATTGGCTCAAGCCAGCGTCTCCGCACATCGGGCGCTGCCAGCCTCAACATCCAAGGCTGTACTGTCCACCTCACAAAGCCAGTCAGGAACCTCGGCATCACGTTCGACCGTAAACTCTCCTTCCTCCCCCACATCCGTGCCTTGACCGGCACCGCTTATTTCCACCTGCGCAACATTGCCAGGCTCCGCAACTATCTCACTCCCCACGCTGCCGAAACACTCGTGCCGAAATACATCACCTCAAGGCTGGACTACGGAAACTCTCTCCTCGTCGGCCTCCCCAGCTCCTCCATTCACAGGTCATCCAAAACTCTGCAGCCCGTGTACTATCCCGCACCCGCCTCTGCGACCACATAACCCCTGTGCAGCGCCTTGGGACGTCCTCCCGACGTGAAAGGCGCTTTATAAGTATAAGTTTATAAGTTTCAGTTGTTGTTGACAGACAGTCTGTCAGGACAGTGGTAGTCCTGGAGTTGAGGGTAGAGACAGAGAGATATAGCTGGGTGTCATCCGTATTCATGTGGAAGTTAACCCCATGTCTGTGGATGATGTCACCAAATGGGAGCATACGGATGTGGAAAAGTAGGGGCCAAGGACAGAGCCCTATACATGATACAGGGAAAGGGAAAGATTGTTAAGTATGGAAAACACTTTCCTCCAAGAATAAAGATTGTGGCAAAATACTGTTTTGTGTATCAATCATAGCAGCTTACAAACCTATTTAAATGGATTAGATGATTGTCTTTTAAGGTGGAAAGTCATTAGGATAGATATCAAAAAATTTCTGCCGACTCTCAAAACTTTAAAATGTGGCTTGAAAGGATTGAGTGTGAGAGCCTGTCAGTAACAAATCACCTGACCTCAACACTTACACTTAGCTCTCAGCCTTTGGGATCCTGTATGCATCGGTGAATGTACAATAAAAACAATGCAATATAAAACTAGTCAGCAGACAGAACAAGCTCTTCTGTATATAAAGGCTAATCGTGCTGCATGCACTCAGCAAATTGGTGCTTCTAGCAAGAGGTGAGTACCAGCAGCAACATTTAACAGCAGGTAAAAGAGGTGCAGGGGACAACTGCTTGTTTGGAGCTACTTCCCACCTGTTGACAAGATAAAGCTGGGTATGGAGAGGACATATCCACACACCAGTAAACGTCTTCATTTATCTGCTGGGTGGAATAATCCTTGCTTTTGATATGCCATTAAGACTTCTCAAAGTGCTTCATAGAATACATTGTAAAGGGAATTGAATGTATATTTTATGGGCGAAACACAGAAAAGTGTCCCACAAACAGTCATGGATTGAGTGACCACATTTTTTTTGTTAATGAGTTATTATCCCCGGAGAAGCGATCCACCAATTGACTAATAACCGGTTTCCTACTTACTGCTGGGTAAACAGAAACGCGTGGAATAAGGAAACTTGCCCAACATTTTGCCGAGAATCAAACCCAAGTCTTCTCGTCTGCAAGGTGATTGTTCTAACCAGAAGCTGCAGGACTCCACACTATGCTACAGGACTCAAGTAATAAGAAAAGTAACTAGAAGGGCATGAATGCCTTTAGATCCTATCCTAATGGCTGGTGATTTGCTAACATGAGAGGACATCTCATATTGGTCTTGTGATTCATCAGACTGGCCAGATTCTAAATTCCTTACAATACTAAAGTGTTTCCATGGGTTAGGTAACCTGTGATAAATGAAGATGTGAAATTAAGTGTTATATTGTTTTCTAATGAACATCCTTTTAGGGATAATGATCTTGTGCACCATTCGACGAGCAAGGCTCACAGTTTCATTTGTTATACTGAGCTCATCTCCACAACCTATTCTAGATCACTACCACTTCACTGAAACCTTAAGAGGCCTGGCCATCTCTCAGCCTTCTAAAGCGACAAATGGCTTTATGTTCAAAAAGCAAGCACTTCTGAGCTGTTAACTTGTAGAACTGAAAAATTGCAGCCTAAAAGCCTTCATTGTGACACCACAATCACACATAATAACTACTCTTAAACACAATGCGAGTATAATTACATGAGCAACCAATTAGATAAACAACAGTGCTGAAAAAACACTAGAAAATAGTTAATTATATTAATGGAGTTAGTTTGACATAGGTGTACGATTATCCAATATATCTTTTTTGAGAATATTGTATTAATTTCTTGAAGGCCACATTCCTCCCATTCAGATTTTGGAGAAACTGTTTGATTCAAACAGGTGATATTCCAGGTACATTAAACTAATTACCACACAGACCATCAATTTCTCCAAGATGATTTGCTTTGAAACATTCTATCCGAGTTGCAGAACACTGATCTCCCACGGTATCACTACTCTCATTAGTAGAACAGGATTGATAGTTATGTCTTCTCCATCTTGAGAATGATTCCTTTCAAATGAAGCAATACGGGGAAATTTCAAGTGAAACATTAGATTTTCCTCAAGGAAAAGGAAGGAGAAAAACGATGAGGTGGGTCATCGTGAGCGGCCTCGCAGAGACATTGAGCTCAGGAGGCAGAATGGCTTCCAAGTTGCTCTCCACACATCAAGGGTGAGAGGTTTGTACCACATAAAAAAAGGGAAAAATTAGGAAAAAAACAACTTTGCCAGTCACGCTTGCTTCTGCCGCAGAACATGCAATGTCTATCGTGGAGAAAAGATCTGCCTTTCAGAATTTCCTGATGTTTAAATTAAACAAGAAATGGTACAGTGTGCAGTGATGCACATACTCTACCCATCTGTACATAGGTAGCCTACAACTTCTGAACTTATCACATTGTTCCTAAGTATTAGCTATATGAATCCACATATGAGATTCATCCAATTTGTACACTACAATCCATAGTTGAAACCTATTTAAACCAGCAAATGACGTTAGTATATCACATCTCTCTAGTAAAATGGAGATTCTTCCAAGGGTTTTTACAATAAATACAGCATGCAAATTTTTTTAAAATTGCAGTAAGCAATTGCATCATCATTTATATATTAGAGACTTGTTTGACTAAACAGCATTGTGGCCAATCATTTGCAATAAACTCATTACAAAGAATGGCATTTAAGACTTTGGTATTAATAGGCAACCAAAGCAAATCATATTTTTGGCTATAAAATTAATGATTTGCTCTGTGTTTGTGTGCGGGGGGGTGGGGGGGGGGGGGAGTGGAGGGGGGCGGGGAAGGCGGATGGGGGAATGTTTGTGTACATAGAGAGAGGAAGAGAGATTTTGACTTTTTCTCCTTTATGTTAGTACTTAACCTATGGCATATATTTAAATGAGTACTAAAATACAAGGTTACAATGTGCAATCTGTGCACCAGAAAGATTGAGAGATGAAGATGAATTTAATTCATAATCTAATCGCTTCACATATGACAGGTTTAAGTTTCATAACTGCAGGCAAAGTGGTTAACGAATCATTTAAAATTACTCCTTAAAGCTTTGCATTACAATTCTAGATATTGGATTAGATATAATTTTTTAAATATATGCAATTATTCCAACAGCAAGTTTACTTTGCATACTTTTCTCCTTAAGTTTTAATAGAATCATTTTGTACTTATCCTTCAATGTAAAAGAGAACCTTTACCTCACAGAACTTGTCATGTAAGATTTCATCAGAACTATCCCACTCATTTATAGCATCCAGATGTACTGTATATGAAAACAATATCTGTTGATAGGTTTCCTTTTTGACTAGTTGCTAACTATTGGAGATAACCCACAAGTAATTTCTAATCAAGGAAAATTATTAAAACGTAATATATAGTTACGTTGCCCGACTCCGTCATCACCTCACCCCTCAGGCTGCTGAAACCCTCATTCACAAATGTACAGTCGGCTTTCCTGCTCTCCTTCCCCCTATCCCGACCCCTCCCCTTGCCATTTTTCCCCTCTTTTTCCCCTAGTCCCACTTCCATGACTGTATGTGGAATACTGCTGTGTTTCGCCCACAAATATACAGTCAATTTTCCTACTCTCCTTCATCCTGCCCCGACCCCTCCCCCACTGCATTTGTCCCTACCTAACTGTACAGCGCCTTGCGACATCCTCTCGATGTGAAAGGCGCTATATGAATGTAAGTATTTATTGATGGATGGATAGATGGATGGATGGATGGATGGATGGATGGATGGATGGATGGATGGATGGATGGATGGATGGATGGATTAATTGATTGATTCATGCAGGCTTGACTACACCAACGCCCTACTTGTCAGCCTTCCCAATTCCTCCCTCCATAGGCTGTAGATAATCCAGAACTCTGCGGCCCGTGGTCTCTATCGTTCTAAGCTCCGCGACCCCATCTCCGCCATCCTCACCTGACTCCATTGGTTCCCCAGAGTGCACAGAGAGAGGAAGAGATATTTGACTTTTTCTCCTTCATGTTAATGCAGTACTTACCTATGGCATATATCACCCAGAGGATTCAGTTCAAGATCCTGGTCCTCAGCTTCAAGGGCCTCCATGGCCTCGCCCCACCCTAGGTTTGTGACCTCCTAACCCCCTAACAACCCGCCCACTCCCTCCGTTCAGCAGGGCTTGCGCCTTGTCCCCTGACCCACCCGCCTCACCATCGGTCGGCGAACCTTCAGCCAGTAACTTCTGGGAATTCCATCCTGCAGTCCTTCTGCCTCGCCCCCTTCCTAGCTTATTTTAAGACCGTCCTCTTTGACGGTCCCATCGGTCACCCCAAATCCCGTCGTTTCCCTCCACCCTCCCAGATCCCTGCTCGGGTCTGAAACAATGACTGTCCAGCACTTTGGGACATCCTCCCAATGTGAAAGGTGCTATACAAGTGTAATTTTGTTGTTGTTTATCATTGGTTTTCCAAAGAGTTCTATATTAAAGCAAATAGTTTCAGTTTGCAATATTTAGTACAGTATTTGAAAGCATTAAACAAGCGAATTATATAACAATATAACTTTCAATCGTTTATTGTCCACAGGCAACTGAGGGGAAACAATACTCTTTTGTATTTTTCCCAATTTGATGTTGTGATATTCATCAATAGAAGCAAAACTATTCTGAAGTTGAAAAGCGATAGAAAACATCTAGGTATTCTCAAAGATGTAAAAGGTTAGGTGCAAACATTTTAAAAGATTGTTTATTATTTTAATCACAATAGTTACCATGATTTCTGCTGGTACAGCTATGATTTGGGATATCAAAGCCATATTAGAATCATAGAATCATAGAATCATAGAATTTTACGGCACAAAAGGAGGCCATTCGGCCCATCTAGTCAGTGCCGGCTCTTTGAAAAGAGCGATTCAATCCCACTGCCCTGCCCGCTCCCCATAGCCTAATAGACCCGTTCTCCCTAAATAAAGATCTAATTCCCTTTTAAAAGTTGTTATCGAATCAGCCTCCACCACCTTTTCAGGCAATGCATTCCAGATTCGAACAACTCGCTGAGTGAAAAAATTTCTCCTCAGCTCCCCTCTACTGCGCCTTGAAACTATTTTAAATCTGTGACCACGAGTCACAGATTCACCCACGAGTGGAAATAGTTTTTCTCTATTTGCCCTGTCGAAACCCCTCATGATCTTATAAACCTCTATTAGGTCTCCCCTCAATCTTCTCTGCTCCAGAGAGAATAACCCTAGCCTATCTAGCCTCTCCTCATAGCTGAAGTCCCTCAATCCTGGCACCATCCTAGTAAATCTTCGTTGTACCCTTTCCAATGCCTTCACATCCTTTCTGTAGTGTGGTGACCAGAATTGAACACAGTATTCCAGCTGAGGCCTCACCAAAGTCCTATAGAGGTTAGTCAGCACTTCCTGACTTTTGTACTCTATACCCCTATTTATAAAGCCTAGTATCCCATATGCCTTCTTAACAGCCTTGTCTACCTGTCCTGCCACCTTCAACGAGTCACTAACACAAATCCCCAGGTCTCTCTGTTCCTTTACACCATTTAAAATTGTACTATCTAGCCTATATTGCCTCCCTTCATTTCTTCTCCCAAAATGCATCACCTCACACTTCTCTGCATTAAACTTCATCTGCCATGTGTCTGCCCACTTTACCAATTTGTCTATATCCTCTTGCAGATGGCTACTATCCTCCTCACTGTTTACTATTCTCCCTAACTTAGTGTCATCTGCAAACTTGGAAACTGTACTCCGTACACCCAAGTCCAGATCATTGATGTAGATTACAAACAGCAATGGTCCCAAAACTGATCCCTGTGGCACACCACTGCTCACTTCCCTCCAATCTGAAAAACAGCCGCTCACTACAACTCTCTGCTTTCTGTCTCGCAGCCAGTTGTGGATCCACGCTGCCACTGTCCCTTTTACGCCGTGGGCCTTTAATTTCATAATAAGTCTCTCATGTGGCACTTTGTCAAATGCCTTTTGAAAGTCCATGTAAACTACATCTACCATTATCCACCCATTCCGTTACCTCATCAAAAAATTCTATCAGATTTGTAAGGCAAGATTTGCCTTTAACAAATCCATGTTGACTGTCCTTTATTAGCCTATATCTTTCTAAGTGAAGATCTACCTTGTCCCTGATTATGGACTCTAGAAGTTTGCCCACTACCGACGTTAGACTGACTGGTCTGTAGTTACCAGGCTTGTCCTTCTGCCCCTTTTTATACAAGGGAGTAACATTAGCTATCCTCCAGTCCTCTGGCACGACCCCTGTGTCCAAGGAAGATTGAAAGATCGTGGCCAGAGTCCCTGCTATTTGCTCCCGTGCCTCACTTAGTAACCTAGGGTGCATCCCATCCGGACCAGGTGACTTATCCACCTTGAGCGACGTCAACCTTTTTAGCACTTCCTCTCTGGTTATAATTATTCTATCCATTTCTCCTACCCTCTCCTCTAATACCATGGCATTGGCTGTATCATTTTCTTTTGTGAAGACAGAGGCGAAGTACTCATTCAGTACATCAGCCATGCCCTCTGCCTCCACAATGAGATTTCCTCCTAGGTCCCTAATTGGCCCCACCCTCTCCTTGACCATCCTTTTACTCTTAATTTGTTGGTAAAAAACCTTAGGGTTCCCCTTAATCTTACTCGCTAATTGTTTTTCATGCAGTCTCTTTGCCCCTCTAACTTCCTTTTTTAGTTCTATCCTACACTTCCTATATTCTGCTTTGTTCCCTTCTGAATTTTGAGCCTGACACTTATCATAAGCCTCTTTTTTTTGTTTTATTTTGGCCCCGATTTCCTTAGTCATCCAGGGAGGTTTGGATGCGTTACATTTCACCTTTTTGTTGGCCAGTGTTTTTTTTTACATTCCTAGTTACATCACAAAATTATTTTATAAAATATAAATGTTCAACTACTTTATCTTGTGGATGTTAATTTTGACTGTAAATCACTTTTTTGTAAAAGTTAAACAGGAACTAGTTTATTTTAAGTATCTAAAAATCCATTAATTATCAGTAATTGTAAATCTTACTTCAGCTATCTTAAGAGCAGCGCAAGTGAAAATGGGATGAATGCTATCTATCATCTGTCAGCACTGTAATTATACTCAAATCTCTGGCATGCTCCTCAGGCAATTTTCATATTGGGACTTGGCCTCCTCGCCGCTCCACAGGCCGGATTCCCCATTTGAAAAAGGCCACATTCAGTCGGGGCCAGCAGGTGGCCCTGGGGCCGTATCTGGCCTGAGACCATTTCCATATTCCAACTACCCCCACTTCCCCCCTCCCCTTCTCCCCTCCCCGGTGAACATCTACCCAGGCAGCGGCAAGAGCCAGCGTTTGGGAGGACACAACATGGACAGTGAAAATAGTACCGACTAATACTGCAGTTTATCAGGAAGGAAGTGCATCTCTTACCAATCACGTCCTTAGCAATTGCCGGCTTCAGACTGCAGATTGACACGCAGCTGATTTGGAGTGAGAAGCATTGTTGTAGCTCGCTGGTATACAGTACTAGAGATGATCTGGACTAAGCCCAGACTGGCAATATGTCAATTCAAGGTAGTTCCCATTTGGGAAATTCTAATTAGTTCTTCCTACCACTCAAATTGTGTATTCGGTATTTCCTTTAAACTCTAAACAGCTAAGTGAAGCTATAAACAGTTGTGAAGAATGTGAAGGGATCACTGTGGTCTCTTAGCCAGTTCTCATAATGGAATTGGAAGACATTATTCAAGAACATATCAATAAGACAACTGAATAATTAAGAAAGAATCTTGAGAACTGAAATAGGTGAGGTGCTCGCTAATATTTTTACGAGTTCAATAAACACTGAAGACTGAAGAAGAGCAGTTATTCAAAAAAGTTATTAAAAAAACTGAGATGAATCTGAAAAGTGCAGACCACTCAAACTAAAAATATTCTCCTAGTGGGGTGAACTGAACAGGCTCCGAGGAGATATGTCAGACAAGTTCACAGTAATCTAAGACATTGGTGATGGTATAGACATGCCCTAAACTCTGCCTAGCAAATAGGGCAGTTTTCCAAACATACAGTGCTGAATATAAATTGAACATTTCAAAACAAGACAATTTAAAAAGGTGTCAACTGCTTAATGTCAATATTTATAGTATATTCATACATTCCAAGATACAGTGTATATTAGATGAGGAGCAGCAAAAAATCCCTTCTATTTGGATGTCTAGACTGCTGTGAAAGATTTTCATACATAAGCAATCTGCTTACCATACTGACACCCAGCATTTCCCGCCTGACGTAATCCAGATTTTTCTTCTCCAGGTTTTCCAGGTAACGTTGTAGTTGGGTGTAGGTGTAAGGATAGCAGTAAGCAAACTGGTAAACTTCATTTTCCCGATCAAAGCAAAAGGCAAATGACATAACGTAATTTTTCCGATGATCTGGGCAGCGGTAATAATACACATTTTTTGATGGAAGTCGTTGCCTGCCAAATAACAACATTTAAAGTATAAACAACTGGATATTCATAAAAATATATATATTTTAAAACTTAACTCAAACTAAACTACAGTAAAAGCCTGTTTATCTGTGACCCAATCATAACTTGAGTCGATTGTCACAGGAGAGTACAATATGATTAGCTCTGAATGCTGCCGGTAGTGCACTTCCGGTTTTTGGTCTTAAAGGAGCAATGTTGTTTGTCTTCCTCTTTTTCTTTCTTTCTCTCCCTCTCCTTCCTTCCTCTCTATCTCTCCCTATCTTTCTATCTCTTCCCTTTTCTTTCCCTCTCTCTCTGATGGATACTACATTGCCTGTGTAGCCTGGCAGTATCGTGGGTTTATACACTTTTTTGGTGGGGGGGGTAGGGTGGGAGAATGAGAGAGAGACAGAGGGTGTGGGGCGGGGGGGGGGGGGGGGGGGGGGAGGAAGAGAAGGCAGGGGGAGGAGAAAGAGAGGAGTGGGAGGGGGGTAGAGAGAGAGGAGTGGGAGGGGGAGAGAGGGGGGGGGGGGGTGAGTTGATTAAATTAGATGGAAAATGAGAGGAGTGGAGGGGGTTTGGGTTTAGAGCCATTGAGATGCCAGACTGACTGAGTGTGTGTGTGAAAGAGACAGAGGGAAGGAGGGAGAGAAAGAAAGGAAACATTTACATTACCCCTTCAAGAGAGGTCCCCTTCAAAAAAAACTCTTCCGTCCGCTATTGCAGAAGTTTACTTTGTGATTGTGTGCTATGTTTATAAACTGTAATTGATATTTATTGCTTTATTAGTCAGTATCCATACAATATTCTGTTATTATTTAGTCTATTATTAATATGGTATATTTTAAACAAGTTAAAAACATTTGTGTTGGGTTTTCGACAGCTGGCCGCCCGAATATCCGGCACGCATTTTAACCAGCACTGACCAGGTCCCGAGGGTGCCAGATAACTAGGCTTTTACTGTATATTATTAAGACTAAAATTCTCCCACATTTGATATGCGAAGGGGAAGAATTGCGCAAAAAGAGACTCATTTTGTTCAACTGCCTTCATTTTTATCCCCTATTTGCCACATCCTGACCTCTCCCCTTGCCATCTTTCCCCCGCTTTTCCTCTAATGCCACTTCCATGACTGTTTGTGGGACACTGCTGTGCGCAATTTTGCTGCTGCGTTTTGCCCACAAATATACAGTCAATTTTCCTACTCTTCTTCATTCTGCCCCGACCCCTCCCCCCTGCTCTTGTCCCTACCTGACTCTACAGCACCTTGGGACATCCTCTCAATGTGAAATCATAGAATCATAGAATGTTACGGCACAGAAGGAGGCCATTCAGCCCATCGAGTCTGTGCCGGCTCTGTGACCGAGCAAGTCACTTTCATTAACCCCAATCACCAGCTTTCTCCCCATAACCCTGCAAACCCGTCTTCCCCAGATACCTATCTAGTTCTCTCTTAAAAGCTGCTATCGAATCAGACCTCACTACCCTTTCAGGCAGATCATTCCAAATTCGAACAACTCACTGAGTAAAAAAAGTCTTCTAACCTCCCCTCTGTTTCTTTTGGTAGATATCTTAACACTGTGACCACGGGACACAGACACACCTCCCAGCAGAAACAGCTTTTCCCTATCTAGCTGTCAAAACCTTTCATGATCTTGAAGACCTCTATCAAGTCCCCGCGTAACCTTCTCTGCTCTAATGGGAAAAGTCCTAACTTCTCCAGTCTGTCCTCATAGCTAAGGTTCCCCATTCCTGGTATCATTCTCGTGAATCTCCTCTGCACCCTTTCCAGTGCCTTAATGTCCTTCCTGAAATAAGGTGTCCAGAACTGGACGCAGTACTCCAGCTGAGGCCTAACCAGTGTTTTGTATAGCTTAACCATAACCTCCCTACTCTTATACTCTATGCCCTTACTAATAAAGCTCAGTACACCAAATGCCTTGATGAAAGACGCTATATAAATGTAAGTTTTAACTGAATGATTGATTGATCCACCAATTCCTGTTTTATTCTCTTCTTCAACTCATTTTAGGAGGGAGCACATCAAGTAACACTCTGAACTCTGTGTAACAAGACCCTCAGGCGTTCCTGAGCTTCTGTGATATTCAAAAAACCGCAATAGGTTTAGCAGGTATATCTTAACTTCACTAAATCTATCTTGATCAAATGAAAGGATTATTATATCCTATGAGACGCTGTCCTGGGTGGAGGGTGCTATATAAATCGAAGTTGTTGTTGTTGTTATAATATTATTACAAACTTTGCTTAGTGAGTTATCAATTGCTTTCATACAATATTCCCTACATCTAAGATTTCCAGAGTTTTGCTTTCATTTGTCTTTAAAACCAAGTGCTTTGGTTCAGTGCTCTAGTACTTTAAATATTCCCTCATGCCTTAGTGCAATAATCTTCCCAATTTAGGACAATGGTAGAGAAATCCACCTTTGTGAGCTATTTCCCAACGCATTCCATATTTTCTCCTTCAATGTTTCTTCTGCATTACTTTATGTTCCACTTCAATTAGATATGCTAGATATTGGGATGGAGAGTTTGTAGTATTCATGCAGTTTCCATTTTAAATATCAAACAGAATATCTCAATATTACAGTGATGCACCTTGATTTCTTTTCCTTTATTAATTAAAAATTGTCGCAGTAAGTAGGTAATCCTTAAGTTTATATAGCGCTTTCCACGTCTTATTGACGTTCCAAAGCGCTTCACAGAGTTTGGGGAAAGAAAGTAGGAAAATTAATTGTATAACATTCAAATACATGAAGCACCACATGTGGGTTCACAGTGTCACCACAGTGTCAAAATCAGTAGGCAACTGCAACTTTGGCAATGCCAGTTGTAATCATGGCACTAAATATGAGTATTATCAACTGGCATTGTCAAAATTGTATTTTATATATTATTACTTCTTTGAGACATCTCACAGTGCTTCACAGAATATAATGTAAAATGTATTTTATGAGAACACGACAGCCAATTGCACACAGCAATGTACCACAAACGGTTGTGGATTGAGTGACCACATTTTTTAAGGGATTATTTCCCTTTTTGAGTATGGCCAACACATATAGCATTTCCTGCACTACAAATAAAAAGTACTCAAGCTTAAATGATAAGTTATGTTTATAGAATAATAATAATAATAATCCTTGCATTTGATATAGCGCATTTCACATCTTTGGGACATCTCAAATCACTTCACAGAATATACTGTAAAGTGAATTGACTATTTTGTGAGTGAAACACAGCAGTCAATTGGGCACAGCAGTATCCCACAAACAGTCATCGATTGAAAATGACCAATTTATTATTTTTTTGGAGGGATATGAGGTAAGGAAACTTGTCCAAGGTTTTGCCCTACCTGGAATTCAACACAAGTCTATCACTTGCAAGGCATGTGCTCTACAACAACAACAACAATAAAATTGCACTTATTGCGCTTTTCACGTCGGGAGGACGCTGAACAGTCTGGTCGGGACCTGAGCGGCGGGGTGGGGTGGGTGGGGGGGGCGGTGGGGCGGGGGGGAGGGTCGGAGTAGGGGGAAGGGAAGGAGAGTGAGAGAGGGGGAAGAGTTAGTGGGGCAGCCGAAGGCATGGTCAAAGAGGAAGGTCTTGCAACCAGCCTTGAAGGAGGAAAGGGAGGAAGCGAGGCTGAGGGGCTGTGGGATGGAGTTCCACAGTGTGGGGGCAGAAAAGCTGAAAGCCCGGCCGCCGATGGTTGGGGGGTTAGGGCGGTGGACACGGAGCAGGCCTGAGGCTGCTGAACTGAGGGTGTGGGCGGCTGATAGGGAGACAGTAGGTCGGAGAGACAGGCGGGGGCAAGGCTGTGAATGGCCTTGAAAGTGAGGACGAGGATCTTGAATTGGATCCTCTGGGTGATGGGGAGCCAATGGAGACGGGCGAGGGGGGGAGTGATGTGGTCAAGCCTGGTACGGGAGAGAACACGAGCTGCAGAGTTCTGAATGATCTGCAGCCTGTGAAGGGAGGAGCTGGGAAGGCCGACGAGGAGAGAGTTCCCGTAGTCGAGCCTGGGTGTGATGAATGTGTGGATGAGTGTTTCGGCGGCGTGGGGGGTGAGGTAGTGGTGGAGTCTGGCAATATTACGGAGGTGCTGGAAGCGGTCATGGAGCGGATGTGGGGGAGGAAAGATAGTTCAGGGTCGAACAAGATGCCCAGATTCCTGATTGGCTTCGAGAGGTGGAGAGAGCAGCCTTGAACGCTGATGTTGCCAGCCCTGAGGTGCGGAGGCGCTGACACGAGCCAATCAGGAGGGCCTCCGTGTTGTTGACGTTTAGTTGGAGGAAGTTGTCCCTCGTCCAGGACTCAATGTCGGACAGACACGCAGCCAGAACGCCAGTGGTCCTGGAGTCGAGGGTGGAAGCGGAAATGTAGAGTTTGAGTGTCATCCGCATACATGTGGAAATTTATCCCGTGTCTGCGGATGCTGTCACCGAGGGGAAGGGTGAAGAGGAGGAGGCCAAGGACAGGGGAATGTCACATGAGACTATGCGAGGGCTGGAGCAAAAGCCATTGGAGAAGACAAAATGAAGACAGTGTGAGAGGTAGGACCACAACCAATCAAGGAGGTTCTGGAGGAAGAATGTAATTACATGGTCGAAGCCTGCAAAAGCATGCACCTCTGGCAAGAATGATTCACGGAGTGTAGAGTGGTGTTGCAATGCTGTCCGACACACATCTTCCAACAGAATAACCTGCCATATCTCAAGGGCTAGACCACCACAACCTCCACGAGCAGCTAATTAACCTGAACATCTTTGCCTCGTTTTAAAGCTGAAACAGTTTTTTTTAAAAAAAACTCATCCAATCATCAAAATGTATTTTGTTTTATCAGCTTACTGTATTGATATTTAAGTTATGTTTATGTGTATGATGACCATCCACATGCTGACTCCATATATTTCATATGCACAGATATATACCGCATTGATTTGTGCTAAGGTAAAATTTCACAGGCACTGGCAGTTCTCTGGCACATTCTCATGCATAGCCGAGAGAATGGTTGTCAGCAGTCTATTTGACCATGGGGGCACTTACAGCCAAGTCTGAACTCATCCTCACCCAAGAAGCACAATTTGGAGCATGGGTCAGTAAATAGCAATCAAGAATAGAAAGCCAGGATAGTGTTTCTCATATCTTGCCCACAGACACTGAAGTCAATTGCAGCACCCTGCAGCAATCCTGGCACAGCTATTCAATCCTGAATGAAGATTAATTTGTCACTTTGATATCAGATTTCTTCTGATCAGATCTTCCTACTCTGCAGTGCTGAGTGACACAGGATAATGAAATCATTTAACATTAGGGGAGTTATGCCAATTATGTTATTCCCTTTTCACTTTCCCATATTTGTTTTAAGTTCCCCTCTCTCCCCACTACATAATGCTCTACGTCACTAAGAGGCCTATCCTAATTTTCCTCCAGCTTGTTTGGTAGGAACTACACATTCCCCAGGAGTGACATGATCACAGTAATGAACTTCTTGTGCAAGGAATCATTTCAGGATGTTAGTCTGTGGCCCAGCAAGTGGGAAATCAATGCCGAGACAATGATCGCAGCGCACGACAGTCTGCCTATTGATAAGACAGGCTGATGAGAAAACTTAAAAATCATTGAGGTAGCTGGCATACAGCATATACACTTACTGATATCTAAATGGATACATTTCTTAGCATACAATTTCTGATAGAACCAACTGTAAGATTAATTCATTTTTGTTGCTTATTTAAATTCTATTAAGGATTTTTTTAAAATTCTAGTTAAATCAGCATTCATGTATAATGGAAGCGTCAATTTATTTTACTGGCTTTTAGAAGTTGGTAGTGCAGAAATATTGAAACATTGTGGAGTCCTGCAGCTCAGTGGTTAGAGAAGCGAAAGACTTGGGTTCAACTCCCAGCAGGTCACGTCAGGATGAAAATCTTGGACACGTCTGATTGCAGCACCCTGCAGCCATCCTGGCACAGACCAGCTATCCAGTAATCCCTGCTAATAATCCCTCAAAAACAATAATACATTGGTCATTTCAATCCATGACTGTTTGTGGGGCACTGCTGTGCGCAATTGACTGCTGCATTGTAGGAATTTTTGTTCGTCAGTCGTAAGTCGTTCTTGCTTTTGAAAATCACACAAAAGATTTGAGATTCAACTTTTCTTCAAAATAAGATTTCACTGATAGACGGTTCACTTTGGGAGCGGTTTTAATAACAATATAAAACAATTAATAAAGAGCCAACCTCTGGAATCCCAGTGATTGTAGATTCTTTTATTGCTCCGGTGCCTGGCAGGAGATTGCCATTAGAGCAAAGTTCCACAATTGTTCTTCATAAATTCTTACGGGAATCTTACAATTTAAATCCCTCTGGTTTAACCGATTGTCCCCAAGGCCAGGGGCTATTTGAGAAACATTAAAATATTGTGGAGCTGTATAAATAATATTTTATGTTTCTTTTCCAGAAACATAACGGGACTGACTCAGCACTTTCATAGAATTTTACGGCACAAAAAGAGGCCATTCTGCCCATCTAGTCTGTGCCGGCTCTTTGAAAAGAGCAACTCAATCCCACTGCCCCGCTCTCTTCCCATAACCTAACAGACCTGTTCTCCCTAAATAAAGATCTAATTCTCTTTTAAAAGCTGTTATGGAATCTGCCTCCACCACCTTTTCAGCCAGATTCGAACAACCCACTGAGTGAAAAAGTTTCTCCTCAGCTCCCCTCTGCTTCATTTTGAAACTATTTCAAATCTGTGACCACGAGTCCCACCAGTGGAAACAGTTTTTCCCTATTCACCCTGTCAAATCCCCTCATGATTTTATAAACCTCTATTACATCAACTCTCAACCTTCTCTGTTCCAAACCTAGCCTATCTAGCCTTTCCCCATAACTGAAGTCCCTCAATCCTGGTAAATCTTCTTTGCACCCTTTCCAATGCCTTAACATCCGTTCTATAGTGTGGTGACCAGAATTGGACACAGTACTCTGGCTGAGGCCTAACCAAACTTTTATAGAGGTTAGTCAGCACTTCCTGACTTTTGTACTCTTCCCCTATTTATAAAGCCATATGCCTTCTCAACGGCTTTGTCTTATCCGTCCTGCCACCTTCAAAGAGTCACTAACACAAATCCCCAGGTCTCTCTGTTCCCTCACAGCCCTTAAAATTGTACTATCTAGCCTATATTGCCTCCCATCATTTCTTCTCCCAAAATGTATCACCTCACACCACATTAAACATTAAACTTCATCTGCCATGTGTCTGTCGACTTTACCATTTTATCTATATCTTCTTGCAGATGGTTACTATCCTCCTCACTATTTACTATTCTCCCTAACTTGGTATCTTCTGCAAATTTGGAAACTGTGCTCCCTACACCCAAGTCCCGATCATTAATATATATTAAAAAGAGCAGTGGTCCCAATACCGATCCCTGGGGGATGCCACTGTACACTTCCCTCCAGGCTGAAAAACAGCCGCTCACCACAACTCTCTGCTTTCTGTCTCGCAGCCAGTTGTGGATCTATGCTGCCACTGTCCCTTTAACGCCGTGGGCCTCTACTTTCCTAATAAGCCTCTCATGTGGCACTTTGTCAAATGCCTTTTGAAAGTCCATGTAAACTACATCAACTGCGCTACCCTCGACCATTCATTCCGTTACCTCATCGAAAAATTCTATCAGATTTGTAAGGCAAGATTTGCCTTTAACAAATCCATGCTAGCTGTCCTCTATTAGCCTATATCTTTCTAAGTGAAGATCTATCTTGTCCCTGATTATAGACTCTAGAAGTTTACCCACTACCGAAGTTAGACTGACTGGCCTGTAGTTCCCAGGTTTGTCCTTCTGCCCCTTTTTATACAGGGGAGTAACATTAGCAACCCTCCAGTCCTCTGGCACCACCCGTGTCCAAGGAAGATTGAAAGATTGTGGCCAGAGTCTCTGCTATTTGCTCCCGTACTTCCCTTAGTAACCTAGGATGCATCCTACCCAGACCGGGTGACTTATCTACCTTGAGCGCCGTCAACCTTTTTAGTACTTCCTCTCTGATTATACTAACCCAATCCATTTCCTCTACCCTCTTCTCCAATACTGAAGCATTGGCTGCATCCTCTTCTCTTTTGAAGACAGAAGCAAAGTACTCATTCAGTACATTAGCCATGCCCTCTGCCTCCACAATAGGATTTCCTCATTGGCCCCTTAATTGGCCCCACCCTACCCTTGACCAATCTTTTACTCTTAATATGTTTGTAAAATACCTTAGGATTCCCTTTAATGTTACTTGCTAATTGTTTCTCATGCAGTCTTTTTGCCCCTCTAACTTCCTTTTTCAGTTCTCTCCTGCTCTTCCTATATTCTGCTTGGTTGACCTCTGTATCTTGGGCCTGACACTTGTCATGAGCCTCCTTTTTTTGCTTTATTTTAACCCCAATTGCCCTAGTCATCCAGGGAGGTTTGGATTTTATCTTTGGTGGAATGTTTTCGACCTGTGCCCGAACAATCTCTTCCTTGAAGACTGCCCACTGCTCGTTAGCTGTGTTACCTGCCAATCTTTCTTTCCAGTCCACCTGAGTGTCTTCACCTTTAAGTGTTCCTTATCCTTTTCCATAATTAATCTGAATCTAATTATATTGTGATCGCTATTCCCTAGGTGCTACCCACAGAAACCTGTTGTACTTTCCCCACCTCATTCCCCAAAACTAGATCCAGCATAGCTTCCTTCCTTTTTGGACTAGAAACATACTGATCAAGAAAGTTGCCCTGTACACATTTCAGGAATTCTTCTCCATCCTTGCCCTTTACACTACTATTCTGCCAGTTGATGTTGGGATAATCAAAGTCTCCCACTATCATTACTTCATGTTGGAACAACATTGTGATACTGTCGGTTGGGCAGTATCACAATGAGCTGCAGGTGGGAGCCAATGGGAGGCTTGGGATGTCCTCCCGAAGTGAAAGGCGATCTTTAAATGTAATTGTATTGTTATTGTTGATAGAGGTGGGATGGGAAGCGGAAAAGGTGACTGAAAGAGTGGTCAGAGTTAGGTCTTGATGTGCTTTGAGGGAGGGAGGGAATGATCTCCAGAGTGGAGCAAAATTATAGTGTAACAGATGTGGTGAGGAAACATGAAGCGTGCTGGTGTTTTCTAGGTTAAGGGAACAACTGGGTTGGGAGGTCACAGAGGTGGGAAGGGAAATGAAGGACTTGGCTGTTTCTTGCTGTATAAACAGGGAGCTTTCTGTGAGGAAGCTACATGGCACATATCTACAGAGGCCAAGGGAGACTCCAATAATTTGTCCTGACAGCGAACCACGAAGCGCTGCCCTCACTTCTCCCTTCTCTCTCTCTCTCTAGTCTCTTACTCCTTTTGTTTCTCTCCCCCTCTCTCTCACGTTCTCCCCAACCATCAGCGCATGCCACTGCCATGGGAGACGTTTAGCAGGAGGGGAGGGAGCGTAAATTAGAAAGATGGAAGTGGCCTCAGATTGGATTCAATGAGCCGCTGGGCAGGATATGTCACCCCCGGGGGCTGCCTGTTGGACCATGCTGCCCCAGGCAAACAAAGTGTGCTGCGACACATTGCCAATGCAAACTATGTCCCTAAAGTATTAATTGTACCATTTCTGTTGCTAATCTACCCTAATCTCCAGCATCATTTTGCCACCATGAATCTATTTGTTGTTCAGAGAAAGCCATTATGTGTATGTCAGATAGAGATTTTATATGCTGGAATCTAATCAAATTTGGATCTTATCAGGTATAAAACTGCAATTCCAGACATCACGAAGCTGGTCTTTGATAAGAAAATACATCACTTGGTTTTCAAATTAACCTTTTTGTCCTATATGTTCCATTATTTACCATTTTGTATTTTCTGCCTTCTGGACAAGGACACACACACACACACACAGTGACAGCAGCTGTTCCTATTAATTTAAAGCCATTACAAAAATTAAAATTAAACCCAATTACTTTAGCTGTTTTATAGCAGGGAAGCTTAGCTGATTGTTCCCTCTGGTTATGGACAGAAACAGTATTCCCACCTACAGGCAGCCTTTACTGGAATACTAATGAAGTACAGGGAGAGATGGGGTAAAAAGTCAGAACACAGACCAAACACACTCTGCAAGAATGAAATGTCTTATCGTGCATCTGCAGAGTGTTCATGCTTTATCCCTGTAGGTCATCATTCAGCAAACTCATTGCCAGAATAAGGAATTAGGATATTATCAGCAGACTAAATTAAAGCTGGATCATGTTGCTGAAATAATCTTCTCAAGTAATTTGTTTAACAAAAAAGTTATATTTCTTAGGCAGTACATATATTCATAAAATCATTTAAATATATTAATATAAAACAGCATATAAATCAACAGGTAAACAGTCTTAAATTGTCCTGGTATGGAATTTTAAAATGAATCATTTGGAAGATTTACAATAGTGTAGGTTCAGGTTTGAGGAGGCTCAATCTCCCAAACCTAAATGCCTAGTTGAGCACTTATGGCGAATGTATCAAGACATGTACAGAATGTATGCAAAGAAGGCTAAGCAGAAGTACTTTCATTGCCATATTGCAATATCTGTGAGTTTGCATTATACTCAAAATAACTTTAAAAATCTATAGGGCCAATTTTAGTAATCTACAAAGGGCTTAATGGGTTTTAGAGTGGGATACAGTAACTTGGACTTAATCAATCAATTGATTTAAATTCCAGAAGAAAGTGCTCTAAATCTGCAATTAAACTTCTATTTGTGCAAAACCAAAAATGCTCTTCATTTTTATCATAAATATGTAGTAGCTTTGACATCAACAAACCTATCTCACTCACTGGCATTAGTTGGAGACCAACAAGGATGAAATTTACATACCATGAAAATGCTTCAGTTTCAGAATATAAACCGTGATACCAGGACAGTGTTCTTGCATGAGATCTCTTTTCTAGAATAGATTGTGAAGCTTCAGTTTTAGCTCTTGAATATTCCCATATTCAAATGCAGTGTTTATGGTGTAAGAAGCAAAATTAAAAACTCTATCTAGATCTTTCCTTTCCAATTTTCTCATCCGTTCACTCATTAATAATAATAATCCTTGCATTTGATATAATGCCTTATCACATCTTCAAGATGTCTCAAAGCGCTTCACAAAATATACTTTAAAGTGAATTGACTGTATATTTGGTGGATTGAAGTGAACAATTTACAATCATTTTTTTATTTTAAATTAGTTATTACCCCCCGGAAAAGCAATCCACCAATCGACTAACACCTGGTTAGCATTCTGATTAATGCTAGGTAAACAGAGGCAAGGAAACTTGCCCAACATTTTGCTCCGCTGGGAATCAAATCCAGGTCCACTTCCTTTACACGCTCCCCCTGGACGACGTCATCCACAGACATGGGGTAAATTTCCACATGTATGCGGATGACACCCAGTTGTACCTTTCTGCCTCATCCCTCAACCTCGGACAGCATGTCTGTCCGACATCGAATCGTGGACGAGGGACAACTTTTTGCAATTGAACGTGAATAAGACCGAGGCCCTCCTGATTGGCTCAAGCCAGCGCCTCCACACATCGGGCGTTGCCAGCCTCAACATCCAAGGCTGTACTCTCCACCTCACAAAGCCAATCAGGAACCTCGGCATCATGTTCGATCAAAAACTTTCCTTCCTCCCCCACATCCGTGCCTTGACTGGCACCGCCTATTTCCATCTGCGCAACATTGCCAGGCTCCGCAACTATCTTACCCCCCGCGCTGCCGAAACACTTGTGCATGCATACATCACCTCATGGCTGGATTACGGAAATTCTCTCCTAGTCGGCCTCCCAAGTTCCTCCATTCATAGGCTGCAGGCCATCCAAAACTCTGCAGCCCGTGTACTATCCCTCACCCGCCTCCGTGACCACATAACCCCCACCCTTGCCCGTCTCCACTGGCTCCCCATCCTCCAGAGGATCGAATTTAAGATCCTCGTCCTCACCTACAAGGCCTTACACGGGCCTTGCCCCATCCTACCTAGCCGATCTACTCTCCCCCTACACGGCCACCCGGACCCTCCGTTCAACAGGACTTGGCCTGCTCCAAGCCCCCCGCCCGAACCACCCCACCATCGGAGGCCGGGCCTTCAGTTTCTCTGCTCCCACCTTATGGAATGCCATCCCTCAATCCCTCCGTTTCGCCTCTTCCCTTTCCTCTTTCAAGGCCGGTTTGAAGATTTTCCTCTTCGATCGTGCCTTTTGTTCCACCCCGAACTCTTTTATCTCCCCTTCGTGTTTCACCCCTTCCCAAACACTCCCCTCCCAGCTCGGGTCACACACCTCCTGTGCAGCGCCTTGGGACGTCCTCCCGACGTGAAAGGCGCTCTATAAATGTAATTTGTTGTTGTTGTTGTTGTGAGGCAAGTGCTCTAACCACCGACTCCTAAAAGCAAGACTCAGGCTGAGATATGGATCTCCAGGCATTGACAGCCCTCCAATAACACAAGTAGCCATTTATTTGTGTGCAAACATAGACTCAGAGTTTCAGTAACCTATTCTACCAGGGGGAGCATAACCGCTCCTCACAACAATCAGGTGCTGTTTTTGGTTAATCAGCAGGTGCCAAAAGATCTTGGCAGCTCATAAAATGGTGCATTTACCTTCTATACTCTAAGCTAATATACCACCACCACCAGAAATTAATTGTTCATCCAATAAATACAAATATAAAAAATGAGAAATCAGAGTGAACAATGATTGTGAAACCTACATAGACAACCAAGAGCAACAATAACAACAGCTAAACAAAAGTTCGCCTTCCACCATCCTGGCAGCCGCTTGCTTACGTCATATCCCAAAATATACACCGTATCTCAAGATAGTATTTCCTAAAAAGTAATATATCTAATCTGCTTTTGAAAGAAACAACAGTTTTACTACAGTGATAGACGCAGACTGAGATAACAAATTCTTCAAAGGACACATTCTTTGAGGGGTTGAGGGGAAAGGAATAAGAACCTGCCGGTCTGTGGAGGACAGGATGCCATAATAATAATAATAATCCTTGCTAGAATAGTGGAGATGGGTGAATATTCTGAAGATTTTGCTTATTTACCTCATGTATCAGGAAGTACCTACGCAGACCTTTAGCCCACATGACAAAGTGGTGGACTGGATCAAATGAGGTAATTTTTTTTATTGTGGACTTGTCCACCAAATGTTTTTTCTCATTCCAGGCTTCATGTTCCTATCAAAGACAGCTTTCACCCTAAATATACTGAACCCAATCAACTGCCTTGTATTAATAACCTTCGTACCGAGTATTGTGTTTATGCTATAAGGTAAAGCATATCTAGTGTAGAAAAACATTTATTTTAACATTGATTAGTTGCTGTGATAAATGAAAACATTGACCACCGATTATTAAGGCAAATCCCCAACAATAAAGCTTTTTCCATTCACAGCTTTGAGTATGTTTCTGTATTCACTGTGATTTTATTTAGCTCACCTCTGTTGTCACAATATCTTTCTTGCTAAGAATTATGGGGAACATGTCACTATAGATTCACAGCTCCCGTTGAAACCAATTTCCTTTGTACTGTAATTCCCATTTCAGTAAGTAAACTGTTATCATAGTGTGTATATACAGGTATCCCACCCCAACCACGGCCTCGTCAACCACAAAACTCATGTATCCATGGTTTGCTAAATACGACAAACCGTCGCAAACCGCATTTTGGGTTTTGCGCATCCGAGATTTAAATCCGTGGGTTTAAATTTTCGAACAGCTAGTGTACAGCACTAGGACCCAGTTACGATGTTGCAATCAACCATATCTAAGAGAGAAGCGTTGTCACTGGTTGAATCCATAGTGACATGTTCCCCATAATTCTTAGCAAGAAAGATATTGTGACAACAGAGGTGAGCTAAATAAAATCACAGTGAATACAGAAACATACTCAAAGCTGTGAATGGAAAAGCAACTTACTTCCCCATGTATGTTATAACTCAATGTGTTTTTTTGTGTTTAGTTTTACTGAATGCAAACTTATTCCCCCTATCCCCGTGTTTGCCATAGGGCCCTGCATTTTCCAACCGCAATTTTTCCAACCGCGAAGGTTTACAGGAACGTGTATCCCCCCCCAGTTGGGGAGGAATACCTGTATATACATAGCTTTATGTAGGAACTAGGAGTCCTCTAGTCCATCATTCACATTGGGTCAGAGGAGTAAGATATAGTTTGGAATTAAATCAAATGAAAAATAGATGATAGAATGAAAAATTAATAATGGAACCATCACAACATAGATAGGTTCATTTGTATATGTAGATATAATAACAGAGTACAGCACAGAATTATTAATAATTATTTTTTTACCAGTATTATACCATAGTTATGTTGATTTTTCACTATACACTGATCCTGTCTGTTAACGTTGGGTTCATGATTTATCTAAACGAAGTCTACTTAAATTGTATCAACTATTTCAAAATTCTTCTATTACATACATGGAGTCCTGTAGCTATAATAATAATAATCCTTGCATTTGATATAGCGCTTTCCACATCTTATCAATGTCCCAAAGCGCTTCACAGAATATAGTGTAAAGTGAATTGACTGTATATATTTGTGGGCGAATCGTGGCAGCCGAAGCTCAGTGGTTAGAACACTCGCTTTACAAGTGATAGTCCTGGGTTCAAATCCAGGTAGGGCAAAACCCTGCCCAAGTTTCCTTACTCCACACGCCTGATAATAATCCCTCAAAAAAAATTAGTCATATTCCACGACTGTTTGTGGGACACTGCTGTGCACAATTGGCTGTGTTTCATCCACAAATATCGTCAATTCACTTTACAGTATACTCTGTGAAGCGTTTTAAAACGTCTAGAAGATGTGAAAAGTGCTATGTCAAATGTAAGGATTATTATCATAATATAGATTTAATAAGGTTATGCCTAGGTTTACAGATTTTCAGCGCCTTGGGATGTCCTCCTGACATAAAATGCGCTACACAAATGTAATTTTGTTGTTGCTGTTTCTTAAAATTATCTCTTGCAGTTCTGGTTAACGATCAGAATCGAAACATTCAAAGAAAAATAAATATATATATTTATATTATTTAGTTGCTATTAAGGTGCTCCTTGCTGGATAAGCAGTGAGAAGTTTGCCAGACAGTGTTTGTTATGGCAATTTGTGAATTTTTCACCACTTCCCCTTTCAGACAACGAACCTGTTGTCTCTATCCAGGATTTTTGATTTTGTGAAGATTGAATCTAAATGCAAGTCTACAAGTCTGATGGATTAAGGGCATGCCTCTATTTTACTACAATCAACTTTCTATTCTCATAACATTGTACCTGTACTGCTAAATAATTTTTAAAAGCTGCAATAATGAATTGTCAAAATCTCTAAAAATGTTACAATCTTAAGTGCATAAAATGTCATTTGTTTTAATGCTTTATTTAGGGTGTTAATCCCCTTGATTAGTGGGTTATGTAGCACACACGTGACACAGGTTCAGTTCCAAACACAGTGAGGAGTAATGCCACCACAAAGAAATCACAAAAAGGGCCACCTTTTCATATCTCCATCTCCAAGGGAAACCACCACTATTATCAAGACTGCTATACAACTGCAGAATTTATTTTAAACAGTTGTCACCCAATGAAATGTTCTTCATCCTCACAAACAATAAGTGCCATTCCAGCCTGTCAACAGCCTTATTATCATCTGTGGAGATACACATGTCTGATGATTCCATAGAATTGGCATACTAAATAATAGATACTTTCATTGGGGCTATATTTAAGCTGTCTGTCCACTATAAAGCCAGTCTGGGCAGGACAGATCATTCTTGGAAGCAGCATGTCAGGTCATCTAGTTTTACATAAGATCTTAAAATTTGCATCAAGCAGTAAAACAGACATGTAATTAGGAAGCAAATGGTTCCCTAATCTTGTTTTATATATTAATGATATGCGTTTAGTCCAGATAGTTTGGTGGCAATCTGTCCAAACAAAATAATCCTCTGAAAGGCAGCAGCAGCAGCCAAACTGCTGATAGAATTTATAAGATTCAAGCAAGTAAGCATCACCTCCCAGAACCATATGTATCAGATGTACATCCTTCCCCAAAACATTGGCAATGAAGTATTAAACTTACAAGTCTCACTAATACTCATAAATAAAGTAAAGTATAAAAATGAACCCCTTCCACATGGGTTATTATATCTAATTCACCGCCTGGAAATACCCGAGACATTTCCTCCTGTTTTCAGGAAAAAATATCTACATAGAAGGAGAATGTTATATATCAAAAAGACAATCAATTTAGTTTCCATTCACAGTGTCCTATGAAAATACACCAAAGAAACTAAAATGATAGAATTTGGTTGCACCTTCAGTTGTGTTGAAGGTATTCGTTCCTGTTCAAATCCAAGCAGGTCAGGGCAAAACCTTGGGCAAGTTTCCTTACTTCACACACCTAATAATAATTCCTCAAAAAGAATTGGTTATTTCAATCTACGACTGTTTGTCGGGACTTTGCTGTGTTTCTCCCACAATTATACAGTCATTTTACACTTTACAGAATATTCTGTGAAGTGCTTTGACAAGTCTAGAAGACATGAAAAGCGCTATATCAAATGCAAGGATTATTATTGTTATTATTTTCCCATCCCTCAATCTCCTGGCGGAAAGCTCTGTATGGACCCTTTACAAGTTGTAAGGGTAGCCAAGCCTAAATTTATCCGTCTCACACAACTGCCCTCATCAAGGATTACTATTATTATCATCTACTCCCAAAACCTACTTTTAATAAGCCACACTCGTATAGTATTTTTACCATATAGAACAGTTTCTAAGTTTGCAGATGACACTAAGTTAGGGAGAATAGTAAATAGTGAGGAGGATAGTAACCATCTGCAAGAAGATATAGACAAATTGGTAAAGTGGGCAGACACAAGGCAGATGAAGTTTAATGCAGAGAAGTGTGAGGTGATGCATTTTGGGAGAAGAAATGAAGGGAGGCAATATAGGCGAAGGGAGGCAATATAGGCTAGATAGTACAATTTTAAATGATGTGAAGGAACAGAGAGACCTGGGGATTTGTGTTAGTGACTCGTTGAAGGTGGCAGGACAGGTAGACAAGGCTGTTAAGAAGGCATATGGGATACTAGGCTTTATAAATAGGAGTACAGAGTACAAAAGTCAGGAAGTGCTGACTAACCTCTATAAAACTTTGGTGAGGCCTCAGCTGGAGTACTGTGTACAATTCTGGTCACCACACTACAGAAAGGATGTGAAGACATTGGAAAGGGTACAAAGAAGATTTACTAGGATGGTGCCGGGATTGAGGGACTTCAGCTATGAGGAGAGGCTAGATAGGCTAGGGTTATTCTCTCTGGAGCAAAGAAGATTGAGGGGAGACCTAATAGAGGTTTATAAGATCATGAGGGGTTTCAACAGGGCAAATAGAGAAAAACAATTTCCACTCGTGGGCGAATCTGTGACTCGTGGTCACAGATTTAAAATAGTTTCAAGGCGAAGTAGAGGGGAGCTGAGGAGAATTTTTTTCACTCAGCGAGTTGTTCGAATCTGGAATGCATTGCCTGAAAAGGTGGTGGAGGCTGATTCGATAACAACTTTTAAAAGGGAATTAGATCTTTATTTAGGGAGAACAGGTCTATTAGGCTATGGGGAGCAGGCAGGGCAGTGGGATTGAATCGCTCTTTTCAAAGAGCCGGCACAGACTAGATGGGCCGAATGGCCTTCTTTTGTGCCGTAAAATTCTATGAAACTTAATCTATATGGCTATACACAACCACAATTATAGAGTCAAGCATAAAGGAAGACCGGGGAATAAATAACTAAGAGGAATTCATACACTTTCTCACAAAAAAGTAGCATTTTGTGAAAACTTGTTATTTAAATGAATAGTTTTACGTCAATACAGATAATGCACAACTAAACACCAGATAAATTACCTCATTCCTCCCTCTGCAAATGCTAATCTGGTCATTTTTCACCTAAATGGGTCAGTCTAACACCTCATTATTCACTAACTACTGGAGACCAGTCAGCCATTCACAATTTCATACATTCATACTTCAAAGTTTTTCAAGCTGTCTAAAGCTACACCTGGTAGGTGATTATTGCTAAAGTCTAAAAGTATCCATATAAAGACTTATTATTGAAACAGCATTCAAATATTTTGTGGTAAAGGACAGTGCCCTTCTGTTAAAATCCCAGGACTCCCCAGGCAATATCAATACATACTTAAGAGGGTGTTTGGAGTGATCTATTCAGCATTAACAACAACTTTCTTTTCTATTGGTGAAATAATTCAATGGTAGAAAAAATCATGTCTTCATTATCATGATGACTATTAAGACAATAGACAATTCACAATGATGAAGATGTTTGTTTCAAGGTAATCAAAGTTGGGTGGTAAGTTATTACATTGGTTGGCAGTAGGGTCCGTCGATATGGAAATTTTCCGATTTAGATATATCGATGGGCTCATGTCGAGATATATCAATATATCGAAATTTTCAGGGTTTCATACTGCGCATGCGCGCGCGTTGCGAGGTGCGCGCGCATTCGGGGCCTATCTCCTCAGGAGGTAAATATCTCTCTCTCTCTGTGTCTCTCACACTCACTCTCTCCATCTCTTATGTTTTTCTGTCTGTGTCTCTGTGTCTCTCTCCTCTCTCACATCTCTCTCACATCTCCCCCCCATCCATCCATCCATCCATCCATACATACATTATCACATCCACCCCATCTCCCCCCACCCCCGTTTCTCCCCTCCATCTCTCTCACCCCCCGGCTCTCCTCCCCCACCCCCCTCTCTCCCAGTCTCCCTACCACCCCTGCCGTCTCTCCCCCCCTCCTCCCATCTTCCCCCCCGCCGTCTCTCCCCTCCTCCCCCGTCTCGCCACCCCCCCCCACTGAAAGTATTACAGTGGTGTAGGTGAACGACTAGCCCTAAAATAAAACCAGAAGTCGCTGGGAACACACAGCATCAGGCAGCATCGATGGAAAGACAGCTCAGACTCACATTTGAGGTTGACAATGATTAGTCATTGTCGTTAACGTTACTCCTCTGTATGAAAAGGGGCAGAAGGACAAACCTGGGAACTACAGGCCAGTCAGTCCAACGTCAGTAGTGAGCAAACTTCTAGAGTCTATAATCAGGACAAGATAGATCTTCACTTCACTTAGGAAAATATAGGCTGATAAAGGACAGCCAGAATGGATTTGTTAAAGGCAAATCTTGCCTTACAAATCTGATAGAATTTTTCGACGATGTAACAGAATGGGTAGACTAGGGCAGCGCAGTTGATGTAGTTTACATGGACTTCCAAAAGGCATTTGACAAAGTGCCAAATGAGAGGCTTATTAGGAAAATAGAGACCCACGGCGTTAAAGGAACAGTGGCAGCGTGCATCCACAACTGGCTGTGAGACAGAAAGCAGAGAGTTGTGGTGAGTGATTGCTTTTCAGACTGGAGGGAAGTGTGCAGTGGCATCCCCAGGGATCAGTTTTGGGACCACTGCTCTTTTTAACATACATTAATGATTTGGGTTTGGGTTTAGGGAGTACGGTTTTCAAATTTGCAGATGATACTAAGTTAGGGAGAATAGTAGCATCTGTAAGAGGATATAGATAAAATGGTAAAGTGGGCAGACACATGGCAGATGATGTTTAATACAGAGAAGTGTGAGGTGATACACTTTGGGAGAAGAAATGAGGGGAGGCAATATAGGCTAGATAGTACAATTTTACAGTGTGTGAAGGAACAGAGAGACCTGGGGATTTGTGTAAGTGACTCTTTGAAAGTGGCAGAACAAGTAGACAAAGCCGTTAAGAAGGCATATGGGATACTAGGCTTTATAAATAGGGGTATAGAGTACAAAAGTCAGGAACTGCTGATTAACCTCTAAAGGGCTTGGTTAGGCCTCAGCTGGAGTACTGTGTATAATTCTGGTCACCACACTTTAGGAAGGATATTAAGGCATTGGAAAGGGTACAGAGGAGATTTACTAGGATGGTACCAGGAATGAGGGACTTCAGCTATGAGGAAAGGCTAGAGAGGCTAGGCGTATTCTCTCTATCATAGAATGTTACAGCACAGAAGGAGGCCATTCGGCCCATCGAGTCTGTGCCGGCTCTGTGACCGAGCAAGTCACTTTCATTAACCCCAATCATCAGCTTTCTCCCCATACCCTGCAAACCCGTCTTCCCCAGATACCTATCTAGTTCTCTCTTAAAAGCTGCTATCGAATCATACCTCACTACCCTTTCAGGCAGATCATTCCAAATTCGAACAACTCGCTGAGTAAAAAAATTTCTTCTAACCTCCCCTGTGCTTCTTTTGGTAGATATCTTAACACTGTGACCATGGGTCACAGACACACCTACCAGCGGAAACAGCTTTTCCCTATCTAGCCTGTTGAAACCTTTCATGATCTTGAAGACCTCTAGAACAAAAAAGATTGAGAGGAGACCTAATAGAGGTTTATAAGATTATGAGAGGTTTCGACAATGTGAATAGGGAAAGACTATTTCGACTGGTGGGCGAATCAGTGACTCGTGGTCACAGATTTAAAATAGTTTCAAAACGAAGCAGAGGGGAGATGAGGAGAAATTTTTTCACTCAGCGGGTTGTTCGAATCTGGAATGCATTGCCTGAAAAGGTGGTGGAGGCAGATTCCATAACAGCTTTTAAAAACAAACTTTATTTAGAAAGAGCAGGTCTGTTAGGTTATAGGGAGAAAGCTGGGCAGTGGGATTGAGTTGCTCTGTTCAAAGAGCCAGCACAGACTAGATGGGCCGAATGGCCTCCTTTTGTGCCATTCTATGATTCTATAATCATTTTAAAGCATATTACTAAGTTAGGTTAATTGCTTTCCACCAGCTCTGCAATATAAATCCACAATTTCATAGCAATTTGCCAAACACTTGAATAATTTTCATAAGAGGGATAAATCCTTCACTGATTCCCTGATAACATCCATTTAAATCATATCCACCATCATGAAATAAAGTATTTCTGTTAGCTGAGTGACCACTGTATATCATTGTGTCAACATTGGAAGACAAGGTTACAACTACAACTATAATTGACTACAACTATAAGCTTCATGATGCCATGAGGTGATGATAGCATCAGCAAACATAACCTGTTTTTCTGAACTGGGAACTCGAAAGAGGAAAAATTCAAATGGATTATTATAATCGGGAGGGAGTATTCATAGAGCCGTTTGTGGGACGCTGCTGTGTGCAATTCGCTGCTGCGTTTCGCCCACAAATATACAGTCAATTAACTTTACAGTACATTCTGTGAAGCGCTTTGAGACGTCGATAAGGTGTGAAAAGCGCTATATCAAATGCAAGGTTTATTATTATTATAATTATTATTGTGCTAGCTTTCATTACAATCACTGAGCTTTTTACACAATGTTGATTATTGTGACTTTTGTCATTTCCATAATTGATGATGGCAAAATCAGATGACTCCAAGCATCAGTATATTCAAATGAATGGATTTTCTTTCTTTTCTTAACATTCATACTAATGCTCCTTTTTATTTTGTAGAAAGACCACAATCATTGCAGCACTTTATACAAGTCTGTGGACATTTGATGATTTCATAACTATGTAAATTGTGCCCTGCAAAGCGTTTCACAGGATATACTATAAAGTGTAAAGACTCTGTATTTTGTAGGTGAATGAATGGACATTGCATTTCAAATAGTGGATGCAGCAACTCTAACATCAGAGTCCCACTATGTTTCACAGTTAATTGCTCTCAAGCATAGTAATTGTACTTGCAGGGACGTCCTCCTGACATAAAAGGCGCTATACAAATGCAATTTTGTTGTAGGCTTATATCTTGGTAAATATTCAAGCGAATCAGAGAAAACAAACACAGAAAGGAATGTTATTGTTGTATCTGTTGATCATCAAGCAATATTGAAACCATTCCAAAATGCTGCCAGCAAAACACAAAAACAAAAGTATAATGCTCACTTGGATATTCTTTGATAAGTACATTACTTCCTATGGTATCGCCAAGAAAACCGAAAGCTTTCAATAACATGTGATGCAGTTATAAACAGCTCCAGTGAACACACCGTTTACATTCTTGTTTTCAGTCAATTTCACTGCCAGAACCAATTCAATAAAATAAGGCACCAAAAGAAGCAGTCAGTCACACACAAGTGATCTGTCTTTATTATCTAGTTCACATATCACCAGATATAACATTTAATGTCTTAATAATAATCCTTGCATTTGATATAGTACTTTTCACAGCTTCTAGACATCTCAAAGCGTTTCATAGAATATACTGTAAAGTGAACAGACTGTATACAGTATTTTGAGTGAAATGTGATAGCACAGCAGTGTCCCACAAACAGTCGTGGATTGAGTAACCAATTTATTAGTTTTTTTCTTGAGGGGTTATTATCAGGCGTGTGGAGTAAGGAAACTTACCCAATGTTTTGCTCTGCTTGCCGGGAATCAAACCCAGATCTCTCGCTTGCAAGGTGAGTGCTCTACAAAAACAACTTTGATTTATATAGCGCCCTCCACGCGGTGTCTCAGAGTGGTTCGACCACTGAGCCACAGGACTTCTATGGTGTTGATGATATTTCTTAGCAACTTGCATTTGCCTTTCTTGAAAATGCAATAATAAAGCTGTCAGATCATTTTAGAGGGTATTTTGGGGATCATTTTATGGCTCATTCGTGCTCATGGTCTGAGGAAAGAATGTTGGCTCACCTGCTCTAATTAATCAAATTGCTGTTTTAATAATTAAATGAGGTACAGAAAACATGAAAGGAGGTAGCACTTCAAACGATGGCTAAAAGTACGAGATGAAAAACATTACGGTAAGAAATTTCAAACGTGTATTATCAAGAGAAGAGGATGCAGCCAATGCTTCAGTATTGGAGAAGAGGGTAGAGGAAATGAATAAGTATAAATGGAGAGGAAGTAGTAAAAAGGTTGACGGCGCTCAAGGTAGATAAGTTGCCTGGTCAGGATGGGATTCATCCTAGGTTACAAAGGGAAGTACGGGAGCAAATAACAGAGGCTCTGACCACAATCTGTCAATCTTCCTTGGACACAGAGGTGATGCCAGAAGACTGGAAGGTTGCTAATGTTACTCTCCTGTATAAAAAGGGGCAGAAGGACAAACCTAGGAACTACAGGCCAGTCAGTCTAATGTGGGTAGTGGGTAAACTTCTAGAGTCTATAATCAAGGACAAGATAGATCTTCACTTAGAAAGATATAGGCTAATAGAGGACAGCCAGCATGGATTTGTTAAAGGCGAATCTTGCCTTACAAATCTGATAGAAATTTTCGATGAGATAACAGAATGGGTGAACGAGGGTAGAGCAGTTGATGTAGTAAATGGAAAAAAAGGCATTGGACAAAGTGCCACATGAGAGGCTTATTAGGAAAGTAGACGCCAACGGCGTTAAAGGGACAGGCAGCATGGACCCCCAACTGGCTGCGAGACAGAAAGCAGAGAGTTGTGGTGAGCGGCTGTTTTTCAGACTGGAGGGAAGTGTGCAGTGGCATCCCCCAGGGATCGGTATTGGGATCATTGCTCTTTTCAATATATATTAATGATCGGGACTTGGGTGCACAGTTTCCAAGTTTGCAGATGATACTGAGTTAGGGAGAATACTAAATAGTGAGGAGGATAGTAACCATCTACAAGAAGATATAGATGAAATGGTAAAGTGGGCAGACACATGGCAGATGAAGTTTAATGCAGAGAAGTGTGAGGTGATACATTTTGGGAGAAGAAATGAGGGGAGGCAATATAGGCTAGATAGTACAATTTTAAGGGGTGTGAGGGAACAGAGAGACCTGGGGATTTCTGTTAGTGACTCTTTGAAGGTGGCAGGACAGGTAAGACAAAGCAGTTAAGAAGGCATATGGGATACTAGGCTTTATAAATAGGGGAAGAGTACAAAAGTCAGGAAGTGCTGACTAACCTCTATCAAACCTTGGTTAGGCCTCAGCCAGAGTACTGTGTCCATTTCTGGTCACCACACTATAGAAAGGATGTTAAGGCATTGGAAAGGGTGCAAAGAAGGTTTACCAGGATTGAGGGACTTCAGTTATGGGGAAAGGCTAGATAGGCTAGGTTTATTCTCTTTGGAACAGAGAAGGTTGAGAGGAGACCTAATAGAGGTTTATAAAATCCTGAGGGGATTCAACAGGGTGAATAAAGAAAAACTGTTTCCACTGATGGGTGAATCTGTGACTCGTGGTCACAGATTTAAAATAGTTTCAAAACGAAGCAGAGGGGAGCTGAGGAGAATTTTTTTCACTCAGTGGGTTGTTCGAATCTCGAATGCATTCCCTGAAAAGGTGGTGGAGGCAGATTCCATAACAGCTTTTAAAAGAGAATTATCTTTATTTAGGGAGAACAGGTCTGTTAGTTTATGGGGAGAGAGTGGGACAGTGGGATTTAGTTGCTCTTTTCAAAGAGCCGGCACAGACTAGGCCTCCTTTTGTGCTGTAAAATTCTATCATCCTAACGATAAACTCATGACTCTAGTTTTGCCATTAAAACTAAATCTTTCAGCTTCAACTGTGCACGTTAATTCAGCTCCCTCACAGCAGCAGATTCAGTAACTCCAGCCAAGTTCATTCCCTTCGGTCATATTATCAATGCTCATTGATTTCAAAATTGCATCGTAAAATTAAAGATATTTGTAAATATTTCATTTTTGAACTAGGTATCAAAAAAGTATTCACTATGTAATGTTCAAAACGTGGGATCTATTTCTGAAATGAAAATTAAGGCAATTCAGACAAATTTCAAATGCAAATTCCAGCAGAAAGATCAGCATCTGAAAGAGAAAAATAGTTAAGGCCCTTCATCATACAGCACAGCAAACAAACAGTCTTTTCCTTTCAGAAACAGTACTACTGATCTCTCTGCAGTACATTTTCACCATTTGTAGTTTTTCTTATTATCCACATTAAACTTTTATATTACTAAGATTTCTCTTTTTATTTAGGCATTTTAGACAGATATATGGCATTAAACATTTACAATGAAGCCAGTAATACCCCAAACTTCTGATGCATAGACATCTTAATTTATTGACACAGAATGGCAACTGGTGGATTGAAATTCCAAGTTTAATGTTTATATGGTTTCAGTATCTGTTCACCAAAAACATTTTATTTCAAAATAAAAGTAGAGAAATTTCCATTTGTAAATCACATTTGCAATTTCCATGTTGAGAGCATTTGAAGTAGTTTTATAGAGTTCCCATCGCCTCATCGCTGTGAGATTGGGGCTTGAGATTGCAAGTAGCCAATGTAAAGAATTTGAAAACATCACAATAGAGATTCCAGGCCTTGGGATGTTCTCCCAACGTGAATGGCACTATTGTACACACATGTCATTTTGTTGTTGATTTTGTTGCAGCGATTTGATGCTCATCACACCACATGAGGTTGCACTAGCCTAGGGTTTTCGGAATGAAATGTTCCAGACCCCACATCATCACATTTGATACCTAATATCATTATATGAACAGCACCATCATGGTGACAGTGAGATGAGGTTCAGTAACTGCACTAAATCAGGTCAAAAGCAAATAAAGATTGTGGAAGATGATGATACCAGGAATGCAGAACCTTAGCTATGAGGACAGACTGGAGAAGTTAGCACTTTTCCCATTGGAGCAGAGAAGGTTACGCAGGGACCTGATAGATCATGAAAGGTTTTGACAGGCTAGATAGGGAAAAGCTGTTTCCGCTGGGAGGTGTGTCTGTGATCCATGGTCACAGTGTTAAGATATCTACCAAAAGAAGCAGAGGGGAGGTTAGAAGAATTTTTTTTACTCAGCGAGTTGTTCGAATTTGGAATGATCTGCCTGAAAGGGTGGTGAGGTCCGATTCGATAGCAGCTTTTAAGAGAAAACTAGATAGGTATCTGGGGAAGATGGGTTTGCTGGGTTATGGGGAGAAAGCTGGTGATTGGGGTTAATGAAAGTGACTTGCTCGGTCACAGAGCCGGCACAGACTCGATGGGTCGAATGGTCTCCTCCTGTGCCATAACATTCCATGATTCTATGATATTTATTTTGATTGTCAAATGGCTTCACTCTTGGAAGGTTTCCCTGGAGGAATGCAGCGAGCACAGCCCCTCAATGTGTACCACAGAATTCCATGTACATTTGTGTAATAACAGTAATCCCTAGATTGTGAAATAATTCCAACACACCAACTGCAGCGGGAAATCACTGACTTTGCCCCCAACTAATATTGAAAAATCCAGTCTCTGAAACCATAATTTCTGGTGAAAAACAGCAATATGGAATATTCTATCACTGGTTTAAAAAAAATTGTTAAATGTCAATTTTCTAAAATGATAAAAGTAAAACCATGACATATTACTTACTTTGTTGATATAACAAGCGTTCACCCAAGCTGTGCAATACAGAAGTGGGTAATTAGTCACTATAAACTTATTGCTTATTGCAGTATTGCTGGTATAGTAAGTTCACAATGGTGTATTTTCATAGGCAGCCCAATCACTGAATATGCAGGTGTTCCATCAGCTCATTTGGCCTGTGAATAATGTCAGTTCAGAAGAGAAGCTTCAGGCTTCAAACTTTTAATCTGCCTCCATTATCTCTGATCAAGGTGGAACCACAGGGGAGCAGAATTACTGGCAGTGCTAGGACAAGTGAGGAGACAGCCTATCTATAAAACATATTAATCACCTTCCCCTCTTCCAGACACATTTACTAGCGCCAGCCTCTGCTTGGACTCCCTGGCGCCTGAGAAATGGATTCATTGTCCCCAGGTTCAGGCAAATGCCTTTCAGGGAAAGTCATCAGCATAATAATTACTGACATTGCTGATAGAAGCCTAAATTGTCGATGGGGAACTATTAGAAGAGCAAAGAATTGTGGGAAGAGACATTTACAGACTTCCCATGTTGGCATCTGCAGCTAATGGTTTGGCATTAGGCACAGCAGAAGGACCCAGATATATTCAGATATCAGCTGCTGTGACAGTGCTTAATCCTGAATAAACTGCCAAGGTGCCAAGGGAATCTTATTCTTCTCTGTTGTTCCAAACAACAGATGCAGCCAATTAACTTTAAGCGCTGACCAAGAAACCTTTGTTACATTATGCTGTATTATGCAGAGGGTGTCATCTCTGGGTATCAGAATACAAGCTGTCTTTCATTATCATTCATTTTTTCAAATCAATCTGACAATTATCAAGAAAAGATCTTAATCATGATACATGCATGTAAGTGAACACAAAAAGTATAATTTACAATTTCCACATATGCCAAGTCCAGGAAACTGAGCGTACAAAACAACATCACCAGAGTCAATTTCTGCTAAGTATAAATGTATGAATAATAAATTTGCCACATCACTGTTTCTCTGGTAGCTGGTGGTATTAATCATTAGATATTTAAATTCAAAAGAGGGAAAAACACAAGAGCCACAATTTTATCCATATGGACTGCTTGAAGCGATCATGACTTACTATATAACACCTCATGCTGTAGAATTTCTATTACTGTTCCTTAAAAATTCAATCATAAATTTGCATAAAACAAAGCTCACAGAAGTAACACCGGAGAACTTTCTGCAAAGAAAAATATGTGTTTCCAAATACAGTATCAGCTATAATTGAGTTTTAATATTTTCTTAAATCAGGTTAAATGTATGGAGGGTGGTTAACAACAAATCACATGGTTATTCAAGCAACACACACAACACTTATAAGAGCAGTTCCCACTATCTCTCCCCCTGGGCTGGTTGCTGACACTCTCAATGCACTTTCATCATCGCATCAGATTTGAGGATCGCAGTGCCTTGCTCACTCTTCCCTGCACAAGTTGCAGATCACCCAGAATTCTACAGTCTTCCCCTCTCTTGCATCAACCTCTGGGAACCCAACACAATCTTCCTCCCTTGGCTCTGTGTCTCCCTGTCTCCCAGCAAACTGAATTGAAAATTCTCACTCACTATCAAAAAAAACCCTCAGCCACCCTAGTGCACTGGCCACTCCCTCCACTCAAATAGTAACCTGATTTATGCTTCCCACCTGTTCCATTAATTGTGGACAATCATTTGTCCCCACTCTCTGGGATTCCAGCCCTCGCCCTCTCTGTCAGACCTATTTCTTCTCCCAGACATGGACACTTTCAGCAGTCCCTCCACCCCCCCACCCCACTCCAGCTTCCCTCGCCCTAGCTTGGGCTCAGTTAGTTGTATGAAATGCTTTCAAACATCCTCCCAACATTATAGTACCACAGGCCGAATCCGTGCGCAATGTAGGCGTCAGGTTCGATCCCCAATTTATCCTTTCTCCTCCACATCCAGTCTCTAACCAGCACCGCTTTCTTCCATCTCCACCACATTGCCTGTTAATATCTCACCCCAACAGCTGCCGAATAATAATAATATTGCATTTGATATAGCGCTTTTCAAGTCTTCTAGACATCTCAAAGTGCTTCACAGATTATCCAGGTGTCCCCCGATTTACGACATGGTTGCTTGCGTTCTTGAAAAATGTCACACAAATCAAAATGTCGTAAATCGAAATGTGGTTTCTCATGAGTTCCCTTTAGATGCGTTCTTTTCACAAAATTTTCGGACCTTATACCCACCAAATAACACACAAAACAACACACAAAATAACACATATAGGCAAGAAGGGGTAGTTGGGGTAACTGTACGGTATTGTACTTTAATACTGGTTAAATTACTGTAATACTGACTTGGCGTGGTGTCGCTTCAAAATCAGCTGCTTTTAAACAATGACGTAGCAACATGCTATTGGCCAGGTCAAACGCTTGGATACACTATACGACTGTGATTTTACCACGAAATACACTATGTACTGCGCAGGAGTGAAAAAAATGCTCCAAATACGATTGTGATTTTACCATGAAATACACTGCGCATGCGCAAAAAAGATGTGCCAAATTTTTGGGTAATTAAAAAGAAACCAAATGTCATATCGATACAAAGGTGTTAAAAAATTATGTACGTTAAATTGAAACAGTGTAAATAGAACCGTCGTAAATCGGGGGATACCTGTATTGTAAAGTGAATTGACTGTATATTTGTGGGCGAAACGCAGCAGCTATTTGCGCACTGCAGTGTTCCACAAACAGTTGTGGATTGCAATGACCAATTTATTAGTTTATTTTTTGAGGGATTATTGTTAGTCTTGGCTCTCAATGAAGTAAATGCTCTGAAACACATGCTACTGAGCCCAATCAATGATTTCACTGGAGTAACATAAATGAGACTTAAAGGGACTGTGAACAATCCTTGAAATATCAGGAAATTCCACTTCATGAAAAAAATAGTATCTTCCTATTGATTTTAGGAATACTATCAACAGAAGAATTTCCTTCTACGGAAGGACAAATCTGGGAACTACAGGTCAGTCTAACATTTTTTCAACGATGGGTGGACGAGGGCAGCGCAGTTGATGTAGTTTACATGGACTTTCAAAAGGCATTTGACAAAGTGCCACATGAGAGGCTTATTAGGAAAATAGAGGCCCACGGCGTTAAAGGGACAGTGGTAGCGTGGATCTACAACGGGCTGTGAGACAGAAAGCAGAGAGTTGTGGTGAATGACTGCTTTTCAGACTGGAGGGAAGAGTGCAGTGGCATCCCCCAGGGATCAGTTTTGGGGCCACTTCTGTTCTTAATATACATTAATGATTTGGATTTGGGTGTAGGGAGTACGGTTTCCAAATTTGCAGATGATACTAAGTTAGGGAGAATAGTAAATAGTGAGGAGGATAGTAACCATCTACAAGAGGATATAGATAAAATGGTAAAGTGGGCAGACACATGGCAGATGATGTTTATTACAGAGAGGTGTGAGGTGATACACTTTGGGAGAAGAAATGAGGGGAGGCAATGTAGTACAATTTTAAAGGGTGTGAAGGAACAGAGAGATCTGGGGATTTGTGTAAGTGATTCTTTGAAGGTGGCAGGACAAGTAGACAAAGCCATTAAGAAGGCATATGGGATACTAGGCTTTATAAATAGGGATATAGAGTACAAAAGTCAGGAAGTGCTGATTAACCTCTACAAATTAGGCCTCAGCTAGAGTACTGTGCACAATTCTGGTCACCACATTTTAGGAAGGATATTAAGGCATTGGAAAGGGTGCAGAGGAGATTTACTAGGATGGTATCAGGAATGAGGGACTTCAGCTACGAGGAAAGGCTAGAGAGGCTAGGCTTATTCTCTCTATCATAGAATGTTACAGCACAGAAGGAGGCCATTCGGCCCATCGAGTCTGTGCCGGCTCTGTGACCGAGCAAGTCACTTTCACTAACCCCAATCATCAGCTTTCTCCCCATACCCTGCAAACCCGTCTTCCCCAGATACCTATCTAGTTCTCTCTTAAAAGCTGCTATCGAATCAGACCTCACTACCCTTTCAGGCAGATCATTCCAAATTCGAACAACTCGCTGAGTAAAAAAAATTCTTCTAACCTCCCCTGTGCTTCTTTTGGTAGATTTCTTAAGACTGTGACCATGGGTCACAGACACACCTACCAACGGAAACAGCTTTTCCCTATCTAGCCTGTCGAAACCTTTCATGATCTTGAAGACCTCTAGAACAAAAAAGATTGAGAGGAGACCTAATAGAGGTTTATAAGATTATGAGAGGTTTCGACAATGTGAATAGGGAAAGACTGTTTTGACTGGTGGGCGAATCAATGACTCGTGGTCACAGATTTAAAATAGTTTTAAAACGAAGCAGAGGGGAGCTGAGGAGAAATTTTTTCACTCAGCGGGTTGTTCGAATCTGGAATGCATTGCCTGAAAAGGTGGTGGAGGCAGATTCCATAACAGCTTTTAAAAGGGAACTGGATCTTTATTTAGGAAGAGCAGGTCTGTTAGGTTATAGGGAGAGCTGGGCAGTGGGATTGAGTTGCTCTGTTCAAAGAACCGGCACAGATTAGATGGGCCGAATGGCCTCCTTTTGTGCCGTTTAATTCTATGATTCTATGATTCTGTAGGGTCTCACAAACAACTTGGGATAAATCAAGAACATGCAATTCATAAATAATTTAATAAATTGTAAAGAATTTATGGAATTATCAAATCACGCGATTAACATATTATCTTTATGCAGGGTTTATGCTGCAAATGCCTATCCTGTATAATTTCTATATGAAATAAGTTGGACAAGACACAATCTAATTTTGTGAAAAGAAAAGAGACGTTGCTTGATTTGGCTAAATTAGGGGTAAAGTCATAAAGATCGATGATGTGAGAAATGAAACAAAATGCAACGAGGGAAGAGGTTATGCAACGGTTGGGTTAAGGGGTGTAACACATTACAAACTGTCATAAAGAAATGGATTTCTATTTTTAGCAAACAACATAATAGATAATAATAATCTTTGATACAGTGTCTTATCACGTCGTTGAGACATCTCAAAGCTTTTCACAGAATATGCTGCAAACAACAACAACAAAATTGCATTTGTAGAATGCCTTTCATGTCGGGAGGACATCCCAAGGTGCAGAGTGGATTGATTGATTTGTGGGTGAAATGAGGCAGCCAATTGCACATACAGTGTTCCACAAACAGTCATGGATTGAATGACCAAATTATTATTTTTTGTGTGTGTGGGGGGGGGGGGGGGGAGGGGGAGTGATTATTATCCTATGGAATACAAAGGAAAATAGATACAGGATCAGGCAGAACCCATTCCTGGTGTTATTCCTCTGTCACTCTCTCCCAGAATAGGTTTCCAATTTCGTTTTTATAAAAAGATTAAAATATGTTGCACAGAATGGAAGCTTCCCATCTGACCACAGCAGAACTATTCCTGTGTCAAATGTGCTGAACAAACTTGGAAGTGCCTAATTGTTGATCAACAATCTTTACTAAAATATATACAATTGACATAAGTTTAAAGTAACAACAAAGTTTGAACTTGGATATTTCTCCCCCTGATAATTATCTTAGCAATATACAGGTATTCTCTTATTTTAAAATCCACTCTGTTCTTTCATCAATAGCTCACAAAAGTTGAAATTAATATTAAAAAAATGGCAAACAATCTTTTCTGCAATGAAGAGCAAACTTCTGTCATTTTTAGTACTGGTTATTGGGTATAATAATATTAGAGGTCCAGGAAACAACTGATAGCTTCATATGGCACCACAAATCTGCTGAAACCACTTAAATCATTTCATCCATACTTTAAAATGTCAGCAGTTATCTTGTGTATTCCTGGTGCCTAGCCAGATTTCAATTTGGCAATAGCTTTTTTCAATCTCTTCTATGGCCTCTATTCATATCAAGGTCTTCCACATTTCTTAAGTGTATGTCTGCAATGTCATCTCAAGGCTCTCTGTTAACATTACAGAAAAATGCTTACCCATCTTTTTAAGGTAGTTTATTAAAGTTTAATCTTGTTCCTATTCCTAATAATTCTGCAGCATTCATTGTCTGTTATAATGTTCTTGTGTATTCAATCAGCATTTGATAATAGTGGTTTATAGAATTGTGTGGATTTGTGAATTTCTTCTCACTAAACTCATACATGGAGTTAAAAAAAACAACTCGCATTTTTATGTATATCTGCAGCCTACTATCTACTGTTTTTAACTGCAAAACCTTTTATAATCTTGTCTACATCCCTTTCATGATCCTCCAATATACAGTACTAAATAAATACAGTACATCTTTATTTCAATGTTTTCTTATCTTTTCACATCTTATTGTAGGTTTCATCACTCACATTTACAACTGTAAACAATCACAACTTTTGTTATTTGCTGCATCTTGCCACCAAACATATTCCATTCACTCTAATTCGAGTTCATCAACATGGAAACTGGTTAATCCTCTGAACAGCGCCTTGAGACATCCTCCTGACGGAAAAGACTCTCTAAAAATGTAATTTTGTTGTTGTTGAAATTGCTGCATCGTTTAATTTGCTGCCATCGAAGGTCATGTATTTCATGGAGAGAATTATATCCAATTTTTATTTCAACCAACCAAATTTATTGTCGGATCAAATATCTGCTTGTAGATTTATTCTCTCCAGAATTAGTATTTCTGATCCTTATCAGGTGCTTGTTTTTAAATAACAGAATGTCACGGTGTGGATAACATGATCTGCTCTGTCTGCTTGCTGCCATAAAAGCTTATTCCATGTCTATTAATTCATCTGCACGAGTACCACCCGGACAGAAAAACAATCACAGCACAACCATTCCGTACCAGCTACTGTAATTACCAGATTACTGAAGGGTTTTTTCCAATAACTCAGCAGTCTATCGACATAGCTGGTAGCATGGCATACTGAGACCATCTTTAGACACTAATGTTTTTCCTTCAATGATATTTCTCAAACTGCACAGGAGTAGTGAGAAGAAGGCTTGCACTTTACATGCCTAATACAGATTTTATGAGACACATATGTGTAATGTTAAAGTACATAAAGTATAAATGAGAACGTAGTCTCACCAAAACAGAATACAGTATTAATATGTTTAACTAAAATAATATTCGATGTTTTCTAAGTCAAATGTATTAGTTTCTCATATTTATTTTGTTTGTTCAATTTGACAGTTGACACTATTAAAGATGTGTGCTTTATTTTAAGAATTAATCTCAATATCCTGCAAGATTGAACAATAACAAATGACATTTACATAGTTGTCCTTTCCCGTTGTGAGAATATTTCAAGACGCTGGAGAGTCTCAGATAATAAACACTAAAATGAAACATTAACCATTTAGTAATAATACCAAGCCAATAATGCTGGATTAATAATTTTATATTCCTATATGTTCAAGAATTTTGTATAGCAGTTTCATATCTTTACCGAATTATAATTTTACATTAAAACAGAATTTGAAAGATCGTTAAATGTAACAATATACATACATTACAGTTCGAGATACCAAATTGTTCATGTACCATATTCTTCAACCTTTCCTGTATTTTTAGATTGATACAATTCGTATTTTTAAACTAAGACCAAACTGAAAATCATTCAATCAGTCAGTGATATTTTATTTCTGACAGTTTTATCAGGCTGAATATTTTAGTAAAAGTGTCAGTTAATGCTTTATATCTTACAGTAAGGACATTTTGAACATTATTTTTCAGAACAGCTTCAAGTTTAATCAAATTCAGTGTCATCAACGTTATTGAAGATTTTCATGTCTACTTTTACAGAGAAATCACTACCAATACCTTCAAATAATTGAATAAACTCTGACTAAACTCTCAACTGAATAAATTGACTAAAATTTGTCTAAATTGTTTCTGACTTTCTTCAATCAGCGTACAAATGAAAATGTAAATCCAAGTTACGGAATCAAGAGATTATGACTAGTTTATACTAATGAGGACCAACAACACAAATGGGTAGAGACCCCAAAATGTAAATATTGAAAGCAGTTTTTGCTAAACTCCATTTTATTTAATGATCTCAAAATGTCCTCACGATATCACTGCCAATCTACAATGTGTAATGATGTAGTTTCTTATGGTTTTCCTATCAGGCAAAATTGATTTTTTAATAATTGTTTTACAATTTCTTCCAAATTTCTATATTGGTACGAGTGATGTAGTACCGTATTCCGCAATTTGGTGGCCGCATTTCTCCCACAAATATAGTTAATTTTACTACTTTTCTTCATCTTGTTCCGACCCCTCCCCACCTGCTCTTGTCCTTACCTAACCTTACAGCGCCTTGGGATGTCCTCTCGACATGAAAGCCACTATATAAATGTAAGGTTTGATTGATTGATTGATTGATCGATCGATTGATTGATTGATTGATCGATCGATTGATTGATTGATATTCCCCTGATCTTTTCCTTCTCCTTCAAATATGTCGCTATAGCAAAGCATGCTAAGGAAATTCTACATCTAGATTTTTTGAATGACACATACAATATTTTGAATATCATAGAATCATAGTGCCGTCTCTTTTAAAAGAGTTGTCAAAATCAATCCCACTCCCCTGCTCTCTCCCCTTAGCCCTGCAACCTGTCCTCCCCAATATGTTGGGCAATTATTGCCGCAAATTTCAAACCCTGAAGGCTTGTTACTGGCAAACAAAGGGGATGCAGATCTCTAATGTTAGATGTTGCTAAATCTCCAATATTTGCCCCAGAGTTTTTGAGTCAGCAGAATATCTTTGATCCCGAGAAAGAAGAGGTGTCAAGATCATCTTCATTGAGGATACCTCCATACAGCCTTTTCCGAGTCTAACTTCCTTAACCTTTCCTAATAACGTTTTCTGAAAGCATAGTTCACTTTACAGTATATTCTGTGAAGCACTTTGAGACGTTTAGATGACATGAAATATCAGATGCAAAGATTATTATTACAACAACAATAAAATCGCTTGTGAATTGTAACAGGATGCTGCTAGTCATCTTGGAGATATAGACATTTCAATCAATCAATCAATCAAAACTTACATTTATATAGTGCCTTTCACATCGAGAGGACGTCCCAAGGCGCTGTACAGTCAGGTACGGACAAGAGCAGGGGGGAGGGGCAGGGGCAGGATGTAGGAGAGTAGGAGAATTGACTGTATATTTGTGGGCAAAATGCGGCAGCCAAATTGCGCACAACAGTGTCCCACAAACAGTCGCAGAAATGGATCTGGGGAGGAAGGTGGAAAAAAGGATTAGGGGGGAGAGGGAGTCAAAGATGGGGTGGAGTAAAGTCAGGGAGGAAGAGGGGGGAGAAAGGGGGGTAAGGAGGGAGAGGGAGAGAAAGGTGGATGCAATTTCATCTTGTAAGTCATTTGTTTTAACATTTGACTTTGTTGCTTCTGAACGGCTTTCAAGATCTCAAAAAGAGAAATATTTTAGCCATTGATTTCAAGCATTAAGTTTCTGAGAAACAAAACCCAAAGCTTTTCTGTGAATATCATTGAGTTTTATCACAAAGTGCTGAGGTCAAATGGTCAACGCTCCCAAAAATAATTTAATGTTAAAAGGCAAATACTATCGTCAATGAAAATAGTTTATTTCCTCTTCGATTCCGTAACAAAATCAGCAGCCACATTAACAATGGAACTAAAGTTAAAATTGGCTGGCACAATACATTTGCTGAAATAAACATCTTGGTCCACAGAGCCAAAGTTAGGGTTAGGGTTAGCTCAAAATTACCTCAAGAATCATGGGTTAATAGTAATGGGTTAATAATACATTATTGCATCCAATTACATTTTTGAATTATTGTTTTGAAACAATGTTTACAATCTCTGTGCTCGATGAAAATCTATTTCCTTAAGATACGTTGAGGGGGAAGCTGGCGTGATTAGGCGAAGTACATGTGCTGAGGTGGCAGTCGGGTTGAGGCAGCAGGGTGAAGTTACAAAACACCACCATGCATGTCATCAATCTCTGCTGCAAAATGCTTTCACTTGTGCAGACTTTGGGTAAAGCCAACAATTATCTAAGTTTCCCGGTATGTATTGGCTCAGCTCAAAAGTTAAGAACAGTTCAATTTCGCAAGAATTCAGAACAAGTCAATCACTGCAGTTACCTGAAACCATCAGCACCTTCAAGAAAGGAGGGGAGCAATTTGGAGGGGAACCATTAAAATTTGGGGACAGTAGCGGCCTATATGTGTTGGTTCCCTCCAGTCACATTGATGAAGAGAAACTAGAAGGGAACAAACAGCAGAAACAAAGCTCCACAGAATCAGCTTTACTTAATAAACTCCAAAATTTAGCTCCACAATAGAAAATACTCCTTCTCTGCAATGCAATTTCATAATAGCTTCTTTTGCAAAAAGCAAATCTGACAATATTCCATCTGAAACAGCTAACATTCCTCAACTGTATAGTACAGTATGACTTATAATTAAAGTTTGCTTCAAACTATGCTGTTTTTTTTAACTACCAAAGCAATCTCATCAAAAATGTATGTTATAACTAAAAATCTATACTCTGTGACTAGAGGGAATATTAACCAAAGTTGATGATGTTACAATAAATCAATATGTAACACTTGCCTGGTTTTACTTTCTCAGTTAATGGAGTAAGGATTACGGTCAGAGTCAAGTGGAGATTCCCTTCATAGCAAGCAAAGAACTGTTTAGGGTCGTAGCATGATAGAGATTAAACTTATTTGTTTCTCCCTAAATAGTTTCTGCATTTGGAAACCCTAATTGCTGATGCATGTTTGAGGAAATAAAACAATATTAATGTGACATTCTCATCAGCTAGAATGAGCTCCTGTGGCTCAGTGGTTAGAGCACTTGTCTTGCAAGCTGGAGAGACCAAGCTGGGGAGACCTGTGTTCAAATCCAGGCAGGTCAGGGTTAAACCTTGGGCAAGTTTCCTTACTCCACACCCCTAATAATAATCCCTCCAAAAAAACCACAATAATAAAACTGATCATTTCAATCCAAGACTGTGTGTGGGACACTGCTGTGCGCAATTGGCTGCCGCGATTCGCCCACAAATATATACAGTCAATTCACTTTACAGTATATTCTGTGAAGCGCTTTGGGATGTTGATAAGATGTGGAAAGCGCTATATTAAATGCAAGGATTATTATTATCATTATTAGTTTGTTTATATTATTAATTATTTAGTAATGGGTTAATAATACATTATTGCATCCAATTAAATTTTTCAAGTGTTTTATTGGAAGATTTGACTCACATGATGTTTGTTAGAAACCTTCATATAATAAAACAGCAGTGACAAAGAGATGCTCATTAGACATGCAAAATGTTCCTTTTATTCATTTGTTCTTCTTAAGCAAGTCCTATTAAAATCATCCATTCTAATCAAGACTGACAGCAATGTGCCCTCTAAGTGCTCAGAAACTAATTCCTCCTAACCTATAGCAATAGGTTAGGAGGAATTAGGTTTGCATTAAGGTATAAACTGGTATACCTAGATGCCGATTAGCTAATTGGTTAATGAAGTTTTGATATGATATGATATGACAATGAGTGGAAGCTGGAAATGATATCAACAATCCTGTTCCCTGATTTGCATATTGAGTACAGATCATTAAGAGAGGAAGAAGAGGTCTGATATAAGTGACCCATTGCATTATTAACAGGAACTTGTTTTCCATAAGGGTGAGAGCTCTGACATAACAACAACAATAACTTGGATTTATATAGCGCCCTCCACGCCAGACGGCATCTTAGAGAGCTTCACAAAGCAGAGCCCGGGGCCGAGCCAGTGAGAGGGGGAAAAGGTGATCAAAGGCGTGATCGAACAGAAAAGTCTTCAGGCATGATATGAAAATGGGAAAGGAAGGGATAAGGCGAAGTGAGTGAGGGAATTCCAGAGCTTCAGGGCATAGTAACTGAAGACATGGCTGTCAACGTTGGAACGGAGGATTCGGGGGAGAAGGAGGAGGCCAGACCCAGTAAAGTGAAGGCAATGGGTACTGTTGTGAGGAGAGAGGTCAGGGAGGTAGGGGGGTGCAGAGGAATTGAGGCATTTGAACACAAGAGTAAGAATATTGAAATTGATCCTCTCTGAGGCGGGGAACTAGTGAAGTGAAGACGGTGAAGTCTGACAAGGACTGGGGTAATTGTGGAGCCAAGTTTGGTTCAGGTGAGAATACGAGCGGCGGAGTTCTGTATGAGCTGGATTTTGTGAATGGTGGCGGAGGGGAGACCAGCAAGGAGAGCATTGGAGTAGTCCAGCCGAGAGGTAACAAGGGCATGGACCAGGGTTTTGGCAGCTTTAGGGGTGAGATATTGGCAGAGATGGTGTAATATGGTGTAGATGGAAGAAAGCAGTGCTATTGAGGGATCGGATGTGAGGGAGGAAGGATAATTGGGAGTCGAACCCAGGTCGCTCAGGTCTACGTCAACCCTCAATTCCAGGACCACTGGCGTTCTGACTGCATGTCTGTCTGACATCGAGTCCTGGACGAGGACAAATTTCCTACAACTCAAAGTCAACAAGACGGAAGCCCTCCTGATTGGCTCATGCCAGCGCCTCCACACCTCAGGCGCTGACAGCATCAGCGTTCAAGGCTGCTCTCTCCACCTCTCAAAGTTAATCAGGAATCCGGGCGCCTTGTTCGACCCAAAGCTATCCTTCCTCCCCCACATCCGCTCCATGACTGGCACAGCCTTTCACCACCTCCATAATATTGCCAGACTCCACCACTACCTCACCCCCCACGCCGCCGAAACCCTCATCCACGCCTTTATCACTTCCAGGCTCGACTATGGGAACTCTCTCCTCGTCAGCCTCTCCATCTCCTCCCTTCACAGGCTGCAGATCATTCAGAACTCTGCAGCTCGTGTCCTCTCCCGTACCAAGCTTTGCGACCACATCACTCCCACCCTCGCCCGTCTCCACTGGCTCCCCGTCACCCAGAGGATCCAATTCAAGATCCTTGTCCTCACTTTCAAAGCCACTCACGGCCTTGCCCCCGCCTGTCTCTCTGACCTACTGTCTCCCTATCAGCCGCCCACACCCTCAGTTCAGCAGCCTCAGGCCTGCTCCGCGTCCACCGCCCTAACCCCCCAACCATCGGCGGCCGGGCTTTCAGCCTCTCTGCCCCCACACTGTGGAACTCCATCCCGCAGCCTCTCAGCCTCACTTCCTCCCTTTCCTCCTTCAAGGCCGGTCTAAAGACCTTCCTCTTCGACCGCGCCTTCAGCTGCCCCACTAACTCTTCCCCCTCTCCCACTCTCCTTCGTCCTTCCCCTACTTCGACCCACCCCCCACCCCCCCCACACCGCTCGGGTCCCGACCAGACTGTTCAGCGCTTTGGGACGTCCTCCTGACGTGAAAGGCCCTATATAAGTATAATTTTGTTGTTGTTGGTAGGTTGCGTACAGGTTTGGAGAGTTTTAGGGGCAGGTCGGGTAGGTGGAGGAGGTGGGAACCGGGGGACTGAAGACGTCGACGAGAGCCAAAGAGTATGGCTTCTGTCTTGTCAATATTTAACTGCAGGAAATTTGTGCTCATCCAGCTCCTGATGTCTGACAGGCAGGCTGACAGAACATCAGGGGACTGGGGGTCGCAATTTGAGGTGGAAAGGTAGAATTAGATGTCATCTGCATACATGTGGAAGTGCACCCCATGTTTGCTGATTACATCACCAAGAGGGAGCATGTAAATAAGGAAGAGGAGGGGACCAAGGATGGATCCCTGGGGTACCCCGCAGGTAAACGGGCAAAAGTGAGAAGAAAAGCCGTTTATGGAGATGTATTGTTGGTGGTTTGTGAGGTAGGACTCGAACCAGGCAAGTGCAATCCTACTGAGGTGGATGACGGAGGACAGGCGGTGGAGGAGGGTGGCGTGATCGACTATGTCGAAGGAAGCAGAAAGTTCCAGGAGGACAAGGAGGCAGATGGAGCCCTGGTCACAGATAGAGAGGATGTCGTTTGTGACTTTCAAGCGCAGTCTCTGTATTGTAGGCAGGGTGGAAATTGGACTGGTGGGGTTCAAACAGGGAGTGAAGGGAGAGGTGTGCACAGAGTTTGTTGGCAACAACGCATTCTAAAACTTTTGTATAGCTCCTTTCATGTCGGGAGGATAGCCCAAGGCACTTACTGGTCAATAGACAATTCACAAGCTCATATGAGGTGTGTATGAACATTCTTCAGTTTCTTTGATCTGCTATCCTCCTAATAACCAGTTCTAGCTATTGATTGCCCTTTGTGTAAAGAATGACTTTTCCACTGTTTGCCCTAAATGTATCTTTCATGTTCTGAAGCTTTGTCTTATTTGAATAAGGAAGGAAATCCCCCAAACCTAAGACTGTTATTAGGTTATTAGCATTTCAGGGATCAAGCTCTAATGGTGATGTGCCAAATGTTGGTTTAGCTGAGAGCTCACTTTGGTATGACTTCTGGTCCTGAGCTTCCATGATTTTATAGCAAATATGTTCTGGAATAACAATATTCACCAGGTGTGAATAGACTCACCATAAACTCCCCCCTTTTCTCCAGCCAAGAGACAATCATAACTACAGTCACTGACGACATCTTCACTGTTGGCATCTGATATTTGTGAGGAAGAATGAGAGGCAACATAAACTGATAGTACAATCTGAAAGTGGGTTCATGAATATAGAGACCTGGGGATTCATATAAGTAAATCTCTGAAGGTGGCAGAACAGGTAGGAAAAGCTGTTAAAAAAGCATACAGGATATTAGGATTTATAAATAGCAGCATAGAATACAAAAGTCAGGAGGTTATGATGATCCTTTATAAAACACTGTTTAGGCCTCAGCTAAGAGTAGCTCAGAAGTTCAGTTCTGGGCACCAACTTTAGGAAGGAAGTCAAGGACTTGGAGAGGGTTCAAAGGAGATTTATTAGGATTATACCAGGAATGAGGGACTTCAGTTATGTGGAGAGGCTAGAGAAGCTAGGATTCTTCTTCTTAGAACAGAGATTCTTAAGGGATGCTCAGAGATGATTAGAGGTATTCAAAATTATGAGGGGATTCGATAGGGTGAACAGGGTGAACTGGTTCACAGGGTCAGTAACCAAAGAACACAGATTTAAAATAGTTGTCAAAAGATCCAGCAGGGAGATGAGGAGGATTTTTTCACATAGCGAGTTGTTCGGATCTGAAATGCATCGACTGAAAGGATGGTGGAAGCCAATTCAATAATATCTTTCAAGACAGATATTTGGGGAGCATAAATTTACAAGAGAGTGGGGAAGTGGGATTGATTTGGACAGCTTTTCCAAAGAGCTGGCACAGAATCCTTGTATTCTGCAGAATCCTGTAGCTCAGTTGTTAGATCACTCGCAAATGAGAGACCTGGGTTCAATTCCAGTCATGGCGAAACCTTGAGCAAGTTTCCTTATTCCACATGCCAGATAATAATCCTTACAAAAACACTATAATAAATTGGTCATTTCAATCCACTACTGTTTATGGGACACTACTGTGTGCAATTACTTGCCGCATTTCGCCCATAAATATACAGTGAATTCACTTTACAGTATATTCGGTGACCTGCTTTGAAATATGAAAATCGTTATATAAAATGTAAGGATATATATTATTATAATTCTATGATATAGCATTCTCCCACCAAATCTTTGAGCCAGATTCGCAATCACTGGAGTTGACTCAGTCTTATCTCTGGCAAGCTGATGGCAGGGTCTATTTGTCTGTTACGTTCCAGCATTCAAAATATCTTCAGTATTCTTGAAAGTCATTAGGAACATTAGAAAAACAAGGCTGCCATCAGGAAAAAGAAACTGCCTAACAATACTCACAATGCAACACAACTAAAGCGATACTTGGTGTTCATTACATCATTGGAATGCCAGAAACACGAGCATTCTTGAAACCTTAGGGCAAATATTTCTGCAACTCTATGTGTCAGTTCAATTCAGATTCTCCTTGCATTTGATGTAGCACCTACTACATCAAAATGTCTCAAAGTGCTTCATAATGAATTTTCTCATGTTGCTGTTTATTTATAGGCAAATACAGCAGACATAGATAGGATGATTGTTGGCTGGGACACCAGAAGAATCTCACTTCTCTTTTGAAATAATCTCATGCAATCTTTAGCTTCCACTAGAACAAGTAACGTTCTAACCTAACATCCTATCTGAAAGACAATGCAGCACTTCCATAGTATTGCAGGTTCATAAAACTTAATCTCGCAACCCTCTGATGGAGAGACAAGAGTTCTACCAACTGAGCCAAACTGCCATTATTTTGATTAAATTACGTAAATTACCAGTAACTCCAGTGATATCAAACTTATACAATTATTTCCCATCTGAAAAATAGTTAATTTTTTACAAAATTGAGTTACAAATATAAAATGGTTACTTAAAAATGACAGTGTAAAGCAGTATTCCAAATTGTTTACTAATCTTACTCCACAAAGTAGAAGTAGATAATCCCTCCCCAAAAAAACCAATACTTAAAAAAAAGAATGAAAACAGACAGAATACAACAAAGAAAAGTTATTCTTGTCTTCTAGACGCTTCACTTTACTGTAAAGTGAATTGAATGTACATTTGTGGGTGAATCATGAAAGCCATAGCAGTGTCCCACAGACATTTGTGGATTGAGCGATTAAATTATGATTAGTTTAGCTTTGCCTGTATTCTTTATTGTGTTCCCATTGGCTTGGCGAGGTGCATGTGTGTGCTCTGTGAGGCAGTGTGTCACAGCGCCAGAGTCAGCCAGCAGTGTGTGTGCTCTGTGACGCAGATACACGAAAAACAAATAGCCTGTGAATGGATTCCCCTAACACCCTTTTCCCTATACTTATTAAGCTTACTGAATACAATTTTACCAAGTACACTGTTTTACAGGAACGTAACAACAATAACAACAAAATTGCACTTATATAGCACTTTTCACATCGGGAGGACGTCCCAAAGCGCTGAACAGTCAGGTCGAGACCCGAGCAGGGAGAGAGGGTCAGGGTAGGGGGAAGGGGAAGGAGAGGGAGAAAAGTTAGTGGGGCAGCCGAAGGTTCGGTCGAAAAGGAAAGTCTTGAGACTGGCCTTGAAGGAGGCAAGGGAGTAAGTGTGGGAGCAGAGAGGCTGAAAGCCCAGCCGCCGATGGTTGGGGGGTTAGGGCAGTGGATGCGGAGCAGGCCTGAGGCTGCTGAACGGAGGGTGTGGGCGGCTGATAGGGAGACAGTAGGTCAGAGAGACAGGCGGGGGCAAGGCCATGAGTGGCCTTGAAAGTGAGGACAAGGATCTTGAATTGGATCCTCTGGGTGACGGGAGCCAGTGGAGACGGGCGAGGGTGGGAGTGATGTGGTCGCGAAGCCTGGTATGGGAGAATGCACAAGCTGCAGAATTCTGGATGATCTGTAGCCGGTGAAGGGAGGAGCTGGGGAGGCTGATGAGGAGAGAGTTCCCATAAACAAAACACAAAATACAGTACTATGCAAATGCCCTGCTTGTCAGCCTTCCCAATTCCTCCCTCCACAGGTTGCAGATAACCCAGAACTCTGCGGCCCGTGTCATCTATTGCTCCAAGCTCTGTGACTCCATCTCCCACATCCTCACTGGCTCCTCATCATCCAGAGGATTCAATTCAAGATCCTGGATTCAAGACATTCAAAGCCCTCCACGACCTCACCCCACACTACATCTGTGACCTTTATCAACCTGCCCACTCCTCCGCTTAGCAGGCTCTGGCCTGCTCCATGTCTCCCGACCCACCCCACCATTGGCGGGCGAGCCTTTAGCCACTCTGCCTCCAACCTCTAGAACTCTATCCCGCAATCCCTCCACTTCACCCCCTCCCTGGCCTCCTTCAAGTCCCGCCTCCAGATCTTCCTCTTCAACGGTCCCATCGGTCACCCCAAACCTCCCACTTTCCCTCCACCCACCTTGTCCCCAGCTTGGGAGTGAAACAATGACTGTACATCACCTTGAGACATCCTCCTGATGTGAAAGGCGCTATACAAGGGTCATGTTGTTTTTGTTGTTAAGCCAAAAGCAAGGAATATTATCTTAATGTAAAAATGAATTATCAATTGGAAAGATCTGCCTTGATCTAATAATATTTTAGAACATGTTCAAACAAGATTGATAGGTTTTATCAACTTTATCTTTCCTTATTAAATTATTTTTCAGCTACTTTTTCTACGCAAAAGGGGAGCTGAGGAGAAATTTTTTCACTCAGCGAGTTGTTCGAATCTGGAATGCATTGCCTGAAAAGGTGGTGGAGGCTGATTCGATAACAACTTTTAAAAGGGAATTAGATCTTTATTTAGGGAGAACAGGTCTAATAGGCTATGGGGAGCAGGCAGGGCAGTGGGATTGAATCGCTCTTTTCAAAGAGCCGGCACAGACTAGATGGGCCGAATGGCCTCCTTTTGTGCCGTAAAATTCTATGAATCTATGAATCCTGCTGGGTACTACTCTACTGAGCACACAGATATCATTACCAATAATTTTCTGAGAGCTTTTGCTTTAATTCTCAATTATGAATGATCATCCCCATAGAAAAGAATTGTAGTTTGAACAATATCTGTGTCCTCCTGGTGAAAGCACAAAACAAAGCATAAAGTCGTTGGCAAATTACTAAATGAAAAACATATATACAAACTGTTTACATACTGTACATACTGTATAACCAACATATTTCACTCTTCTTTTGCTTTTGCTTATAGTCAGATTTTGTTGTCTGTTCACATAGTTGAACTTCACACTTAAATGTGTTTTAAGATAAAGTTCCTATTTTCCCTGAGCCTTTCACCAATTTGGGGGCTGGGTGACTAATGGTGATTGGAACCTGGAGGTGTTTTGTTGCTCATTGGAAGCATCTGACCTCCACTTGGCACGTACTGTAGCTGAGAATCAACTGTATCAGAAAATTAAACTGCTACCATGTTGGGGCTTCACTATTGTGCATCTCGTTTTGTTTTCTCATGTTTTAATGCCTTCAAGTAATCATTCTCTCTATGTTCTAAATATTCTTTATTTAAAATCATGGATGTTGAATTGATGAATTAGAAAACGTGGAGTATAATACGAATCACATAACTGAGATTTTATAAATGTCAAAACAATCTAGATTCCACCAACATAAAATATTTCATTGCATCTAAGCTCCAGTGGGTTTAATAAAGTGCAAGTTCTTTTGGGAGCAAGCCACATCTAAATTAAATGGATTCTTGTGGCTTAACACAGGTCTTTATCTCACGGCAGCTTAATTATGGGTTTTAAATTCAGTGTTTTAAAATGACCCACATCAAGAGACATTTAGCTGGTTTAATTAACAATGAATAAGGTTTAATCAAATAAGATCAAAATAGTAATTTGTCATGCTAATGTTTTATGCTACTGATTGTTCCATTGTGGCTTTCATATTGTTCTACAATGAAACCACCCATATTGTTAGGATTAATTTTTAATCTTACAGTCCAAATATGGTGTAGCCTCTGGAACAAATTTTCACATTTCTGCTGATGTAAACAGAGATTATGGAGTTCTATAGTGTAATGGTTAGAGCATTGGCCTCGCAATCGAGAGGACCTGGGCAGAGTGAAACATTGGGAAAGTCTCCTTATTCCACACGCCTCTCTTTACCTAACAGTAAGTAGGAACCCAGTTGTTAGTCAATTGGTGGATTGCTTTTCCGGGCGTAATAATGCCTTCCGAAATAAATAAATTTACAGAATAATTTGGACACTCAATCCACGACTATTTGTGGGGACACTGCTGTGCGCAGTTGGCTGCTGCGTTTCGATAAAATACAGTCAATTCACTTTACAATATATTCTGTGAAGCGTCAATAAAATCTGAAAGGCGCTATATCAAATGCAAGGATTATTATTATTGTTATTATAAATGTAACTTTGTGGCTGTTGTTGTCATTTATCAAATGCAAGTATTATTATCATTAGTTCATTCTGTATATATGTTTGATAAAAGAGACATTGTTCATTTAGATTCCATGTATTGTACATACATAAATACTATACAATGTTGTTGTTTTCTGATTAAAAATTGATTCTTTCCTTTGAAAAAATACCAACCAATATGGTGCAATGGTGAGCTGGCATTCACAAGACTGGTGATGCCTTTCTCCTTGAAACATAGGACGTCCTCCTGACGTGAAAAATAAATGTAATTTTGTTGCTGAAATTAACAACCTTTCCTCTCATCTAAAATAATCATTAAGTAGTAAAATCTGATCCCGACATAATATCTGGAGTGAAGAGAATTGTGAGCAAAGATTTCTTTATTATTCTCTCCAGATTTCCTAAGAAGTATGCCCTAGCCTGGACTCTGGAAAACGATGTTAGAAAAATGCCTTGCTTGTAATTTATTTTTAGCAGCTCTGCAATCCTTTGGTAGCAACCAAAAACAGGTTTTTAATCTTCAAAGTACAGTAATAACCATTAAAAAAAAATGTTTCCTGTGCTACAACCAATAAAATTATTAATATTCACATTTATAACTCATTCAATTTTGCATTGAAAATGCCCAAATTGCATTACTAAACCGCACTGCAAATGCTGCTATATTGCTTCCACATGTGCAAATCTGTATAGTATGACAAATCTAGATTAGTAATGGAATAGTTTTGCTTGGATAATATTTCAGCAAATTAAGGCAATGGAAAGCATTTTGTAATGGTGTCAAAATTCAAGAACATGAAGGAAAGATTTAAATTATAGTAGATATGGAAAACAAAAGCTGAAATGCACAATACAGTAGCATGATTGACAACATCAGTGAGTAGGAAGGAGACGTAGGAACATTAGAGAAGGAGATTCAAGTCTGTAATACAAGTTTAAAATCTGAAATGTGTTATTACTTTGAGATGCCTAATGAAGCTAGGTTCTTTAACTGTGGGAAGGTAACATTGAGCATATTTGTAAATGGTGGAAAGAAAAACAAAGATCATTTTAGGACAGGGTCCTTTTTATGAGGAAAGGCTGACATTAGAAAAAAGATTGATGGTGGAGAGGGGAGGCGGGGGCAGCTATGATCCACATCTTCCAAATGATGAGAGTCAAGGATGATGTACATGTAAGCAGGCTATTTGAATTAGCAAGATCAGAAGTTGAAGGCACAGATTTAACATTAAAAAGCCTCAAGCAGAACTAGAGAACAGAGCAATTTCCCCCCACAGAGTAATAGATATGTCTCCAAGCTTCTAATAATAGCAGTTGATCTTCTGTCAGTTAACACTTTCAAAAATAACTGGATAAGTCATCTGCATAAGCACAATATAGGGATAGATGTAGACTAAAGTGAAAAACGCTGGCTGATTTCTGTTCTGCTGGACCAAGGGGCGGGAATGTAAATGTTCTCTTTGAGGAAAGGAAATCAAGCATGAATAATGATGGTGTGGAGGTGGATGAATATTTTAAATATTTTGCTTTGTCATTTAGGACACATGTAGTGTGGATGTAAGATTGATATTGGAAAGAATGTAGTTAATGGTCAAACGTCCTTTTGTCATTGCATTCTTTCTGATGATCAAAATATAAAACATGAAAACATTACCTCTTGATGAGTTATTTAATAGGCAATGTCCTAAAGGTTAAAACCGACATTATCGTAATTTGCATGTCTAAACACACTGATGGAATTAACAGCATCTAGTTTCTACAGACTTTTCAGATTATATCAGTTCTGGGGAAGGAGAGAAAAGAAAATGCAGTTAAAACAACCCAAATACAGTAAAAGCCTGTTTATCCGGCACCCAATCAACTGTAACCTCCGTATAACCGGCACATAAAAAGAAGGTCCGCATTCGATTAACTGGAATTTATTCGGAAAAATGCATTAGTTTGCGTTTTCAGCTGAATATCCGGCACGTGCTTTAACTGGCATTAGCCAGGTCCTGAGGGTGCCGGATAAATGGGCTTTTACTGTAATAAGATGTTAATTTAGAGTTGGATATAATAACAGATGGCACAGGACATTTCTGAAATATATTTCTGCATTGAATGTTTGATTAACACAATATGAATTGCCATCAAGATGTGGTGCTCAGCAATTGGCATCATTTTTAAATATTACCAATCTTCAATTCTGACTTTAAAGTAAGGCAGTTGTAAATAATTGCATTCAATAGCACTTCAACCATGGTTATAAATGCAAATATTAATTTACATTAATTATTAGCTTCTGTAGAAAAATAGGAACAATTTATTCTCATTTCTTCAATATTTATGTAATTTATTATGATATTTCAGGAATGCAAGTAAACTTAAGATAAATAATTAACAACTTGATTTGCAAAATTTCAGATATGCTAAAGCAACAACACTAGAGGGTACATGAGCAATGATACGAAGAGCAAGATTAGTGCAGTAACCAGGAAGTATTTCTGTTTACAACTTGAACTAGATTAGTTACCAGTTGGAGTAGTTGAGTACAGGCCAAAGGATTAATTGAAGAAACAGTTTGATACTGTACACTATCAGTGGTAGGGTTTTCAAAAGTTAAAGCAAATGACTGATTCCTTGACCATGTGCTCTGGGACAATCCCTTTTGAGGGGCATTATATAAATGCAAGTTATTGTTGTTGTGTTTTTTTAAATTAATGCTGGAGATTAATGGAATCGACACAAAGATTGAAAACATCCCCTTGAATGCATTGTCATTCCCCACTCCTTGTCCCCTTCCACCCTACTCAGACTATCCACACCACCTTCTCCCTCCACCATAGCTCCTGCCACTCCCCGCTCCTGCCACTCCCCACTCCTTACACTCCTTTGCCCCCATTACTCCAGCCACTCTCTCAACCGCAATCACCTGGATGAAGTTCATCACCTGCTGCCTCCACCCCCTTCCCACCAGCTGCTGATCACTCAACTCCCCCTCTTCCCCTGCTGCCGACACGGTCAACCAGTCTCTCTCCTCAGGTTCACCTCAGGGCTCCATCCTTGGCCCTCTTCTTTTCCTTATCTATATGCTCCCCTTGGGCGATGTCATTTGCAGATACAGGTAAACTTCCACATGTATGCGGATGACTTTGCCTCTCCCTGCAAACTCCAGGTCCTCCGATGTTCTATAATAATAATAATCCTTGCATTTGATGTCACGCTTTTCATTTCTTCTAAATGTCTCAAAGATGTCTAGCAGACATCAGGATCTGGATGAGTGCAGACTTTGTGCAGCAGAACATGGACAAGATAAAACCCATACTTCTTGGCTGCTATCAACAACAACAAATTGATATTTATTTCCATCAACGTTCTAAACTTCTCAACCTCTCTGGACTCTCCCTCACATTCACCAGTGTGCCATCTAGGCATTAGGTTTAACCCCCAGCTGTCCTTTCTCCCCCACATCCAGTCCCTGACCAGGGCCGCCTTCTTCCACCTGTGCCACATTGCCCACGTCCGACTGTACCTTACCCCAAATGCCACCAACACCCTTGTACATGCATCTGTCACCTCCCAGTTGGATTATTCCAATGCACTCCTTGCCGGTCTCTCCAGCTCCACCATCCAAAAGATCAGCTCATTCAGACTCTGCTACCCACACACTGATCCAGATCAAACTCTATACCCACATCTCACAGTTCTGACTCCACTGGCTCCCCATCACCAAACAGATCGACTTCTCTTCACTCTCTCTACTTTATCGCCCTATGTCTCTGATCTCCTCACTCCCCATTCCACCACCTGGCACATCCACTTGACTGACACTGGCTTTCCTGCTCGACCCTCACACACTTGGATGTCGCACTTTCAGCCATGAAAGCTGTAAAACTCTGAAACTCTCTTCCTCTGCTTTGCCCCATCTCTCCCATTTTCCAAGTCCTGCCTGAAAATCTTACTCTTTGACTATTCTCTCCTCTCACACCCATACCCACACCCCCCCACCACCACCTCCAGCTCGGAGTCAGGCTCCGCCACTGTTAAACATTCTGAGCATTCTGAGATGTTACCCAGCATGGAAGGCATAATATAAGTCCAAATTTGTGTTAAATTTATACAGAATTAAATCAGTTCATTGAAGTGTTCAATGCTTTCTACTTTCTTCAACCGATTTGGTAGATTCAAAGTTTGGCAAAAATCCTAAGAGGTTTAACATAACATTTCTCATTTTTAAGAATGTTAAAATTATAATTGACAAGACACCAAAATGTATGAATGATGGCCTTCAAATAAATTATGAGATTACAAACGGTATAGTACAAACGGTGACAGTTTTCTTGTTATAAAATACAAGATAACATCATAAATTCAAAGCACTTAGAAGATATACTTGCAGTTCAGATTTAAGATTGTATTGATTTTAGTAGAACTATTATTCTCCCTAAAACATATTTCCATTTTGCCCAACTAAAACCGCAAAATACTGCAGATGCTGGAAATCTGAAACTACAACAGAAATCACTCAGTAGGTTAGGCAGCATCTATGGAGAAAGGAAAGTGAGTCAAAATTTGATGAAGGTTCGTGGACCTGAAATGCTCACTCACTTTCCTTTCTCCATAGATGCTGCCTGACCTGCTGAGTGTTCCCAGCGATTTCTGTTTTTGTGTCCGTTTTGCCTAAACTGGTTCATTCATCACAAATATTTCTACAAACCCTAGTCCACTTCCACCTATGTTCCCACTGATTGGTATTAGGTCTTATTTTCTGGTCAGTTCAGATCATGTGTGTGTATTTATGAAATTCTAATACAGTAAAAGCCCGTTTATCCGTAACTGTAACTCCCGTATAACCAGCACCTCAAAAAAAAAGGTCCCTGATTGATTAACCTGGACCTTATCCGGCAGAATCGCAGTAGTACATTTAATGAATAGATTGTTGCACTAACAGTACAATTAGTTCTGAATGATGCCATAGTGCACTTCTGGTCTGTCTTCTTAAAGGAGCACTGTTTTTTCTCTCCCTCTCCTTTTTCTCTCTCTCCTTTTTCTTTTTCTCTCCCACTCATTCCTTCCTCTCTATCTCTCCCTCTCTCTTTCTATCTCTTCCCCTTTCTTTCTTTCTCTCTCTCTCTCTGACGGATACTACATTGCCTGTGTAGCCTGACGATATTGTGGGTTTATATACTGTTTTGGTGGAGATGGGGTGGGACAAGGAGAGAGAGGGTGGGGGGGAAAGAGAGGGAAAGAGGGGATGGGGGAGAGAGAAGAGTGGGAGGGGGAGAGAGAGAGAGGAGTGGGAGGGGGGGCGAGAGGGGTGAAGGAGGGGAGAGAGAGGGGGGTTGAGTTGAGTAAGTTACATGGAGAATGAGAGGAGTGGAGGGGGGTTGGGTTTGGAGCCATTAACAGTATCGCTTTAAGAAGAAAAAACTCCCCCGTCGGCCATTGTAAAAGTTTGCTTTGTGATTGTGTGCGGTGTTTATAGACTGTAATCGATATTTATTGCTTTATGGTCAGTATTCCTACAATATTCTGTTATTATTTAGTCTATTATTAATATGGTACGTTTAAAAACAGTTAATTTTTTTGTGTTGGGTTTTTGGCAGCTGGCTGCCCCAAAACCCAACACAAAAAAATTTGGCACCCGGTTTAACCAGCATTGACCAGGTCCCAAGGGTGCTGGATAAAAAGGCTTTTACTGTATTAATAATAATCCTTGCATTTGATATAGCACTTTTCATGTCTTCTAGATGTCTCAAAGCGCTTCACAGAATATACTGTAAAGTGAATTGACTGTACTATGGAGTCCTGTAGCTCAGTGGTTAGAGCATTCACCTTACGAGCGAGAAACCTGAGTTTGATTCCAAGTAGGGTGAAACCTTGAGCAAATTTCCTTACTCCACACGCCTAATAATAATTCTTCAAAGAAAACAATAAAAAATCGGTCAATTCAATCTATGACTGTTTGTGGGAAGCTGTTATATGCAATTGCCTGCCTCTTTTCGTCCGACAAATATACAGTCAATTCACTTTACAGAATAACAGGTTCCCTTGGAAGACAGTGGAAGCAGAAAGTGTTGATTCATTCAAACACAAATTAGACAGATTTCTTTGGGGATAAAGTATATGAGTAATTTGAGCTTCTATGTTCCTATGAGTCATAGAAATATAGAAATAAGGATGCCATTCAGTCCCTCAAGCCTGTTTTTCCATGCTGTAAGATCAGACTGATTTGTAGCTCAGCTCCAATTACCGGCCCTTGGCCCATATCCCTTATACCCTGATCTAACAAACATCTATACACCTCAGTCTTGGCAAAGTGAATGGGTCCAACATTCATAATCTTTTGGGGGAGTCAGTTCCAGATTTCTATTACCTTTTGAGTAAAAAACTGCCTCCTAATTTCACTCCTAAATGGCTTAGCTCTAATTTTAAACTTGTGCCTACTTGTCCTCGATTCCCCACCAGAGGAAATAGTTTCTCTGCAGCTCCCCTATCGAATCCTGATAATGTGATCAACGTAGTATGCTTGGGGAAAAATAGATAACTTTGGATCTATGGTTCCTAATGCTCTCCGACCACTGGTGACTTTTGCTCACTTCATGCTGTATACAAATCAATAGAGATTGATTCCCAAGGTAAGTCACCATTTTCATTACTATTAGAATCATAGAATCATAGAATCATAGAATTTTACAGCACAAAAGGAGGCCATTCGGCCCATCTAGTCTGTGCCGGCTCTTTGAAAAGAGCGATTCAATCCCACTGCCCTGCCCGCTCCCCATAGCCTAATAGACCCGTTCTCCCTAAATAAAGATCTAATTCCCTTTTAAAAGTTGTTATCGAATCAGCCTCCACCACCTTTTCAGGCAATGCATTCCAGATTCGAACAACTCGCTGAGTGAAAAAATTTCTCCTCAGCTCCCCTCTACTGCGCCTTGAAACTATTTTAAATCTGTGACCACGAGTCACAGATTCACCCACGAGTGGAATTGTTATTGTAGCATGTGATTACCAGATTAGTACAAGGTAAACTAAATGGACCATGGTCTTTCTCGTCCAGAAATATCCATGTTCCTATATTCCTAAAAGAATAGCCAGAGGTGCAACGAATTTCTAAAAACCTCGAAAAGTACAACAACATTATACTTGTATAATGCCTTCACGCCAGGACAGTTAACTTGGTCCAGTTGGGCTGTTTCCATACTATAATTACCTTACTGTTCTACATAATTTTGAATGGGTTAAGCACATCACAATGCTGATACTTGCATAACCTGCCAGCCTTCCACAAAACCTACTCAGGTGCAGCAATCCAAGAAGAGTCTGTCCAATTTGTTTGTGTCCATTTTATTTTTCCCAATAGTTTAAGTCAAAAAAGATTTGCAAAAGCACTCAATTAACCATGAAAAAAAGTTGACTTGAGAACATTAAAGTGAAAAGAAGTACTGTATAACATAATAATCCTTGTATTTGATTTATTTTACTTTGTATCAATAAGGATCTGCCTCAAAATACTGGGGAAGATAGAAGTTTTTAAAAAATACTATTGAGCAGATACAACAGTGGCTTCATGTAGAGTTACTGCATCAAAAGAATGCATTACAATATTGGCACATCAAACACAGTTTTGAATCTGCCTCCACATATAGGTATGTTGAACACAGGCAAATGGTTTAAGTGATATGGAATTCTGAAGACAGGCTAACAGTTGCGAGCTGTCAAAAACCTTCCTGCTTGAGGCAAGAAAACATACATTTCAAACAAATTATGCATTTGGAGCTCAATACACGACTGTGAGGAACTCAGGGAAAACAGTTCCAATGGCTTGTGACTCCAGAATTAGATGTTCGAGGAGACAATTTGGAATCTACTGTGCTTTTCTGCTTTTCACATGAGATGGATCATTAGACTCGTCATTGGATGGTTTTGTGAAAATGATGTCAGTTCTGCTGTATTTTACTCAAACACACAGCAGGATATCATTCTAAAACCAATGGGTTAATTTTTATCTTACTGATTGAGCAGACTAACCTGCTGATCAATTTAATACAATCCCATGTCATTCTATCATCATAATGTCACAAAAATCACAACTAAAAATGTCAAATTTAAAATCACCAATTTTTTTTCTTCCTAGATTGAAGATTAAAACATCTGCTATATTTATTCTCAAAATGTTTTCGTTCATTGGCATGAAATACAATATTAACCTTTGTAGCATTTTTAAATACCTTCCAACATACAACATATAAGGATTCCAATTTATTTTTCTTTCAGTTGAATATTACAAAATTTTGCAATTCAGGTGTTTTTTATACCACACAAGCAACACAATATAACCACAGTTAGTGATCCATCCCATGTGAAATGCAATAGACATCACACCTGCAGTTACCAGCCATAAAACTCAGATAACAGCTACAAAAGTCAACTTTTTTTAAATGATCAAACTCAATGCATTTACACCAAAAATCCATTTGAGATAACTCACAATTTATTATTACCATAATTTTGTTGAAGACAAATGTATAATGAAGGAATTGTCCCTATTGATTAAGTATCATTAAGAATCTTCCTTATATGATTTCAAGATCCTCAAACTCATTTTCAAATCCCTTCATGCCCTGACACCTCCCCAGCTCTTTGACCTTTGAACTGCTTATCCCCGAACCCACAGCTTCCACTCGCATATCCCTTGTGTTCTACGTTCCACCATTTGTAGCTGCCCTTTCAGCCATTACACCCTAAACTACGAAAAACAATTCCTCTCTCCCTCCACCTTGCCTTATCCTTCCCCATCTTCCCACAAAAAGGGACAGAAGGACAAACCTGGGAACTACAGGCCAGTCAGTCTAACATCCCCACTACTGATTTCCCCATCAGTAGTGGGGAAACTTCTAGAGACTATAATCAGGGACAAGGTAGATCTTCATTTAGAAAGATATAGGTTAATAAAGGACAGCCAGCACGGATTTAGCTGTAGTACAGTTGATGTAGTTTATATGGACTTTCAAAAGGCATTTGACAAAGTGCCACATAAAAGGCTTATAAAGAAAATAGAAGCCCACGGCATAAAGGGACAGTGGCAGCATGGAGCCAGAGCTGGCTGCGAGACAGAAAGCAGAGAGTTGTGGTGAATGTCTGTTTTTCTGACTGGAGGGAAGTGTACCACCCAGGGATTGTATTGGGACCATTGCTCTTTTTAATTTATATTAATGATCTGGACTTGGGTATAGGGAGTACCATTTCCAAGTTTGCAGATCATACAAAGTTAGGAAAAATAGTAAATAGTGAGGAGAATAGCAGCCATCTGCAAGAAGATATAGACCGAATGGTAAAATGGGCAGACACATGGCAGATTAAATTTAATGTAGAGAAATGTGAGATGATGCATTTTGGGAGGAGAAATGAGGGGAGGCAATTTTGGCTAGATAGTACAATTTTAAGGGGTGTGAAGGAACAGAGAGACCTGGGGGTTTGTGTGAATAATGCTTTGAAGTGGCAGGACAGGTAGACAAACAAGGCTGTTAAAAAAGCATATGAGATACTAGGCTTTATAAATAGGGGCATGGAGTACAAAAATCAGGAAGTTCTGACTAAACTCTATAAAACTTTGGTTAGGCCTCAACTAGAGTACTGTGATCAATTCTGGTCACCACACTTTAGGAAGGATGTTAAGGCATTGGAAAGGGTGCAGAGGAGATTTACTAGGATGGTACCAGGAATGAGGGACTTCAGCTATGAGGAACTGCTAGATAAGCTAGGGTTATTCTCTCTGGAGCAGAGAAGATTGAGGGGAGACCTAATAGAGGTTTATAAGATTATGAGACTATTTTAAATCTAGAGAGGCTAGGTTTATTCTCATTAGAACAGAGAAGGTTAAGAGGAGACCTAATAGAGGTTTTTATGATCATGAGGGGATTTGACAGAGTAAACAAGGAAAACCTGTTTCCACTGGGGGGTGTATCAGTGACTCGTGGTCACAGATTTAAAATAGTTTCAAAAAGAAGCAGAGGGGAGATGAGGAGAAATGTTTTAACCCAGTGAGTTGTTCGAATCTGGAATGCATTGCCTGAAAAGATGGTGGAGCCCGATTCGATAACAACTTTTGAAAGAGAGGTAGACATTTATTCGTGGAGGATGGGTTTGCGAGGTTATGGAGAGAGAACTGGGGAGTGGGATTAAATTGCTTGTTTTAAAGAGCCGGCACAGAATCGATGGGCTGAATGGCTTCCTTTTGTGCCGTAAGATTCTATGATTCTAAGTGCAGGTAAAAGTCCTTAAGCACAAAAATGCTCTTTACTTGGATGTTTTCATTGGATATGTAATCTTTATTTCCAAGCTGGTGTATTTTGCATGTTTGTTGGATAACCCTTTCCTTCTGTTTATCAGTCTCGCATCCAACAACAACAACAACTTTGAATTATATAGTGCCCCCCACACCAGACGGCGTCTCAGAGAGCTTCACAATAAAGGATCCGGGACCGAGCCAGGGGGAAGGGGAAAAAGGTGACCGAAGATGCAGTCGGAATGAAAGGTCTTCAGCTGAGTCCCGAAACTGGGAAGAGAAGGGGCGAGGCGATGGGAATGAGGAAGGGAGTTTCAGAGTTTCGAGGTGTAGTGGCTGAATGCATGGCCACTGACAGTTGAGCGGAGGATTCGGGGGACAAGGAGGAGACCAGAACCGGAGGGGCAAAGGCAACAGGTGCTGTGTTGGGGAGAGAGGAGGTCAGAGAGGTAGGGAGGTGCAGAGGAGTGGAGAGATTTGAAAACAAGAGTGAGGATCTTGAAATCGATCCTCTCTGGGACAGGGAGCCAGTGAAGTCTGGCAAAGACTGGGGTAAGCGGAGAGCGAAGTTTGGTGCGGGTTCATCCAAAGCATGAACCACATGTAACATCTACAACAATAGGTTAGACAGGCAAATGCCCTGCTCCACAATAACCTTCAATATTACCCGAGTCAGTGCCAGCTTATTAGAATGGCAAAATCCCCCAAAAATCTGTTCTGCCAAACTGCCTGTCTAAATCATTTCAAACAAATTCAGCCCATTTATTCAAGTTTTTTTTTAAACAGTTATTTTTTCTGCAGCTATCTAAATCCCTGGCAGGTGATGACAATTGACATTGTGCTGTGGCTCCCTCTCCAGCAATGACGTATAGAAATCAAAGTCAATTGGTGTTCCTCATTTGCCAAATTTGTCATCACTTTTACTACTCATTCCAACATTGCAGCAGGTTCACTCATTCACAGAAATGATTTGAACTCGAGGGTTACTCTTGATCAAGATATTTTATCTACTTATTGTCACAAAGTGTGATGAAGGATAATCAGCATCAATCATAAGATATTTTGCACTAACTATTAAGCCTGATGCCTAGTACAGTAATATGACATCATAACTTCACAAGACATTATGGAATATATGATTTATGGTGTATTAAGCGACCGGCCTCCAACATACATTTGAATATGTTTGTATCTTGAATATACCGCTCTGCTTTACAAAGTTGTAATTTGCAAATATTGCAAGTTTTTCCACTGGGTGTGAATCGCAGATAAAAAGCTCAATACTCTTGTTTTTAATCTCAGCACACCGGTAATGCCAGTCCTTCTCGTGCTATTTTACTCATGTAGAATTTAGTTAGCATTCAGTTCCCTGTCTAATTTCCCTTGAAGTGTTTAAGAATTTGCAGTATGTCACTTTGGGGAAAAATATGGATAAATGTAATAAAACTATTGGCAGGAAATGGCACAATGAGTTTTAATGAATTGAAGAGTGTATTGGGATTGCAAAATAGAAGACTGATGAAATCTATATTGAGGATTTTGACTTCTCCCACAGGAGTTTTGACTTTAGTACTACTTTGCTCTCTTATTTGAATTAAGAACAGCTGTTCTTTAAAGAAACATCCTCTATATCAATGTTCTTGCCTTGTTCTGAATATTCTTCCTTTCCCTTATTAATTAACATGAGTTTGCAATTGTTTGGGTAATTCTTTCCATCTGCAGGCACACTTAGGATTTCCAATGCACAGTGGACTATTTCCACCTGCACCTACTATATATTTAATTATTGCATTTTTTTCTCAAGTTGTTTTACCGGCGACTTGCCAAATAAACACTAATAGCACTCCTAAAGGGTATATATTTTTTCTCCAGGGTCTAGCCTGCCCATGAGAAGAAAAACTTGATCTATTTTTGACAATAGAAATTGGCTAAAATTCATAAAGCTCCCCAAAGTACTTTGAATAAAGTCTTGTAGCTTAGTGGTTAAAGCACTCGACTCGCAAGTGAAAGGACCTGGGTTCAATTTCCCGCAGGGCAGAACGTTGGGCAAGTTTTCTTACATATAAACATTTGATGTTTATATCACCGGATTAACTTTAAAACAACAACAAATTACATTTGTATACCACTTTTCACATTAGGAGGAAGTCTCAAGGTGCTGGAAAGTCACATATCCACATCCGAGCTGGTGGTTGGGATCAAGAGGGATGCCTTGAGGGCAGGGGAGGGTGGTAGGGCTAGCAGGTTGACCAAAGGCACAGTCGAAGAGGTGGGTCTTGAAATGGGTCTCGAGGGAATGCAAAGGAGGTGGTGAGGCGCAGGAACTGTGGAATGGAGTTCGGGAGGATGAGGGCAGAGAGGTTGAAGGCCCATCCACCAATGATGGGGAGGGTTAGGAGCGAGACATAAACCAGTTGGAATGTTGAAGAGGAGGGTCCAAGGAAAGAGCCCTGGGGGACGCCACTCATGATGGTGTGACGGCTGGAGGAGAAGCTGTTAGTGGAGACATAATGGGAGACTGTGGGAGAGGTAGGATTTGAACTAAGCAATGGCAAGTCCGTGAAGATTGAGCGGGGAGGAGAGGCGGTGTAGGAGCATGGAGTGGTCAACACTGTCAAAGGCAGCAGAGGGGTCAAGGAGGACAAGGAGGCAGAGAGAGCCCTGATCGCAGATGGACAAAATGTTGTTGGTGACTTTACCTGGGGCTGTGGGCAGCACAGGGGTTTTGCAGAGGAAATAAGAAAACATGCAAAGAGAAAGAAATATTAATGGACACACAGTAGGGGAGCCAAAAATAATTAAAACATTTATTAAATAGCCAGATGCAGAAAAAACAATAAAGTAAATAGAAATTTGGAGTGAATTAAAATGCTCTGACGCTGATATTTTTTTAAAAAATTAAATAATAAGTTTATAAAAGTAATGTTAGCTCTTCATTGGTTCTTTCAAAGCTATAAAAAGGCCCATGTATATTGAAAACAATCAAATATCTGCCTGGCTTATGTATTATTTTAAGTTTAAAAAATGCAAAGCACCAGACAAATTAAGTTAACCTGAAATTGGATTAAATTAAGTCATGTTTGAAATAAATGCATTTCCTTTACATTATGTTTAACATTCTTTTTCCAATATCTTTTATTTCAGGAGCAGCGCTTGTTTTCAAATGAAAACGCAAAATACTGCAGATGCTGGAAATCTGAAACCAACATGGAACTATCTGACAAAAGTGTGATGGACCCGAAACGTTGACTCACTTTTCCTTTCTCCATAGATGTTGCCTGACCTGCTGAGTGTTCCCATTTCTGTTTTTGTTTTAGTTTTAAGATGTTCTAGTACTGAAGTGGACGCGCAACTATGTTAGAACAAATAATCAATTACTTCCTCGAGTTTTGGTTTAAAAGCAACTTATACTGACATTCAGGCTACAAATTAATAAAATGAAAATGACATTCACAAATTCAGTACAGCGGCCTCACAAAGGAAATACAGTTAGATTCCTGTTCAAAGTTCATGCTCTAACCCTGTTTAACTATGTAATCCTGGTTTCTTTTCACTGCTACGTTGTTTTTCCCCATTGTTTCCCCAGATTTGGAGAGCTTGATTTGCAGTGAAGTCGCTGGCTTTACACTTCCAGGCAAAACCACCAGCTATTTGCTTCTACAAGCTCGCTCTGCTGTATTAGATGAGAGAAACAAAAATGTAACAGAAAATGTGGGCAACTATAGTATTCCCTGAGGAAAACTCCCAAAACAGATGGAATTTTTCAATACTATACATGAAACCCAGAGTTTGGGTTGGAAAAGCTTAACATTCAGTTCCTCTGTATCTTGAAAGCAACTGAAATTCAGCAGGTTTAGCAGAAGAACTGAACCACACCATACTGTGCTGAAAAAAATGAGGGGGGGGTGGTATTTTCTGTTGCTGGTCACATTTTTCCATATTGCTGTTTTTATGGTTATTAAGCTCCCTCACCGATTCAGAACTTCAGATTCAGAACTCGGAATGCTTAAGGTGATAACAACAACGACATTGATTTATATAGCGCCCTCCACACTGGACAGCGTCTCAGAGCGCTTCACAATAGCGGATCCCGGGACCGAGCCAGGGGCAGGGGCAGAAAGGTGACCAAAAGCGCAGTCGAAGAGAAAGGTCTTCAGCTGGGACCTGAAACTAAGAAAAGAGGGGGCGATGCGAAGGTAGTGAAGAAGGGAATTCCAGAGCCTTGGGGCAGTGGCTGAAGGCACGGCCGCCGAGGGTGGAGCGGAGGATTCGGGGAGACATGGAGGAGGCCAGACCCAGTGGACCGAAGGCAACAGAAACTGGTTTGAGGAGAGAGGAGGTCAGAGAGGTAGAGGGGTGCAGAGGAGTGGAGAGATTTGAAAACAAAGGATCTTGAAGTCAGTCCTCTCGGGGATAGGGAACCAGTGAAGTCTGGCAAGGAATAGGGTAATGCAGGAGCGAAGTTTGGTGCAGGTGGCAGAGTTTTGGATGAGTTGGATTTTATGGATTGTGGTGGAGGGGAGACCGGCGAGGAGGGCATTTGAATAGTCCAGCCGTGAGGTGATGAAGGAGTGGACCAGAGTTTCAGCGGCTTTTGGAGTAAGGTATTGTCAGAGACGGACGATCCAGTCGGAGGTGGAAGAAGGCGGTGCTGATGAGGGACCGGATGTGGGGGAGGAAGGACAATTGGGGGTCGAACCGACGCCAAGGTTGCGTACAGGTTCGGAGAGTTTCGGAGACCGGGTAGGTGGAGGAAGTGAGAGCCATGTGAAGGGAGACGTTGACGAGAGCCAAAGAATATGGCTTCCGTCTTGTCAACATTCAGCTGCAAGAAATTTGCGCTCATCCAGCTACTGATGTCTGACAGGCAGGCTGACAGAACATCAGGGGACTGGGGGTCGCAAAGTGAAGTGGAGAAATAGAAAATATCACAGGAATTAAAATTTTGTTTGCCAATTTGGTAGCAATTATATCCACATTAATATGCCATGGAGATGCAATAAGATTTGTAACCTTATTTTTCAATACTACCTGAATATATTCACAAATTATCACTTTGCACGCCATAACTGTTTGCTTGCATAAAAAACTCCACTACGGAGTCCTATGGTTCAGTGGTAAGAGCACTTGACTCGCAAGCAAAAGTTGATTCCCGGTAAGGCAAAATGTTGGGCAAGTATCCTTCCTCCACATGCTTCTGTTTACCTAACAGTAAGTAGGAACCCAGTTATTAGTCGATTGGCAGATCGCTTTTCCGGGAGTAAAAACCCCTTCAATTTAAAATAAAAATTGTCACTCAATCCATGTCTGTTGGACACTGATGTGCACAATTGGCTGCCTTGTTTCATCCACAAAATATACAGTCAATTCACTTTACAGCATATTCTGTGAAACCCTTTGAGACGTGTAGAAGATGCGATAAGGCTCTATATCAAATGCAAGAATTATTATTATTAAGGCCTACTATTAACCACCCCTAAACAATATTAATTTCCCAGTCAAGGGAATATGATAAAGAAAAAGCATCAATTATTTACATTGCAATTCTTTTACATATACTCTTTTAACTATTAACCTTTAAATCCTGTCTATCTAGGTGAGAAATAGACATCCTGAGGACGGGATAAGGCTCTACATCAAATGCAAAGATCATTATTGATCAACCGCACATTTAATAAATTACTGAAAGCAATGTATACAATTTCTGATTTAAACATTGCAGTACAGGTATCCCGCCACAACCACGAAACTCATGCATCCACGGTTTGCTAAACACAACAACCCTCACAAACCGCATTTTGCGCATCCGCGATCTAAATCCGCGGGTTTAAATTTTCAAGTTCAGCGTAGCGTATAGCACTAGGACCCAGTTGCTATGTCGCAATCAACCAGCAAGATGTCGCTTCTCTCTTAGGATTAAGGTAAATCTCCATTGATTTCTCTCTCTCTCTGTGTCTGCAGATCCTGGCAGCCAATGCTCCCAAACTTACTCCCCCTATCACCACACCATCTACTGCACCCCCACCTCCCCCACCTACTGTGTCACCCACACCCACCCATCCTCCATGTCACCCACCACCCTCCCACCTTCCGTGTCACCCACCCCCCCTACCCTCTGTGTCACCCCCACCCACCACCCTTCGTGTCACCCACTACCCCCCCACCCTCCATGTCACCAACCAGCCCCCACCCTTCGTGTCACCCACTCCCCCAACCCTCCGTGTCACCTACCACCCCCCCACCCTCTGTGTCACCCACCCCCTCCCCCACCCTCCGTGTCACCCACCACCCACCACCCTCCATGTCACCCACCATGATTTCTCTCTCTCTCTGTCTATGTGTAGACCAATCAGTCAGTCAGATAGCCTCGCGGATTGCTGCAGATCCACCCAAACTTACTCCCCCTATCCCCATGTATGTTATAACTATGTGCTTTCTTTGTGTTTAGTTCTACAAAACACGAACTTACTTCCCCTATCCCCATGTTTCTCATCGGGCCCTGCATTGTCCAACCGTGGTTTTCCTAACCTCGGAGGTTTAGAGGTTGGGGAGGACAACTGTACAGTACTGTAGTTATATACAAGTGAAAATGTATGTACTGATAGACATTCCATTTAATTAATCAATAAATGCCACATTAAATAGCAAATGTCATAATTTTTACCCACCCACCTGTAAATAGCATTTGCAGATGATGAGACTTTGCTAAAACATGACAGCCAAATTTCTATCAATGCACAGAAAAAATCACTGTATGTTTTTGGCCTCTGGCCTGCGCCGCATCCACCTCTCTAACCGCTCTACCATCGGTGGCCGGGCTTTCAGCCTCTCTGCTCCCACACTATGGAACTCCATCCCGCAATTCCTTTGCCTCACATCCTCCCTTTCCTCCTTCAAGGCCGGTCTCGAGAGCTTCCTCTTCGACCGTCCTAACTCTTCCCATCTCCAACTCTCCTTCCCCCTACTCCGACGCCCTCCCCCCACACTCAGGTCCCGTCTTAACTAATCAGCGCCTTGGGACGTCCTCCCGACATGCAAGCCACTCCAGAAATGTAATTTTGTTGTTGTTGTTGTATGTTTTCGCTCTTTTAAATTGTTTATTTAAAAAACAATCACCTCCATGAAACCCACCACGTGCTAATTGGACCCCATCCCCACCCCCCTCCTCCGCACCCAGCTCCATTTGTTAGCCCCACTCATTTCTGACACCATTAACCTTTCCCTCTCCTCAGGAACCGTCCCTACCTCCCTTAAAACAGCCACCATCACCCCTATCCTGAAGAAACCCTCCCTTGAGGCGTCGCAACCATCAAGTTATCGACCCATCTCCAACCTCCCGTTTCTATCCAAGGTCCTTGAAAGAGTGGTTGCCTCCCAGCTCCGCTCTTTCCTTTCAAATCACTCACTTCTTGAAACCCTCCAATCAGGTTTCCGCCCTATCCACAGCACAGAAACTGCCCTGGTCAAGGTCACAAACGACATCCTAACCGCCTGTGACCAGGGCTCCCTCTGCCTCCTCGTCCTCCTTGACCTGTCTGCCGCGTTCGACACAGTCGAACACACCATCCTCCTTCAACGTCTTTCCTCCCACCTCAACCTTCAAGGCACAGTCCTTGACTGGTTCCACTCTTATTTGACCCATCGTTTACATTTTGTTTCTTCCAATGGCTTTTCTTCAAACTCCCGCACAGTTTCCCACGGCGTCCCTCAGGGCTCTGTCCTCGGTCCCCTTCTTTTCACCCTTTACACGCTCCCCCTGGGCGACGTCATCCGCAGACATGGGGTAAATTTCCACATGTATGCGGATGACACCCAGTTGTACCTTTCTGCCTCATCCCTCAACCCCCAGACGATCGATGTTCCGACAGCATGTCTGTCCGACATCGAATCGTGGACGAGGGACAACTTTTTGCAATTGAACGTGAATAAGACCGAGGCCCTCCTGATTGGCTCAAGCCAGCGCCTCCGCACATCGGGCGCTGCCAGCCTCAATATCCAAGGCTGTACTCTCCACCTCACAAAGCCAATCAGGAACCTCGGCATCATGTTCGATCAAAAACTTTCCTTCCTCCCCCACATCCGCGCCTTGACCGGCACCGCCTATTTCCATCTGAGCAACATTGCCAGGCTCCGCAACTATCTTACCCCCCGAGCTGCCGAAACACTCGTGCACGCATACATCACCTCACGGCTGGACTACGGAAATTCTCTCCTAGTCGGCCTCCCCAGTTCCTCCATTCATAGGCTGCAGGCCATCCAAAACTCTGCAGCCCGTGTACTATCCCACACCCGCCTCCGCGACCACAAAACCCCCACCCTTGCCCGTCTCCACTGGCTCCCCATCCTCCAGAGGATCGAATTTAAGATCCTCGTCCTCACCTACAAGACCTTGCACGGCCTTGCCCCATCCTACCTAGCCGATCTACTCTCCCCCTACACGCCCACCCGGACCCTCCGTTCTACAGGACTTGGCCTGCTCCAAGCCCCCCGCCCGAACCGCCCCACCATCGGAGGCCGCGCCTTCAGTTTCTCCGCTCCCACCTTATGGAATGCCATCCCTCAATCCCTCCGATTCGCCTCTTCCCTTTCCTCTTTCAAGGCCGATTTGAAGACTTTCCTCTTCGATCGTGCCTTTTGTTCCACCCCGAACTCTTTTACCTCCCCTTCGTGTTTCACCCCTTCCCAAACACTCCCCTCCCAGCTCGGGTCACACGCCTCTTGTTTAGCGCCTTGGGACGTCCTCCCGACGTGAAAGGCGCTATATAAATGTAAATTGTTGTTGTTGTTGTTGTTAACACAGTGTATAAATTTTGCAGATGTCAAACACTTCATATACAGTGTTTATTTTTCAACTTGATTTTCAAAAATCGCAACATTTAGCGAAGACGTTCAAGATGAATTTCAAATTAAATTGTACAGGTAAGTCAACTTCTAATCTTGTGGTTAATTCACATGTAGATAAATACTGAAATAGTCTTGTTAGTAACCAGTATAGTGTGTGGGAGTTACTTCTTTAGAGACTACACAAGAGTGGGATTTACTCAATGATTCAACGCCTTGGGACGTCCTCCCAATGTGCAAGGCACTCTACAAATGTAATTTTTGTTCTTGTTGTTGATTCAGTGGATGAAAATACATTGACTGGTGTGAAACCTAGCCATACAGACAATCCCAGGTTCAAATCCTAACCCATTATAATGTTAGTTGATCTCAACAAAGTAGCAATACAGTTGACCTTGTGCCACTAGGACATAGATAGTAGGAAACAACAACAACAAAATGACATTTTACATTTGTATAGCACCTTTCAACAGGACTTGGCCTGCTCCAAGCCCCCCGCCCGAACCGCCCCACCATCGGAGGCCGGGCCTTCAGTTTCTCCGCTCCCACCCTATGGAATGCCATCCCTCAATCCCTCCGTCTCGTTTCTTCCCTTTCCTCTTTCAAGGCCGGTTTGAAGACTTTCCTCTTCGACCGTGACTTTTGTTCCACCCCGAACTTTTCGACCTCCCGTTCGTGTCTCACCCCTTCCCAAACACTCCCCTCTCAGCTCGGGTCACACGCCTCCTGTGCAGCGCCTTGGGACGTCCTCCCGACGTGAAAGGCGCTCTATAAATGTAATTTGTTGTTGTTGTTGTTTCACATCAGAACTACGTCCCAAGGCACTGAACAGTCAGTGTTTCAGACAGGAGCTGGGGTCGGAATCAGGAAGGGTGAAGGGAAACGAGGGTAGTGGGGGGGTGACTGATGGTGGGCACCAATGAAGAGGAGAGTCTTGAGACGAGACTTGAAGGAGGTCAGGAAAGGGGTGAGGCGGACGGACTGCAGGATGGAGTTCCAGAGGTTGGGGACAGAGTGGCTAAAGGCTCATCCACTAATGGTGGGGCGGGTGGTTCGGGGGAAAAGGAGCAGACCGGAGCCCGTTGAGTGGAGGGAGCAGACAGTTTAGTAGGGATTTAGGAGGTCGCAGAGGTAGGGTGGGGTGAGTCCATGGAGAGGCTTTAAAGATAAGGACCAAGATCTTAAATTGAATTCCCTGAAAGATGGGGAGTCAATGGGGTCGGGAGTAAATGGGGGAGATAGGATCGCGGAGCTTGGTGCGGAAGGGGATACACCTGCGGGAGGATGAGGGAATGGCGAAAAAGAAAGGAGCGAAGCAACAACTCGTTCCAGGGCCTTAGAGATGAATGGGAGGTTGGAGATGGGGTGGTAGCTGGAGAGGAGGCTGCAAAGGTTTTTTCAGGATGGGGGTGATGACAGCTGTTTTTAGAGGGGTGGGAACAGTGCCGGTGGATAGGGAGAAGTTGATGATGTCAGTTGGGAGGGGGGGGGCAAGGAGATGGAGATGAGGAAAGAGGTGGGGATGAGGTCGAGGGAGTGTTAGAAGATGAACTGTTTGTTGCCATCTTGCCCCAGAATTTAAGACCACATGTGGGGTTGGAAACAGCATATAAACACTGATAATGCAGAATTGTTTTATTGCTTTCCTGCCCCAGAAATTAAGATCACACGTGGGGTTGGGAAAACAACATGTAAACACTGATAGTACGGAATGTTTATGGTCAGGAACTAAAGAAAATAATGGGGTGACTAAGGTATGTCACAAGTTGTAACTAATGGGGATTTGATATATCCACAGATTGCTGGGACTAAAAGTAAAGGGGGTAAAATAGATACTGCAGACCACCACAATCTCTGCAAGTGTTTTAAAAGTATAAAAGAGAGCTCAAAGATCAGTTTGCTGGGATGCAGGATGCAGCCATCCCAGCAGAGGCAGGCATCTTGAGATGGCATCTCAGGAACCAAGCAAGTGAAGAGTCACCAGATCTGGTAGTATATGTTTGTTCTGTACTTAGCGCTGTTGGATGTATGGTTGAAACTTGCAAATTGAAGGTGAATAAACTGATCATTGTACCCTGCCTATTGGTTTGTTGAATATCCAAGAACAAATTAAAGAGGTTTCGGTTGTGCCCTGTTGCAAATGGGTTAACTCCGTTACCACTGGAAATCACTATTAAGGGGATTGTTAACAGTAGTAGGTAGTGGGTTTCATTTTCAGAATGAGAGCAGAGAGGGCAGGAGGAGAGATAGGGTCAAAGGTGTGTAATGGTGGGTGGGAGGTGGTGGATCCTGAGGGAGAGGTAATGGAGGGGTGCACGAGGTAGAGGTCGCTGAACGGTTCCCCTCAATTTTTGATTTTAGAGCAGAGGGAAGCCATGGAACGGTCAAGCAAGGATAGGAGTCAGGGCAGTTGGAAGAGGAGGGTTAATCGGGAGTGGGGTTGGGGGACAGGGACAGGAGCATTTTGAAAATGCACCTTGCGTCGTAGCGTCAGCCAATGTGTGCACGCTCAGTCTAGGAGCGGAGGGGGTGGTCATCGGAGCATGGATAGCATGCTGGGCTGGTGTGGATCATGAAGGGGAGACAGGCCTGTTTTCCCAGTAGGTCCATGGCTGGGGATTCAAACAACAACAACAAATTACACTTATAGAGTGCCTTTCACGTCGGGAGGACATCCCAAGGTGAGTCCTGTAGCTCTGTGGTTAGAGCACTCGCCTTACAAGCCAGAAATCGGGGTTCAATTCCAGGAAAGGCGAAACCTTGAGCATGTTTCCTTACTCCACAGTCTAACAATAAATAATCTAAAAAAAACAATAATAAATTGGTCATTTCAATCCACGGCTGTTTGTGTGACACTGCTGTATGCAACTGCCTGTCACATTTCTCCCACAAATATACCGGCAATTCATTTTTTAGTATATTTGGTGAAGCAATTTGAGACGTCTAGAAGACATGAAAAGCACTATATCAAATGCAACGATTATTATTATTATAAGACGGGCTGCATGATGGCTATTGATTGGTTGAAGCCTCAGTGACTCGGTGATGATGGCGATGGCGCAGATGAACTTGATTTCCCAGTGACTGAGTGAGATTCCAACACTGATCGCTGTGAGTGTACATGAGATAACAGGTCAAAATTCATTGAATCAAGGAAAACATAGTCTTGGCCCATCCCAATTGCAGTGACAACATTCCGCATCAGCTGCTTTGAATTGCAGACTTGCAGAGTAGATTATTAAATCGGATTTGATGCAATTCATAGAAATTTGCCTGCAACATTATGGTGCTCACCTGAACAAGTTACACGAGGTTTACTGCATCCAACGTTACGGTGAGTTTGGTCAATTGTGAGAAAGAACACACTGAGTCATTCCACCATCAAATGACTAGCCTGTCACATCTATAAAAGAATTACCATAACTCACTATCACCAATGTGGCACCCTACAATTACATCACTAAATTTCATGCCAAAGTCAGGAGATTGGGGTGTTCAGTCCAAACATACCATTAAGCCCAAGTTTAAATATTTTAAACTACATTTCATGTATAATTTCTTAATTATCATTAGCCATAATTGAGGAATTTTAGTTCATTTCTAAATGCTGCAATTGTAATAAATTCTAAATATCTCTTATTACAGTATTGCAAAAGCAAAGATTTACACTATTCTTGGATAACAAGCCTTACACCTCAAAACATTTTGCCTCTGTGACCATTTTGTTTGCATGCTACAGATTTACTTGCCTCAGAAAATCTGAGGCAAGTAAAATAAGCAAAAGTATATTTTTAAAAAAGGCTGATTCTTTAACTATGCATACCATTAGAAACCAAATCACATCTACTCTAATTAGTGGAATTATTTTTGCAGGTGGGAGAAGTGGTGGTAGCACTTAACAAGACAGGTTAAAACTAACATTTAGAAAAGAATTAAGTAATTGCAAAGTTCAGGAATTAATCGAGAGAATTCAAAGCCATATGTTCCAGCTGTCATCAATTTTACTGTCAATTGTCAACAATTTTAAAGGTTGTCCTTTGCTCTTTTGGCAAATCTTTCTTGATTCTCCAGCCCACTCCCTGCTCCCAGTCTCCCCCCTTTGTGTCCCTTTTCTCCATCCAGGACATATCAGAGAGCAAAGCTGTGACTTTCCTAGGCTATCTACTGAGTTACAGAAGTCTTCAGAAGTAAAATGTGGTTTGATAACCAGTATTAAAGAATCTAGGACTGTATGAATACAATGCTTTCACATTGATGAAACATACAATTTAGAGATATTATATTTATTCGACATAATTGAACAAAAATATTATGAGATTATTTTCTCATCCTTCTGTCACAGGATAAGATGATTGTACAATCAAGCCCCATGTCAGAACATGTACTCGCAGACAGGCTGATACTCCATTGGAGTACTGGGGGATCATTACACCGTTGGATCGATTGTCTTTGACTAAAATATTAAACCAAGTTCCTAAGCTGGCTGCTCAGATGGAAACACATGACTCTATTTGAAATGAGAAAGGAGTTTTTTTTCGCATTCTGGCCAACACTCTCACAAGCTGATTCCTCGGGTCCCACTCCACAGCTGCCAGCTGTTTCTCTGTTGCCAGGGCTGCAGCCCTCAACGCTCTGCCAAGGACAGGTCCTGTTCTGCTGCTGCCAGTTCTTCAGACACCACTTTACTGTCCTTTTTGTTGCTGTCTACAGCTGCCAGTACCACAGGAACCATCCTGGAGCCAGATTCTCAGTCATTTGAATTCCACACACTCCTTCCTTAGGTACAAGTGGCTGATTCCTCCAAAGTACTGGAACTAAATAGAGCATCTTTCTGTGATTGGACCAGAGTCAGCAGGAGAAAAGGCTGCTGTGGAACCGGAAAATAACTGAGGAATTAGGCTTGCTGTCTGAAACCTAGCTACAGCCCAATGTAATGCCACATGTGTCTTCAATGCCACATAAAGCTACAATTCTCCTGCATGCAGATACAGAGAGGAAAGCTCTGGATTATATAATTATATATACATATCAAAATAAAAGTAAATTCTGCAAAGATGTTTAAACAATTAGATATTTGTTACTTGATCACAATAACATGACTGTGCAGGGGCAGAAAGAACTACAGTATTTGAGGAAACAGTTTTCAGGGATAAATTAAGAGTGGATCCAGGAAAGTGTAGTGCCATAGAGTTGGAGCAGAAAGGAACAGGAAAGAAAGATAATGGAGAATGATGGACTGGTGGACAGTGTCAAAATCTTTGAAGATGTCAACACGGCACATAAAGTCCGAGTTGTAGAGTGAGAATATGTCACTTGTAATAATTAGAATGAAGGAGGGGACAGTTAGTTTCAAGCATTCCCTCTCCAAAAAGACAAAAGAATTGATGCAGAATAAAGCTTTCCCTGATTCTAACCACAAAAGTGCTTAAGGGACCCAAGCACCTCCTGTAGCACCACTGTGAGTTCCTCTACTTTCAGACCTGACATTAAGATGGCCAATTCAATTTACAGCTAATTTGTGCTGAATAATGAGTTTAAACTAATTTCAAAGTAAATTCATCAAGGACTTACAGACAGTAGAGAAATTACACTTTCATTCCATCAGCATGGAATCTTCAGACCCAGAGTTAAAAATGGCAGCACAATAATCTATAAATCTGACATCTTAAAAGAGGATGCAAAAGAGTGTAAATTACTTTTTATATCTAACCAAAGAAAAACATAAGAATGCTGGTAAAATACATCACAGCACAGGCAGAACTTACAACTAATTGATCCAACAATTTTAAGTGGAGATGGTGCACAATTAAACTTTGTTGGATGCCGTGTATTTATATGATTAAGAGCCCAACAAAAATATGAAATGTCACAATTGTAATAGCATGCAAGCATTTCACAGGATTTAGAAATGTAGCAAGTACCATGTTGGCCTGTTGGTGGATTTCACAACTGGTGCCATTCCATCTCTGTACAGACTCTTGGTTTTGCTGAAGTTGACAATATTGAAAATGACCCTCTGAAAAGAATCAAATGAAAATAGAATTGATTAAAAGCTAAAATCGTTTGCCACTTATGTATTCTAAATAAAGCACCAGTTTTGGTCTGAGCAAATAATAGCCTACTAGGATAGATTTTGTTTTACGAAGTTCAAATACATGGGAGTACAATATTAGATTTCACATTACATTTTACTTGAACCTGGATAATCCCATTGTGGGTTTACAAATAGCAGTAGTGCTCACATTACCTAGGAATGTAAAAACTGCAGTCAAATATATTTTCAATGTAAATGACTAGGTACTCAGCCTGTCTGAAATATTTATAACACGTGAAGTACCATTTTTACAATATTGTGAACACAACTAAACAAAAAGTATTACTCTTATTATAAATAATACCTATGACAGTTTTTCAGAATCTATTTGACAGTACTCTTGTTTCTTAGCATCATCTTTTTTCAACAGATAAGTTTGATCATATCTGAGAAGGCAATATAAAAATATAATCAGTTCACAGAGTAATACGATACGCCAATATCTCTAATATCAACACCTTGAAAAGGATATTACAAAATATGGGCTACAATATCCTGCGCTACATCTCATTATGTCATAAATCTGTCAGCATCTCTAATGCATGACCGGACTGTATGTTTTCTTTTATAATTGTGTGAATTATAGTGGTAATTGACATGCACACTGTAAACTACAGTAGATAGAAATAAGATATTTAAATTTTTGTCATATCAAAGTTAAAGTAGCCATTTCTTTGTTAAAATTTTGTATTTAAAACATTGCTCTGCTTTGCAATAATGTATGTACTGAAATTAAACTACTTTTCTAGGAAACACAGAGATATATTAGTAGTATATTAGTTTTCTCTGTTCATTTTATTCAGGGAAAGATTTTTCAGAATAAGAACTGGCAAACCCCTATTTTCCACGGTAGAGCTGAAGTTTGATTTTGGCAGCCTTTGATCATTTGATGGCCCAAAAGCTTTCATATATAAACAGCAGTTGATGCTTTCATGGCATCCTACAGTAATCCTTAAACCTCAAATGCATTTTCAATCCCAAAAGTGAACCCCTGAAGTTATGTAAACGTAACATGAAAGTAACAAAAAGATGAATGATACAAATTAAACATCTATCTCGGTGGAATGACAATACCAAACATCCTGAATTCAATACTAGTAGGAAATGGAAAATGTCAAATACTTTTGTAAATTAAAAAATTAAAAAAATAAAATTGATGACTGGGAAATACAAAACAATGTACTTGAAGACAAAGGCTTTTACATTTAAAACAATTTGTTACTCCAAAAAGTATTTGTGTTCCTAATTATTATTTCTAAATACATTTTTGACTCCCGAATGAGCAATATTAACCAACATGCACAGCATTTTACGTTTGCAAGCCTATTATCAGACAATTTAACAAACTGTATGCTAGGCTTGATTGAGCTGTCCCTGAAGGTTAAATAACCTGTCAAGTCTCAATGCTATGGTTCGCACATGAACCAGTAACTCATGAAACATCACTGAACTTGAAGAAAGAAGAAGTAAAGTGCCTTGAAGCAAGGGAGGACAATGGGAAGAGATATCTCTATCATCACACAACACTTATTTCAAATTGGGAGACCTTTTATTTTCCAAATTATTCCAAATGGGATGCATAGTATTACAATAGAGCGAGCAGTTACAGGAGAGCCCTTCAGTGTTCATCTCATTGATTTTATTTATATGCTCTCAAGACAATGCTTGTTCAGATTCGGTGAAATGTATTTAATGCTACTATTGCTACAATATTATTTGGCAATATCTCAAGCAGCACATTATCAGAATGGGCCCCTGCAAAAAATACATCTTCTTCACTTTTGCTGAATTCACATTGTTTTTGTGCAGCTGAAGCTATGATACTGGCTTAGCCCAACCAGAATATTTAGAAGCAGCACTTAAACTCGGCATCCAAAGTTGATCAAATATAATTTGCATCAACAACTCATCAGTCAGATTCCAACAGATTGGATGAACTTGCAAAAGTTCCAGGTTTCACTCCCAAACTTAGCAACAGCGAGAGGGTTTGGCAAGTCAACTTATGACCTCACAGAATTTTAAAAAACGTTTTTAGGAATTCCACAATTTTACCCATATCATCACAGATTGACTTATCTGAGTCCTATATTGCTCTATCTACTCTATCCATTGCTCTATCCATTGTTCTACTCTGACTGCAGGAATTAGTTTCTTTATCCTTCACCCTTTCTAAAGTGCAGAATACAAAATCATAATGTCCTAAAGTATGTGCTTCACAGTGTCCTGTTCAAGCATTCTGATAACTTTAAGTTCCATAAAAGTACTAATCTAATTTTTTACTTTCAGTTAAAATGTAATTTTGTATGATGGAGCTAACTAACTGATGTTAAATATTTATTTTGATCCTTTTAATGCTAACAGAATTAAGCGTTTGTGGACATTTGGACATTTGGACTTGGTCATGAATGTATTTGGACTTGGTCCACGGCAGCAGCAAGGCAACACATAAAATCCACTGAAAAATATCACCATTAAAGGCCACAACAGGTGAACATAATCAGTGTCGTGCTATAGATGATTTTAATATGGATTCAACGTTATCATTGAATAATTTTTAAATGCAAATTTCTTACCTCTCTATCCATATTGGCTGAAATGTGGAAAAATATCCAATTAAATATTCTTCCCATTTCTAAGCAACATTTTCATAGAATCATATAACTTTACAGCTCAAAAGGAGGCCATTCAGCCCATAGTGTCTATGCCGGCTCTTTAAAAAGAGCTATTCAAAGTCAATCCCACTCCCTGGCTCTTTCTTCCCATAACCCTGCAACCTTGTCCTCCCCAAATAACCATCAACTTCTGTTTAAATTTCATTAATTATTTTAAAAATATTTATTTATTAAACACCATGCTGTCTGCTGTCAAACGGTACATCAAAAATTAGGAACGGGGGAACATCTATTCAGCCCATCAAATTCTTAATTTCTCATATCTCACAAACTATTCCATAGCCTATGTACTATCCTCCTCTTATCCCACTGCCCCACCTTGCTGACATATTTTTGATTCTTCAAATATTAATCCATCTCCTCTTAAATCCCTCCATTAATCTCATCTCTGGTGTTCTGTATTCCAGATGCTTTGTAATCTCTGTAAGAATTATTTTCATTTCAATGCTAACCAGATTTTGCCATCACTTTAAGGTAACTCAATAGAAAGAATCCCAAAGAATAACTGGAGGATTGAGGATCATTTTTAAGTACGTAAAGCAGCTTTTCTGACCTTACTTGGGAAATATAGGTCCAACTCAAACTGGAATCCGCAAACATTTTAATGCTATTCCTTAGATAAGGAATGGAATGTTTGGGGAAATAATGTAATTTGGACTGCATTTATATTTTATTATCCTATGTACAGTATATGATTTTTAAAAACTTGTATAACAAAATAGTTATATACCTTTGTAAAACATATTAGAAGGTTATAATAGGGCACATATTTTCAACCAGTCTGTATAAGGTGTACCTCTACGATATGTCTTTAATTAAATATGCTTAATTTTAGATTCATTTTGTGCCTAATAATATTGATTATAATTCTATTGCATAATTGTAATTAAATATTATCAATATCCCAGAGGGTTTTAATTTCATTAAATTAATTTGACAGAGCCATAATTAAATATTAAGTAACTGCCTTCCTATGCATTCTAGTATGTGTGTGTCTCCCTATTTCTTCCACTGCCTGATATCAATCTGATCATTTGTCAACATGCAAGCATCCCATTGTCAGTTTATGTGTCTTGTTGATGCACACCAGGCTTAGTTACAGTAATTGGTGTATGTGTGAGGCATGTGTGGGGGGTGGAGAGGAGGGAGAGGAAAGAAATATCAAATCAAAGAAAGCAATAATTATAATAATGCTTGCATTTGATATGGCGCTTTCACATCTTCTAGACGTCTTAAAGCACTTCACAAAATATACTGTAAAGTGAATTAACTGTACATATGTGGGCGAAATGCGGCAGCCAATTATCCACAGGAATTTAGATTCAGTAAGTTTTCTTCTTGTTTCCAGTTTTTCTAAAAAGTGTTTGGTTCTATGTTTGACTATAATGGTAAAATGGGCAGACACATGGCAGGGGAAGTTTAATGTAGAGAAATGTGAGGTGATGCATTTTGGGTGGAGAAATTAGGCAATATGGGCTAGGTAGTACAATTTTAAGGGGTGAAAGAACAGAGATACCTCGTGGTTTGTTTGAGTGATTCTATGAAGGTGGCAGGACCTTGTCTATCTAGACAAGGCTATCAAAAAAGCATACGGGATACTAGGCTTTATAAATAGGGGAAAGGAGTTGCCAATGGGTCCATCGAAGAGGAGAGTCTTGAGGCGAGTCCAGGGAGGGGGCGAGGCGGAGGGACTTCAGGATGGAGTTCCAGAGGTTGGGGGCAGAGTGGCTGAAGGCACACCTGCCAATGGTTGGGAGGGTGGGTTGGGGGACATGGGGCCAGAGCCTGCTGAACGGAGGGGATGGGCAGATGGCAAGGGGATAGGAGATCACGGATGTAGGGTGGGGCGAAGTTGTGGAGGGCTTTAAATGTGAGGACCAGGATCTTGAATTGGATCCTCTGGACAATGGGCAGCCAATGGAGTTGGGCGAGGATGGGGGAGATGGGATCACAGAGTTTGGAATGACAGACGACAGAGGTCACAGAGTTCTGGATTATCTGCAGCCTATGGAGGAAGGAATGGGAAGGCCACCCAGAAGGCATTTGCATAATCGAGCCGGGATGTAATAAAGGCGTGGATGAGCATTTTGGTGGCTTTGGGGTAAAGGCGGAGTCGGGAAATGTTGCGGAAAGCCAGAACGAGTCATTGCTTGGATGTGAGGGAGGAAAGACAGTTGCGGGTCGAACAAGACACCTAGGTTCCTGAATGGCTTGTTGAGGTTGAGTATACAACCATGGAGGTTGTTGCAGCCAGCAAATGATGGAAGAAGGCCCTGGCGCGAGCCAATCAGGAGGGCCTCGGCCTTATTGACATTCAATTGTAGAAAGTTAGCTCTCATCCAGGACTTGATGTCTGACAGACAGTCTGTCAGGACACTGGTAGTCCTGGAATCGAGGGTAGAGGCAGAGAGATAGAGTTGGGTGTCATCCGTATACATGTGGAAGTTAATCCCATGTCTGCGGATGATGTCACCAAGTGGGAGCATATAGATGTTGAAAAGTAGGGGGCCAAGGACAGAGTCCTGGGGGATGCTACAATTGGTAGTACAGGGACCGGAAGAGAAACCACTGGCGACAAAGCGTAGGCAATGAGTGAAGTAGGAGTTGAACCAGGGAAGGGCAGGTCCGTGGAGATTGAGGAAGGAGGAGAGGCAGTGTAGGAGGATGGAATGGTCGACAGTATCGAAGGCGGCGGAGAGGTGGAGAAGGACAAGGAGGCAGAGAGAGCCCTAGAGAGTCATAGATATTGAGAATATCATTAGAGTCTATGACCAGGATTGTCTCGGTGGTGTGGGCGGCACGGAAGCCAGATTGAAGGGGTTCGAGGAGGGAGTGACGGGAGAGGAAGGAGCTAAGCTGGGAAGCAATCTTTCCAGGGCCTTGGAGAGGAATGGGAGGTTGGAGATGGGGCGATAGTTAAAGAGTAGGGATGGGTCGAGAGAACTTTTTTTTTAAGATGGGGGTGATGACAGCAGTTTTTAGAGGACTGGATAGGGAGAAGTTGATGACATCAGCTAGGAGGGGGATAGGAGATGAGGAGGGAGGTGGGGATGGGGTCAATGGAGCAGGTGGTGGGTTTCATTTTACGAAGGAGAAATAGGGTGGAAGGTGTGTATTGGGAGGTGGGAGGGAGATGGATCCAGGGTGAGAGTAGTGGGGAGGTAGTGGAGGATGGAGTAGAGGTGGCTGAACAGATCCCCTCGATTTTAGATTCAAGGAAATCTAGCATCTCCTCGCAGTTAGAGTTGGAGGATAGGATGGGTGTTAAGCAAGTGATAAGAGACTTTATTTGCATATGTATGAATTACTATACAGTAGGGAACGGCGATATGGGAATTTTCCGGATATGGATATATCGGTTGGCTCATATCGAGATATACCGAAATACCGATATTTTCAGTTTTTTCAAACTGCGCATGCGCGCGCGCATCAGAGTGCGCACGCATCAGAGTGCGCATGCATTCGGGGCTTGTCTTCTCAGGAGGTAAATATCTTTCTCTCTCTGTGTCTCTCACTCTCTCCATCTCTGTGTTTTTCTGTCTGTGTCTCTCTATGTCTCTCTCCCTCTCTCCTCTCTCATATCCCCCCCCATCTCTATCTATCTGTGTATTATTACATCCACCCCATCTCTCCCCCCCGCCCCACCCCGCCGTCCCTCTCTCGCACCCCCCACCCCCGTCGTCTCTCTCCCCCACCCCCCCCCAGCCGTCTCTTTCTCCCCCCCCCCCCCCCACCGCCGTCTCTCTCTCCCTCCCCCCCCAGCCGTCTCTCTCCCCCTGCCCCCAGCCGTCTCTCTCCCCCTCTCCTCCCCCCCCGCCGTCTCTCTCTCCCTCCCCTCCCCAGCCGTCTCTCTCCCCCTCCCCCAGCCGTCTCTCTCCCCCTCTCCTCCCCCCCCCGCCGTCTCTCTCTCCCTTCCCTCCCAGCTGTCTCTCTCCCCCTCCCACCAGCCGTCTCTCTCTCCCTCCCCAGCCAGCCGTCTCTCTCCCCCTCTCCCCCCCAGCCATCTCTCTCCCCCTCTCCCCCCCAGCCATCTCTCTCCCCCTCTCCCCCACAGCCGTCTCTCTCCCCCTCTCCACCCCCCCAGCCGTCTCTCTCCCCCTCTCCTCCCCCCCCAGCCGTCTCTCTCCCCCTCTCCCCCACCCAGCCGTCTCTCTCCCCCTCTCTCCCACCCAGCCGTCTCTCTCCCCCTCTCCCCCCCAGCCGTCTCTCTCCCCCTCTCCCCCCCAGCCGTCTCTCTCCCCCTCTCCCCCCCAGCCATCTCTCTCCCCCTCTCCCCCCCAGCCATCTCTCTCCCCCTCTCCCCCACAGCCGTCTCTCTCCCCCTCTCCCCCACCCCCAGCCGTCTCTCTCCCCCTCTCCACACCCCAGCCGTCTCTCTCCCCTCTCCCCACCCCCAGCCATCTATCTCCCTCTCCCCCCAGCCGTCTCTCTCCCCCTCTCCTCCTCCCCCCAGCCGTCTCTCTCCCCCTCTCCTACCCCCCCCCCAGCCATCTCTCCCCCTCTCCTCCCCCCCCCAGCCGTCTCTCTCCCCATCTCCCCCCCCCAGCCGTCTCTCTCCCCCTCTCCCCCCCCCCAGCCGTCTATCTCCCCCTCCCCCCAGCCGTCTCTCTCCCACTCACACCCCCCAACCATCTCTCTCCCCCTCACCCCCCCCCCCAGCAGTCTCTCTCTCCCTCACCCCCCCCACCCACAGCCGTCTCTCTCCCCCCACCCCTTGCATACCTGTATATTGTATTCGAGGACTATGAATACAAGATGGCGGCTTTGCACCTCAGTCTGTGCATTGTGTATAGAGATGAGCATTCTGGGTCTTGTAGTTGATTGTGCTCGCATCCCGATTTTTTACCTCGATATATCGTTTTTCGATATATCGGTATTTTAAAAATGTCTATATCGGCATATCGATATGAAAATCATATCGGGTTTTAGCGATATACCGATAAATCGCCGTTCCCTACTATACAGCACTGTGTCCATCCTGGGAGATGGCTAAATGAAAGAGTGTTTATTTCCTGAAGGGCAGTGCAAAAGGTGTTAAGTCTTTGTGATTTTTTATCACATACTAGGTTAGTCCCTGGGATGAGGGGACTGACCTATGAGGATAGGTTGAATAAACTAGGGCTGTATTCTCTGGAGTACAGAAGAATTAGGGGGGGATCTTATTGAAACATATAAGATTCTAAAAGGGCTAGATAAAGTAGGCACTGAGGGACTGTTTCCCCGGGTAGGAGAATCTATAACCAGGGGTCACAGTCTTAAAATGATGGGTCAGCCTTTTAGAACAGAGTGGAGGAAACTTTTCTTCACTCATCCATGATCTCCTATCCCCTTACCATCTGCCCATCCCCTCCGTTCAGCAGGCTCTGGCCTGCTCCATGTCCCTCAACCCACCCTCCCAACCATTGGCGGGCTAGTGAATGTATGGAATTCACTACCCCAGAAGGCTGTAGTTGCTCAATCCTTCCAACATTTTCAAGGCTGAGACTGAAATGTCTCATTTCAGCCTGATAGATTTCAAGGCTGGGACTGATAGATTTTTGAAAAATAGAGGGATCAGGGGATATGGGGATAGGGCAGGTAATCAGAGTTAGGTGAGAAGATCAGCCATGATCTTATTGAATGGCGGAGCAGGCTCGAAGGGCCGAATGGCCTACTCCTGCTCCAAATTCTTATGTTCTTATGTTCTTATACCCCAACTCCAGACATTTTCATTAACCTTTTCCATGACACAAGAACACACAGCATTTAACCACAGATCGTGGATGGGATTTACTAACCCCACATCACTGCAGAATTTCTTCAAGATATGTCATTCTTCCAAAATTCATATTTGTGGAGGTAATCAAATATTTGAATTTGTAATGTCAAATAAAAAATTACAAATATTAGGTTTCATTGAAAAGTCAATAATAATAATCTGTACATTTCCGTACCATGTTTTCTAGACATCTCAAAGCACTTCACAGAATACACTGTAACATGTGTGTTTTGTGGGCAAAATGCAGCAGCCAATTGCGCACAGCAACGTCCCACAAACATCCGTGGAATGAGTGACCAAATTATCATTATAATACAGAATCACAGCAAACATTTTAGCAAAACTTACACAAGAAAGATGAATCTATTTTAAGGATTGTTTTCAAGGATATAAGAATGTTAAAATATACAATAACTTATAGGCACAAGACTCTGTTATTTTGGCTAACAATTCTCAGGAACCCAGGATTCCCAACATAGAAGCAGGATTGTATGACCGCTGGCAAATACTGTGGATCAACCCAGTTTCGTTGGATGAACATCACCTCCGCACCCAGCTCCATTTGTTAGCCCCACTCATTTCTGACACCATCAACCTTTCCCTCTCTTCAGGAACCGTCCTACCTCCCTTAAAACAGCCACCATCACCCCTATCCTGAAGAAACCCTCCCTTGATGCGTCGCAACCATCAAGTTATCGACCCATCTCCAACCTCCCGTTTCTATCCAAGGTCCTTGAAAGAGTGGTTGCCTCCCAGCTCCGCTCTTTCCTTTCAAATCACTCACTTCTTGAACCCCTCCAATCAGGTTTCCGCCCTATCCACAGCACAGAAACTGCCCTGGTCAAGGTCACAAATGACATCCTAACCGCCTGTGACCAGGGCTCCCTCTGCCTCCTCGTCCTCCTTGACTTGTCTGCTGCGTTCGACACAGTCGATCACACCATCCTCCTTCAACGTCTTTCCTCCCACCTCAACCATCAAGGCACAGTCCTTGACGGGTTCCATTCTTATTTGACCCACCGTTTACACTTTGTTTTTTCCAATGGCTTTTCTTCAAACCCCCGCACAGTTTCTCACGGCGTCCCTCAGGGCTCTGTCCTCGGTCCCCTTCTTTTCACCCTTTACACGCTCCCTCTGGGCGACGTCATCCGCAGACATGGGGTAAATTTCCACATGTATGCGGATGACACCCAGTTGTACCTTTCTGCCTCATCCCTCAACCCGCAGACGATCGATGTTCTGACAGCATGTCTGTCCGACATCGAGTCCTGGACGAGGCACAACTTTTTGCAATTGAACGTGAATAAGACCGAGGCCCTCCTGATTGGCTCAAGCCAGCGCCTCCGCACATCGGGCGCTGCCAGCCTCAACATCCAAGGCTGTACTCTCCACCTCACAAAGCCAATCAGGAACCTCGGCATCATGTTCGATCAAAAACTTTCCTTCCTCCCCCACATCCGCGCCTTGACCGGCACCGCCTATTTCCATCTGCGCAACATTGCCAGGCTCCGCAACTATCTTACCCCCCGCGCTGCCGAAACACTTGTGCACACGTACATCACCTCACGGCTGGATTACGGAAATTCTCTCCTAGTCGGCCTCCCCAGTTCCTCCATTCATAGGCTGCAGGCCATCCAAAACTCTGCAGCCCGTGTACTATCCCTCACCCGCCTCCGTGACCACATAACCCCCACCCTCGCCCGTCTCCACTGGCTCCCCATCCTCCAGAGGATCGAATTTAAGATCCTCGTCCTCACCTACAAGGCCTTACACGGCCTTGCCCCACCCTATTTAACCGATCTACTCTCCCCCTACACGCCCACCCGGACCCTCCGTTCAACAGGACTTGGCCTGCTCCAAGCCCCCCGCCCGAACCGCCCCACCATCGGAGGCCGGGCCTTCAGTTTCTCCGCTCCCACCTTATGGAATGCCATCCCTCAATCCCTCCATTTCGCCTCTTCCCTTTCCTCTTTCAAGGCCGGTTTGAAGACTTTCCTCTTCGATCGTGCCTTTTGTTCCACCCCGAACTCTTTTACCTCCCCTTCGTGTTTCACCCCTTCCCAAACACTACCCTCCCAGCTCGGGTCACACGCCTCTTGTTCAGCGCCTTGGGATGTCCTCCCGACGTGAAAGGCGCTATATAAATGTAAATTGTTGTTGTTGTTGTTGTTAGCTAAACAGAACCTATATGACATGACGCTGGACAGGTCAACAACATTACTGGTTGGTAAATCCACACAACCAACAATGTCACTGAAGATGACAATTAGAGGTAAGAGACTCCTTGATATGGAAGGTAGAATAGCAATTGTGCTGCGAAAGAGTGCTCTTCCAAGGCTGAGAATGAAGCATATCATTTGGGTAAACAGATGTTTAGTCAACATCTGACTGCTAATTAACAAAATCTCTGTGTTCCAACTGAAAATCCTCAGATCAATTCTGTTCATCTTAAGAGAAGGAAGAACAGCATTTTGGCAGGTTATTGCCTGGATTTTACATTGAAGGCATTTTACCATTCTCCATATTGAGGAGAATGGTAAAAGTCTGTGCCGGCTCTTTGAAAAGAGCGATTGAATCGCTCTTTTCAAAGAGCCGGCACAGACTAGATGGGCCGAATGGCCTCCTTTTGTGCCGTAAAATTCTATGATTCTATGATTCTATGATTCTATGATATTAAAAATTGATTCAATTTATTATCTATAAATGCATCTTGAAAAAGTTGTTAAAAGGCTAATTACTGTATCATTAAGGCAATGTGACATAATGTGACTTGTTTCCAGGTGAGCTATTCTGGATTGGAGCACAACAGAATCCAAGTCTCACATTGTTTTAAAAATATTATTGATCATCCTTATTTCAGTATGTCTATACTAAAAGTAGACAATTGATTAGTTTGCATGTCATTAAGTAATTGAAACAGCAGCAATGTTTAACTGGTATATTGTTATGAGAGTTGCTGATAATTTCACTGCACACTGGATAGCTGTTTAACACAAATGTGAAAAGCAAAACTAATCATTTGCAAATGCGAAATAACACTTAACAGTTGGCAGCAGCACATCTCATTCCAGATTTAATTTAAAAACACACTTATGAGTCTGTCAGGAGCTGCACATTAATCGCATAAATAACAATGATGGTGACTTCCAACTATATGCTTCCACTTAAACAGAAGACTGTTGAATGAGCATCTTAACTCACTAACGGGAACAGTATTTGTATGCCCACAGTAAGTTACTATTTTTATAAAACAAATTGTAACTTCCGTAATTATTATTGAATAGATAACTTTGCAACTATATTGAAGCAAAAGTCCTAGAAATCTGTATTATACACATGTCATAATGTATTATATATTCTCTACAGCAATAGAGCACTACAGTACCCATTGCTCTCTTCCCAAGCTCTGAATACATTTTCCACAATTTGACAAGGCAGTACTCTATTCCAGCAACCTACATTAAGTCAAAATAACCAATGTGGTTTTGACATCAACTGAAATACCAAACATTTTACTACCTGGGAAATCCTTAACTATTAGTCTGCATTAATGGTGGTAAAAATGAAATCTTCCTATACTTTGCAGCAAATTATTATCTGAAAAATGTACAACAATCATGTTGGATGGAATGCATTACCAGTCTGTCAATATCACTTAATGATATCCTGGGATTTTCACACAAATGGCAAATAGATGCAAATGGAAATTCCATTGTAAAATATGTATCATATTACAGATACCAAGCAATGAGTTAAAAACTATAATCGAATTAAAGATCCTCGTCCTCACTTTCAAAGCCATTCACGGCCTTACCCCCTCCTATCTCTTCGACCTGACTCCCTATGAACCTGCCCACCCCTCCGTTCAGCGGGCTCCAGTCTGCTCTATGACCCCACCCAACCGTCCTACCATCAGTGGATGGACTTTCACCCTCTCTGCCTCCACTCTGGAACTCCATCCCGCAGTCCCTTCGTTTCGCTTCCTCCCTTGACTCCTTCAAGGCTGGTCTCAAGACCCTCCTCTTTGATTGTGCCTTCTCCCTTCCCATCTTTCTTTGCCCCTCCCAACTGTCTCCCTTCCCTCCCCCCTACAGTGCCCCAACCCCTCTGCTCGTGTCCTGACCTGACTGTTCAGCGCCTTGGGATGTCCTCCCGACTTGAAAGCTGCACTATAGATGTAACTTTGTTGGTTTTGCTGTTGTTGTATTCTAAACTTTCCAATACATTTATAAAACACATACAACAGAACTTGGCTCTGATGACTTATGATTATCAATCAAATCTAATTAATTATGACAATTATGACAATCTAATAAATTTAAAACAAGCTCTCTCACTCTGATTATTCAATTTGTTACTGTAAGATCTATCTTGTGGCATTTTTTACTGAGATTCCTTAATATGTAATTTGAAATGCAAAAATAAGGCCACTTCCTGGTAACCAGATACACGAGGTTGAATTGAGGTTGAATTGCACCTTTGTTACCATTGCTGCAGCAAGCATATATTTTGATAAGAACCTTCTGACAGCAGATACACCTGAATAAAAAGAGCTTTGCACCTCAAGCTTATTTTACAGCTGATGTGCTATCAACTCTTTCAAATTTCCATCCAAACAATGGAACAACGAGCATTTTAATTCACTGGGTTGTGATCTCGGCAATCTGTTCATCCTTATTCTTCCACATTATGGAATATTCTAAGGCAGCTGGGAACTCATCACAAAACCAAAGTGCACTGAACAATGTGACATACTTCACAATCAAGGTTTTGCTTGTTTGCCACCCTTCTCTTCGCAGCTTGCAGGAAATTTAAATAACAAATGTTGATAATGATAGCTGACATTTCTCCCCATTTCAAAGTTAATTTTGCTAACCTCTGGCCTTGAGAGGAAAATGAAAAAATCCTTGTTTCCCAATGGAACTCTCAGTTACAAAATGAGCAAGAAAAAAAACTGACAACTAAAGCTTCCTAATTCAAAGCAGAAATAACACCTTAATCATGGACTACATGTTTATATAAGAAATATCCCCAAGAAACACTCAAAAGGTTGATATGGATAGTTAGCCCTCTGATCTGTTGGTCAAAATACATATAAGTAGTTTAATCACTTCCTATTCTGGCTGTCGGTAGCTATATACACATGCAAGAAAAACTGGAAGAAAAAAAACTATACTTCACACATTGAAAAACACATCCAGCAGTTGAAAAATCAACTAACTAAAGTTTCCGAACTCAAAGCAAAAATAACACCTCAATGATGGATATGTTTGTATAAGAAATATCCCCAGTAAATACAGTAACAGAAATAATACCTTGATCATAAATTAAATCAAATGATATCGTTGCCCAAAGCATTCAGGAATCTACGATTTTATTGCTCGACTATTCACACAATTGTAGTGATAATGTACTGTATTACAGTCATTTATGAGAAATAATAATAATCCTTGCATTTGATATAGCCCCTTATCACATCTTCAAAACATCTTCACAGAATATATTGTAAATTGAATTTTACAATATTCAGTGGTCAAAATAAATGTCCTTCCATTGATGTTCATCTAATGTCCTAAACCTAGTTGTTATTGAAGCTTCCACTGTAAAGGATCTTACTGAATGACATTGTCAAAAACTGAAATGGCTCAATACGATTGTGACTGGTAGTAAGTGTCCAACAGCTCTGGGAATGAAACATGACCATACTGTTATAGGTTATACACCAATGGTTTTGTATGTATATTTTCAGCTGCTCATGACACACACACAAAAAAAAGCGTGATTATACTAATAGTTACTCAAACAGAAGAATGAATTTATTATGAAACAAAAATAGAGATCGCTGGGAACACTCCAGCAGTTCAGGCAGCATCTATGGAGAAAGGAAAGTGAGGCAACATTTCAGGTCCACGACTCTTCGTATCAATGAATTTATTACAGGTACATTATATTGTATTATTATCCCTGCTCCTCTAAAATATGCAAAAAGGCTGTTCAAAATAAAACTATTTTCTTCTCTGATCACCGGGTCCCAATTTTTACAAGTGTAAAATTTGAATAACTTCTTCCTGATATTGAAATGTTTTAATGTTTAATTAATCTTATGATATTTTTGTAAATGTTTTAATTTTACAATATTTTCTTAGGTAGACATGCCAATTTTGATTTTTAAAAATAAGAACCTACAAATTAAGTCAGTATTATCTATCGAGGTAAACGGTACCAGATATTTAAAAAAATTTAAATGAAAGGTTACCTTGAATATGCAAAAAAGGCACTCTCAAAATTGATACAATCTGCCAGTAGTGTTTCAGTTTGACTGGGGAATAAATACATCAGCTCCAAACACAACAACACTGCGCGGTCAACACTGCTTGGTCAAACCGCAGTAAATATGTTCCCCAGCACTGGTTGCTATCAAGACAACACTGTCAAAAATCACAAAACATAACCATCAGTAGGAGGGAAAAGATAAGTTTACAGTCTGTAACACAGTTGAGGCTTCAAAATCAACAACAATATCAAACTGTGTGGCATAGCTCCAGCTGATCAGCTATAGCAGCATTGGGATCCATCAGTAGTAACATTTTGAGTGGGAATCAAACAATCATTTCAGAGGTACAATACAGTACTTCTAGGTGTATTTAAGCAGCTTATAACTGTTACTAATACAGGATGCGTTGAATCACACAGATTATCCTATTCCTAATGTTCTCCATAGATGAAATGCTCAGAATACTGACAGTAAGTGTGAACTTCTAAAAGTCCCACTGCAAATATTCACGTACTATGAATTTTTTTAATGCAAGAGATCCAGAGTACGCGACTTGCCTTCTCCTGCCTTACACTTCTCAATCACATCATCAGTGACAGCCTACTGACCCAGGAGAGGAACAGTCCAGTTGTTTTTGTTAAACTCAGTCCAGTTGTTTTTATTAATCTTAGGTTTCACAGGAAGCAAAACTAAAATATTTTTATGGAGAAAATAGCCATGTGCTTTCAATCTAGTAGTAGATTCACAGAAATTCAGGAAAAAAATATTATCAATCAGCATTTGTTTGGTGTGTCAAGGTCTTTTGGCAAACAATTCACTGGATAAAATTGGTCATTCATTTTATGAATATTTATGGGGCATTGGTGTGCACGAATCCACTGCCACATTCACCAAACAAACAGCACATCAAACCCACTATATTCTGATCCAGAAGTGAAAGTGCCAACTGAGCCAAACTGACAAATAAAGAGCACTGCAGAGAGTGGTGGCAAACAGTTGTTTTTCTGACTGGAGGGAAGTGAGCAGTGGTGTCCCCCAGGGGTCATTATTGGAACCTCTGCTGTTTTTTATCTAAATAAATAACAATAATACTTTCATTTGATATAAAAATGTTCACTTCTCCGAGAAGTCTAAAAGAGCTGCTTTCACCTTTCTGTAAAGAGAATTGACTACATTTGTGGGTGAAACACAACAGCCAATTGCGCACAGCAGTGTCCCACAAACAGTCGTGGATTGAAAATGACTAATTTTTTTGAGGGATTATTATTAGGTGTGTGGAGTAAGAAAACTTGCCCAAGATTTCATCCTGCCGGGAATCAAATTCGGGACTCTTGCTTGTGAGGCGACTGCTCTAATCACTGAGCTACAGGACTCCACATCACTATTGAATGAAATGTGCAAGAAAGTTAACTAGACTTGCCTATAGGGAGTACAATTTCCAAGTTTGTAGATGATACTAAGTAAGGAAGAGTAGTAAATGGTGGTGGGAAAAGTAGCCAATTGCAAGAGTTACTAGATAGACTGGTAAAATGGGCAGACACGTGGTAGATGAAGTTTAATGTGGATAAATGTGAAGTGATGCACTTTGGGAAGAAGAATGAGGAGAGGCAATATAGGCTGATAGCACAATCTTAAAGGGGGTGAAGGAACAGAGAGACATGGGAGTCCATATATATAGGTAAATCTTTGAGGTTAGCAGGGCAGACAGATAAAGCTGTTAAAAAAGCATATGGGATACTAGGCTATTCTATGAATATACTATAAATAAACCACTAAAATGGTGGATAAGAGAGTGTCTATGGATATTGTTTATATGGACTTTCAGAATGAATTTGATAAGGTTCCACACACGAGATTATTAGTGAAAATGGACGTGCACAGATTCAGAGGTTACCTTGTGACTTGGCTTGGCAATTGGTTGGCCTGGCCAGACCCTGGCCTTCAATGATCTCATCCTCGATGAGAACATTGATATCATGGTCCTGACAGAAACATGGATCACCCAGGGGACATCTTCCCTCTCAGGGAGGCCACATCACCCAGCTATACATCCCATCACGTCCCACGCCGCAACAGCCGTGGCGGTGGTGTGGCCCTCATCTCTAGGGTGCCACTTGTAGGGGTATAACCCCTACTCCTCTGATCGTTCCCTTCTTTTGAACACCTTACCCTCTGCCACTCTTCCCATCACTCCCTCAAAATTCTCCTGGTCTACTGTCCCCCAAAACCCTCCCCAACCTTCATCTCTGACTTTATCCTACAGAAACCTTCGCTTGATGTGTCACGGCTCTCAAGCAACCAGCCCATCTCCAACCTCCCTTTCATAGAATCATAGAATTTTACGGCACAAAAGGAGGCCATTCGGCCCATCTAGTCTGTGCCAGCAATCATAAGACCCTGGAAAGGGTGGTTGCCTCCCAGCTCCGCTCTTTCCTTTCAACCCACTCACTTTTTGAACTCCTCCAATCGTAAACTGCTCTGGTCAAGGTCACAAACATCCTGACCATCTGTGACCAGGGTTCCCTCTGCCTCCTCGTCCTCCTCGCTCCAGAGCAGCCTTTGACCCCATAGATCACACAATCCTACTCCACCACCTCTCCTCTGTCCTCAACCTTCAAGGCTCTGTCCTTGATTGGTTGAGGTCATACCTCTCACACCGCCTTTACTTTGTCTCCTCCAACAGTTTTTCCTCTAGCCCTCGCACAATCTCATGTGGCGTTCCTCAGGGCTCTGTCCTTGGCCCCCTCCTCTTCACCCTCTACATGCTCCCCTTTGGTGAGATCATCCGCAGACATGGGATAAATTGCCACATGTATGCAAATGACCCCCAACTCTACCTTTCCGCTTCCACCCTCAACTCCAGGACTATCGGCGTTCTGGCTGCATGTCTGTTTGACATTGAGTCCTGGACGAGGGACAACTTCCATCAACTAAATGTCAACAAGACTGAGGCCCTCCTGATTGGCTCGTGTCAGCACCTCCACACCTCAGATGCTGGCAACATTACTATCCAAGCACTCTCCACCTCTGGAAGCTAGCCAGGAATCTGGGCATGTTGTTTAACCCTGAACTGTCCTTCCTCCCACAAATCCGCTCCATAACAGGTATAGCCTTCCACCACCTCCGCAATATTGCCAGACTCCGCCACTACCTCACCCCCCATGCTGCCGAAACACTTGTTGATGCATTCATCACATTAAGGCTTGACTGCAGGAACTCTCCTCTTTGGCCTCCCCAGCTCCTCCCTTCACAAACTGCAGATTATTCAGAACTCTGCAGCTCCTGTACCCTCACACACTAGGCTCCGTGACCACATCACTCCCACCCTCTCCCATCTCCACTGGCTCCCCATCCCCCAGAGGATCAATTCCTCGTCCCCCACAAAATCCTCGTCCTCACTTTCAAGGCCATTCACGGCCTTGCCCCGCCTATCTCCCTAACCTGCTATCCCCTATCAGCCTGCCCATCCCCTCCGTTCAGCGGGCTCTGGCCAACTCCATGTCCCCCCAGCCCTACCATTGGTGGCCGGGCTCTCAGCCTCTCTTGCCCCCACACTCTGGAACTCCATCCCGCAGTCTCCTCGCCTCACTTCCTCCCTTTATTCCATCAAGGCCGGTCACAAGACCTTCCTCTTCGACCGTGCCTTCTGCTGCCTTCCTAACTCTTCCCCTTTCCTACTCTCCGTCCCCCTGTCCCTACCCCGACCTTTGCCCTCCTGCTCGGGTCCCGATGTAACTGTTCAGCGCCTTGGGATGTCCTCTCGATGTGAAAGGCGCTCTATCAATGTAATTTTGTTGTTGTTGTTGGGAGGCAGGAAACAGAGTAATAATAGCAATAATAATAATCCTTGCATTTGATATAGCGCTTTTCACATCTTCTAGACGTCACAAAGCGCTTCACGGAATATACCGTAAAGTGAATTGACTGTATATTTGTGTGCGAAAGAGTAGGGATACTGGGAACATTCTCTAATTGACAAATGGTATCCCCAGGGGTCTGTATTGGGACCTCAGCTATTTGTCATATACAGTATATATATTAATGACTTGGATGAAGGAATAGAAAGTTTTATATCCAAGTTTGCAGACGACACTTAGATCGGAGGCTCAGTAGGTAGTGTAGATGGGAATAGGAAGTTACAAAGGGACTTTAAGACAGATTAAGGATAAGGGGGATAAGTTGGATAAGGGGGAACCAGGAGATGTGGTATATTTGGATTTTAGGAAGGCATTTGACAAGGTGCCACACAAAAGGCTGTTACTCAAGATTAAGGCCCACAGGATTAATGGGAAAATATTAACATGGATAGAAGAGTGGCTATCGGGTAGAAAGCAGAGAGTAGCGATAAACGGGTCATTCTCGAATTGGCAGGATGTAACTAGTGGAGTGTCACAAGGATCAGTGCTTGGGCCTCACCTTGGGCCTCAGCTATTTACTATTTACATCAATGATCTGGACGAGGACATTGAATGTAATGTGTCTAAATTCGCGGATGACACTAAACTAGGTAGCAGAGTGAGCTCTGAGGATGATGCAAAAAGATTGCAACAAGATATAGATAAGCTAGGGGAGTGGGCAAGTAGGTGGCAGATGGAATTCAATGTTAGGAAGTGTGAAATTATTCACCTAGGTAGCAAGAATGAAAGAATAGATTATTTTCTAAGTTAGATAGTGTTAATATTCAAAGGGATTTGGGTGTCATTGTATACCAGTCCCAAAAACTTAGTTTGCAGGTGCAGCAAGCAACTAAGAAGGTGAACGGCAGGCATGCTAGCGTTCATTTCAAAAGGTTTAGAGTATAAGAGTAGGGAAGTCTTGCTGCAACTGTATAGGGCTCTGGTGAGACGGCACCTAGAGTATTGTGTGCAGTTTTGGTCTCCTTACTTAAAAAGGGACATACTTGGGGATGCAGCGTAGATTCACTAGGTTAGTTCCTGGGATGAGGGGACTGACCTATGAGGATAGGTTGAATAAACTAGGGTTGTATTCTCTAGAGTACAGAAGAATTAGGGGGGATGTTATTCAAACATATAAAATTCTTAAAGGGCTAGATAAAGTAGGCACTGAGGGACTGTTTCCTCTGGTAGGAGAATCTATAACCAGGGGTCACAGTCTTAAAATTAAGGGTCAGCCTTTTAGAACAGAGTTGAGGAAACATTTCTTCACTCAGAGGGTAGTGAATTTATGGAATTCACTACCCCAGAAGGCTGTAGATGCTCAGTCCTTGAACATTTTCAAGGCTGAGACTGATAGATTTTTGAAAAATAGAGGGATTAGGGGATATGGGGATAGGCCAGGTAATCAGAGTTAGGTAAGCCTTGATCTTATTGAATGGCGGAGCAGGCTCGAAGGGCAGAATGGCCTACTCCTGCTCCTAATTCATATGTTCTTATTAAGTGAGTGGGCAAAGCTGTCGCAGATGGAGTTCAATGTAGGGAAGTATAAGGTCATCCACTATCGACCGAAAAAAGATAAGGCAGAATATTTTCTTAAAAACAACAAAATTACATTTGTATAGCGCCTTTCACATCAAGAGGGTGTTCTAAGATGGCGGACAACCAATGTTTCAGATCTGAGCTGTGGTCGGGATCGGGGAGGGTGGAGGGGGAGATGCTGAAGGCTCACCTGCTGATGGTGGGGCAGGTGGGTCGGGGTAAGTGCAGTAGGCCGGAACTCAATGAATGGAGGGAGCGAGCAGATTGGTAGGGGTTTAGGAGATCGCAGAGGTACGGTGGAGCAAGGCCATGGAGGGGTTTAAAAGTGAGGACCAGATCTTGAATTGAATTAAAAGAGATTGAGCTTGATGGTCGAGCGGGGGATTTGATTGAGATATTTAAGATGATAAATGGATTCGATAGGGTCAATACTGAGAAGCTATTTCCCCTGGTGGGGAATCCAAAACAAAGAGTTAAATCAGGAAGCATTTTTTCACTCAAAGAGTGATAGAAATCTGGAATTCACTCCTCAAAAGGCTGTGAATGCTGGATCCATCCACACCTTCAATCAATCAATCAATTGATCAATCAAAACTTACATTTATATAGTGCCTTTCACGTCGAGAGGACATCCCAAAGCGCTGTACAGTCAGGTAGGGACAAGAGCAGGGGGGTGGGGGGGCAGGATGAAGGAGGGTAGGAAAGTTGACTGTATATTTGTAGGCGAAACGCAGCAGCCAAATTGCACACAGCAGTGTCCCACAAACAGTCATAGAAGTGGGATTAGGGGAAAGATGGCAAGGGGAGGGGTTGGGGTAGGGGATATGAGAGCAGGAAAGCCGACTTTATATCTGTGAGCAAAACGCGGCAGCCAAATTGCGCACAGCAGTGTCCCACAAATGGGCCGAAATGGTTTATCTATCAACCTCAAGAGTGAAATTGATAGATTTTTCCTAGGTCAGGGTATTAAATAATATGTGTAGAAAGCATGAAATTGAAATATTAGTTGAGGTACAGATCAGCCATGATCTAATTAAATGACGGAACAGGCTCGAAGGGCTGAAATGGCCCACTCCTGTTCCTGTGTTCTTATGACACGGTGGGCCAAATGGCCTCCTACTGTGCTGTATGATAAAGGAATGCAATATTCTGGGAGCAACAAAGGGAGATTTGGCCAAAATGTCTGCACGTTTTAGCTAATTATGCTGATTAAGATTCATCTTCTTTACTTTCAACAAAGAAATAAAATGCTTTTCTATTCTAGTGACAGACATTAATGATACTCATAAATGCTTTCGTTGGCAAAAAATTAATGTGCTGCTATGATTTTTCTAGGTAGGGTTAATGAACATGTCAAATGCTGAAATTAGTTGTTTGAAAATAAATTACTATAATCTATATTTAGTAGACAGAATTTTTAAAACATTAGATATTGTGATCGCTGGTTTACCCAATAACTCTGCCCATTATTTTACTTGCCTCAGTTAATTTTTAATTAATAACATTACAAAGCACATTAAAACACTTTGTTTTTAAAAAAAGTACTATTATTCAGATACCACCCTTACATAAAGTCAGTTTTGGTCCTGCCCCCTCAGTACTTGTAAAAACAGCTTTGACTGTTTGATTGCCCCACCCATCAGAACTCTAGAGATCTAAAAGGTGGTAAAATAATTGTTTAATTTGCTGCACAATTAGGGCTGTACAGTCTAACCTATTTTCCAAAATGGCCTTTATGTAAGGGTGGTCTTTAAGTGATGGTACATTACATGAGTGATAAGCTACATGACAGAGGAGCAAATTGTCATAATATGATAAAGCTGCTGAACCAGGAAATAACCTGGAAAAACACCAGATATAATTGCTGAGGATTCACACTTAATATTTAAATAGAGACTATCTCACATAATTATATTCCCTTTGAAAATCCTACTGATTTATTACATTTACTGCTCATTTTTGCTTTTGTACATTTTTGGTCAGTCAACTCATTTACTAGTGATAATGTACACATGATGGAAAACAATGGAAAGGTTTTCAGTTATAATAAGAAAAAAACAAAAATGAGGGATGGAGTAGGGCCATTGAAGGTGGGATTGGGTGAGGATGTGACAAATGATGCTACTAAAGCTGCAAAAGTACTAAATTAGTTTGTTGCCTAAGTTTTTAGTAAAGAGAAGATGGGAAATCTGTTGGATCTGGAAAGAGAAGTCAGAGGTGTTGCAGTGGCAAGTTGTGACACTAAACATACATCACTCACTACCAGAATGGTTGCCGAAAAACTGCAAACATAAAGTAAACAAATCCCAAAGGCCAAATAAATTGCATCCGCAGATCCTGAAGGAACTGAGGGAGGAAATTGCAGAAACTTGGGCACAAATCTTTCAGAAATGACTGTAAGGTGCCTGGGGACTGGAGAAAGGCGGATGTTACTCTTATTTGTTTTAAATGCAACAAAAGTGACCATGGAATCTACAGACCAGTGAGTTTGACATCCATTGTGGGTAAAGTTATTGAGACTTTTATTGAAAATAAGATCATGACCATCTTGGACAGTAATAATATGATAAAACAATAGCCAATATGGGTTTGTGAAGTGGGGATCCTGCCAAACTCATTTACTGCTTTACTGGTTGACATGTGACAAAGGAGCTTGATAAGGATCAGGACGCTGGATATCTGGATTTCAGTAATGCCTTTAATACAATTCCTCATGAATGGCTGGTACGGGTAGACCCTGCTTAACGAACACCTGGTTAACAAAAGTTCACTATATCGAGGGTTTCTATTTGTACCACTTATCCGCTTAACAAAGGCTACATTCGCTATAATGAATGTTTACACACACTTTAAATCTCGCGGCTTCTCGATGCGCAGTTTCTCATGGGTAGTGTCTCCCGCATCCCTCAGTCTTTAGCGTGCCTCAGTTAAGCAGTGGGAGGAGCTTAAGTGGCAGGATGCTTCGTGGCTTCAATAATAATAAGTCGAGGACTGTCTGTATTTTATTGTTTATTGTTGTATTTACTAACATTTTAATATTTTATTGTTGTATTTAAAGTTGTGTAGCCTTCAATAGCAGTTATATCTACCTTAAGCCTTCGCTAGTACAGGTTGAGCGTCCTGAATTCGGGCCTGTAGCCGAGCCCAGGTTCGGGTATTTCCGGAGTTCGGAACACCAGAAGTACGTCACAAGTCCGGAAATGCCTGGGCCCAGGTTGCGATATTTCTATGTGGTGACTGTGAAGACCTGGCCTGGAGCAGGTAGGATTCGCGTTTTTATTCCTGCAATTTTTGTCACATTCTGGATTTCGGAACTCCGGATTTTGGACGCTCAACCTGTACACCAAAAATGTTAGCGCTAGGAACTGCTAGGAACTAAACTGATTTTAGCGGGGAGGCTTGGGTCGGGGCGGCATTTTGGCTGCGGCCAAATACAGTAATAGTTAAACTCTCGCTTTACGAAGGGTTTTAAAGTCCCTAACCCTTTCGTTAAACGGGGTCTATCTGTACTGATAATAAAGTAATTGGGGATCAGAGGAAGTGTCTTGCAATGGATATGTAACTGGCTGCCCGATAGAACCCAGGGAATGTCTTAACGCTGGAAGAATGTTACCAGTGTATTTCTATGGTGATTTGTTTTGGGACCCTTTTATTTAACATCTTCATAAATGACCAAGAGTTAGGAGTCACGAGTAGTGGCTAAATTTGCAGATGACCCAAAGCTAATGAAGGTAGTAGACTGCAAAGATGCACAGGATATATTATAGCAAGACTTGAACATTTTGGGGAATTGAGCAGATCGATGGCAGATTAAATTTAATGTAGAGAAATGCAAAGTGCCTCAATATATCCAGGAAGGGACTACTGTTTAAATACATGTAGTAAGAAAATAATCTGTAAGGAAAATGAAAAGCACCTGGGGATCCTGATTGACAATCATTTGAGGCTATCCCAATAGCAGTGAGTAAGGCAAAGCAGATGCTGTGCTGTATTAAAAGGGCAATATTGAGCTAAAATAGTGGAGAAATCCTGGCAATTCAAAAATCATTGGTGCGACCAGAATACTGCATGCAGTTCTGATCTCCGCAATATAATAATATTGATATTGCAGCGATTGAGTGGATAGAGGAGGGCAACCAGAATGATTGAGGGGTTGGTGGGACTGGACTACGAAGAGCGATTAGATAAACTGGGAAAGCTCACACTGGAGAAGAGAATTTTGTGGAGCGATATGACTGTGGTCTTTAAGATTCTGAAGGGAATAGACTATGTAGACCATGATAAAGTGTTTTCTCTTGTACTGAACAGTAGAACCAGAGGACATGGCCGGTGATTGAAATGCTTAAAAAATGATCCAAAATACCATTATTCTAAATAATTTCCTCTGCTATGCCTGTTTACAGTTGCAAAATACTTTCCCTTTTTTTTGGTCTGGCTACATTCAATTCACTAGATGGAAAAAAGTTCAAAACAATGTTTCCTCCACTTAATATGCAAGAAAGGTGTTTAATAGCCTCACTCACAGGACAATTAAAAGCCTACAGAAATTTCTCCTCAAGGTGGGAAACAAAGAATCACATTACAAAACCAAACAATAATTTTAAACCCCTACAAAGGTACCTTCAAGTCAAACTTTGTATGCATAAAAACTACCTAATTGTTGTTCTTATTTTATGTGTTGTTTTTAATACTTCAGATGAACTACACTGGCAAATGTAACACAAACAACTATCTTTTTTGGTTTGCCATTAATTATAAAATTAATTTCACAATGGGACAGTTTTTTTGAATAACACAAGCAATCGAAAAATTGAAGTCCCAAGACTATAGTGACCATGACAGCTGGAGTGGGCTTGTTTTCAGAGTTGCCATTTGGGGAATTAGCTAATTTATAGCTGTTTTTTGATTGATCACCTTTATCAATAGAAACAGACTGGGTTTTGATTTCTTTAACCTTAAAAATCATAAAGTGTCATACATTATATACAACTATTTCATCTCAATTTAAACTCTGCTGGAGATATTCCAGACAGTTATGGCGATGGTGGAGTATTGCAATGAAATCGAGGGCCAATTATCATAAAATGAAGGACTTTATTCATTTATGAATTAAACATAATAATTATGATACAGGAAGTGACAGCTGGTGTATATTATAATTTATTTCAAGTTGCTTGGAAAAAGTCGGACCTCAGATCCAAAAGCCTGTTATTACACAAATTGCTGGTTTAGATTCCACACTTTAAGTGACACAAGTTTAATATGTTATCAATAAATGGAGAAAAAGTTTGAAATATAATAAAGGAGATTTACAATTTGAAATAATATAAGGGTTAAATTAAACATGACTCTGTCTCTGCTTTCCCCCATGTGCCAAATATTTAGGGTGACAGCAGATGACTCAAAATCCCTCCATTCCTCAGTTACCCACTACCTCTCTAACCTCCTCTCTCCTCACAGCAGTACCCGCTGCCTCTGCTCCACTGGGTCCAGCCTCCTCCTTGTCCCCCGAATCCTCTGCTCCACCATCCCCAGCTGTGCTTTCAGCCACTACCCCCAAAAACTTTGGAATTCTCTCCCTCGACCCCTTTGTCTCACCCCCTCCTTTCCCACCTTCAGGTCACGCCTGAAGATCTTTGTCTTCGACCGCACCTTCCCCCTCCCCCTCGCTCGGCCTCGGCCTGCGCCACTGTGAAGCGCCCAGCATGCTATATAAATAAAAGTTGTTGTTGTTGACATAATGAACTGCCATAGCCATTCATAATGGACAATTCTCTGCTTATTTTCTTCAATCATTTAGTCAGAAGTGCATGTAACAGAGGGTAGCAAAACTAAAGTTGGTGAGCTCATAGGCAAACACTTCCATCTGATATAACGCCTTTCTAATCTTCACAAAAATTACTGGAAAGTGGCATGACTTATGGTAAAATACATGAGGCGTGAATAAAAATATTAGACATTTTAACTTGTATAGCCAGGAAACAACAACTTTGATTTATATAGCGCCCTCCACACCGGACAGCATCTCAGAGGGCTTGAAAGAAAATAAAAATCACAATCTACATTGAAATGTATATCCCCAAAAATATACCTCATCATTTTTCCAGGAACTATTCTCCCTAAAAATAAGCAAAATAATTTCAGAGGAAAAACAAATCAGTAAAACATTTCAATTTCAACCATTTAAATCAAATTGAAGCAGATATTTTATAGAACAGCGATTGTTTACTGATATGTTTTTTGCTTTATATTATCGCTGTAAGACTATTATTTTCCTCAAATTAATACAACTTAAGTAAATTTTGAATCGTATAAATAGTTCAGTTGGCTCATTCAATAAAACTAAATATCTGACTGCCTTAAATATTCATATACTAATCCATATTACAATTTTCCTTTATTAGCAACATATATTACTGTCTTACCTTCAAAATTTAAAAATTCAGATATTAATTAATTTACACATACCTCTCCTCACCCTATTTAATGCTATTATTTATATGCCATATAAATATATAGTGCAAACTCCTGAAACTCGACTTTGGCTTAACTTCACACTACCACTTAAGTCATCGTGCTGTCAATATCTTGTTCACATTTATTCATGTATTTTAAGTAATAATAATAATAATCCTTGCATTAATATAGAGCTTTTCACATCTTCTAGACATCTCAAAGTGCTTCAGAGAATATACTGTAAAATAAATTGACCGTATATACGTGGGCGAAACGCGGTAGCCAATTGCGGAGTGTGTTCCAGCAGTGTCCCACAAACAGTCGTGGATTCAAATGACCAATTTATTATTGTGTTTTTTTGAGGCATTATTGTTGGACATGTGGAGTAAGGAAACTTGCCCAAGGATTCGCCCGTATTATTTATATATATGGCTAACTTGCCACTCCAGATGTGCTCTTTTCCATTGGAGTGGACAAGTTGTCAAGAATTTACAGTATACCTAATAATAATCCTTGCATTTGTTTTGAAAAAGGAACCTTTCTTACTCAGACACCAACTTCACCAGCGCCTTTTGGGACGTCCTCTTGACTTGAAACAATAAAATTACATTACGCTGGGAGGCCGTCCCAAGCAGAGTTGCCAACCTTCAAGGAAGATTTTCAGGAAGGTTGTAGTAATTTTTCAGGAAGGTTTGTTACATTTTCAGGAAGGATTTTGGTATTGCCTCTATCACTTCAGTATTAGCCAATAGTTAAGCCAGGGCTCGATATTAACAGGCATCCTGGACACCTTAATTTTAGCATTGGGCGCGCAAAATTGAAAAAAAAGTTATGATCTACAACACACTTGGGCACCTTGCAAAAATCTGAGGGTCCAGCTGGGCCCCCGAAAATAAAGATTTAGTGTGGAGCACTGGTTAAGCTTACCTTGTATTACTCTCTTTGGAGCTGTTGGTACGTAGCATGCTTAAAGCTCTGTGCATTGCAAAGAGGGGTTTCTGCCACACACACACACGGCCTTGCTAACTATTGCACACACTCCCTCCAGACGTCTGAGACACTGTGGACTTGTACACACGTACGTGTAGTAACTATACGGGTGGTGCAAGGGGGATTTAGCTTAATTTACGAAATGGCAAAGAATCGGAAGTTATTTATCTGGGATCGGGAGGGCGGAAGGGAGCATGTAAAAGCGGAAGGCTTCCACAAAAATCGGGAGGGTTGGCAGCTCTGCCCAAGACGCTGGTCAGGTCGGGACACACGCAAGGGAGTGGGGTAGGTTAGCGGGGAGGAGTGGGAGAGAGTTAGGAGGGGAGGGAAAGTTGGGAGGGCAGCAGAAGGCATGGTCGAAGAGGAGGGTCTTGAGACCGGCCTTGAAGGAGGCAAGGGAGGGAGCAAGGTGAAGGGATTGTGGGATGGAGTTCCAGAGTGTGGGGGCAGTGACGCTGAAAGCCTGTCCGCCGATGGTAGGGCAGGACGGGCAGGGGACATGCTCCATAGCAGGCTGGAGCCCGCTGAACGGAGGGGGCGGGAAGGTTCAAAGGGAGAAGGTTGGAGGAAGGTTGGAGCGGTAGTGGGGCGCAAAGCCATTAACGTCCTTGAAGGTGAGGACAAGGATCTTGAATTTGATCCTCTGGGGGATGGGGAGCCAATGGAGGGTGGGAATGATGTGGTTGTGAAAGTGATATGAAAGGTGCTATACAAGTGTAATTTTGTAGTTGTATTTTGTTGTTGTGGGCATTTTGTGGGTGAAATGAGGCAGCCAATTGCGCACAGCAATGTCCCACAAACAGTCGTGCATTGACTGACCAAATTGGTATTCAGGTGCGATTTGAAGAGGGGCAAAGGTGGAAGGGAGGAGGCAAAGTTTCATAGGTTCAGAAAGCACAGCTGTCCCTGTGCCCCTTACCCACAGTATTCGCTCAGTGCATTTTAATGTTTTCTTCATTGAATATTTCTGGATTAATGGCAAAATCAAGGAATATTAAATCGAGAAAATGTATTGTTTTGGCTTAGATTATAAATTCTAAACCCAACGAAAGGGACTCAAGTTCTTGATAAAAATAATACTATAAACAACAACAAAATGACATTTGTAAAGCACCTTTCGCATAAATTTGAGTAGTTGAATTGACCTGATACCACAATTATCAATATCTTTGCTCCACTTTGTGCCAGCCTGGCACAGTGGTAACAATCTCATCTCTGAGTCAGAAGATTGTGGGTTCAAGCCCAGTGATGGAATTTGAAATCACATAGTGTAAGCTGACGCACCAATGTAATGCTGTGGGAGGTTGTTCCATGGTCTGAAGTGCCGTCCTTTGGATGAGACCCTAATTTGAGGTCCTGTCTACCTGTGTAAGTGGATCTTAAAGATCCCAACGGCACTATTCGAAAAGACAAGGCAGTTCTTCTCTGTGTCTTGTTCAACAATCCCCAAATATATTTGGTGATTCGCTCTACGGCTATTTGTGTGACCTTGTTGTGTGCAACTGGCTGCCATGGTTCACCAACAAAATACACTTTATAGTATATCCTGTGAAGCACTTCGTGAAGTCTAAATGGCATGATAAGGCACTATGAAACATTAAATGATTATTATTATTACTATTCTGTTCCCCATACCTCAATGTGAGAAAGAATAATATCTAAACTTCCCACGTGGCTTTGAAGCAGGATTTTGTTACTACTGTATTGGACAGACCATTGAACAAATATTTGAAGTATTCCAAATGGCAGCCAATATGTTCTTAATTCCCTGAACTGAACATGTCTTTAAGTGTATTGAATTGTCAACTTGGAAACTCAAAATCTCAATACAATTTTCTAACATTTCCATCTTTAGTTGAGTCTGGCAGATGACATCTGACTGAGAAAGGTTCCCTTTTAGAAACAAATAAAATGTACCACCTATCAGTTGATTGGAGTGACAATGATCTGACAGCGTTCGTATGTCAACAACCACAACAAAATTACACTTGTATAGCGCCTTTCATGTCAGGAGACCTTCCCAAGGCGCTGGACAGTCACTGCTTCAGACCCAAAAAGTCATGTATGTCATATCTATAGCCTATAATATTGAGCCCTCATGAGAACGGGGAAAAAACCAAAGGTTCCATGTATGGTAATCCTAAATCCCAATTTTGCAGTGTTATGGTTCGTAAAAACATGCAAGATTTCTTTACTAAATAAATTGACAAATTTAAATACCTAAGGCTGTGAAACTTAATAAGATTTTGAAAGTAAAAGCAATAGTAGTCATCTTCAATTTAAATAAATGTATATGCAAAATATAATTATCTTTCATAAACAGAGAATAAAACATAAATGAATCATCTTCATACTGTTGGGAAAATTTAGTCACAAAATACCACATCAAATTGGGTAACTTGACATAAAGTCGACACATAGCAGCAAAAAGATTAAGTGCCAAGTTCTAGCCAGTGTATTCATATACAGTTGTATAAATTATACAATATACTTCCTTCTCAGAGGTTCATTACATGTTACAAATTATCAGTGGACATAACTAAACACCTCAGACTGAGTTTTGGAGTACAGCTGTGCAGTTATTCGAATCTGCATCTACCACTTACATTGATGAAAAAAAACAGTTGAGAGCTGATGATCCTCATGTGAACTGGACCACCATGGATATGGAAAAAATGCACATAAATGGTCATCATACCAAAAACTAATTAGCAATTGTGAGGAGTTATGTAACTACAATAATTCTTGCATTTGATATAGAACCTTATCAAATCATCTCAAATCTCTTTAGAGTCATGTCACTATAATATTACAGAATTTGCACACACCCTTTTATTACACCATGTTGATTACAGAAAACAGGAAAGGCTACGTTAGCAAATAAGTGCTTCTCTCTTGTATCCTAGGAAATAATTAATTACGCAGTGTATACCATTCAACCCTCAACAGAAAAACTAACAGAAAAACTAAATTAGTTCTGCTTATTTGAAAATTGTTCCTTGATATACAGAACCAATTATTCTGAATCTTCTTGTTAGAAGAGTCACTTAAGGAAGTTTACTTGATTCCAATGACTCATGTTACTATTTTTAATGCTAAGCACTGTATCATGAAATAACATAAAATTAACTTAATCTCATTAGCCAGTAATGCTGAACACGATCATGTTTGCTGAAAACCAGGTGTAAATATAATGGAAAGCTTTGTCTGCTCTAAAAACAACAATCATATTGTCATTTTTAAAACTTCAGCAGTGCACAAATTGTGTTGAGGTCATGTCGAACATTATACAGATTGTTACACAACAGCTAATATGAGGACATTTGCAGGATTAATGGTGCATCAGATACTTAATAGGTTTGGAAATTATCTGAAAAATGCATTAAAGCTACAAAGTTGCTTATTTCCCAGTACTGCACTATATTAAAAATCATTAAAAGTTTGCAAGCCATATAACCTTTTAATAGCTCATATTACTAAGTCATTCAAAATGTAATTTTATAATGTGCTATACAACTATATAAGATCTTTGATTAATAAGGTTCCATTCAAGAGTTTTATTTCCTAAAATTCAAAGAAACGAATACTTGGCTTAAAGGTCAGCAGGTTTGGGCACCAAAGTGACGCAAACCTAAAGTCTGTCCATTTCAAGTTAAAATGCAGTCACTTAAATATATATGAATAATTTTAATAAAATGCAGGTGAAATACCAGTAAAACTAATTATTTCACAATAAATACAATAACACTTTGTTTTTCGACCATTGTCACAATTATTCTTTTAGGAGATACTATTCTAAAGTATCCAGTTCATAACTGGTCCGCCCAGGTGTGTTTCCACTCAATCTATTGTCTCTTGGAGGGTATCCAAAAGTGTGTGTGTCTGCGTGTGTCTGTTTGTGGGGGAGGAAAAAAAGGAAGGTCTAATCAATGACAGGAACTGTGGTGATCTTCACCTGACAGCAGCGAAGTCTGATTCCTGAGCCAGGGGGAGAGGGAGGGGGAGGTCATCATAAGCAAAATCAACAAGGAAGGTATTTAGTATTTTAAAGTGGGGAGGAAGGGCAAGCCAGAGGGATTGAGGGAAAGAGTTCCAGAGCTTTGAGAACTCATGGCCATCGATGGTGGAGTGAAGGGGACAAAGTGAGCCCAGAGCCAGTCGAACAGAGGAGCAGGTGGTAGAGTGGGGGACAAGCAAATCGGACAGGTAGGGAGGTGCGAGGACATGAAGGGATTTAAAAACTAGTGAGAGGATCCTGAAATCGATCCAGTCAGTGGGAACCAGTGTAGCCTGGCAAGGAGTGGTGTCATAGGAGCACAGAGCTTTTTGCTGATGAGAATCTGAGTGGCAGAATTCAGAATGAGTTGAATTTTGTGTACAGTGGAACTGGGAAGACAACAAATGCCACAGGTGTGGATGAAGGTTTCAGTTGCTTTTGTTGTGAGGTATGGTCAGAGGCAGTTGCTAAGGCCTTTTAACTTGCGAAATTATAGAACTATTTAGGTTAAGTCTTCCTTCAAAAAACAACTACCAAGAAACGATTTTCAAAATGTATTCAGGAAACATTCAGGGGCTTACAGGTGTGAACCAGGACTCAGTTGGGAGCACAAATACAATGAGAAATCAGACACTTACACCTCTGGTAACCAGTCTGTTCACTGTGGACACACATGCCTCTGGAACATTGAAACAAATCCAATGGTTAAAAATCCAAATGTAAAGTTCTTCCTCTGATTCAAAGCAATGGAACTAAGTGTTAACATTTTATTTTTAAAAAAATCATACTCCTTTGCCGCTGATACTTCCTTCACTGTTCATTGAATAAAAACATTTTGCTGAACAGCACATTAATGAGCATCAAATATTTCTATCAGAGCATCAGACACCATTGGCACCCCTCTGTCAGGGACTTGTACAATGTGTTCTCAGCCAATTATGCACTGCCTATTATTCAGTGATTGACCAATCTTATATTCATTTGTCAAATATAAATGAGTTGTTCACAAGAAATGTAGGGAGCCACTTAAATCATAAATTGGCAGACAATACAATGTAAACCGTGCATCATCATTTGGAAAAAAGGTTACCATTTTACAAGATTTATATCCATAGGGATACATATAACATCATGCAAAATTTTAGAGATGCTAAAATCTGTTGACCAACAAATAAAATACAGGCCAGTTCGAAACTCTTACTTGCCGATATTTTGTATACTAGGAGCTACGATAATCAGTTTCAGTGAAAACATTTAGTTTTAGTACCTCTACATCATGGAGGTACCTGGAACCTATTTCAAAAGAAATCCACATCAAATAAACCCATATCAATACAGAACACTTCATAAATAAGAAAGTCTTTTCACTTGAGAAAAATGTTGATTCTATGACAATGTCAACCGTTACCCATAAAAAGTCAATTTCTAATTTCTGAGTGAGATTTGCAACTATTTATGAAATGTTCAGTCCTATTTGAAACTTTAATTTTTGGTAGAGAGGAATCTGTACAAATTAAAAAGATATAAATTGGGATAAGGAAAGTTCTACAGATTAATTTCCATTAGAACTAATGCTAAAATAAAAAAAGATACAAAGCAAAGTGATCAAGTGGAAAGATTATAATATTCATATCACACCTGACGGAAATTGATGTGCAAACTGAAAAATAGCCAAGTAGAAGACAGATGCCTGCTGTCCAAATCAAAACAACACTCAGCTAACATTTTCTACTGTCAATAGGGAGACATGATTTCCTGCATAATTCCAACTAAATGAAATACCAATAATATAAACAGAACAGATCTTACAAAAATACAAGCGTGGACAACATTTACTTGTCTAAATAACAGCATTTCATAACTGCTAAAAAGGGCTTCTGAAATTCACCACTATCTTTGATAAGTCATAGAATGTGTATACCAATTTAGCATGTATTTGCTAAACTGTGCAAAATAGCAAGCAAGGAGTTTTACTTGAGGCATCAGTAAATCCTCCACCTAACTTCTACCCAGAATATTTCTCTGTATATATTATTTATATACAGAGAAATATATTATTATTTCTCCCCTCTTTCTTCCCTCCTCCCGTGCTCTGGTCCCAACCTTGAGACGTTGTTGTATTCTGTGAAGCGCTTTGAGACGTCGATAAGACGTGGAAAGCACTACATAAATGTAAAGATTATTATTATTATTATTTGATTTGGGGCAGAAATATAATGAATTTCCTACATCTTCAACTATATTTGAATTTCCATACATTGACAAATCAGCCTATTACAGTATTGTGATGTATATCTGATACAAATTATTTGGGACTATTATTCTCATCATGTTTTCTTCCTCCACAAAATGCATTTGTGATCACCACAAAAATTCTCACTTCCTTGCTATTTTGCAGCATGAGAATTACAGTGTTTTCGTTGAGGAGCAGAAACAGGTCTAAATAAGATGGAGTAAGATGGAATTCAGGCAATGAACATTCCCCCAAAATTTTAAAATGGAATATCTGTGACCTCTAAATTTCAGATTAAACAAAGATTATCATTGAAATATTAAATTTATTGTTCCAATTCTGAACGTGATTTGACATGTACCCTACTAGTACATTACCCCCAGTCCTGAAAAGTAGAACGGTCTTGAGATTTTGTGTCCCATATTCCTTCTAAGCCCACAATAAACATCTGGGGATTGCTTGAAACAGGTTATTATGCAGGAGTTTAGAGTATTGCAAGTTTGTGGATGTCTTCTTCATGTATTTTTTTTAAAACCAACAATTGCGAAAGTGGCACAAATTCTATCCAATTGCTGAATTCCAAAGTTCGAAATGTCCTTGATTTGAATAAATGGCACCCTCTGAATCTGCATTATTTGCAAAGGATTCCAATAACAACAATAAAATTGCATTTACCACAGTATCTCTCACGTCAGGAGAGTGTCCCAGAACGATGGACAGTCAGAAATGTGGATGTGAGTAGGGGGTTGGGATCAGGAGAGGTGGAGAGCAGGGAGGGTAGGGCTAAGTTATCTATGTTTATGTAGTATCCATTATTATGATGGTCATTGCTGCAGAATTCACTGGATCTATACATGTTTTGGTTGGACTTGATTTACATGAGCTGATTTATTTGAATAGGTGGCTCTTAGTGACCAACTACAGAATTTAAGGCAGTGGTTGTGACTTTCATGCAAAACCCATGAAATGAAAAACAACAACAACACAACAAAATTACATTTATAGAGCGCCTTTCACGTCTCGAGGACGAAACACATTAAATAGGCAGATGAAAGCAGGTCAGATGTTGAGCATACATTTACAATGATGAAAACAAAAGGAGATCTTACAGTGGGTGGTATGTTGAGTAATCCAGCAATATAAAGGGTACTGCAACTTCAAACTGACAAGTATCACAGCAGGCAACTAAAGCTAATGAACAGGAACTTTAGTAACCTGTTCCATGGGTAATATTCTGACATCAATAGAGTTGAGCAACCAAGTGACTGAAAATGCTCATCCTCAATTGAAAATCATTTGGAAGTGAAGAATAACTGAATTTTGTGCAAACAGTTTAGTTTCATATTCTTAATGAAGTGATAAGATGCTACATCAATTGCAAGGATTATTATATGCTATTATTATTCATTAAGATATTTGGCAAATTTTATTTAGAATAGAAAATAGCTGAAAATACAAATGTTTAAACTCTGAAGTAAAGAGCAAAGTGCTGAAATGATCATCATTAAAAATCTGTTATGGTGCAAGTCTTTATAAGAACCAAGTGAAATATCTTTACTCTATTAAGCATGAATACACACAATTCTTAGAGATACAAGGTACAGTAAGTAGAAAGGTTGCATTGTCCACCAAACGCCTCTTCAAAGCAACATTCTTCTCTATAAATTTGTACTGGGGCAACCCAAGCCCTTGTTCCAGGATAATACTGTGAAAAGACATCTTCTAATCAACGCAGACCCAGCTGAGATGGATAATTACATGATATTCAGGTATTCATACAGTGCCACATTTGGCCAAGAAAATATGTTGCTTTATCACTTGAAGGGTTGTAGACTGATTTCCCATGCTTCATTCATCCTGTCGACCAAAAGCCCAAACTTTGTCAATGAGAAACGCACTTTCAAATGAGGCTGGATGTCTGAGTCTAACATAACTAATACTAACTTGAAGTTTTATTATATATGCAAACTTTGTATCTAGGAATTTGAAGGAATCATCCTGATTAGAAATGCCACTGGGTGCTCTGATCATTCGTTTTAGAAGAGGTCTTCACATTACATCTGTCGTGGAGGCAGAATATATAAGCTGTGTTTTTATCATATTTCATATCTATTAAGAGCTTTTAAAACATGGACACAGCCAGCAATACCTGATACTGTTGATAGTAGCTAGATAGCAACACTATATTTAAGCCATTTTTATGTGGCATGAAATAGCTGCACTTCACGTGGTTTATAGTATGCATCATTTTATTGTATGAGGTAAGATATAGTTGCATACTGCTTGATTTTAAGAGCATGTTATTTCTATTGAAAGGTAACATTTACGAGATTTCTATACATTTTACAACCTCAATGCTGTCTGTACATTCTGAATAGATGCTTTTCAGTATATGATATAGTTTTTCTCTAGAATACCTATAATTAAATAGTAGCACACGCATAATACCTTTTTACTTTCATTACAATATGCCATCACTGAAATATTTCAACTACGATGCAAAAAGGTTGAAGGATTATACCTTCGCAACCCACTTCTATCCTTTTTAGAAGTGGGTTGCAAATGAACTGTACATGCCACAGAGCACAATCATTTTTAAGTCAACCACATGCTGAGGCAAACCCGTAATCCTAAATCCATTGTTTGTGTGTTTACAGCAAAACTGTTTGAATATTGCAGGATTGCGGTTTTCACATACCACTCCCTAAAGATCCCCTGCGTCAGCCTGACTGAATGGAATCAGAAGGATGTGATGGGTTCAAGCCCCATGTCAGGAGTTGGAATCACATAGTCTAAGCTGACCCTCCAATGCAGTGCTGGGCTGTATTGCATTGTCAGGAGAACCATCTTTCCATACGATGTTAAACCGAGGTCCCGTCTGATTGTTTACAAGGATGTTAACGATCTCATGGCACTATTCAAAAAGAGAAGAGGAGTTCTCCCTGTGTTATAACTAACAATTCCCTAAATAAAATTGGTCATTCACTCTATGGCCTGTGCACAAACTGGCTTCTGAGTTACACAGTCAAATTATTTTACAGGATATGATTCGAAAATGGGATAAAGGACGATATGAAAAGGAGCGACATCAAATGTAGGATTATTATAGACACTGCACTATATAATTTGGAATTTAAACGATGGTGACTTTAGTTTTGTTGTTTATACAGAAACAAAGCCAGTTATTAAGCAAAATCTTAATCTCAACCCTCATAACATTCACAGTAACATCTGTATTAACACATTTATTTCTGATGAATCCTGTTAAACCTGTGAACTGTTCATAAGACGATATTGATGCTATATTCTAATTTGTTGCTTCAATTTAATTCCATATACTGTAGTAAACAATCTTTCACAGCATGAAAACCTCAATTTTTACTTTTAACAATAGGTTATCTTGCCTCTAACGATTAATATTTTAATTTCAGATTCAATCAAAGAGCAAAAAGAAACTCTAATATTTAATGCCACACATTCTGAATGGCCATACATTTATAGAACGCCTGTCACATTAGGAGCACATCCCAAGGCGCTGAACAGTCAGGCGTCGGGACCTGAGCATGGAGGAGGGACAGGGTAGCATGAAGGGGAGAGAGGTAAGAGGGCAGCTGAAGGCACGATCGAAAAGGAGGATCTTGAGACTGGCCTTGAAGGAGGCAAGGGAGGAAGCGAGGCAAAGTGAATTTAGCAACACACATTCTATAAATATGAAATGTGCCATTTAATTTCTGGCATTACCTTCAGTCATAATTAGGATATCTTATGGGATGGAGTTCCAGAGTGTGGAGGCAGAGAGGCTGAAAGCCCGACCACCGATAGAGGGTGGGTCGGGCGGGATTCATGGAGCAGGCCGGAGCCCACTGAACGAGCAGGTTCATAGGTAAACAGCAAGTCGGAGAGATAGGAGGGGGCAGGGGCGTGAATGGCCTTGAAAGTGAGGACAAGAATCTTGAATTCGACCCTTTGGGGGGTGGAATAAGTACTGGGAGGGTTTCATGTGCATGTAGAAGCATGCCCCGGCCGTTGGTGACTTCATCCGCAGACATGGGGTCAACTTCCATATGTATGCGATAAACATATACATATATCACATACGTATGGAAATTGTATGGGATATGTATGTGATGACACCCAGCTCTATCTCTTTGCCTCCAACCTCGATTCCAGGACTACTGCTGTTCCTGACTGACTGCCTGTCGGATATTGAGTCCTAAATGAGGGCTAACTTTCTACAGACCAATGATTAGCTCGTGCCAGCGCCTTCACACCTCGGGCACTGGTAGAATCAATCTCCTAGGACCCCAATTACTCCACCTCGCCAAGCCAGTCAGGAACCTAGGTATCCTGTTTGATGCTAAGCAATCTTTACATTTTTTTAAAAAACAAAATTTGGTCACTTCATGCACTACTGTTTGTGGGCCACTGCTGTACACAATTGGCTACCACATTTCACAAGTAAAATATACAATTCACTTTACAGTATATTCTGTGAAGCTCTTTGAGACATCTGAAGACATGATTAGGTGCTATATAAAAGGCAAGGATTATTATAAGAGATCCTAATTATGACTGAAGGTAATGCCAGAAATTAATTGGCACATTTCTTATTTATAGAATGTGTGTTGCTAACATCTGTATAATTTTCTCCCTTGTAACCCCAGAACTTCTTACCAGCAGAAGACTGAAATGAAATACTGTCATAGAATAGTAAAAGCTTCGTTATCCGACACCCTCGGGAACTGACCATTGGGGTTAATTAAATATTCCGGATATTCGAGCGGCAAGTTACTAAAAATCCTACATAAAAAATTAACTTATTTTAAAATATATTAATAATAGACTAAATAATAACAGAATATTGTATGGATACTTACCAATAAAGCATTCCAGCACATTCGGTAAAATGTTCGGTAAAAAAGCATTTCAGCGTTCGGTAAGTTTAATAACTGCGCATGCGCAAAGTGAGCATACCCCAATGCTGGAATAGTGAATTGAATTGGGAAATACCGCTTGGTTGAGTGTTCTGGTTGGTTGGGTGCTGGATAACCAAGCTTTTACTGAACTCACTTAAAAATGTTTAATTGGTGTAGTGTGCCATTCGACACAGTAGCAGTAGCTAATCCTGTGCATCAGGTAAAAGTCTTGAACCATCTGTAGGGAAAAATTGATATCTACTGCTCTGAAAATATAATGCTTGATCCAGCCATGACCAAAGAATATTCGGCTATCCACTCTACGTCTGATGTCCTAAGCATTCCCCCCCCCCACACCCCCCCACCCATGATAGCTGGTGTCTAAGGCAGTCATATAACTAAAGTGTTTAAAGCCACTATCCCAAAACTTTGACAATCCATGCCCAAAGACGGCTGTAATCCATTTCTGAAATTTGTAAGCTATTCCCTCTAAAACAATTAAATTTAGTTCACTTTGTGAGTTTCAGCTGTTGCACTTAACAAACACAAGAATGTGTTGGACCAGAAAGACCAGCAGGCCTGGTGCCAATGTTTTTTTTTTACCAAAACTGTAGTTTTGGTAAAGTAGCCTCAATTGAATTTGATGTAAAGTAGCTATCCAATTCCCTCTTTAATTTGGTGATATAATTTGCTTCTGCTCTCTTTGCTGCTTCACATCCTCTGCCCACTACACTCACCATTTGTGCCCCCAGTAACTTTGCCCTCACTCATTTGAACTCACTCCACATTCAAAATCTACCTTAAAACCTAGATAGACATAACTTGTAATATGCCAAATACCAAACCAATTTGTGTGATAACAATACAATTAAATCCAGGACAATTACTGCAATTTGAGTTTGTTGTTCAGATCTGATGGCAGTCCTGAGGTTTTACGTATAACTCGGCAAAATTAAGAAAGTATTCCCCTCTTTCAGAATCCTTCCTCACAAATAGCTAATGAACTTAGTTTAGTTTGAACTGAGCTTAGTTTATATACAAAGAAATATAAATTTGTAATTAATGACCCCGCTTAACGAAATGATTAGGGACTTTAAAACCTTTCGTTAAGCGAAAATTTTGTTAGGTGAGAGTTTAACTGTATTATTATTGTATTTGGTTGCAGCCCATACCCAAGCCTCCCCGCTAAAAGTAGGAAGTTCTGGAATCCGGAATGTGACAAAAATTGCAAGAATAAAAACGCCAATGCTACCTGCTGCAAGCCACGTCTTCACAGTCACCGCACAGAAATATCCCAACCTGGGCCCAGACACGTGACGTGCTTCTTTCTTCTCCCCCTCCTCTCTTTCTCCGCCCCCCCACCCTCCTCTCTATCCCACCCCCCTCCATCTCTATCTCTCTATCCCCCTCTCCTCTCTATCTCTCAATCCCCCCCTCCGCTCCCTCTCTATTCCCCCCTCCCCTCCCTCTCTATCCTCCCTCCCCTCCCTCTCTATCCCCCCTTCCTCTCTATCTCTCTATTCCCCCCTCCCTCTCTATCCCCTCTCCCCTCCCTCTCTATCCCTCCTCCTCTCTATCTCTCTATTCCCTCCCCCACCCCCCCATCTCTTTATCTCCCCCTCGCGAGCCGCGTTTCTGGCGTTCCAATTTGCCGGAAATACCCGAACCTAGGCTCGGCTACGGACCCGAATTCAGGACACTCAACCTGTACTAGCGAAGGCTTAAGGTAGATATAACTGCTATTGAAGGCTACACAACTTTAAATACAACAATAAAATATTAAAATTTTAGTAAATACAACAATAAACAAAAAAATACAGACAGTCCTCGACTTACTATTATTGAAGCCACGAAGTATCATGCCGCTTAGGTTCCTCCCATATGGGAGGGACTTCACTGCACTGCTTAACTGAGGCACACTAAAGACTTGAGAGTGCGTTGCTGGAGCAACCAGAGAAGCTTCGCATGAGAAGTTGCGCACAAGAAGACCCGTGAGATATAAAGTGTGTGTAAACATTCGTTACAGTGAAAGCAGCCTTTGTTGAAGTGCTACAAATAGAAACCCTTGTTATAGTGAAGTTTCGGTAACTGGGCGTTCGGTAAGCGGGGTCTACTTGTATTTTAAAATGAAATAATTATTACATGATGATGTATAACATAAATACAAGCTTATCAGAGTTTATATTCTATTGGGAAGCAATGGTGTCTTTATATATATGATGGCCATATCCAACAGTTCACACATTGTTGCCATCTCTTTAGATATTATAGAATCATATGGTACAGAAGGAAGCCATTTAACCCACCGTACCCGTGCCAGCTCTTTGAAAGAGCTGTCCAAAATAATCCCATTCCCTCGCTCTCGCTCCATAGCCCTGGAAATTTGCCTGCCTGCCTACCTGCCTGCCTATTTATGTCTCTCTTGAAAGTAATTATCAACTCTGCTTCCATCACTCTTTCAGGCAGTATATTCCAGATGTGAACAGCTCACTGTGTGAAAACATTTCTCCTCATCTCCCCTCTAGTTCTTTTGGCAACTATTTTAAATCTATGTTGTCTTGGTGAACAACCCACCCACTAATGGAAACAGTTTCTTCATGTTCATCTTACTGAATTCAATAATTGAACACTATTAAATTTCCCCTTAACTTTCTCTTCTGCAATCAGAATAATCCTAGTTTCTTTCACCTCTCCTCATAAATCCCTCAATTCTGGTAGCATCCTGGTAAATCTCCTTTGCACTCTCTTCAAGGCCTTGACATTGCTTCCTAAAGTGTGGTGCCCAGAACTGAAAAGCTGAGGCCTAACCAGTGTTTTATAAAGGTCCATCACAATCTCCTCAGTTTTGTATTCTATGCCCCTATTTATGAAACCGAATATCCTATATTTATGTTAAGCAGCTTTATCTACCTGTTCTGCCACCTGCAAAGACTTGCTAATATGAACCCTTAGTCTCTCTGTTAACAAGTCTACCCTTTAAGATTGCACCATCACCTTATATTGCCACTCCTCATTCTTCCTCCAATAATGCATCACTTCACATTAAATTTAATCTGGCATGTATCTGCCCATTTCACCAGTGGGTCTATGTCCTCTTGCAGTCTTCTACCATCCTCCTCAAAGTTTATTACTTTTCCTAGCTTTGTATCATTTACAATGGTACTCCCAATCCAAGAACAACAACAACATTAGGAATGCACCTTTCACATCCCAAGTCGCTGAACAGTCGCCGATCAGGATCCGAGCGTGGGAAGGCAGGGTTAGGTGAGTGAGGGCACAGAAGTAGGAGAGCGGCTGAAGGCGCGTTCAAAAAGAAGGGTCTTGGGTTGCCCCCGTGATGGAGGCAAGGGAGGGAGGGAGCAAGGCGAAAGGATTGTGAGATGTAGTTCTAAAGGGTGGAAGCATAGAATTTGAAAGCCTGGCCGCCGATGGTAGGGAGGTCAGGCTGGAGACATGGAGCAGGCCGAAACCTCCTGAATGGAGGGAGTGGACAGGTTGATAGGGGTCAGCAGGACAGAGTGGTAGGATCCGGCAAGGCTATGTGGCAGGCCATAAAAGTGAGGATGAGGACCTTGAATTCTGTCCTCTGAGGGATGGGGAGCCAGTGTAGCCGGGCGAGGGTGGGCGTGATGGAGTCACGGAGCCTGTTACGGGAGAAAACACAGGCTGCAGACTTCTGGAAGATCTGCGCTTGTGACACGAAGAGTTGAGGAGGTTGACAAGAAGGCAGTTTCCGTACCTGAGCCTTCAGGTGACGAATGAATGTATGACAGTTTTGGCGGCCTGAGGGGTGAGACAGTCCAGGTCATATATATAGATTAAAAAGAGCAGAGGTCCTAATAATGACCCCTGGAGGACACCGCTGTATACTTCCCTCCAGTCAGAGAAAGAACCGTTTACCATTACTCTCTGCTTTCTGTCCTCAGCAAGTTCTGTACCTTGTTGCCCTTTAACACAGTGTGCTTAAAGTTTTCTATCAATTCTGTTGCGGAGAATTGTAGGTCAGTGGTTAGAGCACCCACCTTGCAAGAGAGTGACCTGAGTTTCAATCCCAGCAGTGCAAACCCTTGGGTAAGTTTCCTTACTCCACATGCCTAATAATCCCTCAAGAAAAAAAGCAATAATAAATTGGTTACTTCAATCCACGACTATTTGTAGGACACTGCTATGAGCAATTGGCTACTGCGTTTTGCCCACAAATATAGTCAATTCACTTTACAGTACATTCTGTGGAGTGCTTTACAGAAGCCTAGAAGACGTGAAAAACTGTCTGGCTGACTGGCCTGTAGTTCCCAGGTTTATCCTTCTGACCCTTTTTGTCCAGGGAAGTAACATTTGCAACCCTCCAGTCCTCTGGCACCACCCCAGCGTCCAATAAAGATTAGCCAGAGCTTCTATTTCCACTTCCTCAGTAACAACAACAACAACTTTGATTTATATAGCGTTCTCCACGCCGGACAGCGTCTCAGAGTGCTTCACAATAACGGATCCCAGGGGGAGCAGAAAAAAGGTTACCGTAGGCGCGATCGAACTGAAAGATCTTTAGCCGAGACCTAAAACTGGAAGAGAGGGAGGGAGGTGAAGGAAGTGAGTTCTATAGCTTCGGGGTGTAGTGGCTGAAGGCATGCCCGCCGATGGTTGAGCGGAGGACAAGGAGGAGACCAGAACTGGAGAAGCAAAGGCAATGTGTGCTGTGTTGGGGAGAGAGGAGGTCAGAGAGGTAGGGGGGTGCAGAGGAGTGGAGTGATTTGAAGACAAGAGTGAGGATCTTGAAATCGATCCTCTCCAAGACAGGGAGCCAGTGAAGTCTGGCAAGGACTGGGGAATGGGGGAGCCAAGTTTGGTGCGGGTGAGAACGCGGGGGCAGAGTTCTGAATGAGCTGAATTTTATGGATTGTGGTGGAGGGGAGACCAGCAAGGAGTGCATTTGCGAAGTCCAGCCGAGAGGTGACAAAGGCGTGACCGGGGTTTCAGCGGCTTTTGGTGAGAGATATTGCCGGAGATGGGCAATACATCGGAGGTGGAAAAAAGCGGTGCTGGTGAGGGACCGGATGTGGGGGAGGAAGGACGGTTGGGGGTTGAATCTGACGCCAAGGTTGCGCATGGGATCGGAGAGTTTTAGGAGCAGGTCAAGTAGGTGCAGTAGGTAAGCATGAAGACGATGACGAGAGCCGAAGAGTATGGCTTCCGTCTTGTCAACATTCAGCTGCATTGCTCATCCAGCTCCTGATGTCTGACAGGCAAGCTGACAGAATGTCACTGGACTGGGGGTCGCAAAGTGAGGTGGAAAAATAGAATTGGGTGTCATCCGCATACACGTGGAAGTACACTCCATGTCTGCGGTTGACATCACCAAGAGGGAGCACATAGATTAGGAAGAGGAGGGGTCCTTGGGGTACCCCACAGGTAACCAGGTGAGAGCGAGAGGAAAAGCCGTTTGTTGACATGTACTGCTGGCAGTTTGCAAGGTAGAGCTCGAACCAGGCGAGTGTGGTCCCACTGAGGTCAATGACGGAGGACAGGCGATGGAGGAGGATGGCGTGATCGACTGAGTCAAACGCGGCTGAGAGGTCCAGAAGGACAAGGAGGCAGAGGGAGCGCTGGTCAAGATAGAGAGGACAATGCTTGTAACTTTCACAAGCGCTGTTTCTGTACTGTGGGCAGGGCGAAAACCGGACTGGAGGGGTTCGAAAAGGAAGTGGGAGGAGAGGTGGGCGCGGAGTTGCTTGGTAATCCAGTAATCTAGGATGTATCCCGTCCGGACCGAGCGACTTATCTAATTTGAGCACAGACAACCTTTTTAGTACCTCCTCTCTGTTTATTTTTTATCCTATCCAATTTCTCTACCCTCAATACTGTGGCATTGGCTACATCCTCTTCTTTTGTGAAGACAGGTGCAAAGTACTCATTCAGTACATCAGTCTCCAGAAGATTTCCTCTTTCATCCCTAATTGGCCCCACCCTACCTGTGACTAACATTTTACTCTTTATTTGCTTATGTAATATCATAGGGTTCCTTTTTATGTTACCCACTATTCTTTTCTCATACAATCTCTTCACCTTTCTTATTTCCTTTTTTGGTTCTCCTCTGTACTTTCTGTATGTGGCTTCTGAAAAATTTAACTATTTATGTATCATTACACACGCTACAATTTGTATTTGCAGACAGCTCAGGCCATTTCCCTTGACAGAGTTTTTAATCCTATCTACTCTTTGTGTCATTTAGAAATATTTGAAATGATAACATTGTTTTAGATTCTTGAATTACAGTTAATATTTGTCGATCGCGGGGGTTACCCGCGATTGAAACGCTCTGAGAAGCCGTCCGGCGTGGAGGGCGCTTTATAAATCGAAGTTGTTGTTGTTGTTACGTTCTTGGAAAACTGTGCACTCAGTAAAATCGTGTTGGGTAAGCTTAACAAGTAATGGGAAAAGGGGGGTTAGGGGAATCCAGACACAGGCTACCCACCTCAAGCCTCTAGGCACATCCACACCCGACCAATGCAAGGTACGTACTGAGGCGGGCTACAGCCGGCTGGCCCGCTCTTCGCTCCCCCCACCCCCCATCCCCCAGCAATAAAGCAATAGTATCACAAAGCAATAAAGCAATAAAAAATAAAGCAATAATGCTAGGCTAAATTATTATCTTTGTTCCTGGAAGTATTAGGAGACTCTCTCTCTGTCTCTTCTGTTTACCGTGCAATGCCATGGTAAACTGGATGCTCCGAGGCCGAAGAGTCATTGGACTTTCCCAAGGGTGCATTGCGCGCGGGGCCAGCCAGCCGAGGAATCATCGGATTTAGTCGGGAGCTGCTGGCGTCCTCACCAGTGCGCATGCGCGTGAGGGCCAACCAGCGCTTATAAACAAGTTTTATGCGCGGTGCACAAAAAAGTAATGCTGTTTTTTCTTCGCGCATACTTGAATTCACAATCGATAAAACCGCGTTCGATGAGGGTAAACTGTAATTAATCAGAACACATATCAAAAGTACAAAATATGACCTTTTTTTAGAATGTTTGCCTTTCCCCCCACGTTCAATCTTACCGCACTTCTTCTGAAGGTATTCTACTCAACCTCCCCACCCCACCCAGAGTATACAGGGGTTCTGGAGCAGCAAATGCCCTCCTTTATCTCTTCCATGGTGTAAAAGGATCAATTGTGATGATCTGAGCGACCCCTCTGCAGGGATCAGATCATTCATTGCAAACAAATGCAATGTTCCCCACCAAAACAGAACGCAGACTTGGGAATTTCTTTAAAAAATGTCCAGGCAGGAAAATACCAACCATGTAATACCAGACATTTTACTCCTATACTCTTTGACAAGATATAGAAAATGTGCTGACAATTTAGAGCTTGTAGTGTAAGCAAATCTTGTACAAAGAGTGTAGACTACTAGATTTTGCTGTGCAGATTTCCCAAAATGTTGGATTTCAATTTTTTTAAAAAAAACTAACAATATCAGAAGATTTAAATAATCCATACTAATTTGCAGAAAATGTATTTCATTTCCAAAGTCCGGCACAGACTAGATGGGCCGAATGGCCTCCTTTTGTGCCGTAAAATTCTATGATTCTATGATTTAATTATTTGACACAAAATATAAAGATGTGTTTTAAGATGGAATTTTATTGGTATAAATGCTAAGATATAATACATTAAAATTGTAAGAGCAATTCTAAGAAGACTTACTTACACACTGAATAAAATAGCATCTCCCAGGAATTAAAGGAGACCAAATTTCAAGCATTCATTTCAGCCTTTAGAAACTTCTATGTCATTGGTGAATACAGTTTAACAATTAAACCATTTCTTAGTCAAGATATACATATTATAATATTAACTAATATATCAAACTATTTCTTGAGTGGAGCTCTGCTACCATCTAAGGGGGTTATTCTGCTTCACGAACTAAAGGTAGAGAATAGATTGATATGAACTATCGTTACAATAGTGAATTTTCTCTTGTGGACTTAAGTAGTGCATTGTTAAAAGGCATCATTCATTTTAGAATTTGCTCATTTTCTTTTGTGATGAAAGTATTCTACTATTCTGAACTCATTTTAATTCTGACATTATTGTAATGCAAATGACTATCACACTGGAAAGCAAACATGAAATTTCACAACTGGCTAAAATACATTCACAAGTCTGATCTGTACATTACTATCATTTATATTTTTTATGATGTATAATAGCCAAAGAAACAAATATTTCTAGAAACAGGCATACAGGAACCTGAATAAATAAAATTAGTTATTCCAAAATAAAATCATTTCTTCACACTATTATTACAAATGACAGATGCTGTAATGTAAAAAGATTTTCCCCTTGGTTGAAAGATTATACTGAATACAGTAGATTTTCAACAGATTAGCTTGTGCTTTATGTAAGAATTTGTTGCTAGGCATTAAAGGTAGGAAGATCAACAGTAATCCTCAGTAGAGAACACGTTTCTTTTCTACTGAATCTACTGAACACTTCAATGTGATAACCATACTTCCAAAGCTACATGCAACAAATCCAGTCAAATAATCTATTTCTTCACATCGTTGACACCATCTATACTTAACATTTGTTATTCTGTGAGCTACTTGCTTTATATAAAGGACACACACAGTGTAAAGTCAAAGCAAATCAATACGACAAATAATAGACATAATTAGTTGAAACTGGTGTAATTTCATTGTGCCCAACAATGAAAACAGAAAATAAAGCAGGACTATATTATTTTGAATCTATTTTAACGGTACTTCCATGTGGAAGGAAGCAAAAGCCATCAGCACTGTAATTAAGATGCAATTACTGTCCCACACAACAATCCCAGGATAGTCTTCCATCTGTATGATATGCAATAACAAAGCACACTTTTAGACAGTTTTCTATATATCTATTTTATTTTCCATTTATCAGACACATTTAAGGGACTTTTCAAATTATCATACTGTAATGCATTAGGATTTGGAAAAATATAAAAGACTGGTATCATACAGATATGATCACTGCAATGTGTGCACAATATCAACAACAACAACTTTGATTTATATAGCACCCTCCAAGCCAGATGGTGCCTCAGAGCGCTTCACAGTAGCGCATCCCGGGACCGAGCCAGGGACAGGGGTAGAAAGGTGACCAAAGGCGCGGTTGAAGAGAAAGGTCTTCAGCTGGGAGATATCACTGCAACGTAAAGCCTTAAATACTTCTGACTAAGTCCATAATTAAAATAGATCACCGCAACATATTTTCCTACGAGTGGATATTTGACTGTATGCTTCTGTACATGTTTTAAATGGACTTGATCATAAACCTATACAACAAAGCAATGCAGAATATCATATTTTCAAAAATTTATCATAGCTAGGAAAATGTTTCATTCATAATTACGCTTACCAGAATGCAATGCATTTAAAACAACACAGGAAAATTGTGTACTTAATTCAAAAATTAAATTGTATGCATCAACAACAAAATTACACTTGTATAGCGCCTTTCACGTCAGGAGGACGTCCCAAGGCGCTGGACAGTCACTGCTTCCGATCCGAGCTGAGGACGGGGGTGGGGAGGGAAGGGAGAGGATTAGGAGTTGCCGATGGGTCCATCGAAGCGGAGAATCTTGAGGCGAGACTTGAAGGAAGCCATGGAGGGGACGAGGCGGGGGGACTGCGGGTTGGAGTTCCAGAGGTTGGGGGCAGAGAGGCTAAAGGCTCGTTGGCCAATGGTGGGGCGGGTGAGTCGGGGGACGTGGAGCAGGTGAGAGCCTGCTGAGCAGAGGGGGCGGGCAGGTTGGTAAGAGGTTAGAAGGCTTTAAATGTGAGGACCAGGATGTTGAATTAGATCCTCTGGATAGCCAATGGTGTCAGGTGAGGATGGGGGAGATGGGGACATGGAGTTTGGAATCGTGGAGGACACGGGCCGCAGAGTTCTGGATTATCTGTAGCCTGTGGAGAAAGGAATTGGGAAGGCCGACCAGCAGGGCGTTTGCATAATTGAGCCGGGATGTAATGAAGGCGTGAATAAGGGTTTCAGCGGTTTTGGGGTTGAGGTAGTGGCGGAGTCAGGCAATGTTGCGGAGATGAATGGTTTGTATGAATGGTTTCCCTGAATTAACTGGGAAAAAATGTAAATTAAAAAAAAATAACTGAGTTGAATTGAGAAAAAAAAAGATTACACCTTTGCACCCAGAAATGTTTGTGAGAATTGCAACTACTCTTCTGGAAATGTAGTGTTATTCTTGAGAAGCAGCTGACTTCCGCCCTGAAGATGAGGTGATAGATACCCAGTGGTTGTAAATCCTGGTGCCAAACACTGAATTTGCCTGCCTCATTTGCCTACAAAACACACAAACACTACATTTTACAGTAAATCTTGTGAAGTATTGAGACATCCCCCTGAAGTGAAGGCACCATATTAAATGTACTAGTTATTAGGCGGTACAGTAAAATCCTGTTTATCCGTGACCCGATCAACCGTAACTTCCGTATAACCGGCACCTAAAAAAAAAGGTCCCCATTCGATTAACCGGATCTTATCTGGCACAATCGCATTTTTTTCCCCTTGTATCAGTAGCAGTATGCTGCTACAAGTGCCTGAAGGTGGCGCTGCTGTTTTTTCCCTCACAGAGTACAGTGCGGTAGTGCATTTCCGGTCTTGAGAGAGAGGCAGGGGGTGGGGAGGGGAGGGGAGAGAGGGAAAGAGGTTGTGGGGGAGAAAGAGAGAGAAAAAGGGGGGGGAGAAAGAAAGGGAAAGAGGGGGGAGAAAGAGAGGGAAAGAGGGAGAGGAGAAAGCGAGAGGAGTGGAAGGGGGAGAGAGAGGTGGGGGAGAGGAGGGGAGAGAGAGAGAGGGGGTGAGTTGATTAATTTAGATGGAAAATGAGAGGAGTGGAGGGGGGTTGGGTTTAGGGCCATTGAGATGCCAGACTGACTATGTGTGTGAAAGACAGAGAGAGAAAGAAAAGTACCCCTTTGCTTGTGTGCTGTGATTATAGACTGTAATCGATATTTATTGCTTTATTGGCGAGTATCCATACAATACTCTGTTATTATTTAGTCTATTATTAATATGGTATGTTTAACAAAATGTAATTTTAAATTGTTATTGTTTTTAAAAAATAAAAAAAATTGGTGTTTGTTTTCGGCAGCTGACCACCCGAATATCCGGCATGCGGTTTAACCGGCATTAGCCAGGTCCCCACAGAGTACTTGATTACTACAGTAAACTGGCTTTTACTGTAGTAATAATCCCTCCATTTGATATAACGGCTTATTACGTCACTGAAACGTCTCAAACCACTACACAGAATATACTGTAAAGTGGATTGACTGCATATTTTGTGGGCAAATAGAAAAATAGAATAATAGGATAGTAGTGGGTAGCAAGCATCAGAGTACATTGTTGGCTATTTACTCAAAAAGTAAATACCATTGTACTCCACATACACCCATCACTAAGACACAAACTCTGGAATCTCCAAATCTTTCCTCTCAACAACCCGCACCCAGCACTTGCCACAATTTGGTAAGCAGGGCATATCCAGCTAGAAAGAGGGTATACATTCCATTTAAGACACAGGAAAGTTTCAATGTTTACATGTAATGTATCTGTGGACCCCTTAGTTCGATATGGATACTCTTCGACATGGTATTAAGTTTCCATATGTATCAGCCAACCAGCTGTCTCCCCCAAAAATCCATTCCACTATTTTGGTTCCCTTCTAATTCTATATTAGAATGTGGAATTCTGTAACTCAGTGGTTAAGAGAACCTGCCTAACAAGCGTGACCTGGGTTGATTCCAAGCAGGGTGAAACCTTTGACTATTTACCCTTACTCCACACAGCCAATAATAATCCCTCAAGAAAAAAAATACTAAATTGGTCATCTCAATCCACGACTGTTTGTGGGATACTGCTGTGCGCAATTGGTTGCCGCATTTAGCCCATAAATATACAGTCAATTTACTTTACAGTATAATCTGTGTAGTGCTTTGAGATGTCTAGAAGATGTGAATCTAGAAGATGTGAATCTAGAAGATGTGTTTCTAGAAGATGTGTATATCTAATGCAATGATTATTTCCAGTGCTTGGGATGTCCTCTTGACGTGAAAAGCGCTATACAAGTTTAATTTTATTGTTGTTAGTGTCATCATCCATCTATGCACACTCCTCACCGAGCCAGAACAGAACCATGGCATCTTGCTTGACCTTCAACTGTCCTTTCTACCCCACAACCATGCCATGACCCTCTCTGCCTTCCCCCACCTTCGCAACATCACCTGTCTCCGCCACTGCCTCTCCCCTCAGGCCACCAAACCCCATATGCATTTATTACATCGAGGCTCTGCTACACCAATTCATTACTTGTTGGCCTTCCCAACTCTTCCCTCCACAGGCTGTAGATCATGCAGATCCAGGTTCGGTGACCCAATCGCTATCACCCGGCTCCCCCAGAGGATGTGGGAGAGCAAAACCGTGGGCAAGTTTCCTTACTCCACACACCTGATATTAATCCCTCAAAAAAAAATGGTAATTTCAATCGACAACTGTTTGTGGCTACCATGGTTTGCCCGCAAATTATACAGTATATTTTGTGAAGTGCTTTGAGACGTCTAGAAGACGTGAAAGCGCTATATTAAATGCAAGGGTATTATTGTTATTATTATTATTTTATTATTAACACCATCAACTTAATGATAGTATTTCATGTAGCCAGTGGCTCAATTGGTACTGAGGTCTATCTGTTCATCTGCGAAACATTGCCAGGCTCCGCAACTATCTTACCCCCCGCGCTGCCGAAACACTTGTGCATGCATACATCACCTCACGGCTGGATTACGGAAATTCTCTCCTAGTCGGCCTCCCCAGTTCCTCATTCATAGGCTGCAGGCCATCCAAAACTCTGCAGCCCGTGTACTATCCCGCACCCGCCTCCGTGACCACATAACTCCCACCCTCGCCCGTCTCCACTGGCTCCCCATCCTCCAGAGGATCGAATTTAAGATCCTCGTCCTCACCTACAAGGCCTTACACGGCCTTGCCCCATCCTACCTAACCGATCTACTCTCCCCCTACACGCCCACCCGGACCCTCCGTTCAGCAGGACTTGGCCTGCTCCAAGCCCCCCGCCCGAACCACCCCACCATCGGAGGCCGCGCCTTCAGTTTCTCCGCTCCCACCTTATGGAATGCCATCCCTCAATCCCTCCGTTTCGCCTCTTCCCTTTCCTCTTTCAAGGCCGGTTTGAAGACTTTCCTCTTCGATCGTGCCTTTTGTTCCACCCCGAACTCTTTTACCTCCCCTTCGTGTTTCACCCCTTCCCAAACACTCCCCTCCCAGCTCGGGTCACACGCCTCTTGTTCAGCGCCTTGGGACGTCCTCCCGACGTGAAAGGCGCTCTATAAATGTAAATTGTTGTTGTTGTTGTCTATACATCTGTACATATGAGCATCTGGGGGCAGGATCTTAGGATACTGTTGATGTTACCAAAAGAACAATCACAGTTTATAATAATAATACTCCTTGCATTTGATACAGCGCTTTTCACAACTTCCGAGTTTTCAACCTTAGGGACTCCACAACAGGTGGCATAAACATAAGGTGTGTTTAATTAAATCTCAAATAGACAGATTTTCAGATGACAACTTGGCCTTGTGCTATTGGTTCTAGGAAATGTTTTTCTCTTTTTAGCACGTCCAGAGAGGACGTGCTAAAAAGGTTGACGTCGCTCAAGGTGGATAAGTCACCTGGTCCGGATGGGATGCACCCTAGGTTACTAAGTGAGGCAAGGGAGCAAATAGCAGGGACTCTGGCCACGATCTTTCAATCTTCCTTGGACACAGGGGTCGTGCCAGAGGACTGGAGGATAGCTAATGTTACTCCCTTGTATAAAAAGGGGCAGAAGGACAAGCCTGGTAACTACAGACCAGTCAGTCTAACGTCGGTAGTGGGCAAACTTCTAGAGTCCATAATCAGGGACAAGGTAGATCTTCACTTAGAAAGATATAGGCTAATAAAGGACAGTCAACATGGATTTGTTAAAGGCAAATCTTGCCTTACAAATCTGATAGAATTTTTTGATGAGGTAACGGAATGGGTGGATAATGGTAGCGCAGTTGATGTAGTTTACATGGACTTTCAAAAGGCATTTGACAAAGTGCCACATGAGAGACGTATTATGAAATTAAAGGCCCATGGCGTAAAAGGGACAGTGGCAGCGTGGATCCACAACTGGCTGCGAGACAGAAGGCAGAGAGTTGTAGTGAGCGGCTGTTTTTCAGATTGGAGGGAAGTGAGCAGTGGTGTGCCACAGGGATCAGTTTTGGGACCATTGCTGTTTGTAATTGTTGGAATGTAGCAGTTTTGTGTGTGACTCTGTAACAACACGTTTGTGTTTATCTGGCAGTTTAGACTGATTTAGACCAGATAACTATGTATTGTAGAAATATAACAAGTGTGTGTGACCATTGGATCAGATAACTTTGTAGTGTAGAAAGATAACAAGTGTGTGTGACCATTGGATAACGCTCCTAATATGGGCATGTTGGTTGGGCAATATGTCTTAACTGATTGGGTCCTGTAGGACAAAGAAAGCAAACTGAGTATATATGTGTTGAATCCTCCCAAGATTCAACGGTTCGAACTAACAAGTAACTATTCGAATCACAAGAGGAGTGCCTGTACTATAACTGGGATGTAGTACTGAATAAAAAGATCATAAAACTCTGTGATGACTGAAGATCGTTTCTTTGAGAAAACTCCCATTTCTTCTGAATCTAACATTTGGCGTAGTCGGCAGGATCACAGAAGGTAACAAGGACAGACATTGAACACGGATTGCCTAAGGTGAATCGGTAAAGGTGTATGGCTCGATTGATAAGGGCGGAACATGGTCTACCCCAGAAACGGTAAAGGTGTACGACTTGATTGATAAGGGCGGAACACGGTCTACCTCAGTTGAATCGGTAAAGGTGTACGACTTGGTTAACAAGGGCGGAACACGGGCTACCCCAGATAAAGTTACGGAATCTTTGTTAAAATTCCTCGGCACGTGTGGAGCTGTTTGAACCTTCTCGTGATTCTTAAAGAAAGAACCGGATTTGCAGAAGACAAGAAAACAAAGTGCGGTCAGACGTAATCTCGACGTAAGAAATATCTCTTTTGTTTGAGTTTGGATCCTTAGGAGACGTTATACAAGCGGGTTTTAGGTTTTAGAAAATTACCAAGTTTGAGAAGCCCATTCAGATCCTCGGGGTGTAATCCTCTATCGGCGTTGAAATTGCCTACGGCCTCAAGAAAAATTGGTAAAAATGGTAGAAAAAAAAAGTGAAAAAAACACTTTACACAAAGGAGGGCAGGCACCTCCGGACGTGTCTGAAACCGAAATGTTGAGCGAACTAACACAAATCTTCCAGAAAAATATGAACTTACTTAAGCTCCAGCAGACTTTGGAAAATAAATATAACATGGGAACAGGACAGTGGTCTTTACCCAATATACAAAAATTATGGGGAAAAACTACCCGCTCAAAGGGGAACGACCAGACAAGGTTGGCGATGATTGTCATGAGTCAGCTACGACAACGGAGTGAAATTATGCGTAATACCCAGTACGATACAGATATGAAGAAAGCAAAGGAACAATTAAATGCAATGGCAGAACAATTGAGTAAAAAGCAAGCTGAAATTGAAAAGCTTAAAACTGAACTGTTTAAGCAAAAGGAGAAGGGCGTAAAAATATCGAGCGCTCCATCGGTACCGTATCAATCAGTATATCCATATTTAAATGTGTTGCATGCATCTATTCCATCTTTACCTCCCGAGTATGCCAGTGATTATGAGTGTGATCCTTGGGACCCGTCGACTTGTCTACCGGACCCTTGGGGGGATGACAACCGTCCACCGCAATTGAGACCTATGGTCACCCGATATCGTGCCCGGCGCGGACAGGGACCAGCAGGTCCGCCGGCAGCATGACCCGAAGAAGGGGCGAACGTCGGTCCGGTGGGTGGGGCTCAGGCATTCGGAGCTGTTTGGGTACCTTTTCATGAACACCAACCTGCCGATCCGGACAGAATCGACAAATGGTCAAAAGCATTGCCAGACCCAAAGAAAGGGTCATTGAAGACATGGGAAGAGCTTAACCGAATACGTACCATCTATCGGCTGCATCCTCAAGATGGTGTGCAAGTTTTGTCAGTAATGGCAACCGGTCGAAACACCCAAGAATTGCAACAACAAGTTTATACCGCATTGGGCGAAAATGGAAATAATTTGAACGCTGGATGGGGAGCGATCAGACAATGGCTGAGAAATCAAGGTCCGGCCCGGGTGGACTGGAAGAAAATATCAGGCTGTACCCAAGAACCGACCGAAACGGTTGCTCAGTTTGATGAGCGCTTCAGGGCTGTGTGGATTGAACATTCGGGACTGGCTAACAACATGCAAAATGCAGACTTAGATGCTAACGAGGAGGGTCCTTTGAAACCATCTTTCATGGCCGGACTCAAAGGGGAAATATCAAAATTGGTAAAATTAACGTTGCCCCTGTGGGAAGAACAAGGAGTAACGTTCGGTCAGTTGGTTGCACGCTGTATCCAAGTCGATAGGGACCAAGGGGTACAACTACGAGCATTTCAACGAGGAGAGAGAACTTCAGCGGGACAGTCATCCTTTGGACATAAACCTGGCAAATGCCGCAGATGTGGTAAAGAAGGTCACTGGGCTAAAACGTGCCATGTTCGAATGAATGGGAATGGCGGCAACTTTAAAGCGTTTTCAAATAAGCAAAATCAGGATGATGACTGTGATGAGATACATAAACCTCGATCAAATCGGGAGCGTTTTGAAAGTCTTTCCTCTCGAATGCAGCGAGCCCTGTTGAATGCCGCTGAAGAAATTAACAAATGCTGTAGGTCCTGCTTCTCGACAGGTGTCGACGGCTTGGGGAGATTCACCAAAGGGAGGACACGATTTGGTCCCGGGAGAACGAGTGTATATCAAGAAGATACATAAAAATCCGTTAGGTGCTAAGTGGGAAGGTCCCTACATGGTGTTGCTGACAACTCCTGCTGCAGTAAAAGTGGAAGGAAGGAAGGCTTGGATTCACGCGTCACATGTGAAACGCTCCACTGTTTAAGAACTTGTATTGTTTAAGCACTGTGTGTTTATAATTTTTTTAAAAAAAATTTAGAATACTTTCATTTCTGTCAATATGCATAGGGATGGTAACGGTAACCACGTCCCAACAGGGAGAAGCCCACGCTATCGATAAGCACAATGTGGCAGTTAATACCTATTTGTTAATGACACTTAAAACCTCCATTGCCACAAATCGTACAAAATGTTGGGTTTGTAAGATTCCCCATAGTACAAAGGAAGGTTTTTCAATAAGGGTTGTTCCTTTTAATGTCACAATGATGTTACAGTGGTTATTGTCTCAAAACAATATTGGTAATGTTACTGAATTGGAAATGGACACGAATGGGCCAGTTTTGCCCAAACAGCTGGAATCAGCTGGTTATTCCTCGACTCAGTTTTCGGGATGGTATCACCCGGACTATAAGGATACTTCACCAAGCCCTTCCCCCTTTATCTTAACAGTATTATGTTTAGATTGTTGTGACAGAGTCACAAAAGGGGGGATTGTGGGAATGTAGCAGTTTTGGGTGTGACTCTGTAACAACCTATATCCCTGATGAGTCTGAAAATATTACCAATCTAGTATCTCACATGCATAGAGAAGTAAATAGGCTTAGATACGGCGATCCCCTTCCGGCCTGGTGGAAAGCCTGGTTGGAGGGATGGGGAGCCTGGTTCATGCACGTGCTAGTTATTGTGATAGCATTGTTATTAATCTTTTGTGTAACAATACAATGTATAAAAGTTTGCCTTAATCGTTTGGGCTTCTGTTGCACCAGGTGTTTCGTTGTCGCTTTTACATAAGCAACATCAACAGTATTATGTTTAGATTGTTGTGACAGAGTCACAAAAGGGAGGATTGTTGGAATGTAGCAGTTTTGTGTGTGACTCTGTAACAACACGTTTGTGTTTATCTGGCAGTTTAGACTGATTTAGACCAGATAACTATGTATTGTAGAAATATAACAAGTGTGTGTGACCATTGGATCAGATAACTTTGTAGTGTAGAAAGATAACAAGTGTGTGTGACCATTGGATAACGCTCCTAATATGGGCATGTTGGTTGGGCAATATGTCTTAACTGATTGGGTCCTGTAGGACAAAGAAAGCAAACTGAGTATATATGTGTTGAATCCTCCCAAGATTCAACGGTTTGAACTAACAAGTAACTATTCGAATCAAAAGAGGAGTGCCTGTACTATAACTGGGATGTAGTACTGAATAAAAAGATCATAAAACTCTGTGATGACTGAAGATCGTTTCTTTGAGAAAACTCCCATTTCTTCTGAATCTAACAGTAATCTACATCAATGATCTGGACTTGGGTGTACGGAGTACAGTTTCCAAGTTTGCAGATGACACTAAGTTAGGGAGAATAGTAAACAGTGAGGAGGATAGTAGCCATCTGCAAGAGGATATAGACAAATTGGTAAAGTGGGCAGACACATGGCAGATGAAGTTTAATGCAGAGAAGTGTGAGGTGATGCATTTTGGGAGAAGAAATGAAGGGAGGCAATATAGGCTAGATAGTACAATTTTAAATGGTGTAAAGGAACAGAGAGACCTGGGGATTTGTGTTAGTGACTCGTTGAAGGTGGCAGGACAGGTAGACAAGGCTGTTAAGAAGGCATATGGGATACTAGGCTTTATAAATAGGGGTATAGAGTACAAAAGTCAGGAAGTGCTGACTAACCTCTATAGGACTTTGGTGAGGCCTCAGCTGGAATACTGTGTTCAATTCTGGTCACCACACTACAGAAAGGATGTGAAGGCATTGGAAAGGGTACAACGAAGATTTACTAGGATGGTGCCAGGATTGAGGGACTTCAGCTATGAGGAGAGGCTAGATAGGCTAGGGTTATTCTCTCTGGAGCAGAGAAGATTGAGGGGAGACCTAATAGAGGTTTATAAGATCATGAGGGGTTTCGACAGGGCAAATAGAGAAAAACTATTTCCACTCGTGGGTGAATCTGTGACTCGTGGTCACAGATTTAAAATAGTTTCAAGGCGCAGTAGAGGGGAGCTGAGGAGAAATTTTTTCACTCAGCGAGTTGTTCGAATCTGGAATGCATTGCCTGAAAAGGTGGTGGAGGCTGATTTGATAACAACTTTTAAAAGGGAATTAGATCTTTATTTAGGGAGAACGGGTCTATTAGGCTATGGGGAGCGGGCAGGGCAGTGGGATTGAATCGCTCTTTTCAAAGAGCCGGCACAGACTAGATGGGCCGAATGGCCTCCTTTTGTGTCGTAAAATTCTATGATTCTATGATTCTATTTTCTGCACTGATTTGCTGATGTCAATATATGACTCAGAGACAAAAATCTACCGGTATAGCAACTAATGCTCATGCCAAGATGCCAATCTTGATTGATGATGCTGGTGAAAGAAGAAACTGAGATTTGATCACGTATTGTTCACCTCCTCAGCATTTATATCAATCAGTGCCAGTTTAGATGCCAAAAAAAAAGAAGGTAAGTCACACCACTGACAGATGCTGGTCATCTGCTCCTCATGCTACTCCCCAATAGAGCTGGATTGTATCACAATGACCAAACCTAGAGAAGGCTACAAAAGAGATCAAAGCTTCAATCCCATCCATGTGAGATTCTGCAGCATGGGAATGCATCAAAATAGGATGTGATCAAATAGATACAAGAAAAAACAATGGAACTAAGACCAAGATCAATAAAAATAGAAAGAAAACTTCTAAAGCATTTTTTAATGAAATTAAATCTGATCACAAATGCCCTGAAAACACATTAAAAATTTGATAATAATAAACTGATCACTTCAATACACGACTGTTTGTGGGACACTGCGGTGAGCAACAGGCTGCCTCGTTTTGCCCATTAAATATATTCCATAACAACAACAAAATTACATTTATAGAGCACCCACCATGTCGGGAGGATGTCCCACAGTATACTGTGTGAAGCGCTTTGAGACATCTCGAAAACATGATAAGGCAAATGCTGGTACATTTTTACCTGTTGACAGGTAAATTAGCTGCATCACTCGGAGAAAAGAAATGGGCTAAAATTCTAGTTGTGTTCGCTGAATGATTATAATGGGGAACTCCCATGAGCTGCCCAGGTTGTCAAAGCTAAAACATAGAACACCAACCAGAGTTTCACCCAATTAGGGTCTAATTCAGAATGGCTGTGCATCAGCAAAGCTAACAGAAAATCACATTTGAACATTTCAAGGGGCAGTATACCCAAGAGTGATTTTCCTCCATTATATGGAATAAATTACAAATTTTAGATGGAATTTTAATAAATGAAAATTAATATTTATTCTCAAAAGGAAAAAAAAACTGCTAACACAGTTATAATTTCCTTTGTCAGCTTGTAACCTTTCACAGATGCTCAGTAATCAACATTTGTGGAAAACACATCTGTTTGAACGCATGGAGGGATTTATAGAGAAACTAGCTATACCCCAGCGTAACATACATGGGGGTATAGTGTTTATGAGCACGTTTATTCATATATTTTGCAACTTTTTAAAAAAAAATGTATTTGATGTTTACAAAAAAAAGGGTGAGCTTTAATCACTGGTTGTTTATCTTTGTTGTTGTTTTTTGGTTGTTTTTAAGTATTGGTTTTTGTTTTCCTTTTAGAACTTCAGTGTTACAATTGCGTAGGGTCCGGCGATATATCGCTAAAACCCGATATAATTTTCAAATCGATAAGCCGATATAGGCATTTCGAAAATATCGATATACCGAAAACTGATATATCGAGGTGAAAAATCAGAATGCGCGCACACTGAACTACAAGACCCAGAATGCTCATCTCTATACACAATGCAAAGCCGCCATATTGTATTCATAGTCCTCGAATACAATATACAGGTATGCAAGGGGTGGGGGGGGGGGGGGAGGAGGAGAGAGACGGCTGGAGGTTGGGGGAGGGGGAGAGAGACGGCTGGGGGGGAGGGAGAGAGACGGCTGTGGGGGAGGGAAGGGAGAGAGAGACGGCTGGGGGGAGGGAAGGGAGAGAGAGACGGCTGGGGGAGAGAGGGAGAGAAAGACGGCTGGGCCGGGTGGGGGGGTGAGAGAGACGGCTGGGGGGGGCGGGGGGAGAGAGACAGCGGGGGGGGGGGGGGGCGGTGCGGGGGGTCGGACGAGAGAGGAACGGCGGCGAGAGGGGGGGGGTTGTGCGGAGAGACGGGGTGGATGTGATAATATACAGGTAGATAGAGATGGCGGGGATTTGAAAGAGGAGAGAGACACAGAGAGAAAAACACAGAGATGGAGAGAGTGAGTGTGAGACACACAGAGAGAGAAAGATATTTACCTACTGAGGAGATCCGCACCGGGAATGCAACCGCGCGCGCAAGCGCAGTAGGAAAAAACTATTAGGAAATATCAGTAGAGATATTTCGGTATATCTTGATATGAGCCCGTCGATATATATAAATCGGAAAATTTCCATATCGACGGACCCTACAATTGCGGAAACATACCTAAGGCTTTTATATACTGAATATAGAAGATAGATTTGACACAGCGCCATCGCGTCAGGAGGACACAATTGCAGAAACATACCTGCGGCTTTTATATTCAGTATATTGATGCAGGTTAAAAAGTACTCAATGGACGAACAAAATATTCAACTATAGCTCAAAAAGGTTACTGTAATTAAAATATATTTTGTCATCCAATTACAGTCGGCCCTCATCAAAAGCGGGGGTTATGTTCCTGGAAAACTGCGCAATCGATAAATTCGGTAAGCTTAATAAGTAATGGGAAAGGGGGGTTAGGGGAATCCAGCGACGGGCTACCCATCTCAAGTCTCCAGGCACATCCACACCCGACCAATGTAAGGTATGTACTGAGGCGAGCTCCAGCCGGCTGGGCTGCTCTCCCCGATTCCCTGGAGAAATTTAACAGCACCTTACACTGCCATAGCTTGGCTAAATAATTTATTATTACAGTATCAATCAAAATTACATTAATATAGCGCCTTTCACGTTGGGAGGACGTCTCAAGGCGCTGAACAGTCAGGTAGGGGGAGTGGGTCAGGGAAGGAAAATAGGAAAATTGACTGTATATTTGTGAGCGAAACGCAGCAGCCAAATTGTGCACAGCAGTGTCACACAAACAGTCGCGGAAGTGGGGCCAGGGGAGAAAGGGGGAAAAGATGGTAAGGGGGGGGAGGGAGGGAAAGGTGGGGTGGGGTAAAGTCATAGAGGAAAAGTGGGGATAAAGGGGGCTAAGGGGGGATTACAGTATTATCTCGTCACTCACTCCGCTTTCCCTTCTCTCATTGATTGCTCCGCTCTCCCTTCTCCTTCCAAGGGTGCAACTCGCGAGGCCTGCGAACTTCCACGTGCGCATTCGCATGGGGCCAGCCAGCGTGTATAAGCACGTTTTACGCATGTTGTGCAAAAAAGTGACACATTTTTTTCTTTGTGTATGGCTGAATTCGCAATCAAGAAAGTTGCGATCGGTGAGGGCCTACCGTACAGTATTTCATTAAGTTATTTATGGAATAAATCGACAAGGTGATAACCCAAACTTTTCCCAGTATATGAAGAATGATCCAATTGTGTCAATGCAGCTGAATTAACATGAGTGATTCACTTAACAACAACTAATATGTAATTCCTGCACAGAGCTAATACATTTCACTTGTTCATTTTCAATTCCAGATTTTAGGGAGGGCAAAATCAAGGCTTCCGTATTGGATATTTGATTAGCTGCTAATAACCATTTATAGCAACAACAAAATTATATTTTTATAGCCCCTTTCACATCAAGAAGACTTCCCAAGGCGCTGGACAAACGGTATTTTGGACAGACATCAAATAGATATTAAATTTAATATAGGCATTTATAGCGGGTATTAAATGAAAAACATGCAGGATTTCCCAAGATCATTAGTTACTACATCGGGAATGCATTCTCAACATGCTGAAGGTGACTCATAATGGTTGAGTTTGTCATAATAATCCTTGCATTTGAAATAGAACTGCTAGGCATCTCAAATCGCTTCAAGAATATATTGTAAAGTGAATTGACTGTATATTTGTGGGTGAAAAGCGGCAGCCAACTGTGCACAGAAGTGTCCCACAACCAGTTGTGGATTAAAATGACCTTTTTTTTTTATGGATTATTATTAGGCGTGTGGGGTAAGGAAACTTGTCCAAGGTTTCACCCTGGCCTGGAATTGAACCCAGGTCTCTCGCTTGTACGGTGAATGCTCTAACCACTGAGCTGCAGGCCTCCATGTAACCTGAAGGCAGTCATATAAAGTATACACTCAGCAACCATTGGTTCCATATTAGAAGCTTCCATATTAGAAACGCCGCTCTGCATGAAGGGCAATTTGGGCCATAAGATGGGCGTATAGAAAGTACAGAAATATTTACCAACAGTTGTAGGGAACCTTTTTCGGGAGAATTGATTGCTGTATTTTTTCACTTTATTAGTAAAAACTAACATAAGGAAATAACACATATTAGATTCTTGTAATTGTTTTTGAATTAATTTATTCTTCAACTAAAACTGTGTGGACTACTTGGGGCGTAACATAGCAGAGTAGGCTGAAAGGCCTAGAGATAACAATAGCTTGCATTTATATAGCGCCCTTCACGCAGGGTAGCGTCACTGAGATCTGCCCCCCGTGACCACCGCGTCCCATCCCCCCCGCTCCGCGTCCTACGCCTGAACCACACTACCATCGGTGGTCGAGCTTTCAGCCTCTCTGCTCCCACACTATGGAACTCCATCCCGCAATCCTTTTGCCTCACTTCCTCCCTTTCCTCCTTCAAGGCCGGTCTCAAGGCCCTTCTCTTTGACCATGCCTTCTGCTGCCCTGCTAACTCTTCCTCCTTTCCTACTCACCTTCCCCTTCGTTGTTTATGTTGTTGTTGTTGCCAAAAAAGGTCTACACGGCTACAGGAACTCACTATTTCCTGTTTCTCAGAGTTAGGTACTGCGCACACACACACATACACACAGACAGACACACAGACAGACACACACACACACTCAGACACAAAGAGACATACACAGACAGAAGAGAAAGACATGCATACACATTCACATTCATAAACATACAAACAAGAGACATACACAAATGCATATACAGTAAAAGTCAGTTTATCCGGGCACCCGATCAACCGTAACTTCCGTATCACCGGCATCGCAAAAAAAAGGTCTGCATTCGATTAACCGGAATTTATCCGGAAAAATGCATTGAATTTTTTGTTTGTTTTTGGGGGGTTTCGGCCAAATATCCAGCAGGTGCTTTAACCGGCATTGACCAGGTCCCGAGGGTTCTGGATAAACGGGCTTTTACTGTACTGTATATAGAGGATAGGGATACACAGACACACTCAGACAGAGATAGTCACAGACACAATCAACTAGAAACTCACAAGCACACAGAAAAAAAGACACACTCACAGAGTGACACACACTCACAAATGCACACAGACACAGAGACACTCATATATACACACACGCATACATAAAGACTGACTCACACTCACACAGACAAACAGAGAGAGGCACTCAAACAACTAGACAGAGACTCACATGGAGAAACACACTGAAACAGAGAGACAATCACAGCGACACTCACAAACACATAGAGAAGAGAGACACACAAACACACTCACATACTCACAAACCCACCGAGAGAGATAGACACACTCACAAACATAGAGAGAGACAGTCAATCTCAACAGTGGGGTCTCTGAGTCGCGTGAAGCTAATTTTCTGGTTGTGCCACACCACGCATATGTGTCTGGAGCTGCGCCACCCACGGGGAGTTGGGTAACAGAGACAGGGCCTGAAACTGCATGTTTAGCAGGTTTATAGCAGAGACCACTAAATCCAGCGGGTTCCACAGAAAAATTGTGACCATACTTTTCTATTGGCCCAGAACATGAGGGAGGACAAACAGCAAATGGAACAGAGGACACCATGTTATTTTGAAATCTTTTTGTGGAGGCAGACGGAATATTGAATGACTACTTTGCATCTGACTTCACAAAAGAGGATGCAGCCAATGCCACAGTATCGGAGAAGAGGGGAGAGAAATTGGATACGGTAAGAATAAACCGAGCGGAGGTACTAAAATAGCGGAGGCCACAATCTTTCAATCCTCCTTGGATGTCAGGTTGGTGCCAGACAACTGGAAATAGCATTGCAAATGCTACTCCCCTGTACAACAAGGGGGGAGAGGGATAAACCTGGGAACTACAGGCCAGTCAGCCTAACATCAGCAGTGAGGGTACTGCGAGACAATAATTCGGGACAAAGTTAATTTTCACTTCGAAAAATATGGGTTGATAACATGTTAGCCAACATGGATTTGTTAAAGGCAAATCAAATCTGATTGAGTTTTTTGATGAAGTAACGAAGAGTGTACACGAAGGTAGTGCATTTGATGTAGTTTATATGGATTTTCAAAAGGGGTTTGATAAAGTACCACATAATAGATTTGTTAGCAAACTGAAGCCCAAAGTATTGAGGGGACAGTGGCAGCATGGATACAAAATTAGCTGGGAGTCAAAAAGCAGAGTAGTTCTGACTGGAGAGATGTATATACAGTATAGAGTGGTGTCCTCCGGGGTCAGTATTAGGACCACTGCTCTTTTTGATCTATGTATAAGAACATAAGAAATGCTAGACAAATAATAGTAATAATAATCCTTGCATTTGATATATAGATATATCACATCTTATTGATGTCTCAAAGTGCTTCACAGAATATACTGTAAAGTGAATTGATTGTATTTTTGTTGGCCAATTGCACACATCAGTGTCCCACAAACAGTCGTAGATTCAAATGACCAATTTTTATTATTGTGGGATTTTTGGGACGGATTATTATTAGGCGTGTGGAGTAGGGAAGCTTGCCCGAGGTTTCACCCTGATCTGCCTGGATATGAACACAGGTCTAACGCTTGTAAGGCAAGTGCTCTAACCACTAAGTTACAGGAGCTACACAAAAATAACAACAAAATTACATTTGTGAAGCACTTTTCATATCAGGAGGATGTTCCAAGAAGCTGATAAAAACCAAGGTCCATCTAGTTGGCCTTCCACCTCCCAGGTGGTCACATGCACATATGTCCCAAACTACCTGTTTATCACATAATGTTATTTACTAAAATAAATCTATCTCATCTGTGTTTGAAAGAATCAATATTTTCTGCTTCAACTGCTTCCCTAGGGAGCCTGTTCTACATTTCCGTAGATTTGTTCTGAATTTACCCCCACTTCATTCGTAAGCCGTATCCTCTGGGTTTACTATTCTAGACAAATTGAAACAGCCTGTTATGATATATATTGCTTGGTCCCTTTAGACAGCAATCATGTCGCCTCTCAATCTTCTCTTTTCCAGCTGAACATGCCCAATTTACTTAGTCACTCCTCATAGTCCGGTCTTTCCATTCCTTCAATCATTCTGGTTGCCCTCTTCTGTATCTTCTCGATTTCTAAATTCTTATACTTCACACTAAGTGTGGTCTTACCAATGATTTATACAAGGCCAGGATTACCCCACTATTTCAGGCTGCTATTGATCTTTTGATACATTTCAACATCTGGTTTGCTTTACTCACCACCACAGAGCATTGTTGGGAGAGTTTCAATTTATTGTCAATCTGGTCACCAAGGTCCTTTCCATTTTTCATACATACTATTTTCCTTCCATTCAAATAAAAGTCACTTCCAGGATTTTTTGTTCCCACGTGAAGTACTTTACATGCTTCTACATTGAATTTTGTTTGCCACCGATCTACTCAACAACCAAGTATGTTCAATGGGTGACTTCAACCTCCACCTAAACTCCCTTTGCACCACATCCTCAGATTTGACTGTCTTCCTCTCCTCCCTAAACCTCACCATCCACATCAACTCACTGACCCACAACCATGGCCACACCCTTGACCTCATCACCACATATGGCCTTCATATTCACGACTTGTGCATTTCGGACCAGGCCATTTTGGACCACTTCCTCATCCCCTTCTCCTCTCACATCCCTCTCTCCCCATCAAGCCCTCAATCATACTTTTCCATTCGTGGAAAAGGCTTCCACCTGAGACACTCACAAAGGCTCTCTCATCTTCAGGCTTTCTATCCCTCCGACCTCCCACCCAGAACGATCCTGAAGCAGCCGTCAAGCTGCTCCATAATCCCCACTCCTCCACCTTCAACTCTCTCATCACCTGAAATCCAGGATCATCTCACCTGGTACAACAGCCATCTCAATTCCTTGAAATCCCAAACCCGGCTGCTCAAACTCAGGTGGCAGAAAACAGGCCTCACAGTTCACCAGCTGGGGATCGAGCATCTTCATAGCTACCACCATTCCGAATCGCAAGCAAAAACTGTGCATTACTCAAACATCATTCTGGAAGCCACAAATAACTAAAAAATCCTATTCTCCACTGTCCACCACTTCCTCCATGCGCCCCCTCAAGCATCCTCAATTATAACATCCAACGCCAAGTGCAAAGAAGTTATGGACTTACTTACCTCCAAAAGGAGAAGGGCATCACCCCCACTGTAAAAAACCTACCCTCGATCCCTTCAACCTCAGCCATTTCCGCTCTATCTCACACCTGCCCTTTCTTGCAAAACTCTGGAACGTGTTGTTGCCAACCAACTTCATGCACACCCAATTCAAACCCCTCCAATCCGGTTTCTACCCTGCCCAAGGTACAGAGACTGCCCTTGTGAAAATCACAAACAATGTCCTCTCTATCTGTGATCAAAGCTCCCTCTGCCTCCTTGTCCTACTGGACCTTTCTGCCACATCCGATCACCCCTGTCCTTCATCATCCACCTCAACGGGACTGCACTCGCTTGGTTTGAAGCCTATCTCACAAACTGCCAGCACTACATCTCTGCAAATGGCTTTTCTTCTCAATTCTGCCCAATAACCTGCGGGGGAACCCCAAAGATCCATTCTTGGCCTCTTCTCTTCCTCATATACATGTTTGCTCTCTGTGATGCCATCCGCAGACACGGGGTTAACTTCCACATGTACGTGGATGACACCCAACTCTATTTTTCCACCTCTAGCTGCGACCTCCAGTCCCCATCTTATCTGTCAGGTATCAAGTGCTGGAAAAGCGCAGATTTCCTGCAATTAAACTTCAGCAAGACGGAAGCCCTACTCTTTGGCTCCCATCGATAACTTCTGTTCCACAGTTCTGACCTCCTCAACCTACCCAACCTGTCGTTAAAACTCTACAAGTTTTAGAGTTCAAAACTCTACAAAACTCTCACCCGCACCAAACTTCATACCCCGATTACCCCAGTCCTTGCCAAACTCCACTTGCTCCCTGTCACAGAATGAATCAACTTCAAGATCTTTACGCTAGTGTTTAAATCCCTCTTCTCATCGGCAACCCCCTATCTCTCTAATCTGCTCTCTCCTCACCCGCTGCCTCCGCTCTATTGGGTCCGGTCTCCTCTTTATCCCCCAAATCCTCCACTCTACCATCAGTGGACATGCTTTCAGCCACTATGCCCCGAAACCTTAGAACAGGAAAAAATCATCTTTGAAATAAATAAAAATTCTAACAAATGGACTGTAATAACAAAATCTGTCAAATGGACACTGGGTGTCTGTGTACTGCATAGAGCAAAAATAATAATAATAATAATCCTTGCATTTGATATCGCATTTTTCATGTCTTCTAGACATCTCAGAGCGCTTCACAGAATATTCTGTAAAGTGAGTTGACTGCATATTTGTGGGCAAAATGCGGCAGCCAATTGCACACAGCAATGTCCCACAAACAGTTGTGGATTTAATTGACCAATTTATTATTGGGTCTTTTTGAGGGATTATTATCAGTTTTATGGAATAGGGATCTTGCCCAAGGTTTTGCCGTACTGAGAATCAAACCAAGATCTCTCGCTTGCAAGGTGAGTGCTCTAATCACTGAGCTACAGGACTCTCCTGTAGGAACTAAGAAGGAACTAAATTGAGTTAGAACACTTAATTTTCATATCTAAGACTAGAGTTTGAATCTGGCTCAGACAGATGGGATTAAAGTGTTCCCTCTTCTACTCAACATACTTGAGTTTTAGTGCTTTTTTCCAGTTGTCATAATCATAAATTCTGATCTAATAGGCCAGATGGTGTTATCTTGTTTTTCATAATGACAAAATTAAATTAACATTCTGTCAACTGTACTGTTAAAATGAGTCACTGACCAAAAGACCAGGAATCATTAGTCACCATGATGCACATCAATGCGATGACATAAATATAAACATATCTACCAGCAATTTGTAGTTGCTCCAGTCATCTTAAAACCAGACCCTTTACTGCTAGGTTTGTTATACTTATAATAATCATAATTTATAGTTTAGGTATACCTAGATATATTTATAGTTATATTTATAAAAATGCTAAATCCACTATAATAAAGTATAGTTATGATTTATTATACATTCACAAAAGATCCATCTGTCATTATTGTATATGAACATATATTGTATTAATAATAATCCTTGCATTTGATATAATATCTTAACACATCATTGATGTGTCTCAAAATGCATCAAAGTATATCGTCCCACCAATCAGAGAACGTATTCTTTTTCCCTACTCTCTGTTTCCTGCCTCCCAACCAATTGCCAAGCCACATCACATGGTAACCTCCGAATCCGTGCACTTCCATTTTCACTAATAATTTTTTGTGTGGAACCTTATCAAATTCATAGATTCATAGAATTTTACGGCACAAAAGGAGGCCATTCGGCCCATCTAGTCTGTACCGGCTCTTTGAAAAGAGCGATTCATTCCCACTGCCCTGCCCGCTCCCCATAGCCTAATAGACCTGTTCTCCCTAAATAAAGATCTAATTCCCTTTTAAAAGTTGTTATCAAATCAGCCTCCACCACCTTTTCAGGCAATGCATTCCAGATTCGAACAACTCGCTGAGTGAAAACATTTCTCCTCAGCTCCCCTCTACTTCGCCTTGAAACTATTTTAAATCTGTGACCACGAGTCACAGATTCGCCCACGAGTGGAAATAGTTTTTCTCTATTTGCCCTGTCGAAACCCCTCATGATCTTATAAACCTCTATTAGGTCTCCCCTCAATCTTCTCTGCTCCAGAGAGAATAACCCTAGCTTATCTAGCCTCTCCTCATAGCTGAAGTCCCTCAATCCTGGCACCATCCTAGTAAATCTTCTTTGTACCCTTTCCAATGTCTTCACATCCTTTCTGTAGTGTGGTGACCAGAATTGAACACAGTATTCCAGCTGAGGCCTCACCAAAGTTTTATAGAGGTTAGTCAGCACTTCCTGACTTTTGTACTCTATACCCCTATTTATAAAGGCTAGTATCCCATATACCTTCTTAACAGCCTTGTCTACCTGCCCTGCCACCTTCAACGAGTCACTAACACAAATCCCCAGGTATCTCTGTTCCTTCACACCATTTAAAATTGTACTATCTAGCCTATATTGCCTCCCTTCATTTCTTCTCCCAAAATGCATCACCTCACACTTCTCTGCATTAAACTTCATCTGCCATGTGTCTGCCCACTTTACCAATTTGTCTATATCCTCTTGCAGATGGCTGCTATCCTCCTCACTATTTACTATTCTCCCTAACTTAGTGTCATCTGCAAACTTTGAAACTGTACTCCGTACACCCAAGTCCAGATCATTGATGTAGATTACAAAGAGCAATGGTCCCAAAACCGATCCCTGTGGCACACCACTGCTCACTTCCCTCCAGTCTGAAAAACAGCCGCTCACTACAACTCTCTGCTTTCTGAAAGTCCATATAAACGACATCCATAGACTCTCGTATCCACCATTATGGTGACCTCCTCAAAAAATTCGACTGGATTAGTCAGACAAGACCTATTCTTCACAAACCCATGCGGATTCTCTTTGACAAGCTCATACTGCTCCAAGTATTCAATCACTGTCCCTGATGATGGATTCCAGTATTTTCCCTACAACTGACAGGAAGCAACTTAGGGAAATCTTCATTACGTTAATGAGAATTGGTGCTAGGGAAACTGTTAGCACTAAAAAGTGACAAATCCCCTGGTCCGGATGGCTTACATCCCAGGGTTTTAAAAGAGGTAGCTTATGAGATGGTGGGGGCCTTGTGTCTGATCTTCCAAAATTCCTTGGATTCTGGAACAGTCCCCTGATTGGAAGATCGTAAATGTCACACTGCTATTTAAAAAGGGTGGAAAGGAAAAGATGGGGAACATCCGCAAACATGGGGTAAATTTCCACATGTATGCGGACGACACCCAGTTGTACTTTTCTGCCTCATCCCTCAACCCCCAGACCATCGATGCTCTGACAGCATGTCTGTCCAACATCGAGTCCTGGACGAGGGAAAACTTCCTGCAATTGAACGTGAGTAAGACCGAGGCCCTCCTGATCGGCTCAAGCCAGCACCTCCGCACATCGGGCGCTGCCAGCCTCAACATCCAAGGCTGTACTCTCCACCTCACAAAGCAAGTCAGGAACCTCAGCATCACGTTCGACCAAAAACTCTCCTTCCTCCCCAACATCCGTGCCTTGACCGGCACCGTTTATTTCCACCTGCGCAATATTGCCAGGCTCCGCAATTATCTTACCCCCCACGCTGCCGAAACACTCGTGCACGCATACATCACCTCAAGGCTGGACTACGGAAACTCTCTCCTCGTCGGCCTCCCCAGCTCCTCCATTCATAGGCTACAGGTCATCCAAAACTCTGCAGCTCGTGCATTATCCCGCACCCGCCTTCGCGACCATATAACCCCCACCCTCACCCGTCTCCACTGGCTCCCCATCCTCCAGAGGATCGAATTCAAGATCCTCGTCCTCACCTTCAAGGCCTTACACGGCCTTGCCCCGCCCTACTTAACCGATCTACTCTCCCCCTACAAGCCCACCCGGACCCTCCGTTCAGCAGGACTTGGCCTGCTCCAAGCCCCCCGCCCGAACCGCCCCACCATCAGAGGCCGGGCCTTCAGTTTTTCCGCTCCCACCCTATGGAATTCCATCCCTCAATCCCTCCGTCTCGTTTCTTCCCTTTCCTCTTTCAAGGCCGGTTTGAAGACTTTCCTCTTCGACCGTGCCTTTTGTTCCACCCAGAATTTTTCGACCTCCCCTACGTGTTTCACCCCTCCCCGTACACTCCCCTCCCAGCTCGGGTCACACGCCTCCTGTGCAGCACCTTGGGATGTCGTCCTCCCGACGTGAAAGACGCTTTATAAGTGTAATTTGTTGTTGTTATTGTTGAACTGTAGGCCAGTTAGTCTGACATCAGAAATAGGAAAAATTTTAGAATCCTTGATTAAGGATGTTTCAGTGGGGTATTTAGGGAAGCACGATATAATTAGGCCAAGTCAACATGGCTTTACAAAAGGGAATGTTTGACAAATGTTTGACAAATCTCATAGATTTTTTTAGGATATTTCTGGTAAACTAAGGTGCCGCACAAAAGGTTCATCCAAAAGATAGGGTCCCATGGAATTGGGCAGAATATATTAACATGGATTAGGGAATGGTTAACGGGTAGGAAACAATCAGTAGGGATAAACGGGTCCGTCTCAGATTGACTGGATGTGACTAGTGGAGTGCCACAAGGATCAATCGTTGGGCCTCAGCTATTTACCATCTACATCAATGATGTGTCATTGATGTAGATCTAGATAAGGACATCAAGTTTAATATATGGGCGATTCCACGGTAATGGGCAAGTCAAAATCTGCATGCCATTTTCTGAGAAAGGGTGGATTATTTCTTTCAAAGCATGAAAATCATAGATAACATACTCTCAAGAGATAGAAAAGATAACTTTGCCTTAAAATGAGCTTTATTTTTGAAATGACAATAAATTAAAGATCATGTCCACCCTATCTAGAGAACTCTAAAACGTGACACGGCAAACAAGGCCGGTTTTGAAACAAATTTCAGATCATCTTTTTAACTCTCACTCTCGTTAAATTTAACTAAATCCATAAATCAATAGTTAAGACAGAAAGTTGATAAGTTGTTGTGTCATTCAAGAGCTTGATTATATTTGTTTTTTCCCGTTAAAAAAATGCTATACTCACATATCCCTGTCTGTCCAAAACATTACGACTGTTGAAGACGAGATTTCAGGTTAAAAAAAATTTTTTAATTCTATTTTGCTTTCAATTAATAATATAATGAAGTAACTACCTCGTGGTTAGATTTATTTTGGTAAGGTTGAAGATCGCTTACCTCTGCGACATTTTGAAAATTCACACATGAGGTTCTGTCCTCTAATTGTTACGTTCGTAATTACCATGGAAACGCAGCTAGAAACTCCCAGAATGACGTTTTTGGGAAAAAAACAATCGCACAGCCTCGTGTTCGCTAACCCGAAAGTAGCAAATTTAGCGTTGGCAGTCGGCATTGCTGCTACACATGGTTTGGGTGAGTGAGTTACCTGTCTGCCCGCGGTGTTACGCGCGTTGCCACGGTTACGAGCAAGACCTATTCAGTTAAATTGTGATTAAATTGGGCAGAAGATTTGTTTACTGAAGCTGGATTATCAAAAAAGGTATATTTTTATATTATTACTACCGATTTTGATTGAGATTTTTTGAACGACTGCAGGGGTATTTCTAGGGATCTCCACGGGGACAAACACCCGGTAGATTAGGACTCATCAGCTGTTTTGCAGTATTACAATACATGGGGTGTGAGCATTTTGAAGTATAAAAATAATTCTGTTAAAAAAGTTATCTATTTCTTACAAGATACATACTGTATGGGAACTTATGTACAAAAAATTAGTGTTCTGCAATCAATTTGATTTTCTTACCTCCATGTCACATTCGTATACCCCATTACCATAAATAGAGAGTGAGAGAGAGAGAGAGAGACTGAGAAAGAGAGAGAGAGAGAGAGAGAAGGAGACAAACAGACAGAGCATAGAATTTCCAAACTTCGGATTTTCCAAAAAACTTATTTTACCAAGAAAAATCGTACTGCCGTATTTACTTCAATTTACCGTACTAAATACGGCAAAAACGTACTAGTTGGCAGCTCTGGTTAACACCAAGGATGACATTTTAAAAATGCAGCGCGATATAAATAGGTTAGGTGAGTGGGCAGGTAGGTGGCTGAAGTATAATGCAGGGAAGTTCGAAGTCATCCACCTAGGTGGCAAAAACAGCAGAACGGGTTAATTTTTAGAGGGGGAGAGATTGGAAAGGGTTAGCATCCAGAGGGACTTGAGTGTCCTTGTACATCAAACACAGTAAGTTAGAATGCAGGTGCAGCAGGCAATTAGGAAGGCTACTAGTATGTTAGCTTTCATTATGAAAGGGTTAGAGTATAAGAGTAGGGAAGTCTTGCTGCAACTGTATAGGGCCCTGGTGAGACCGCACCTGGAATACTGTGTGCAGTTTTGGTTTCCTTATTTAAGGAAGGATGGACTTGCCTTGGAGAGAGTGCTGCGTAGGTTTACCTGGAATGAGGGGGATGAGTTATGATGATAGGTTGACTAATTTGAGCCTATATTCTCTGGAATATACAAGAATTAGAAACCTATAAGATTATTAAGGGGCACGGCAAAGTAGATAGTGGGAGATTGTTTCCCCTGGTTGGAGAAACTAAAACCAGGGGTCACAGTCTTAAAATTAGGGTTCAGCCCTTTCGCACTGAGTTGAGAAAAAACTTCTTCACTCAAAGGGTGATGAATATATGGAATTCCTTACCCCAAAGGGTTGTTAATGCTCAGTCCTTGAACATATTCAAGAATGAGATAGATAGATTTCTCATTCATAAAGGGATTAAGGGGTATGGGGATAAGGCAGGTAGCTGGAGTTAGAATGGAATATCAGCCATGATAGAATGGCGGGGCAGGCTCGAAGGGCCGAATGGCCTACTCCTGCTCCTACTTCTTATGTTCTTATGTCAGATGCTGGAGACATGTCCATTGTGAGACTCATTATTTTTTCCATTACTATTTTAAAATTTATATTATTAAGCATTTCTCTAACTTATTTTTAGGTTCCCCTGTACAGCTGGCATTTTGTCATTATCCTTTACTGTAAAAACGGTAGCAAAGTATTTATTTAGAAAATCGGCCATTTCTTTATTTTCCATTATAGTCTCACCTACATCTGTCTTTAAAGGACCCAAATGCGCCTTAACCATTCTCTTTCACTTAATTTATTTAGAAAAGCTTGTACTTTTCTAAATATATTGGCTTTGATATCCATTGCAAGTTCATACTCCTTTTATTATTTTCTTTAAATCTCTCTGTTACCCTTTATAGTTCTCCCAAGCCTCTGTATTCCCACTTTCTCTTGTATTTGAGTAAGCTTTTTCTATTAGTTTGATACAGTCCACTGGTTGGACTGTTCCAAGGTAAAAGAAAGCTTGACACCCTTTTATCCACTATGGTTGCTTAACTACACGATTTGTGCCTTTGCATTTCAAGTGTTCTGTTCTGTACTTGTTCCGTATTGTATCGAATACTTTTTTGAATACAGTACTTCCCATTGTTCATCTGTAGGTGCACCCACTAATAATTCAGCCCAGTTTACTGTGGCAAAGATTGCCTTACTTAAATTTTAAACCTATTGGGAATCTCACTTCTCCCTATCAAATCTAATGTTATATTATGATCACTATTTGCAAGGTGTTCCTTTACTATCAGATTGTTACGTCTGCAGCTGTGTCCTCATCCGCACCAAGCTCTGCGACCACATCACTCCCTCCCAACAACCTCTCCGACCTGCTGTCCCCCATTGAACCTCCCCCACCCCTCCGTTCAGCAGGCTCCAGCCTGCTCCATGTCCCCCGCCTAACCTGCCTACCAACGGCGGACGAGCCTTCAGCCTCTCTGCCCCCACACTCTGGATCACCATCCCATAGTCCCTTCGCCTCGCTCCTCCCTCGCCTCCTTCAAGGCTGGTCTCAAGACCCTCCTCTTCAACCGTGCCTTCTGCCGCCCTCCCAACTCCCTCCTTCCCCTCCTAACTCTCTCCGTCCCTCCTGCCCTGCTTCTCTCCCTTGCTCGGGTCCTGTCCTGACTGTTCAGCGCCTTGGGACGTCCTCCCGACACGAAAGGCGCTCTATAAATGTAATTTTGTTGTTGTTGTAATTCTGACTTATTACCAAATCCAGCATGGTTTGTTCCCTTATTGGTTCTAACATATATTGTTCCAAAAAACTGTCATGATTACATCCTGGAAAATCATTACTTCCACTAGCTAGGTGTCCAGCTTCTCCCAGTCTATCTGAGACTTAAAATATCCCATTATAATCATGTTGTTTTGCTACATGCTTCCCTGATTTCTGTATTTATATATTTCCCCACTACATCACAAATCTCTGAAGGTCTGTAGACTATTCCAACAGAGTCTTACTTTGTTTGCTGTTCCTTAATTCTACCCACAGTGTTTCCACTACCTGATCTGCCTTACTGAAATACAGTATTTCCTTTCCACTGCTGTAAGTGTCTTTTATCAATATTGCTGCTCCTCCTCCTTTCCCAATGTCCCTGTCTTTTCTAAAGATCTTATAGCCTGGAATATTTAGTTCCCAGTTCTGCCCAGCTTGTAACCAGGTCTCTGTAATGTCTACTACATCATAACCTTTAAGCTGAATTTGTGCTGAAAGTATGCCAATTGTAGATCTAATTCACATGACAAAAATAAGGCAGTTTTGATTTCACTTTGCTGGAAATCTGAAACAAAGACAGAAGTTGTTGGGAACACTCAGCAGGTAAAGCAACATCTATGCACAAGAGAATATGAGGGAGAGGCTTTTAAGGACCAACAGAGAGAGGCAGACAGGACAAGGAAGACAAAGAAGAAAATGGGATAGAGGTCAGGGGATCATGGGTTAAAGAGGTGTTAATGATGCAAAACAAAGGTGTTCACAACACTACAGGGGAAAATAGGTGTTAATATTGCATTAACGACATTCTAAACATTCTAAATATCTGTGACCAGGGCTTTCTCTGCCTCCTTGACCTCTCCGTCGCCTTTAACAGTGACAAGCATTCCATTCTCCTACACCGCCTCTCCTCCCTTCTCAATCTCTGCGGACCTGCCCTTGGCTGGTTCAACTCCTACTGTTTACACTTTATCGCCACCAATGGTTTCTCTTCCGGCCCCCACAATATCACTTGTGGCGTCCCCCAGGGCTCTGTCCTTGTCCCATTACTTTTCCACATCGACATGCTCCCACTTGGTGCCATAATCCGCAGACATGGAGTTAACTCTATCTCTCTGCCTCTGCCCTCGACTCCTTATCTCCCCGTTCCCTTCCGACCCCCCTGTCTTCAGCTCGGGTCTGAAGCAGTAACTGTCCAGCGCCTTGGGATGTCCTCCTGATGTGAAAGGCACTATACAAGTGTTATTTAGTTGTTTAGTTGCAAACCAAAGTGTGGGGCAAATTACACCAAACAGGCAGACAAGAGAGAGTAAAGGTGAAAAGGCACTTCGATGATGTGGTAATGGACACAGAAGAGAGGGAGGGGGAGCAATTATGGTCTGAAATTATTGAAATCAATATTGAGGCCAGAGGGCTGTGAGGTCCCTGGCAGGTAATGCCGACTACTCCCAATAGAGAGCATGGATGGAGAGGTCAGATTGAGAGTGGGAGGGAGAGTTGAAGTGACAAGAAACGGAAAGCTCAGACTTGTGCTTGTGGACAGAACAGAGGTGTTCGGTAAATCGGTCACCCAATAAAAATAATGATAATCCTTGCATTTGATATAGCGCTTTTTACATCTTCTAGATGTCTCAAAGCACTTGTAAAGTGAATTGACTGTATATTTGTGGGTGAAATGTGATAGCCAATTGCCCACAGCAGTATCCCACAAACAGTCATGGATTGAATTGACCAATTTATTATTTTTGAGTGATTATTATCAGGCACATGGAGTAAGTAAATTTGCCCAGGGTTTCGCCCTGACCTGGCTGGAATCAAACCCAGGTCTCTCACTTGTAAAGCGAGTGCGCTAACCACTGAGCTACAGAAATCCACAATCTGCAAATGGTCTCCCCAGTGTAGAGGAGACCATATTGTGAGCAGTGAATGCAGTATGCTACATTGGTGGTAGTACACGTAACTCGCGGTCTCACTTTGGGGCGCTGGACAGTGTTATTGGAAGAGATGAAAGAGCACATATTGCATCTCCTGTTTTGGCATGGGAAATACTGGGTAGAGGAGAGTAACTTTTGGTGGTGATGCAGGAATGAAGCAAGGAGTCATGGAAGGAATGGTCCCTCTGGAATGCTAATAGGGGAGGAAAAGATGTACCTAGATCTTTTAATGTACAGTAAAAGCCCGTTTATCCGTGAGCCGATCAACCGTAACTTCCGTATAACCAGCATCCCAAAAAGGTCCCCATTCGAATAACCGGATAAGGCACAATCGCGGTGGTGCATTTAATGAGTTGATTGTTGCACGAGAGTACAGTACGATTACCGTATATCTCTGCGTATAAGGCACACTTTTTTTCAGGTCGGAAGATCTCTAAAGTGGGGGGTGCGCCCTATACGCAGGTACAAGCAATTATGAGCCTCGGAGATACAGTAAACAGGGGGGGCGGCCGGCGCGCTGTCAGCCGGGGTTTGGTCAGTGTCCGGTGGGGGTTGGGGGGAGCGGGTGACGGGGCTTCGGCCTCGGCCGCCCGGGCAGCGGCAGCAGCAGCGGACTTCAGTGCTGTGCTTACCTTCTGCCGAACCCAGTCTGCCTCTCTCCCTCCCTGCCGCTCTCTCTCCCTCCCTCCCTCCCTCCCTGCCTGCGTGCCGGCCTGCCTCTCTCCCTCTCTCTCTCCCAGGCTGCCGGCCTGCCTCTCTCCCTCTCTTTCTCCCAGGCTGCCGGCCTCTCTCCCTCTCTCTCTCCCCCGGGCTGCCGGCCTGCTGCCTCTCTCCCTCTCTCTCTCCCGGGCTACCGGCCTCTCTCCCTCTCTCTCTCCCGGGCTGCCGGCCTGCCTCTCTCCCTCTCTCTCTCCCGGGCTGCCAGCTTGCCTCTCTCCCTCTCTCTCTCCCGGGCTGCCGGCCTGCCTCTCTCCCTCTCTCTCTCCCTGCCTCCCTCTCTCCCTCTATCTCTCCCGGGCTGCCGGCCTGCCTCTCTCCCTCTCTCTCTCCCTGCCTCCCTCTCTCCCTCCCTGGCTGTCTGGTTGCCTGCCTCTCTCTCTCCCTACCTACCTGTCTCTCCTGTCTCTCCTCCCTTCTGCCGGCAATATCATTGAAAATGCTTCCGTTTTTTTTCACCAAAAAAAGGTCAAAAATGGGGGGTGCGCCTTATACGCGGGTGCGCCTTATACGCGGAGATATACGGTAGTTCAGAATGTTGCCGGTAGTGGCACTTCCGTTTTTTCTTCTTAAAGCGTCGCTGTCGGTTTTACCACTCCCTCTCTCCCTTTTCTCTCTTTTTCTTTCTCTCTCTCACCCTCTCCTTCCTTTCTCTTATCTCTCCCTCTCTCTCTCTCCCTCTCTCTCTCTCCCTCTCTTTTTCTCCCTCCCTCCCTCTCTCCCTTTCTTTCCCTCTCTCTCTGACGGAAACGTGTAACCTGACTGTATCGTTTTGGTGTGGGTTGGGAGAAGGAGAGAGAGGCAGGGAGAGCGCGGGTGAGGGGGAAAGAGAGGGAAAGAGGGCGGGAGAAAGAGAGAGTAGTGGGAGGGGGAGAGAGAGTTGGGAGAGAGGAGAGGAGAGGAGATAGAGAGGGGGTGAGGTGAGTGATTAATGTAGATGGAAAATGTGGAGTGGAGGGGGGTTGGGTTTGGAGCCATTGAGATGCCAGACTGACTGAGTGTCTATGTTTGAAAGAGAGAGAAGGAAGGAGGAAGAGAAAGAAAAAAAGAAAGGAAGAAAAAAGAGGAAAAAAAAAACAGTGCAGCTTTAAAGCATGACCGTTTGCCATTGTAGAAGTTTGCTTTGTGATTGTGTGCTGTGTAAACGGGCTTTTACTGTACCTGGATAAATTGATCTGCTTTGAGTTATTGACAGGGCAGTCAGGTCTAACTGCTTATTTTATTGCAACAAAATAATCCAATTTAAACAGCTCTCTTCGAGCTAGGCAAAAAGACCAATTCTTGTTAAATTTCTTGGTTTGGTAGTTAACAGTAATCCAGAAAACTGGCACAATGTACAAGTTGTTGATTGATAGCATTTATGTCATAGGACAAACATACTGCATTGTCAGATACTGTAGTATGGATCTGCACACTAGATCCATCTAGAATATCATTAAATAAATGTCCTATGGACTCCATATAGAATAAAATATGAAATGCAGTGATGTGTGCTATAATTTCTTTGCAACTAGGCAAATATTTGTTTCATGTCCAAAAAGACTGGTTATAAGACAGCCATTATTTCCAATATTTGTCATTTCATTCTAACCTCATCAAATGTGTATGAGTATTTTATAATGTATATTTGGGTATCCGAGCCCTCCATACCCCTCTCGAAGAGCACTGTATAAATTCAAGTTGTTTTTGTTTTCAAAGGTAGGCTGGAGCCAATTAGGGACCAAAGAGGAAATCGTCTTGCCTTCTTGCAGCGTAGATTCACTAGGTTAGTTCCTGGGATGAGGGGCCTGACCTATGAGGATGGGTTGAATAAACTAGGGCTGTATTCTCTAGAGTACAGAAGAATTAGGGGGGATCTTATTGAAACACAGCTGGAATACTGTGTTCAATTCTGGTCACCACACTACAGAAAGGATGTGAAGACATTGGAAAGGGTACAAAGAAGATTTACTAGGATGGTGCCAGGATTGAGGGACTTCAGCTATGAGGAGAGGCTAGATAGGCTAGGGTTATTCTCTCTGGAGCAGAGAAGATTGAGGGGAGACCTAATAGAGGTTTATAAGATCATGAGGGGTTTCGACAGGGCAAATAGAGAAAAACTATTCGTGGGCGAATCTGTGACTCGTGGTCACAGATTTAAAATAGTTTCAAGGCGAAGTAGAGGGGAGCTGAGGAGAATGTTTTTCACTCAGCGAGTTGTTCGAATCTGGAATGCATTGCCTGAAAAGGTGGTGGAGGCTGATTCGATAACAACTTTTAAAAGGGAATTAGATCTTTATTTAGGGAGAACAGGTCTATTAGGCTATGGGGAGCGGGCAGGGCAGTGGTATTGAATCGCTCTTTTCAAAGAGCCGGTACAGACTAGATGGGCCGAATGGCCTCCTTTTGTGCCGTAAAATTCTATGAATCTATGAATCTATGAATCTAGGCACTGAGGGACTGTTTCCCCTGGTAGGAGAATCTATAACCAGGAGTCACAGTCTTAAAATTAAGGGTCAGCCTTTTAGAACAGAGTTGAGGAAACATTTCTTCACTCAGAGGGTAGTGAATCTATGGAATTCACTACCCCAGAAGGCTGTAGATGCTCAGTCCTTGAACATTTTCAAGGCTGAGACTGATAGATTTTTGAAAAATAGAGGGATTAGGGGATATGGGGATAGGGCAGGTAATCAGAGTTAGGTGATGAGCCATGATCTTATTGAATGGCGGGGTAGGTTCGAAGGGCCGAACGGCCTACTCCTGCTCCTAATTCTTATGTTCTTGTGGAGGCAGAGGGCATGGCTATACTGAATGAGTATTTTGCATCTGTCATCACAAAAGGAGAGGATCATAGAATTATACAGCACAGAAGGAGGCCAATCGGCCCATCGTGTCTGTGCCAGCTCTTTGAAAAGAACTGTCCAAATCAATCCCATTGCCTTACTCTTCCCCCCACAGCCCAGAAATCAGTCCTCCCAAATCATTATTTAATTTTTTCTTAAAAGTTGTTATCGAATCAGCTTTCCCCACTTTCAGGCAAAGCATCCCAGATCCCAACAACTAACTGGATGAAAAATTTCTCCTCATTTCCCCTGTTTCTTTTAACAACTACTGTATTTTAAATCGGTGTCCTCAGGTTAACAACCCAATCAACAGTGGATATAGTTTCTCCATGTTCACCCTCTAAAATCTCCTGAGAATTTTGAACACATCTGTTAAGTCTCCTCTTAACATCTGATAAAGAGTTTTTTGATGAGGTATCGGAATGAGTGGATGAGGGTAGTGCAGTTGATGTAGTTTAAATGGACTTTCAAAAGGCATTTGACAAAGTGCCACATAAAAGGCTTATAAGGAAAATAGAAGCCCATGGTCTTAAAGTGACAGTGGGATCGAGAACTGGCTGGGAGACAGAAAGCAGAGAGTTGTGGTGAACGGCTGATATTCTGACTGGAGGGAAGTGTGTAGTGGCGTCCCCCAGGGATCGGTAGTGGGACCACTGGTCTTTTTAATTTATATTAATGATCTGGACTTAGGTATAAGGAGTATCATTTTGAAGTTTGCAGATGACACAAAGTTATAATACTCTTGCATTTAATATAGCACTTTCCACATCTTATCAACGTGCCAAAGCGCTTCACAGAATATACTGTAAGATGAATTGACTGTATATATTTGTGGGCGAATCGCGGCAGCCAATTGCACACAGCAGTGTCCCACACAGTCGTGGATTGAAATGACCAATTTTATTATTGTGGTTTTTTTTGAAGGGATTATTATTAGGCGTGTGGAGTAAGGAAACTTGCCCAAGGTTTCGCCCTGACCTGCCTAGATTCGAACACAGGTCTCCCCAGCTTGGTCTCCCCAGCTTGCAAGACAAGTGCTCTAACCACTGAGCCACAGGAGCTCCAAGTTAGGAAAAATAGTAAATAGTGAGGAGGATAGTAAGCATCTGCAAGATATAGATCAAATGGTAAAATGGGCAGACACATGACAGAAGAAAAAATGAACATGGAGAAATGTGAGGTGATGCATTTTGGGAGGAGAAATGAGGGGAGGCAATATAGGCTAGCTATTGCAATTTTAAGGGGTGTGAAGGAACAGAGAGACGCCATCCGGCGTGGAGGGCGCTATATGAATCAAAATTGTTGTTGTTATTGACCTGCAGGTTTGTGTGAGTGATTCTTTGAACAACAACAACAAAATTGCATGTCGGGAGGATGTCCCAAAGCGCTGAACAGTCTGGTCCGGACCCGAGTGGGGTGGCGGAGGGTCGGAGTAGGGGGAAGGAGAGTGGGAGAAGGGGAAGAGTTAGTGGGGCAGCCGAAGGCGCAGTCGAAGAGGAAGGTCTTGAGACCGGCCTTGAAGCAAGAAAGGGAGGAAGCAAGGCGGAGGGGCTGCGGGATAGAGTTCCACAGCAGAGAGGCTGAAAGCCCGGCCGCCGATGGTTGGGCGGTTAGGGCTGTGGACGCGGAGCAGGCCTGACTCTGCTGAACGGAGAGTGCGGGCAGGCTGATAAGGAGACAGTAGGTCAGAGAGATAGGCGGGGGCAAGGACATGAATGGCCTTGAAAGTGAGGACAAGGATCTTGAATTCGAAGGTAGCAGGACAGGTAGACAAGACTGTTAAAAAAAGCATACTAGGCTTTATAAATAGGGGCATAGAGTACAAAAGTCAGGAAGTTCTGACTAAACGCTATTAAACTTTGGTTAGGCCTCAGCTAGAGTACTGTGTTCAATTCTGGTCACCACACTTTAGGACGCATGTTAAGGCATTGGAAAGGGTGCAGAGGAGATTTACCAGGATGGTACCAGGAATGAGGGACTTCAGTTATGAGGAAAGGTTAGAGAGGGTTTATTCTCATTGGAGCAGAGAAGGTTACTAGGAGACCTAAGTTACTAGGAGACCTAAGAGGGATTTTGAAAATCATGAGGGGATTCAATAGGGTAAACAGGGAAAAACTGTTTCCACTGGTGGGTGTGTCAGTGACTCGAGATCACAGATTTAAAATAGTTTCAAAATGAAGCAGAGGGGAGGTGAGGAGAAAATTTTTCACTCAGCAAATTGTTCGATTCTGGAATCCATTGCTTGAATAGGTGGTGGAGGCCAATTCGATAACAACTTTTAAAGGAGAGTTAGATGTTTATCTGGGGAGGAAGGGTTTGAGCAATTATGGGGAATGAGCTGGGAAGTGGGATTGAATTGCTCTTTTCAAAGAGCCAGCACAGACTCAATGGGCCTAATGGCGTCCTTTTGTGCCGTAAAATTCTATGATTCTCTTTCATGTGAGCTGCAGTAAAACCAAATATCCTGCGTATATCAGATTTGTGCTAGATCTTTCATTAAATCTTTAAACCTGCTTCACTGATATTTAATCTCACGACTGTATAATTTGATTGTGGTTGACTATAATACAGCAGAGATTAAGTTGATAAGATTCTTCAACAAATTCATAATTTTCACTTACGATTAAAAGTACTAAGAATATTTTTTAAAATTCAACTAAGAAACATTTTCTTTATTGACTAAACAAACCCTACTGTGTTAAATTAAAATAGATTTTTAAAAGCTCTGCTCCAAAATATAGCTTTAAAATTATTATTATGGTTTCTAATAAAGCAAACCATAAGGTTGAAGAACAATCAGAAAAATACATTAATTCAATAACCCATGCAACAAAATCCATATGAAGAGGAATCATGCACACAAAATGTAAAAAAACATAATTTTTGAAAATATTTCAAAAAAAATTGAAGATTCAAAAATATTTTGTATTTTGCATGACCAATTTATCAATAATTTTTCGAATTTATTTTTAACTCTGCTCATGGCAATCACAAATTGGTTCATCTGGATCAACCCAGATTTATTTGCTCATCCAAAACCTTTTTATTATTCAGCCAAATATCTGACAGCGATGAAAAATGTTTGAGGTCTAAACCAAACTACAGAGAGTTAATCTAATGTGTGGCTTTGGTTTATCTGATATAAAGTATGCCCACTCTGCCCCCACAAGGACATACCCTGCTTACCCTTCTACTTCTCTCAATCCAACTCTGCCACCCCCATGCCTAGGTCCTAACCCCTGAACGATAAGCACTTAGGGACGTCTTCTCGACGTGAAATGTGCTCTACAAATGTAATTTTATTATTATTGTTGTTAATTGGTGAGGGATAGGATCATGAAACAGATCTACTGAGAGAGGAAGCCTATCAAAGACTGAGGTGCGCAGAGTTTGGTTTGTTATGTGTGAGGATGCAGGTGTCGTATAAGATAACTTGGGTGTTTATAGCTGGTGGACCAAGGAAACCAGAAAACACAATCTTTGAAACAGTCCAAACATTAGATGAAGGCGTGGATAAAGGTTTTGGTGGCATTTGGAGTGAAGTGAGGGTGGAGGGGGTGGTCAATGTGGTGGGGTTGAAGGAAAGCAGTCTTGATCAAGGATTGGATGGGAGGAAGAAATGAGAGCTGAGGATTTGTAATTGAAACTGTTGTATTATGATGAGGAACACAAGATTTTGCTTTATGTGAATTTTTTCTGTTATATTTTGCTCCCTAATCTGATGGTAATTCTCCTCCACTATTCCTCTGAAGAGACATCTTCACTGGAGTTGAGGGTCTATTTCACAGTTTCTCTATATTTTTAGCCTTTCTGAATCATTTCACAGATTGTTTAAGGTATTGAAGCTATAGACCTCCCAAGCACCAACCGCTCACACACTTGCAACAACATTCTGCCACTAGCAGTAAAGATATTCATGACTTCAAACACTCAAGCCTTCCACAGATTTGCAATATCTTTAAATGAACTTTTAATTGCTTCATCTAGTAACAGAAGCTTGGTTAAGCTTTCAGTTAGTGTTTTGTTTGTTCTTCTCAGGATAGTGTTAACAAGAACCAGCTTGAAAGCTTTTAATAAAGTCACAAAAAACAAGGCATGTTTCCAAGGATGAAGGGCTACATTTATGAGGAGACATTGGAGAAGCTAATTTCATTGGTGCAGAGAAAGGTGGTGTGGGGAGGGGGTATATCTCAACCTGACTGAGATACTAAAAACCATGAGGCAGTTTGTTAAGGTAAACAGAGAGAAACCATTTCCATTGATAGGGGAATCAGTAACTAGGGGATATCATAGCTGCCAACCTTTTTTTAACAAAAAAAAGTACTCCTGAAAGCTAAAAACAGTATTTTGTAGTAAAAAAAAGTATTTTCCCCAGAACCTACCGGTACTTAACGAAAAATTTACAGCGCGAAAAGATGCCAAGTAAAATGGGACTTCAAAATCCCCTGTGTGGCAAAAATTGCATTAAGAAGTAGGTCCCTACTGTGTTTCTGTATATGAAAAAAATAATTCCCAGTAATGCCTTGTGCCTAGCCTAGCGCCCAGCGCTAACATTTACAGTGTATCAGCGATGGCATAAGGCAGGTAGCACTGCTATTGAAGGCAGGGAGAGAGTTAACGAGAAAGAGACTGAGACAGAGAGAGAGAGAGAAAGAGAGACAGACAGAGCATGGAACATTCGAATTCTCCAAAAAACGTATTTTACCAAGAAAAATCGTACTGTTGTATTTACTGCAATTTACTGTACTAAATACGGCAAAAACGTACTGGTTGCCAGCTCTGAGATATAGATATAAAATAGCCACAAGAAAATTTAGGAAGAATACTTTTACACAGATAGTTAGGATGTAGAACACTCTGCCTTTCATAGTGGTAGAGGCAGGGCAATGGGTTTGGAGCAATATTCTTTCTCTGTGAGCCAGTGCATGCTTGATGGGCCAAATTGTGTGCTGCAAGGTCTGGATTGCCTCCATGTGTTCTGTAGATTTCTGTTTCTGTATAAACAAATGTGGGATTAACACAAGGGTGGTCCACTACAGCATTAATAAAGGTACCATCTTTCTAGGAGCCAAATTAATGGAATTCTATAGGATCTTGCCCTATAAATGTTACATTGAAGGAAATTTGAGGGGCAGTGTAATTTTTCATTAATAATAATAATCCTTACATTTGATAAAGCACTTTTCACATCTTCTAGACGTCTCAAAGCGGTTCACAGAATGTATTGTAAAGTGAATTGACTATATTTATGGGTGAAACGCGGCAGGCAATTATGCACTGCAGCATCCCACAAACAGTCGTGGATTGAAATAATCAATTTTTTTTTCGAGGGATTATTGTCAGGCGTAAGAAAACTTGGAGTAAGAAATATATGGAGTAAAAAGTATGGAGTAAGAAAACTTGCCCAAGGTTTCACCCTGACCTGATGGGAATTGAACTCAGGTCTCTTGCTTGCGAGGCGAGTGCTCTAATCACTGAGCTATAGGACTCCAAAAGCATTTTCCCATGTCAATCCAATTTGGTTTGACAGTACTGTACATCAAAACTGCAGTGCAACTGAGATTTTGTATTGATTCCCATGCTTTGGAAATGGTCACAATCCTGGCTACATCAGAACTACATAGTTCTCTGATAGCTGGCAATCATTTCCTAAAGATCATGCGATTAGGAATAGAATTAAAGACTATAAAGACATGTACAGATATAAATCATTCAACATGATTTGGAATATGATGATTCAGGAATTACTAGAATTTTGAAAATATAATGCGAAGAATGATCATTGTCAGAGATGAATAACATGGAAAGAAAAATTCCATAAATATCCTGCAGATTTTTTTGCTTTATGATGTAGAAACTTTCCTCGGGAAATTAAATGGATCAAATTAGATGTTGCTCAAAGTAAAACTGATTGTGTGTGGTCTATGGAAGAACAAGCTTAATGAGCCATGTTTTCTCATGCCATGCATTATTTTGATTGTATACAGAAGTGTACACTCACAGACATTTTCAAACATTTCACCTACTAAATTTGGTTGTGCTTTAAGGCCACCCAATTAATCCCGGTGGCATCACACTGTGGTTTGCAGACCAATTGTGTCAGTGCTGACTGTTCTCTCTGCTGCTGCTCATCATCAAAAAAAACAGTTTAGCAATTCCTGTCTAATTGAATGTACAGTACTTCCCTTTTGAACCTCAAGCCTTCCTTGCAAATAATTTGTTGTTCTTCTCCTGTCTCTAATCCCATATGATTCCAAACTGATTCACATTGAATTGAGATAACTCTTCTCAATTTCTTCTCATCAGATGATCCCCTTCAGGAAATATTGACTTAGTCTCTGGGCCATTTTGACACAAAACAGATTTGAAGTAAAAAATAAACTAAATCATGGGTGGGTGGGAGAGTGAGTGCGTGGGAGAATGGGTGGATGAGTGAAAAGAGGATTGGAGAGTGGTAGAGTGAGTGGGAGCGAGCGAGAAGGAAAGAGCGGGAGCTGGACAATGGAAGTCAGAGAGTAGGAGTGGGTGTATGCATGCCAGAGTGAGAGTCTGTGAGTAGGACTGAGGGGGGCGGGAGTGGAGCAAGGGGGCGGGGGGGTAAAGGGGGAAAGTGGAGCGAGGAGACGAAGCTATGGACCGAGGGAGCAGGGGGTGGAGCGAAGGGGCGGGGGTTGGAGCATGGGGTGAGGCAGGCAAGGTGGGCGAGATGATCAACGGGGTGGGGTGGGGCAAGGGGGATGTGTGGAGTGAGGGGTTGGGGGAGATGTGGCGCGATGGGGACATGAAGGAGGGGGGAGCGAGTGAGGGGTGTGTGTGTGTGTGTGCATACTATAAAGAACATAAAGCCTTGCCCGTCTTTGCCCAACTTCAGATCACACCTGAAAACTTCTACATTACCCGTCCTCCCCAGCTCAGTTTCAAATTCCATCATCGTTCAATACGCGAGATGCCACCCCTCATGAAGGGCACAGTATAAATGAAAGTTGTTGGAGTGATATATTGGCATAAATAGGCATCATTATGCTTCAATTTAGAAAGCTCATGAGCATGGCATACATGAGACCAACTACTAATTTAAAGCAACACTTTATATCAAAGCTTCTCAAAATCCTTCACACAAGTAGGTAATTTCAAATTCAGTGACTTTTGTAAAGATAAATGTGGCAGCTAATCTGTACCATCAAAATTTCACGAGCAGCAATAACTAAATTTTGACAAAGGTGGAATATTTGCTCTAATATGGAAAGATCTTTGAAATAGTGCTGTACAATCTTTAACATCCACCTGAATCACTAGAAAATGCCAGTTGAACATTTCATCTTAAGGATTGAAATCGCATGTTCTGCTGCAGTGGCATCGTGAATGCAAAATGTTATTAAGGTTGACAGCATTAATAATAATCCTTGCATTTCACGTCTTCTGGACCACAACAACAAAATTACATTTATAGAGTGCTTCTCACGTCGGGAGGAAGTCCCAAGGCGCTGAACAGTCAGGTCGGGACCCGAGCAAGGAGGAAGGGTAGGGGGAGGGGAGGGAGAGAGTTAGGAGGGGAGGGCAGCAGAGGCACGATCGAAGAGGAAGGTCTTGAGACCGGCCTTGAAAGAGGCGAGGGAGGGAGCTAGGCAAAGGGACCGTGGGATGGAGTTCCAGAGTGTGGGGGAAGAGAGGCTGAAAGCCCCTCCAGCAATGGTAGGGTGGGTCAGGTGGGAGACATGGAGAGACAGGAGCCCGCTGAAGGGAGTGGGCAGGTTCATAAAGATAGAGAGATAGGAGGGGGCAGGGCCATAAATGGCCTTGAAAGTGAGGACGAGGATCTTGATTTGGTCCCCTGGGGGATAGGGAGCCAATGGAGCTGGGCGAGAGTGGGAGTGATGTGGTCGCGGAGTCTGGTGCGGGCAAGAACACGACCTGCTGAGTCCTGGATGATCTGCAGCTTGTGAAGGGAATAGCCACGAAGGCTGGCGAGGAGGAATTTTCATAGTCGAGCCTTGATGTGATGAATGCATGGACAAGGGTTTCAGCAGCCAGAGGGGTGAGGGAGTGACGGAGTCTGGCAATGTTATGGAGGTGGTGGAAGGCAGTACTGATCAGAATGAAGAACTCAAGGTCACTGGAACTGTGCTGATGTTTCACATTCTCATTGCAAGTCCCTGATTGCAAGTGCTGAAAGTCAGGTAAAAGGTAATGCAGGTAGAACACAGTAAGAATGAGGTATCACCATTCAATACTCATTCACAGGAGCTAATAATTAATGGTCTTGTAACCTTTAGCTATCATTCAGAAATAGAATACCTGCACCAATATTGTCAACTTCTCACTTTCAACAATCAGCACTTGATGAAAGTGTTCAGGAAAAAATACTCAGTACACTTTTGAGATTGCTGCAGAGATGGGGTCAGTAAGATATAAAGCATCATATTTATACTGACTCTTAATGCCTTGCTCTGATAACCTTGAGGAACTAGGTGGTGCAAGACAAAAGAAATAATGCCCTGAACAATCAGCACTAACTAACTACAGTATACAGCAGCCTGTTAAGTTGTGCTTGGTGAAATAAACGATTTTCAAAACATTGACATTATTGGTCATAATTTCCACCAGAATGGGTTTTTTTCTGGATAAAGTGCATTACTTGAATTAGAGGTGTAATGTCGCAATTCATCTGAAGTTGTAATCCTGCTTTGATAGAACAATGATTGACGATACCTACTTCAGTGACAAACAAGCTAATTGTCCCAGACAAGTTCTATGAATTCCCAGTTGGCAACAAATGGATCCGCAGACCATTTCTACCCCAGGTCTTTCTGTACTTTCAAAGACGTTTTACTGATCTAGAAACTAGGGTTGAAGCAGAAACCAGCAATATATTTAAGAGAAAATATAATACAAATATGCAGTGGAGGTTAGGAGGAGTGGGAGCTCATGTGGATAATAAACACTAGCACAAATTAGATGGGCTAAATGACCCATTTCTGTGTTGTAACTTTCTATATAATTTACCCATTATGTCTTCCATTTCTCTCTCCATTTCCTTGGAGAGTAGATCTTTACAAGCTAAGGAAGCAATGCTGGCTGCTGCAAATTCAATTTTCCCTCTTCATCTTCCAAAAGCCTCTGCTCAGTTCCACAGTTGAAACAAAGCAGTCATAGGCATGGGAACTCAATCGGTATCCCACCATTTTATCGTGCTCCAATTTAGGGAACCACCATGTTCTCAGTTTTGATTTTTGTAAACACATAAGCAAACTTTAAGTGAATATTGCAGCCAGTCTAACAGGAGTACAATGAGCTGGAGGATTTATTTCCTTGAATTACATTATTGTGCAAACCTGTATAACTAAAGATAAACTGCCTTTATCAATTGTTTTAGTGGTTATGACCAAAACCTGGATTACCCCAGATAATACCTTCCCCCTGACCGATGCCACACCTCCTGGCTATACCTTCCATCCAACCCCATGGCCTAACCGCCATGGCGGTGGTGTGGTACATATCTCCCGGTCCACCTTTGGGCTTTCCCTGTATTCCTCCAGAAACTTCCCTTCCTTCGAACACTTCATTCTCTACCACCCTTCCAGTCTGCCTCAAAATCCTCCTAATCTACCTTCCCAAGCCCTCCCCCACTTTCCTCTCAGACGTTTCCACTCTCCTGTCTTCTCTCTCTCTCTGCTCTAAACTCCTCCTCATCCTAGGCAACTTCAACCTCCGTTTCACCCCTTCCTACTCTACTTCAGCGACTTCTCCTCCCTTCTTACTTCCCTTAATCTCTCCCTCCACCCCGCCACCCACATCCACAGCCACCCGCTCAACCTAGTGATCACCCGGGGCCTCACCGCCTCGGACATCACCATCACCTACAAAGCCATCTCGGACCACCATTTCATTCCCCTCAATAACTCCATACCCCTTCCCCCCAAACCTCCAAAATTACCTACCGCCTGTGGAAAACTATCTCACCCCACTTCCTCTCTGCCGTCCTTGAGTCATCCGACCTGCTTCCCCTCTGGCCCTCTCTATCCTACCCTCCTCTCTATCCTTACTCCACAGTTCCCTCTCCTCCATCCTTCCTCCACAGTTCCCTCTCCTCCATGGCTGCATTCTCAATCTTACAAAGCCAGTCAGGAACCTAGGTATCTTGTTCGACTCTCAACTGTCTTTCCTCCCCCACACCTAAGCAATGACTCGCTCTGCCTTTCCCCACCTCAGCAACATTGCCCAACTCCGCCACTACCTCAGCCCCAAAGCCTCTGAAACCCTCATCCACGCCTTCATTACATCCTGGCTCAATTATGCAAATGCTCTGCTGGTCGGCCTTCCCAATTCCTCCCTTCACAGGCTGCAGCTAATCCAGAACTTTGTAGCCCGTGTCCTCTACCGTTCCAAACTCCTAAGAACCCTTCTCCCCCATCCTCGCCCGACGCCACTGGCTCCCCATCATCCAGAGGATCCAATTCAAGATCCTGGTCCTCACATTTAAAGCCCTCCACAACCTCGTCCTCACCCTACATCCGTGACCTTCCATCCCCTTACCAACCTGCCTGCCCCCTCTGCTCAGTGGGCTCTGGCCTGCTTCAAGGCCCCCTGACTCACCTGCCCCACCATTGCCGGGCGAGCCTTTAGTCACTCTGCCCCCAACCCCTGGAACTCCATCCCGCAGTCCATCTCCTTGCCCCCTCCATGGCCTCCTTCAAGTCTCACTTCAAGACTCTCCTCTTCGATGGACCCATCGGCAACTCTTAATTCCCCCCTTCCCCCACACCCCCCTGTCCTCAGCTCAGGTCTGAAGCAGTAACAGTCCAGCGCCTTGGGACATCCTCCTGACATGAAAGGCGCTATACAAATGTAATTTTGTTCTTGTAGTTGTTGTTATGGAATGTCTGTCAATCAATGTGAAGAAGTTCCTTTGCTGATGTGTGGTCACAGTGGTGAAGTTCCATCAAATAATCATCAAATAAATATTTTCTGCAAAAGGCCAGGTTATAACGATGCACTTTTAAATCATCTTCTATTAAATAGAAAGAGATAAGAAAGCAACATTTGATATAACAGAGATCAACATATTAGGTAATAAGATGTTCTGCATTTCTCTTTGCAAATAAAACAGAGCTATATATCCCTTTATTAGCCCATATCTCCTTAAAGCAGAATACATGTCATTTTAAAGTTTGTCACAACAAAAAGGCAATTTAAGTATAATTTTACTCCTTCAATGTCAGATATCCATTGTAATGATTCACCACTGATATTGCACATACATTATTTTTCAACCTCAACATGTCAACTTGTCACTTTTTATGATATGAACATTGAAAATATTCACAAAGAAGAGCAAGGATGAAAAAGTGTCATGTACTTTATGAAACAGATGATTTAGAGCAGTGGTGGCCAACCTCACTTCTTTGTGAATATTTTCAATGTTCATATCATAATGTTCATACCAACCTTTATGGTTGGCCAACAAAATAAATTTTCTTGATTTATACCATAAATGTTCAGGGAATGTTTCTTGATGGCCCCATCGTAATAATAATAATGGAATTTTTGCATTTGACATAGTAAACAAGTCTCAAAACACTTCAAAGGATATATACTGTAAAGTACAGAGACTATTTTGTGGGCAAACCGCGGCAGCTAGTTGCACACAGTAATGTCCTGCAAACAGCCATGGTGGGAGTGACCAATTCTATTTGGGGAATTGTTGGCCAGGACACCAGGAGAAATTACCTTCTCTTTTTGAATAGTGCTGTGGGATCTTTAATGTCCTCCTGAATAGGCAGACAGGATCTTGATTTAACTTATCATCCAAAGAAAGGCACTTTCAACAATAGAGCACACCGCCAGAACCGCCCTGGAGTGTCAACTCAGATTGTGTGATTCCTAATCCTGACATGGGGCTTCAACCCAAAACCTTTTGATTCAGAGGTGAGAGTGCTGCCACTGAGCCAAGTTTACTGGCAATTATCTTTTATATACAGGTATCCCCCACTTAACGAAGGGGTTAGAGACTTCAAAATCCCTCGTTAAGCAAAAATTGCGTTAAGCGGGCGGGAGGGAGGTCCCTACTGTGTTTCCATATATGAAAAAAATCGTTCCCAGTAATGCCTTGCGCCTAGCCTAGCGCCCAGCGCTAACATTTACAGTGTACCAGCGATGGCATAAGGTAGGTAGCACTGCTATTGAAGGCTGCAATACTGTACTGTACTTTAATTACAAGTGAAAAGATTTTTAATTGAATTTTAATTGTTGCTGGAGTTGCTGGAGGAGGAGAGGGAGTCAGGGAGAGAGAGTTAAAGAGACTGAGAGAGAGAGAGAGAGAGAGAGAGAGACTGTGAGTGAGATTGTGACAGCGAAAGAGAAAGAGACACAGAGACTGGGGCAGAAAGAGAAATAGAGAGAGAGAGAGAGAGCGTGACCTGACAGACAGAGAGAGAGACACAGAGAGAGTCTAGCAGCTTCCCCGCACATTTTGATAGAATGTATCTTTATCACTTTCGAAAACGATCAAGCCACCCATCGCTAGCAGCAAAAGTCTCCGCGGCTTTTTCATTGTAGCGTCATGTGGTTGCCTAGCATCCTGCCGCTTAATCTCCTCCCACGCACTTTCTGTTGGATTAGGTGGCGCGCTGAACTAAGTGTATGTATGGAGCTTCCTCGACTGAGACTGCGCGTGTGTCACGGAGGCTGCCGGGAGACAAGAAGCGCGTGAGATTTAAACTTTCGTTATAGCAAGCACAGTCTTCACTAAGCACATAGAGGGGTACAAATAGAAACCCTCATTATAGTGTAGTTTCGTTAACAGTGCGTTCGTTAAGCGCAGGCTACCTGTACACACAATCAGTAAATTCATAATTGAAAAAGTTACTATCTCAATAACTTATAGATAGTTTCATACATTTGATTATTAACTAATGGGGGAGAATGTAAGCGAAGAATCTAGGAGCTGAATTGCCGTGTTTGGTCGCGGGATAGCGGAATCAGGACAACATACTGTGTAGTCTGGGTAGTCCAGTTTCTGAGATAGGTAGATCCGAATATTCTATGCAAACCAGCCAACCTGTCTAACTGGCAGTATGTGAAAAGCAGACCAGTCAATGGGAGCATTCTCTCTGAAAGCCAAAGCCCTAAATCACCATATTGAGAGGTAGATAAGCAGAAGAAAGCTTGCCAGACGTGCTAAACAAATGTAATTTTGCTGTTGGTGCTCTAAACGGCAAGCTTTTACCTGGTTGAACTCCAACAGTATCCTAACCCACAGTCTTCGAGATCCCCAAATTTTGGCTCTAGAATCATAGCACACAAGGAGGTCATTTGGCCCATTATGTCTGAGCCGGGTCTTTGAAAAGAACTGTCAAAATCAATCCTATATCTTGCTCTCTCCCCATAGTCCTGCAAACCTGTCCCCACCGCCCCCAACTAATTATCTATTTCTCTTAAAAGTTGTTATTAAATCAGCTTCTATCACCCTTTCAGGCAAACCTTATCCAAATAAAGTAAAAGCCCGTTTATCCGGCACACTTGGGACTTGGCCAATGCCGGTTAAAACGCATGTCACATATTCGGCCAAAAACACCCCCAAAAAATTTGAAAATAAAAAAAATTTCAATGCATTTTTCCGGATAAATTCTGGTTTTTCGAATGCAGACTTTTTTTTTTTTACACGATTCCGGTTAAACTGAAGTTGCGGTTGATCGGGTGCCCGATAAACAGGTTTTTATTGTACGCTGAATTCAGATAGGCAAAGAATGTTCATCCAGGGTGAGTGTGTAATCTATTCCAGAGAAGGTTTAGGTGGCATACACATTTGGAAAGCCCAGTCTGATTTGCATACTCTTAAGTAAATTATGGGCCCGGATGACCAAAGCACAAACAGTACCCATATACTGAAATATCCCTCTTGCTTCATTGAATGGATTAGGTCTTAAAGAATGGGCAGGTCTACACTCAGAAACAGCGTGTTTCTTTTTGGTCTTAATATTAGTTGTTGTGAGGAAATTTGGCCAAATAATATACTGCTACTGCAATGCTTCACCATTCCAATTTACCAGAAAACCAAACCAGTATATGTGGTTGCTTTAAAGGTAAAAATACTATTAACAACAACGTGGATTTATATAGCGCACTCCATGCCAGATGGCGTTTCAGAACGCTTCACAAAGTGAATGAAGCAGGGGGAGGGGTAAAAGGTGACCAAAAGCATGGTTGAAAAAAAGTCTTCAGGCGCAACCTGAAAATAGGAAATGAGGGGGCAAGGCCATTAAATACAGGTAAAAGGACCGTATTCCTTCAAAGCCTACTGCTTCACAGTCCACGCAGCAAAGAGCCACATACAACTGAATCATTGCGCAATTGCTATATCCCTCCACAATGATTCAGAACATCAAGCAGTTCCTTCTTTCTTAATTTTTATTTATTTTCAATGAATGTTATAAAATGAAAGTGATTTAGATTATTCACCAACTGTGTAAACAGAACGTTACACCTCATACTTTGTAGGTTATGCAATGAAACCTACTCATTTAAAGTTAGCAATACTCAAGTCTCTATACAGTCATAAGCAATTCAACAATGCATTATTCAACACTTCAGGGTATAGGATTTTCACACATGTATTAAAAAAGTCAATTCCTTAACGGAATAAATTTGCTCAGTGAAAAATGCAAGAATGTTTGATATGACAATATGCTGAATTACACTAAATTGTTTATAAATACAATGGAGCCCCTTTATTGCTCACTATAACAAGGTACAACTAGGGGTTGCAAACCTGGAAATCCCAATCCCTGGTCCCATATGCATAAAAATTCCAGGATTCCGGAAGAACACTAGGATTGCAACCTCTAGGTATAATAACTGGTTAAATTGTGCATAGCTAGTCAGCTCACTCTGTTTGCAACATCCAGTTCCTGCATTACCAAAATAATCTAATTGTTCAGGTCATGTTGCTGTCACTTCCTGTATCCTGCACCTGCTGAACTGATGTTCATGTTGATCTGAAAACCAGCCATTTCTTTTAACACAGGAAGTTAAAATAAACTGTTGGTCTATACATCAACCACATTACAACTTAACTTGGGCCAGAAATAATGTATCATAATGGGGTAGCACGCTATTTGTACTGTTAATTTTTTTAAAATCAATTAATTATTGGGGCGGGAAAGATGCGTGTTCAAATGTGGTTTTGCTAAATGTTTTAAAATGAGAATAAAGTGGTTACAAGAGTACCAAGTAATTCAGCACTTACCTGGTATTCCTTCACATTATCTACGGTAAAGTCAAACCAAACTCTGAAACGGGGATTACAAGTGTCTGGTCTGATAAATAAGTCATATTCAAAATCTGAGATGTAGTCCACACGACCTAGGTTTCCTGTGAAACAGAAAAAAGAACTCTTGTTTGTCCTAACTTTTTATAATGTTATACATTACCAAGTATAGTATAATTATCCATTCAGTGTAGTTTCATGACCACACTCTAGTTAAACAAGACGAGGGAATCTTCCAAAATAAACAGTACTGTGAAAGGTAGGCAGTCTGGACATTTACACCGAAAAATAAGCAAAAATAACTTATAAAATGGACCAAGGAAGAAAAGGATAGAATAAGAAAGAATATCATGAGAATTGTAAATAAAAATGATTATTTTGGGCAAAAAATATAAAAAGTGGAAAAAAGGTAAAAGAAATTCCTACTAGGAATTATGTAACAAAATTTGGCAATAACACTATAAAGGTCACTCATGACCCTAGAATCAATATCATTCAAGAACTGCATTTGACAGTCAGCATAGTTTTTAAATCTTATTAAGACGAGAGTGGATATTGCAAAATGTTATGCATTACAGAAAGCAACTAAAGTTAAATTTATTCTTGCTGAATAGTTGACATCCACAAACCATTCAAGCTTCACTTTGTTTTCTTAATATTTGGAATAAATATTACTACTACTACTAAGTAGTACAATTTTATGGGGTGTGAAGGAACAGAGAGACCTGGGGGTTTGTGTAAGTAATTCTGTGAAGGTGGCAAGACAGGTAGACACGGCTGTTAAAAAAGCATATGGCTTTAGAAATAGGGGCAAAAATCAGGAAGTTCTGACTAAACTCTATAAAACTTTGGTTAGGCCTCAGCTAGAGTACTGTGTCCAATTCTGGTCACCACACTTTAGGAAGGATGTTAAGGCATTGGAAAGGGTGCAGAGGAGATTTGCTCGGATGGTACCAGGAATAAGGGATTTCAGCTATGAGAAAAGGCTAGAGAGGCTAGGTTTATTCTCATTAGAACAGAGAAGGTTAGAGGAGATCTAACAGAGGTTCATGAGGGGATTCGACAGAATAAAGAAAAAACTGTTTCCACTGGTGGGTGTGTCAATGACTCGAGGTCACAGATTTTAAAAAGTTTCAAAAAGAAGCAGAGGGGAGGTGAGAAGAAATGTTTTCACTCAGCGAGTTGTTCGAGTCTGGAATGCATTGTCTGAAAAGGTGGTGGAGGCCAATTCAATAATAACTTTTAAAAGAGAGGTAGACATTTATTTGGGGAGGACGGGTTTGCGAGGTTATGGGGAGAGAGCTGGGGAGTGGAATTAAATTGCTCTTTTTAAAGAGCCGGCACAGACTCGATGGACCAAATGGTCTCCTTTTGTGCCATAAGATACTATGATTCTATGAAATCATCACTCCTGACTATTTTGTATATCATAGAGAGGGAAAAGGGGATAGATCTCTCTCACACACACACACAGCACTAGCGTAGTCATCCGAAATAGTAAATTTCCATTTTTTATCTCACAGAAGAAAATAACACTTGAGAGACAAATATTGTCTTCAAAAGAGGATTACTGTAACGCACCTATTACTGCCACTCAACAACAACAAAATTACATTTACAGAGCATCTTTCACATCGGGGGGACTTTCAAAGTGCTGAACGGTCAGGTCAGGACCGAGCAAGGGGGAGAGGAGGGAGAGAGTTGGGAGGGGAGGGAGAGAGTTGGGAAGGCGGCAGAAGGCACGATCGAAGAGGAGGGTCTTGAGACCGGTCTTAAAGGAGGCAAGGGAGGAAACGAGGCAAAGGGACTATGGGATAGAGTTTGGAGTGTGGGGACAGAGAGGCTGAAATCCCATCCCAGAGTTCTGGATGATCTGCAGCTTGTGAAGAGAAGAGCTGGGAAGGCTGATGAGGAGGGAATTTCCGTAGTTGAGCCTTGATGTGACAAATGCATGGCGAGGGTTTCGGCAGCCAGAGGGTGATGGAGTATGGCAGTGAGGTGGTGGAAGGCAGTGCTTGTCATGGCAAGGACGTGAGGGTTGCAGGACAGTTCAGGGTCAAATAAGACCCCCAGGTTCCTGACTGGCTTCGAAAGATGGAGAGTGCAACCTTCCTTGGATGCTGCTCCAGTGCCTCACCAGTTATCCTCACTCAGGACCTTTTTAGCAAATGCGGCCTCCAATATACAAATATACATAACATAACACCGAATACTCAAGCTGCTGACATAGAAAATATTTCAATTACCTGTAATTATTTTAGGCTAGAGGTGATCAATATATGTTTTTTTAAATCAAAATGTTAAAAGATTTGCCCATTTAAATATAAAATGTTTACTAAATTTTTAATGTAGATGACACCTCAAGGATCCCAGATAAGCCTCGAGAAAAATAAAAAGTTAAGAAAACTGCTGCAAGAATTCTTATCTTGGGTAGGGCCCGTCGATATGGGAAATTTCCAATATGGATATATCAGTTGGCTCATATCGATATTTTCGGTTTTTTATACTGCACATGAGATATTTACCTCCTGAGGAGTTAGAATGCGCGCGCATTCTAACTCCTCAGGAGGTAAATATCTCTCTCTCTTTGTGTCTCTCACACTCACTCTCTCCATCTCTCTCTCTCTCTGTGTCTCTCTGTCTGGTCTCTCCCCCCCTCTCTCCCCCCCCCCTCCCCCCCGTCTCTCCATCCCTCTCCCTCCCGTCTCTCCCCTCCTCCCCCGCCCCCTTGTCTCTCCTCCCTCTCCGCCCACCCCTTGTATATTGTATTCGAGGACTACGAATACAACATGGCGGCTAGCACCTCGGTCTGTGCATTGTGTAGGGATGAGCATTCTGGGTCTTGTAGTTCAGTGTGCGGCATTCCATGCTCTAGGCCCAGGAGGTTGCAATGCCGGCGACAAAGTACCGATATTTTTTTTATATAGAATTTTTCGATATATCGATATATTTTAAATTCTGATATCGGCATATCGATATGAAAATTTTATCGGATATAACCGATATATCAATATATCGACGGGCCCTAATAAGGAACTTATCAGCTAGCCTGCAGTGGTATTTATTTACATTTATTAGTCCCAGGGGTAACACACTTCAGAATTAACAGAAGTTGCTGGGGAAACTCAGCAGGTCAAACAGCATCCTTGGAGAAAGGAAAAAGAGTCACTGTGAGAGCAAGAGGCAGCCCCGACACAGTCATCAATGTACCTGAAGAACAGGTCGGGGAGCGGGCCTGAGAAGGACCGGAACAAGGAGTGTTCCAGGTGGTCAACAAACAGGCGGGGTAGCTGGGACCCATGCGGGTTCCCATAGCAACGTTTTTTACCTGGAGGAAGTGGTTGGTGTTAAAAGTGAAGTTGTTTAATGTCAGGACAAGTTCAGCCAAGAGGAGGAGGGTGGTGGTGGATGGAGATTTATCTTGTCGTTTATCAAGGTGAAAACGGAGGGCCTACAGGCCGTCCTTGTGGGGGATGGAGGTGTAGAGGGACTGAACGTCCATTGTGAAAAGGAGACGATCAGGACCGTGGAACCGGAAATTGTCAAAATGTCAGAGGGCATCCGACAAGTCACAGATATAGGTGGATAGAGATTGGGAGAAGGGGTCCGATATGTGGGGGGAGGCATCCTGGCCAAAGAAATGAGCACGGAGGCGGAGGCGACGGAAGAGCTCGGCATCATGCCGGGATTGGAATTCATTGAGGTGTGGACGTAGGGGAATGAAGCTGAGACCCTTACTGAGAATAGATCGTTCCGGATCGGACAGTGGGAGGTCAGAGAGAATAGTGAAGATATGGCAGGGGGTGGGATTGAGATGTAGGGTCAGATGAAGGTAGAGAAGTGGAGGGTGCAGAAGGTGGATTGGCATTCAACAGTTGCTGGACCCCTTCTCCCATCTCCAAAAGTCCCATTCCACTTGGACCCCACTCCCTGGTTCCCTACCCTCCCTCGACTTATTCATTGAGAACTGCCGGCGTGGCATCAGCCGTATCCAGTTCTCCACACCCCTCTCCCACTCAAACCTCTCTCCCTCCCACCTGGAACACTCCTTGTTCCGGTCCTTCTCAGGCCCACTCCCCGACCTGTTTAATGTACCTACATTGATGACTGTGTCGGGGCTGCCTCTTGCTCTCGCAGTGAGCTTGAGGCATTTGCAAACTATGCCTCCACCTTTTCCACCCCTCCATAAAATTTACATGGCCAATCTCTGACACTTCCCTTCCTCGACTTCACCATTTCTACATCAGGCTGCCTGTCCTCAGACATCTTTTACAAATCCACTAACTCCCACAGCTACCTTCACTTCACCTCATCCCACTCAGCCTCTTGCAAAGATGCCATCCCCTTTTCCCAGTTCCTCCGCCTCCACCACATCTACTCCGATGATGCAACATTTCATACCAGAGCGACTGAGATGTCTGCATTTTTCCTCAACCGAGGATTCCCACCAACCATGGTAGGAAAGGCCCTTGATCGTGTCCGTCCAATTTCCCGTACCTCCACCCTCACCTCTTCCCCCTCATCGCGGAATCGTGATAGGGTGTCCTTGGTTCTCACTTACCACCCTATCAGCCTCACTATTCAACACATCATCCGCAGAAACTTCCGTCACCTGCAACGTGACCCATCCACCAAGGATATATTTCCCTTCCCTCCCCGCATTCCGAAGGGACCATTTCCTCCGAGATTCATTGGCCCACTCCGCTGTCAGCACCACCAGCTGCTCTCCTTCCTCTGGCACCTTCCCGTGCCAGCGCAGGAGATGTAATCTGAACCTGTCTTTTCATCTCCACCCAAACCACTCTCCAGGGACCAAAACACAGCTGCCATGTGAGACAGCGGTCACATGTACTACCACCAATGTAGTATACTGCATCCACTGCTCACGGTGTGGTCTCCTCTACATTGGGGAGACTAAGCGCAGATTGGGAGACCGATTTGCAGAGCATCTTTGCTCTGTACGGAAGGTCAACCCTGATCTTCCAGTCTCCCTCCATTTCAACTTGCGCTCACATTCAGAGGCTGATCTTTCGATCCATGGTCTCCTGCGCTGCTCCAGTGATTCACAGCGAAAGCTTGACTCTTTTTCCTTTCTCCATGGATACTGTTTGACCTGCTGAGTTTCCCCAGCAACTTTTGTTTTTGTTTCAGATTCCCAGCATCTGTAGTATTTTGTGTTTTGTTTACATTTCATGATTAGTTCATAATTAGTTCACCAGAATAGAACACCTATTGTAACAAATTTCTTTGCAAACTGACTCCCTCAGAACTGTGTTTTTTCCACAGAATCCTGCTTCAACCATGTTCATAAACATTAACAGAGGACTATCAAAAAGGAGAAAGGTTCATACATTTGCTAAAATATCTGAGTATTCAGTTCAGGTGTTCCTTACTTGCGTATGAGTAGGCCAATTCCCTGGGTGGCTGCAAAAATTGCAGGTTTCAAGACTATTTACCAGTCAAATAAACATAATTTGAAAAAATAACTTGCACCTGTCACAGTTTAACAACAAAAGGTCAACTACAGCTTTTAACACTCATGGGTTCTTTGAATATGGTTTAAGAGTGGCAACAAACCACAAATAAGAACATAAGAATTAGGAGCAGGAGTAGGCCATTCGGCCCTTCGAGCCCGCCTCACCATTCAATAAGATCATGGCTGATCTTCTCACCTAACTCTAATTACCTGCCCTATCCCCATATCCAATAATCCCTCTATTTTTCAAAAATCTAAAAAAAATTGATGAACAGCTGAAACCCAAATATTTGATGAACAGCTGAAATCCAACTAATTATTGTAAAATATATTGCAATTAACCCCTCCCTTTAAGCACATTATTGAGAATATATCCATCATTGAACTTTTTTTTTCTTAATTCTACCAGAAGTAGTCACAACCACAATTTCTCATACCATCTAGAACATTAAAAATGAATTAACTCTTTAAAGTCTCTTTACAACATATTACTCCCGTTTATTATCCTCAGAAACGCAATTACCAATCGACTTACAACCGGGTAAACAGGGTCATGTGGAGTGTGGAGTAAGGAAACCTAACATTGTGCCCTGTCCAGGTCTCTCACTTGTGCGGCGAGTGCTTTAACATAGCTGCCAACCTTTTTTTTAACCAAAAAAAAGTACTCCTGAAAGCTAAAAACAGTATTTTGTAGTAAAAAAAAGTATTTTCCCCAGAACCTACCGGTACTTCACGAAAAAATTACAACACGAAAAGATGCCAAGTAAAATGGGACTTCAAAATCCCCTGTGTGGCAAAAATTGCATTAAGAAGAAGGTCCCTACTGTGTTTCTGTATATGAAAAACATCATTCCCAGTAATGCCTTCTGCCTAGCCTAGCGCCCAGCGCTAACATTTACAGTGTATCAGCGATGGCATAAGGTAGGTAGCACTGCTATTGAAGGCAGGGAGAGAGTTAACGAGAAAGAGACTGAGACAGAGACAGACAGAGACAGACAGACAGACAGACAGACAGACAGACAGACAGACAGACAGACAGACAGACAGACAGACAGAGAGAGAGAGAGAGACTGTGAGTGAGATTGTGACAGCCAGAGACTCAAACAGAGAGAGAGAGAGAGACACACACAGAGAGAGAGATATACAGAGAGAGACCGAGAGAGAGAAAGAGCACGACCGAGACAGACAGAGAGAGGGAAAGAGACACGGAGAGAGAGACAGAGCCAGGGAAAGAGACACATAGAGAGAGAGAGACACGCACAGACTGAGACAGAGAGAGAGAGAGAGACTGAGAAAGAGACAAACAGACAGACAGACAGAGCATGGAACATTCGGATTTTCCAAAAAACATATTTTACCAAGAAAAATCATACTGTCGTATTTACTTCAATTTACTGTACTAAATACGGCAAAAACGTACTAGTTGGCAGCTCTGCTTTAACCACTAAGCTACAGGACTCCATAGCAGAAGTAATGTTTTCTGACCCGGCCCAGTTCCCCAAAACATTTTTTGGATTCGATACAAGACATAGACAATGGCAACATTCTTCATAATTTTGTGATCTAAGAAAAAAAATGCTCTTCCTCAAAGAATAATAGATGGACAAACCTTCAAAAATAGACAGCTTAAGTTAGAGGATTTCATTATTTTCAATAGCCTGTGACATACCTGTCTCACTTTAAGAGATGAAAAATTGCAGATCTTTTGTAGGAATGTGTTTAGAAGATCAAAACTGGTTGAAAATGAATTACTCTATCATTGGTGTCTTATGTGTATCGCTTCCCTGCACGAAAGCCTGGTTGAAGTCATTTTCAGTTATGATGCCTTTTTGTCACTCAGCAAACTTACCACAATATGAAACCTACAACTTACCACTGTGACACTTTTATAATTAGCCCTTCTCATGCTAAACCAGAATAAAATCTGATCAGCAAAAGAGACAGAAAATCATAAATCAAATCCCAAACACAGCAGTCAGCTCAGACATTTTGCAGAGAAATATAATGCTCAAAATTGCCATGCAGGACTCACAACCTATTCTGAGAAATACTGTATAGAAACACCACTATCTACTTGACAGACAAGATTAATCTCCATATTTTGTTCCCAAGCAAAAAGGGTATTTTATGTTCAAATGCAGAATGTAATTCAGCACCAAGGACAACTCAACCGACTCAATCAAATTTCTTCATATTGGTCTATGCACAGTATCATGGTACTGTACTGTATTTTAATATCGCTGATAAGCATTGAAATACTTTAGTTTACCACAAAATGATATAGTCTGTTCGGTATTTTCTGAAAGTTGCGATACAAAATGACAATTGAATTTGCTCCCCCACCCCACATACATATTTGCATTCTTTCATCAATTCAAAGAACAAGAAATGAAATACTATATTTAACACAGTTCTGACTACACAAAAAAAAGTTCTAGTCAATCTAAGAAATGTGATAGAAAATTCATAGAAATTGTATGAAAAGAGAATAGTGTGGGCATCACACTTTAGGAAGGGTTGCTAAGGCATTGTAAAGGATGCAGAGGAGGATGGTACAAGGTATGAGGGACTTTGGTTATGAGGAAAGGCTAGAGATGCTAGGATTATTCTCATTGGAGCAGAGAAGGTTAGGAGGAGACCTAATAGAGGTTTTCCAAAATCATGAGTGGATTCAATAGGGTAAACAGGGAAAAACTGTTTCCACTGGTGGGTGTGTCAGTGACTCGAGGTCAGATTTATAAAAAGGTTCTAAAAGAAGCAGAGGGGAGGTGAGGAGAATTTTTTTCACTCAGCGAGTTATTCTAATCTGGAATGCATTGCCTGAAAGGGTAGTAGTAGAAGTATATTTCTCTGCAAAATGTTTGAGCTGACTGCTGTGTTTGGGATTTGATTTAGAAGATTTGATAATCAAGTGGCGGTTATTTGGGGAGAATGGATTTGCAGGTTATAGGGGGAGATCCGGAGACCGGGATTGACTTTGAATGGCTCTTTGCAAAGAGACGGCACAGACACGATGGGCCGAATGACCTTCTTTTGTGCTGGAAAATTCTATGAGAATAGAATGTAGACCATTTATCTGGCACCCACGGGACCTGGTCAATGCCAGTTAAAGTGCCTGCCGGATATTCGGGCAGCCCACGGCAAAAACACACTACAAAAAAATTTAAGTTCTTTTAACACACACCATACACACCAGACTAAGTAATAATAGATAATAACAGAATATTATATTGGTACTTATTGTTAAAACTACTCTCTTGCGCTTCTCACCTTTAGTGATCGAGGTTTACGGACCCACCCGTCCCACCATCGGCGGGCGAACCTTCAGCTACTCTGCCAACTTCTGGAATTTCATCCCACAATCCCTCTGCCTTGTCTCCTCCCTACCCTCCTTCAAGTACCTCCTCTTCGATGGTCCCATCAGTCACCTCAAATCTCCTCCTTTTCCTCTATCCTCCTCGATCCCGACCCCAGCTCAGGTCTGAAACACTGTCTGTCCAGCGCCTTGGGATGTCCTCCCTACGTGAAAGGCACTATGCAAATATAATTGTGTTATTGTTGTTGCCTAAATAAATTCATCCTAAACCTACTTTTAGGTTCACTGCATCCTATCATATACTTATGCCCCTGGTTTTGGACTCAAGTGGAAACAGTCTACATTATACAATCCTTTTATAACCTTGAACACCTTTAGCAGGTTTTCTTTGTATTAGCTTATGTCCAAAGAGAAAAGCTTCAAACTATCCAATCCACAAAATCCAGTCACTCCACTTTCCAGTATATTTTGTGAAGCACTTTGAGACAGCTCAACAACATGAAGCACTATATCAAATGCAAGGATTACTATTATTTATTATCCTTCTTTACAAGTCTCAAACGACATTCTTAACATCTGCGATCAGTCCACCTTGACCTCTCTGCTGCCTTCAACAATGTTGACCACTGCATCCTCCTACACCGGCTCTCCTCCCACCTCAATCACCAAAGACCTGCCCTCGCCTGGTTCGAGTCTTACCTTTCCCATCGTCTCCACCTTCTCGCTACCAATGGCTTCTCTTCCAGCCCCTGGACTGTCACCTGTGGCGTCCCCCAGGGCTCTCTCCTTGGCCCCCTACTTTTTAACATCTACATGCTCCCCCTAGGTAACATCATCCGCAGACTTGGGGTTAACTTCCACATGTGGATGACACCCAACTCCATCTCTCTGCCTCTACCCTCAACTCCAGAACTACTACTGTCATAAGAACATACATAAGAACATAAGAATTAGGAGCAGGAGTAGGCCATTCAGCCCCTCGAGCCTGCCCCACTATTCAATAAGATCATGGCTGATCTTCTAATCTAACTCCACCTACCTGCCTTATCCCCATATCCCTTAATCCCATTATCCAGAAGAAGGGATCCACTTGATGTCCTGACATCAAGTCCTGGATGAGAGCTAACTTTCTACAGTTGAATGTCAACAAGATCAAGGCCCTCCTGATTGGGCTCACACCAGCGCCTTCACACATCCGGCGCTCGCAGCATCAACCTTCATGGTTGCTCACTCGACCTCACCAAGCTAATCAGGAACCGAGGTGTCTTGTTTGATCCTCAACTGTCTTTCCTGCCCCACATTCAAGCCATGACACGCTCTGCCTACCCTCACCTCCGCAATATTGCTCGACTCTGCCATTACCTTACCCTCAAGGTAAACCTTCATTCATGCCTTCATTACATCCCGGCTTGACTATGCAAATGCTCTGCTTGTCGGCCTTCCCAATTCCTCCCTCCACAGGTTGCAGATAATCCAAAATTCTGCGGCCCATGTCCTCCACCACTCCAAGCTTCTCTCCCATCCTCACCTAACTTCATTGGCTCCCCATCTTCCAGAGGATCCAATTCAAGATCCGGGTCCTCACATTCAAAGCCCTTCATGGCCTCGCCCCACCCTACATTCGCAATCTCCTAACTCCCTACCAACCCGCCCGCCCCTCCGCTCAGCAGGATCCGGCTTGCTCCATGTCCCCCGACCGGAGCAAGCCCCACCATTGGCAGGCGATCCTTCAGCCACTCTGCCCCCAATCTCTGGAACTCCATCCTGCAATCCCTCGGCCTCGCCCCCTCCCTGACCTCCTTCAAGTCCCACCTCAAGACTCTCCTCTTCAATGGCCCCATTGGCCACTCCAAATACCTCTCTTTCCCTCCACCCTCCCTGAAACAATGCCTTGTGATGACATACTGACGTGAAAGACGCTATACATGTGTAATTTTGTTGTTGTATCTGCCCACACCTGGGAACATACTTGTGCTCTACTATGTATGAAGCTTCATATAGAAGTTCCATATAAAAAATTATTTTTAAAAATTTTGGTCACAAATGTTTCACAACCTTTGATTACTGTATCAAGCAACGGCAATTCCACAGTACTGTATATTATTTTAGAAACAGTAAATTTGGAATTCTTAGAAATAAGTTTCTAATTTCAAAACATTTCACCACATGTTGAATACAGTGAATTGACTCTGTGGGCCAAACATGGAAGCCAATTGAGCACAGCAATGTCCTGAATCAAATGCAAAGATTATTATAGGATTATTATTAACATTAACAGTCCAGCATCTTGGGTCGTTCTTCCGACATGAAAGGGATTATACAATTGTTTCATGTACTTCTGCTTATGTATAGCAAATACAGTAAAACCTTGATAATCCAGCACGATTGATCCTACGCACCTCCCGGATGTTGGAATTTGCCAGTATTTAGACCTTACCCTAGAAATGGCCGGGGAAGCCCTTCCCCATGTAAACACAGCACTGACGTCAAACAATGGCCGAGCCCCACCCACAGTGCCAGGTGACAGAGCGGCCACAGCGGGAACTACAAGCCTCTGTTCCAAATTTTGGGAGATTTGCCGACATTGGAAAAAATCTAATACTGTTTGTATGTTTAAATCTTGCTGGATTTAGGGAGTTGCTGGCTTTCAGAATGTCGGATTATTAAGGTTTTACTGTAACTGAAATTTTCTACAATAGTAAAACACCTTGCTGCACCAAACAAAGGCATAATAAAAAGATTTTTTTTGCTGCAGCATATCATTTATTCCATCGTAAAGTTATGCACAACAACAAAACCACAACAAAATTACATTTGTAGACGTCCCAAGGCGTTGAAACCCACAGTCAATGTACAGTAAAAGTCCATTTATCCGGCACCCTCGGGACCTGGCCAATGCCGGTTAAAGCACGTGCCGGATATTCGGCCGAAAACACAAATTAAAAAAAAAAACATTGTGCCAGATAAATTCCGGTTATCGAATGCTGACTTTTTTGCAGTGCCAGTTATATGAAAGTTATGGACAAACAGGCTTTTACTGTACTGTATAACAACAATGTACAACAATGACTGTGGGTTCAAGGTAGTTCTTACATGTGCCATAGTTGCAGTTGGTCTACTTGAAACTGGACACCTCTCTCTCTGTAATCTTCTAAAGCATGCCTTTCTGGCCAAAGTTTTAGAACACGTCATTGAAATTCAACTTCGCTCACACCTATTCCCTACTTGAACCCTTCAAGTCTGATTTTCGCCCCACCCACAGCGCACAGTTATCCATGTTGTAAGAGTCGTCAAAGTAACAAATAACATCCTCTCTCTCTCACCAGGTCTCCTTCTGCCTCCTCGTTCTCCTGGATCTCTCCGCCTCATTCGACACAGTTGATCATGCCTTGCTTCTCCACTGCCTCTCCTCCCTTATCCACATTAGTGGCACCGCACTCGCATGGTTTCAATCCTACTTTAAAAAACTGCCAATAATGCATCTCGGCAAATGTTTTTCCTCCTGCCCAGTCATTACGGGTACCCTACAGCTCCATCTTTGGCCCCTCCTTTTCCTCATCTACAAGCTCCCTCTTGGCAATATCATCTACAGATATGGGGTCAACTTCCACATGTGTGCAGATGACAACCAAATGTATTTCTCCCCCAATTGAGACTTCCAGTCCTTTGATGTCCTATCAGCTTGTTTGACAGACATCGAGGCATGGATGAGTGCAAATTTCCTGCAGCTGAATGTTGGACAACATCTGAAAAAGGGAAAAAGGTTCAAATCAACAGTTTGAGAATGACTCTCAACTCTTCAGGTTTGATCAACCCGATTGCCTCAATTTAAATATGTGTCAATGTCAATAACAACAACTTACATTTATATAGCAGAGCGTCCTTCATGTGGGGTAGTGTCCCAGAGCACTTGACAGTGGCAGAGTCTGACTTGAGCCAGGGAGAAATGGCGCTGGGTGAGCATAAGCACACCTTCTCTCCTATGGGTCAGAACTCCTCAACTACCCCGGGATCTCCCTCAGGCTCACTGATCACCTTGTGCAAATTTCATTACTCTGATTACTCTCCATTACTGCCTGATAATAATCCCTCAAAGATAATTTGGTCATTCAATTCATGACTATTTGTGGGACACTGCTGCATGCAATTGGCTGCTACGTTTCATCCACTAAATATACCGTCAATTCACTTTACAGTATATTCTGTGATGCACTTTGAGACATCTAGAAGTCATGAAAAGCGCTATCTCAAATGCAAGGATTATATACAGTAAAACCCCAATAATCCGACATTTTGTTTGGCTTCAGGGCTGTGTTTACAGCTTCCGCCACACATACCACGTGAGGGTATGTTCTGAATACCAGCACCTGCCCAAATCTGGGGGATGAATGACCCAACCATGCCAGATTATTCAGGTTTTACTGTATTATTATTATTATAACTCTTAGACGACCCTAAGCGCAAGATAGACATCAGGTTCAATCCCCAGCTTTACTTTCTACTCCACAGCTGTTCCTTGACCAAGATAGCTATTTTCAAGGTTCCTTTTTGATTGTGATCATGGTCATCTCGTCTCACCCCACCCTCTTCTTGTCACTGTCAAGTGGTCCCGGACCCCACATGAAGGGCACTATATAAATGCAAATTGTTGTTGTGGATATTGACACTCATTTCAGTTGAGGCAATAGATTGAACAAACCTGAAGAGTTAAAAGCCATTCTCAAACTGTTAACTTGAACTTTTTTTTTCCCTTTTCAGATGTTGGCCAACTTGGTGTCAATTTCCAGTATGTTTTTGTTTAATATTTTCTACTTTTTAATTTCCAAGTGTTAAGATACATTACTATGCCCTCACCATAAATTTTCTCAATCACATATAAGCAAAACTCCAATTGTACAGATTATACATGCAGAAATAGAATATATATTTATGAAAATGAACAATTGGAATGATTTGTAGTTAGTAAGCCAATTGACTTGTCCTTTTAATATTATTGTCATAAGTCAGCACCTTGTCAGCATCTAAACATTGAGATTCAAAGGTTCATTTAATTAGTTAATTAATCTACCAATATACAAAATATAAAGCTTAAACATGCTTAATTGGGAAGAGAAAATTTGAAGTGTTTACTCAAAATTCCTAGAACTTACCACTTTCAAAACAGGCATCAAATATTAAATGTCCCTTCTTGGGATGCCCACAAAAGCCAGTAGGAACGATAACTAGCTTATTAACATTTCCAACTACAATCTCTTCATTCCCATATTCACTACCTGAAAGGCAAGGAAAAACCTTAAGTAAAATTCACAATGTAATTTTAATCCTTTAGTATCTGAAAAATATCTAGCAAAATTGAAACAAAGATAATAAATTGCAAAAGGATTACTTTATCCACCACAAAAAAACCTTCAATTTAAAGTAACTAAAGAGAACAATAAATTTCATTCACAATAATATAGCCAAAAGTCTTCTTCGACTGGTAGTCATTAAAGTATATCTCATATGGCCCAGCAGATTTTCAATTTTCCTCATAAAAACATGTGCTATTATTAATATGGTCATATTAAAGTTACCTAGACCAAAATGATTAAATAAGGAATTTGATTTGCTTTCATGAACTGAATTTTAAAGACTAGTTAATTCAGCTGTAAAATCTTTCATGGAAATGTAAATATACAGGAGCAAAAATATACATGACTATTTTGGTCCATGTAGTGTACATGCACTTATGCACTTCATAAAAAGCTGTGCAAAACTAATTGTATGTTTTGCACAGCTTTTTATGAAGTGCATAAGTGCATGTACACTACATGGACCAAAATAGTCATGTATATTTTTGCTCCTGTATATTTACATTTCCATGAAAGATTTGGTATTACTATCCTTAGTTCAGTGGTTACAAGCATGTAACAAGCATGTATTCCGAGAGCTGACAACTCCCTAACCAGCAAGATTTCAAAATACAAACAGTATTAGATTTTTTCCAATGTCGGCAAATCTCCTAAAATTTGGAACAGGAGCTTGTAGTTCCCGCCGTGGTCGCTGTGGCACCCGGCGCTGTTTGGCGTCACTGTTCGAATCCAGGCAGGGCAAAACCGTGGGCAAATTTCCTTACTCCACATGCCTAATAATGATCCCTCAAAAAAAATTGGTAATTTCAATCCATGACTGTTTGTGGGACGCTGCTGTGCACAATTGGCTGCCACATTTTGCCCACAAATATACAGTCAATTCACTTTACAGTATATTCTGTGAAGTGCTTTGGGACGTCTACAAGACGTGAAAAGTGCTACATCAAATACCAGGGATTATTATCATTATATTTAGAGTAACCTTCGCTTTGCCAACAATAGACAGCTTTAAATGGCAGGCAATAAAAATTACATTACTAGGAATACCCTGTGTCAGCATCAAGCCGAGGTCAACAAAGCTCCTAACAGTAGACTGCTTTCCTGCATGAGCATGCATGCTTTTATTCCCCCCATAACCGTTGTTAAAGACTCAAAGAGTGATAGTGCTCATTGTTTCACTGCAGTCCCATTAATCCACATTCTATCACTAATTCCTGTGGTGATGGAAGATTTCAACCTGTCAGAGGACCTCTATGGAAATATAGAAGTTATCAAAAACATATGTTCCAAATTGCTTACCAAGTGTATCACCCGTTACCCAAATTCAAAGCATTATTCAATACTGGATGCAACTCTAAAATCATAATTTCATACCTAGTGGCTCTCTTGGTGAATAATGTACCCAAACACTGGCTCTTCCAATTTGGTTAAAGGTCACAATGACTTAAGAAAAGGTTTAACATTTGTTTTCATTCAACAAATGGACTCACTATACTTGTGTAGCATTTTGTTTTTGTTTGGAATTACTAAATAATGTCAGTTTATAAATAAAGTTTATAAATAGATATATCTAGCTCGACTATTATGCCTAATAAACAGTGGGGAAAACACGAGGATAAACAGAAATGACAATAGTAATTTGGTATCCAATGAAGGATCCACAACCGTTCACTGCAGGACCTATCCAATCCCTAGAAAATGTAAGAAACACATGTAAGAAAAATGAAAGATTTTGTCACCTATGATTTTGTTATTACGTGTGGAAATAACGTGGGGAAATCATGCTTAACAAAAAATACCATTAATATGAAATCTAGGCCACAAAACACTGTTTTGATTTCAGACAGTGGACAATTTAAAAGCAACAATCCGAAGCGTGCATCATGTTTGACAGGCTTCCCATGTTATTAGACTGGAGGCGGAGGGATCACTTCTGCCTTAGCATTTTAATACAAACATCCCCATATTCAATCACACGTGGGGAGTATTTAAATCTCTCATTTAGGATCATTCAAGTCACGGTGTGTGTGATAACCGATATTTATGGACCCGGAGATACAGTACTCGTTCATATACAAATAACAGCGCGGGACAGTCGGTCACACTCTGATGGCGACGGCGCCATCCGAGTGCTTGTATTTAAAACTGGAGAATGTACAGTGAATAAAACTATAAGTGTGTAGATCATAAATTGAGCACAACAGGTGCAACACGTCCAGCCCGCGTATTTTTAAAAATATATATTTTTACACAAATACTGTACACGATACACGAAAAAAAACGAACAAACTTTACACACCGAATTCCGTCCTCCTGTCCGCCATTTGCGATCCCAGAGTTCCCAAAGGTTTGTTTTTAAAATTCACCACAACAACAACGCCAAGAGTGCGGTTACCGGGTGACTAACTGACTGACTAACTGACTGGCGGGGAGCAACAGCCAGGCTCCCACAACACAGCGCTCACTCAAACACACCACCGTTGGCCACGCGCTCAATTATACTAGCGCATCGAACGTGCGACCGTTAACGTTTCGAAGGTGTTGGGGTAGGCGGTGATTGGGGGGATGGACAGCGCTCGGTGCTGGCGGCTCAGCCGGTGAAGTTCAGTTTCTAGTGAGCGGGACAACAACGCACAGAGTTTACGTGCCCACGCTCAGAGTTTACGTGCCCACGCACAGAGTTTACGTGCCCACGCTCGTCAAGGCTTGATGTATAAGGAGCTCCTGAGTAGTTTTTGTTTGTTTGCTTGAATCTCCGCTTCGATCCTCTCTCTCGGAATTATAACATTCGCGTTTCTATAGTTCACGGAACACTTCATCTATATATACATACACACACATATATTTACAAGTTACTATTGTAGTATGGGGGGTGCAATAGGGCCAAGGTGTTTTTAGTGTGTGCAATGTTCTTGACAATTAAAAATGCTTTTTTAAGGTATATTTTTGCATTTCTGTGCAAATTAATTGCGATACGATTCTACTTTTGTGTGTGAGAGAGTGGTGCACGGTACGTCAATCAGCCCCACGGTGTACATGCTGCGGGTGATTATCTGTGCAGAGAGGGCGTGCCGTGCGGGAGTCACATACAAGTGCATGCGTGGTCTACTCCCACCACATAAAAACACAATGATTGTATTGCAATTAATTTGCACCGCGTTTGCAAATGCAAAACACTTCACCCTATTTTTAATTAACTGCAATTGATTGATTAATTAATTGCAAATGAATTAATTTGTAGCGGGTTTGCAAATGCACACCTTCCCACCCTATTGTTTTCCCTGCTTTGTGGGTGATTGACGTGTGTGGAGGGAGCACGTGCAGTGCGGGACTTGCACCCAAGAGGAGCGCGGGGAGGGAGCACCGAGAGCTTGGGCTGCACAGAGAGAGAGACTCACAGCAAAGATGCGCTTAAAAACACAGGTAACCGGCCCTTTTGACGGGTGGGACTGTAAAATGAAACTCATGAATGAACATGAAACAAGTTGTTGACTCACTAGATTATTTTTTTTAAAATAATGTTTCGCCCACAAAATATACATACATTCTACAGTGAAGCGCTATCAGGCGCCTCGGTTATATTTATTATATTACAGTAGATTCAATGATTCTAGTAGGATTGCTCTTGAATGTGAGGAACAATTGGGAGCCAAGGGTGGAAGTGAAGACGGTGTTACTACTTGTAACGCCGATGGATGGGTTCGGGCTGGGGTTTTGAAGAATGGCCGTGTTTTTATTGATCGCGAAGCTCTTATGAAATGTGAGGGCCAGGGTGGATATCTCTAACTTGTCCTCACTAAATTCCATATAAATCGCTTTGTGATTTCAGAAGGAGGCACAACTCACCAACCCCGTCACTAACATGAATAAGTCGAATCGTATTAAGTTTTTAAAAATATATATTTTATAAAGTTCAGTCATTGCAGTTTACACCGTACGACGCGTCATGAAAGAATATATTTTTGTAGCAGGAGAGAAAGATAAGAGACCAAATGAATCCCATTTTGTTTGTGTGCTGGGAGCCCTGGGAGGTTTTGCCGCCATGTCTGGCTGTTCGGGCTGCCGCCTCTCCACGCGGTTTGCTGTGAGTTTCCGCGGGAATGGCTGGGGGGGGGGACCTTGGCGTGAACTTCGTGCCCCCCCCCAGCGCTCTATTTCAGATCATTAAATCTGTCCGACATTCCTGATCACTGTGTGTGGGTAGAAAATGTAAATTCATCTATAAGAATGAACGCATGTTTACCCGCCTCTCTCTCCACCTTCCCATTTTTTTGAATAAAGCTCTTAAGACGTGGCGCCGAATCAGGTGAACATTGTCACGGTCAGAGCAGGTGTCACTCGGCTTCTTGATAGCTAGTATTAATCAAGACATCGTGGTAGCTATTAAGCAAGACTGCTTGCAAAACTCAATGAGTTTTAAACCTATTGTATTTGCATGGCAGTTCCCATAAAGAGTGCACCATGTTTATTGTGCATAAGGTGAAAAAACGTGGAGGCGCAAAAAGGTATTTCAAAAGTAGATTGTTTTTCCAAAGTGCACCTTGAAGAATAAATGATGTACCGTGAAATCTGGAATGTTGAATTAAGTTGCCTCTATATAATTCGTATTTAGAAACCTTTTTTTCTGAAGGAATTGGTTTAATATGAGAATATTTTGCTCTCCTTTTCCTTGATTGTGGAAGTAATTTAAAACCTTTTTTAAAAACTAATATTGTCTCTAGTAGGTATGGTTGTTAGCTAATCTTTTATTAGTTATCAGCCCTTTTTAAAAAAAATTATATCTGGGGGTTAATAAATATTTTTGATAGTAAGCACCCAGTATTTAAAGCATTGAATAATGGAATCAAAAGCTCATGTTTGAAGTGATTAATTTTACCAAGTGTAATTTGATTAAACTCCCAAACAAACTATTCAGTGTTAGAGACAAATTGTCAGTTCTTTTTCTGAGTAAAAGTAAAAGTCTCAATATTCCTTTTGGCAGTATATGTATATACAAATGGTTTTGTTAATAAAACATTTTTAACTTTATCTGGCAAGGAAGCAGTACATTTCAGACATTCCAATGAGTTTAGTGATTAACAAAAAGTTTACCTAATAATAATAATCCTTGCATTTGATGCAACGCTTTTCACTTTAGATGTCTCAAAGTGGTTCACAAAATATACTGTAAAGTGAATTGACTGTTCATTTGTGGGCGAAATGTGACAGCAACTTGGGCGCAGCAGTGTCCCTCAAAAAATCATGGGTTGAAATGACCAATTTGTTTTAGATTATTATAAGACATGAAGAGTAAGGAAACTCTCCCAAGATTTCACCTTGCCTGGAATTGAACCAAGGTCTCTCGCTTGCAAGACAAGTGCTCTAACCACTGAATGACAGGACTCCACATAAATCTTAGTCATAGTCATACTACTGTTCAAATCCACTCAATCGGTGGTATCTCCCAAATTTCTGACTGCCTCACTCCCCAATCCACCACTCCGCTCAACTGGCACCGGCCGCCTTGCTCGTCCCTTGCATCCTGCATCCCACCATCAGCAGTTGGCCTTTCAGCCAGTGTGTCCCCAAATTCTGGAATGCTCTCCGCCTTCCCCCCTCTCTCCCTCTTTTAAAGTACCACCTGAAAACCTGCCTCTGACAGTGTTTAGAGTTTCCCCCCCCACCCCAGGCTTGGAATCAGGCACCGCCACTGTTAAGTGCTCTTGATATGCTACTGGCACAGAGGACACTACATAAGTACAAGTTATTGTAATGCTGGGAACAAAACTCAAATCAGCTTTTTTTTAAACAAACTGTTTTGGATGGAAGGAATCCTTGAACTTTTTTTAAATAGGATGAATAGGTCATGTTGAAGAAAATAATCAAAGGTCAATGGTTCATATACAATGTCATAACTGTAGAGTTTACACTTTGGCATTAGGTACAGTTAAAGGTAAAAACTGACCGACAATAGATGGGCTGGGTATTTTAATGTTTACTGTTTTATTGTGTGAACCTGAAATGACTATACTACATTTAAAAAGCAAATTGCTCAGTTACTATTGTATCTGGGCATTATTTTCTTTAACTATGGGAAGCATAGATTAGCCACTGGCTTTCTATCACTAGTACAGTTTCATGTCAACCAGCAAACTGATCTGAATCATATCACAGTGAAGCAAAATTGAGTAGAATGGAATGTAGTGAATTGACTGTTCATTTGTGGGCGAAATGTGACAGCAACTTGGGTACAGCAGTGTCCCACAAACAGTCGTGGGTTGAAATGACCTGCTCTGGAAGGAATGAAAATATGAGAATAGTATTTGTTCCAACGGTTAGAGGGCTAAATAACACCAAACAATTCACCAAAAATCATTAGAATTTTCTCAGTGAATTAATATTAAACTTGAATCTTATAATGCACCTTATTTTGACAAATTAGCTATTTGATCTGCTAATAACAATAGTCCAATAATTACAGGATTTTCTCACCATATCCAAACGGCTGGCAAATTTTTTTGGGGGATGCTTATCAACTTTAAGTAATCACTGTTAACCATCTTCCAAGCCTAGTAACAGCATATAGTGCTGTTAATACTTTAAATACTTAGTATCAGCAAAATATAGTGTAAAAAGATTATGCACATGAAGATATTAAATTAATAAGAATGCTCTAACACAGTTACAATGGGGATTATTTCAAGCCAGATTTTTTTTGAAAATCAGAATGATCTATTCTCTTCTAAAGTTTTTCTGGCTGTTATCGATGCGTTAAAAAATACAGAGCTACAGACCTGTTGGTCGAATAATAAGCTATATTATGTGTTCAATATCAGGTTCAAGTTAAATAGTGAGGTGAATGTTCAAGAGGAAAATGAGCAGTCAGTGAAATGCGAGGTTGACAAACAGCAAGAAACCAAAGGGCTTGGCATTATATTGTGATTTTGGTGCTATGGATTCTGAAACAAAGCTGGCTGTGTTGGAATAGTTATAAGGTTTCATCTGACACAATAGGTTAATTGGAAGGACGGGTGTGAATATTTTAAGGTTTTGGCTCTTTCCTATAACAAATTTTCAGCAATTTGGGGGAGCACATGTCTATTGTTTTTCTTTGTATTACTAAATTATTCTATTTCACCTGCAGCGCTTGATTTCATTTAATTAAATAAATTTAAAGAAATACTACTGGTTAATAATATCATACTGTACTTCAATTTGTCAAAATGTCTTACATCATTAGGAATTTTCTCTGAAAATGTAGTGACTATTGGTTAACGTGGCAACAATTTGTCTCCAAATATGTCCCAGAATAGCCAGAGGTGAATGACAAATTTAACCTGTGAAACACATGTAGCTTTTTTGAGCCTTTCCTCATAACTCACACAGTGTGGTTCTGCCCTATTTGTAATGTATAGTTGGATTAATGCTAAGCATCAACAATAGGGACTGGAAGAGGACAGATATTGCATTCAGATTGACTCAATTGGAGAGTAACAAGTTACGAGCAATGGCACTGCAGTCTTGAGAGGAAGTGACTCAGAGGGAACTTCATGTTAAAGACCAAGACACTGAATTAATTTAAAAAGCAGCTTAATGGGGGTTTGGTGGGGTGGGTGTTCTAGAAAGATGAGATCACTCAAGTTAACTGAACAAAAATTACATGTTAATTTTTTTAAAAAGCAAAAATTAGTTTAAAGTTAATAGGACAGTATTATGTTATCTGGCACTGTCAAGACCTGGCTGTTGCCGATTAATTACCGTAAATCTCCGCGTATAAGGCAAACTTTTTTTCATATCGGAAAGTATTGAAAGTTGGGGGTGCGCCCTACATGCAGATACAAGGGAAAGACGACCAGCCCTCAGAGGTACGTCATCAAGCTGCGCCACTAGTACGACTACCCGCTCTCCAAGATTGGCAACGCAGACCTTCGATGTCTGGTAATTCTTACTTCATGGTAATGCTGGGCTGCACCGCCGATGGATTCATAGATTCATAGAATTTTACGGCACAAAAGGAGGCCATTCGGCCCATCTAGTCTGTGCCGGCTCTTTGAAAAGAGCGATTCAATCCCACTGCCCTGCCCGCTCCCCATAGCCTAATAGACCTGTTCTCCCTAAATAAAGATCTGATTCCCTTTTAAAAGTTGTTATCGAATCAGCCTCCACCACCTTTTCACGCAATGCATTCCAGATTCGAACAACTCGCTGAGTGAAAAAAATTCTCCTCAGCTCCCCTCTACTCCGCCTTGAAACTATTTTAAATCCGTGACCACGAGTCACAGATTCGCCCACGAGTGGAAATAGTTTTTCTCTATTTGCCCTGTCGAAACCCCTCATGATCTTATAAACCTCTATTAGGTCTCCCCTCAATCTTCTCTGTTCCAGAGAGAATAACCCTAGCCTCTCTAGCCTCTCCTCATAGCTGAAGTCCCTCAATCCTGGCACCATCCTAGTAAATCTTCTTTGTACCCTTTCCAATGTCTTCACATCCTTTCTGAAGTGTGGTGACCAGAATTGAACACAGTATTGCAGCTGAGGCCTCACCAAAGTTTTATAGAGGTTAGTCAGCACTTCCTGACTTTTGTATTCTATACCCCTATTTATAAAGCCTAGTATCCCATATGCCTTCTTAACAGCCTTGTCTACCTGTCCTGCCACCTTCAACGAGTCACTAACACAAATCCCCAGGTCTCTCTGTTCCTTTACACCATTTAAAATTGTACTATCTAGCCTATATTGCCTCCCTTCATTTCTTCTCCCAAAATGCATCACCTCACACTTCTCTGCAATAAACTTCATCTGCCATGTGTCTGCCCACTTTACCAATTTGTCTATATCTTCTTGCAGATGGCTACTATCCTCCTCACTATTTACTATTCTCCCTAACTTAGTGTCATCTGCAAACTTGGAAACTGTACTCCCTACACCCAAGTCCAGATCATTGATGTAGATTACAAAGAGCAATGGTCCCAAAACCGATCCCTGTGGCACACCACTGCTCACTTCCCTCCAGTCTGAAAAACAGCTGCTCACTACAACTCTCTGCTTTCTGTCTCACAGCCAGTTGTGGTTCCACTCTGCCACTGTCCTTTTTACGCCGTGGGCCTTTAATTTCCTAATAAGTCTCATGTGGCACTTTGTCAAATGCCTTTTGAAAGTCCATGTAAACTACATCAACTGCGCTACCATTATCCACCCATTCCGTTACCTCATCAAAAAATTCTATCAGATTTGTAAGGCAAGATTTGCCTTTAACAAATCCATGTTGACTGTCCTTTATTAGCCTATATCTTTCTAAGTGAAGATCTATCTTGTCCCTGATTATGGAATCTAGAAGTTTGCCCACTACTGACATTAGACTGACTGGTCTGTAGTTACCAGGATTGTCCTTCTGGATGGTTTTTTTCCGGCGGAATTTTTTTTTTCCCACCAGCAATATCACCGAAAATGCTTCAATTTTTTTTCGCCAAGAAAAGGTCAAAAGTGGGGGGTGCGCCTTATACGCGAGTGCGCCATATATGTGGGTATTTACAGTAAATGGGCCAGATATTTGAGCGGCAAGTTGCCGAAAAACCTACACAAAAACATTACTTATTTTTAAAACATTACCATATTAATAATTGACTAAATAATAACAGAATATTGTATGGATACTTACCAATAAAGCATTCCAGCACCTTTGGTAAAATGATCAGTAAAAAAGCATTCCAGCGTTCGGTAAGTTTAATAAGTGCACATGCATGTGCAAAGTGAGCATACTTTGTGTCCCGGATGGCTATAATATGAGATCCGGATGCTGGAATGGTGAATTGTATTGGGAGATACCGGTTGGTTGAAAGTTCTGGTTGGTTGGGTGCTGGATAACCAAGCTTTTACTATATTAAAACATATAAGCACCTGGTATTACTGCAAGCCAAATGTGCAAATGGTTATTTAAGATCTTGAATGAAAATTGGGTTCGAAATATCTTTCAGGTAATGATGAGTAATGATAAAAATCTTAAACAACAATTCAGAGAACAGGATAATCTAGTGAAACATTCAAATACATGCTGACTTTATAATAAAACTCGGTATTTTAATCTCTTTCCAAGGGTTCTTTATTTGCAGCAAACATTTGTCATTGTATACATCCATGTCCTTCAGCAACACGACATAGAATCTTACGGCACAAAAGGAGGCCATTCAGCACATCGAGTCTGTACCGGCTCTTTGAAAAGAGCTATTCGGTCCCACTCCCCAGCTCTCTCCCCATAACTGCACAAACCCGTCTTCCCCAAATAAATGTCTACCTCTCTTTTAAAAGTTGTTATCGAATCGGCCTCCACCACCTTTTCAGGCAATGCATTCTAGATTCGAACAACTTGCTGAGTGAACAAATTTCTCCTCATCTCCCTTTTTGATACTATTTTAAATTTGTGACCACAAGTCACTGATACACCTACCAGTGGAAACAGTTTTTCCCTCTTTACCCTGTCGAATACCCTCATCATTTTGAAAACCTCTATTAGGTCTTCTCTGCTCCAATGAGAATAAACCTAGCCTCTCTAGCCTTTCCTCATAACTGAAGTCCCTCATTCCTGGTACAGTAAAAGCCTGTTTATCCGGCACCCTTGGGACCTGGCCAATGCTGGAAAACACACACACAATTTTTGGGGGTTTACATTTTTTAAAGTAATATATTGTGCCAGATAAATTCCAGTTAATTGAATAGGGACTTTTTTTTTATTGAGGTGGCGGTTATATGGAAGTTACGGTTGATCAGGCCTTTACTATACCATCCTGGTAAATCTCCCCTGCACCCTTTCCAATGCCTTAACATCTGTCCTAAAGTGTGATGAAAAGAATTGAACAGAGTCCTCAAGCTGAGGCCTAACCAAAGTTTTATAGAGGTTAGTCAGACCTTCCTGACTTTTGTACTCTATGCCCCTATTTATAAAGTCTAGAATCGCATATGCTTTTTTCACAGCTTTGTCTACCTGCCCTGCCACTTTCAAAGAATCACTTTCACAAATCCCCAGGTCTCTCTGTTCCTTCACACCCCTTAAAATTGTACTTTCTAGCCTATATTGCCTCCCTTCATTTCTCCTCCCAAAATGCAACAACTCATATTTCTCCACATTAAATTTCATCTGCCATGTGTCTGCCCATTTTACCATTTGATCTATATCTTCTTGCAGATGGCTACTATCCTCCTCACTATTTACTATTTTACCTAACTTTGTGTCATCTACAAATTTGAATGATACTCCTTATACCCAAGTCCAGATCATTAATATAAATTAAAAAGAGCAGGGGTCTCAATACCGATCCTTGGGGGACGCCATTGTACACTTCCCTCCAGTCAGAAAAACAGCCGTTCACCACAACTCTCTGCATTCTGTCTCATAGCCAGTTGTGGATCCATGCTGCCACTGTACCATGGGCTTCTATTTTGCTTATAAGCCTTTTATGTGGCACTTTATCAAATGCCTTTTGAAAGTCCATATAAACTACATCAACTGCACTATCCTCATCCACCTATTCCGATACCTCATCAAAAACTCAGATTTGTCGTGCAAGATTTGCCTTTAGCAAATCCGTGCTGGCTGTCCTTTATTAACCTATATCTTTCTAAGTGAAGATCTATCTTGTCCCTCATTATAGTCTCTAGAAGTTTCTCCACTACTGACTGACTGGCCTGTAGTTCCCAGGTTTGTCCTTCTGCCCCTTTTTGTACAGGGGAGTAACATTAGCAACCTTCCAGTCCTCTGGCAGCACTCGGAGGACTGGAAGATTGTCCAAGGAAGATTGAAAGATTGTGGCCAGAGCCTCTGCTATTTGCACCTGTACTTCTCTTAGTAACCTAGGATGCATCCCATCCGGACCGAGCGACGTATCAACCTTGAGAGCTGTCGACCTTTTTAGTACTTCCTCTCTGATACTCATCCCATCCATTTCCTCTACCCTCTCCTCCGGTATTGGGGCATTGGCTACATCCTCTTCTTTTGTGAAGACATGCAAAGTACTCATTCAGTACATCAACCATGTCCTCTGCCTCCACAATATGATTTCTTCCTTGGTCCCTAATTGGCCCCACCCTACCTTTTATTCTTGATATGCTTGTAAAATACCTTAGGGTTCCATTTAATGTTACCTGCTAATCATTTCTGGTACAGTCTTTTTGCCCCTCTAATTTCCTTTTTCAGTTCTCTCCTGCACTTCCTATATTCTGTTTGGTTGTCTTCTGTATTTTGGGCATGACATTTGTCATAAGCCTCCTTTTTTTGTTTTATTTTAGTCCCAATTTCCTTAGTCATCCAGAGAGGTTTGGATGCCCTAATTTTTACCTTTGTGGAAATGTATTTGTTCTGTCCCTGAACTATCTCCTCCTTGAAGACTTCCCACTGCTCCTTAGCTGTTTTACCTGCTAATCTTTCTTTCCAGCCCACCTTGGCGAGGTCCCTTAACTGAAATTAGCCTTCTTCCAGTTGAGTATCTTCACCTTTGATTGTTCCTTGTCCATAAGTTACTCTGAATCTAATGATGTTGTGGTCACTATTACCCGGATGGTCTCCTACTGAAATCTGCTCCACTTGCCCCACTTCATTCCCCAGAAGTAGATCCAGCACTGCTTCCTTCCTCGTTGGGCTGGAAACATACTGATCAAGAAAGTTGTCTTTTACACATTTCAGGAATCCTCACTATAATATTTTGTCATCCATTTATCATATTTTCATTTTGTGGTAATTTTCCTAGCAAACCTTTTCAGAATTCATTTAACAAAATAATAAAGCACTTTATTGAATGCAAGCTTTTTTTTTAATCTTGAACACCTCAGTCCAGGATATGAATGTCCACAAGAAAGATGAAAAAAATATTTTTTTATAAGTGCCTCGAGAGATCTGTACTAAGGGCTCAACTCGTTGAGTGAAAGTCTCACTACTAAAGCTTTGTTCCACGTTACTATTGAAAAGTCAATTGCTTTGACTCACTAGATCAAGGCCCCCTTATAAATTTTTACTTTGAAAAGGAGGGGAATTCATTAATTGTGAGTAAACATTATTTGTGAGATAGGAACTGCTTCTGTGATACCATTGCAGATATTCCTTGGTTTAAAATCACCAGGGATGAATTATTTGACATTTGCCATATGGGTTGATATTGACAGAACTCTAAGTTCAAGAATACTACAGGTATTCCTCTACTATTAATTTAGTAGAGGAAGCATAATGTGGAAATATTAAATTGATCCACTCTATATAGCATGGTGTGACCATATATAGGAAAAAAGAGCCTTGTTCAAGTTATGTTTTGATTGATATAATGGAAGCAAAGTAATTGACATATAGCATTTTTAGAGGGTATTGTTCAGACTACAATTCTCCAAATTCCAGTGTTGGAGCCTCTTAACCAGTCGTGTTTGAGTGCCAATACTGTGTGGAACAATGTGGTTTGGCTGCTGAGGGCCAGGTGCTGGACTTGAGAAATGTCCACAGGCCTTGTAAGCATCTTGATTGGCCAATCCCGTTGTCAGGCAGAGCTTGAACCCCTGGTGATCGTCCTCTGATTGGTCAGTCATATTGCTGGGCAAAGTCTAAACCTTCGGTGACGTTCTCCTGATTGGCTCAGGATCTGCGTGTCATGTTTTGTAGTTGCTTTTTGGAGAATGACGTTGGAAATGGTTGGTGGGGTCATGCTGATATAGAGGAAGTCTTAGTACAGGTAGACCCCACTTAACAAAGGGGTTAGGAACTTTAAAAACCTTTGTTAAGTGAGAGTTTAACTGTATTACTGTATTTGGCCAAAACACTGCCCCGACCCAAGCCTCCCCACTAAAATCAGTTTAGTTCCTAGCGGTTCCTAGCGGTAACATTTTCGGTGTACAGGTTGAGCGGTCAAAATCTGGAATGTGACAAAAAAACGCCAATCCTACCTGCTCCAGACCAGGTCTTCACAGTCACCACACAGAAATATCGCAACCTGGGCCCAGACATTTCCGGACGCCTGGCGTTCCGAACTCCGGAAATACTTGAACCTGGGCTCGGCTGCGGGCCCGAATTCAGGACGCTCAACCTATACTAGCGAAGGCCTAAGGTAGATATTACTACTATTGAAGGCTACACAACTTTAAACACAGTAGAAGCCCGTTTATCTGGCACCCACGGGACCTGGCCAATGCCGGTTAAAGCGTCTGCCGGATATTCGGGCAGCTCAAGGCCGAAAACTCACTACAAAAAAATTAAAAGTTATTTGAACACACACCATACACACCAGACTAAGTAATAACAGATAATAACAGAATATTATATTGGTACTTATTGTTAAAACTACTCTTGCGCTTCTCACCTTTACTGATTGAGGTTTACAGTCTTGCAATTTGTTTTTAAATGGAGGACGCCAAGCGGGTGAAAAAAATGGCAGCACGATTTTAAAGTCGCGCAAGCCCTAGACTCTACAAGCGGCAAACCAAAATACTGTGGGCTATCGGCTAACGTTATCGGCTTCCCGCTAATATGACTTTAAAGTCATACGCACTCTTTTTTTCACCCACTTGGCGTGCTCCATTTTAAAAAGAATCGCTGGACTATAAACCTCAAGAGCAGCATCATGGCTTCAAGTGCAGCATCTACCAGCAAAGCTGAGAAGTGCAAGAGAGTAGTTTTAACAATAAGTACCAATACACTATTTTGTTATTATGCTATTATTTATGGATTTACAAATGCTCCACTGCTATTATTCTGGATAAATCCCGGATTATCGAACGGGGACTGTTTTTTGGCATGCCAGTTATATGGAAGTGCCGGTGCATCAAGTCATGGATAAACAGGCTTCTACTGTACAACAATAAAGTATTAAAATGTTAGTAAATTCAACAATAAACAAAAAAATACCGACAATCCTCGACTTGCTATTATTGAAACCACGAAGCATCCTGCCGCTTAAGCTCCTCCCATATGCACTGCACTGCTTAAGTGAGGCCCGCTAAAGACTGAGCGTGTGTTGTGGGGGCAACCGGGAGAGACGCTACCCATGAGAAGCTGTGCACGAGAAACCGCGAGATTTAAAGTGTGTAAACATTCGTTATAGCGAACGCAGCCTTTGTTAAGCGGATAAGTGGTACAAATAGAAACCCTCATTATAGTGAACTTTCGTTAACCGGGCGTTCGTTAAGCGGGGTCTACCTGTACTATATTGTCAGTTTTAACCGCAAGCATTATTATTTCAGTTTACATATGAGGCGAAGATATATTAGTACTCTCAGTACTAATGAGCTAACGCCAATTCACTTTATGGGTTCACCGCAACTGAAGAGAATTCTCAGAGCTTGCATAGAGTCGTTACATGCATAGGTGGTCAGTTTTGAGAAAGTAGTTCACACTTGTACATTCAGTCAGCACTGTTTGTGGCAGATTCTCAGGTTTCAGTTTACTCTAGGATTTTCTGCATCCAAACATATCCACCGAGTACTAGGAGAGAAATTGAAACAGATTTGGGCAATAAAGTGTCTGACGCAGCAGTTGTGTTCATCAGTTGCAGGACCAGCACCTTGGGACGCTCTGCTGACATGAAAGTCGTTATACAAATGTAATTTTGTTGTTCTTCAAGGCTGTGTTGAAGGAAGTTCACTTCCTTGGGACATCTTTCTGCAAATAATTTTCTACCCAATACCATAAGCAGAGTCCAATATTCCTCTTTCAGTTGGAGAAGAAATTTGACCAGAGTAGGACTTCACCTGAAAGCTACATCATAGTTAGGATACACATAGTGATTAAATAATTTCTCAAACCAGAAGTATCTCCTAGAAACTCCCAACAGTCTGGAATTAATTAGACCCAATAGTGAGTGGAGGATGTTGAGAATGAAGTTACGAATCCCTCAAAAACATATTTTAATTTTCTCTGCAGTCAATGTAATGTGAAGCCCATGGTCTGCAGTCATTTGCTAATTACAAAAGAAAATGACATATGGTTCTTCTGTTCAGCTTTTATTCTGTTTTCCAAACCTCAAGATGCAAGAAAAGCGTGAATGAATAATGATAGGTAAAATAAATAAGTTTCCAAGATTCAATGACCATGACAAGATTTGCCTTGTCTACTTGTCCTGCCACTTTCAAAAGACTTGTACAGTGTAAATAGAGTTGAAAAGGTGTTATCAAATGCTGATACCACAAAGAATAATCGTAACATGGCCTGAGGAATAGATTGCAGATGAATATGTAAAAAGTGTCCCTGAGACCAAACATCTACTCTGAAGTCTCAGGCAGCTAGTAAGTTTACATTACAGCCTACATACTACAGTAAAAGCCCATTTATTCTTGACCCGATCAACCGGATTGCGTGACCCCCTCCCGGGGCAATTCCCCATTCCAGCAATCGCGAATATGCTAATTTTGCGCTTGCATGCAATGCGTGCGCATGCGCACTTATTAAATTTACGAACTCTGGGTTTTTACAAAAAAAAAAATGCTTTTTTACTGATCATTTTACCGAGCGTGCTGGAATCTTTATTGGTAAGCATCCATACAATATCCAGTTACTATTTAGTATGTTATTAATATGGCATGTTTTAAAATAAGTACATTTTTTGTGCTGGGTTTTCGGCAAAGATTATCCGACACAGTCAATTAGTCGACCCCCCCCCCCCCCCCCCCCCCCCCCACCAGAGGGTGCTGGATAAATGGGCTTTTACTGTATGTCTTAGGAAATAAAAGTGCTGTGTATAACTTTGTATTTGAAGCAGAATGTCAATCACAGTCTTTAAGATCTACAATGTAAGTGGGAAAAATAGTATTGAGAGATTCCAAAATTACATCAGCAACTGTGTATATACAGTCCACAAAACATTTCACTTAGTTTGTATATTTTTATTTACATCTTCACAAATGAAACATTGTTTTCCAGCTTCATTCCATACATTGTACATGCTATTATGGTTCATGATTGTATCGGGGACAAGGAGTAGTTGAGAAACAATATCTACTTAGGAATGGGAATCCATAATCTGCTGCCGAGAGGGAGGAATATCAGGGCATATACAGAAAGAAAAAACCCAATATTCAGATGTCTGTTCTGACAGATGAGGGAGTAACAGCCATAAGAGAAAAATAACATCATTATTGCTGGATAGACAGTAGAGATCTATTTTAAACTGTTGAGGGGTATCTATCCTAGAAGATGTGAAAAGCGCTATATCAAATGCAAGGATTGTTATTGTCCTATGTTGGTTTATTAAAAGTAGCAATCTTCAGTATGATTTTGTTATTTGTAGTGTTCCGCATATGGTTAACCCCCAATATCTCAAGAAGTGGTGAGGAAAGTATGGTGAAACACATCATTCATAATGTTCTTGCCGATGTGGAATCTTAACAACATTTGGATACGTTCCTGACTTACCCATATAATATTCAGTACTTAGTCTGACCACAGTTGGCAGAACAAATTGGCCAGTCACTCCCTACAATTGTGTTATCCTCATCTACATTGTTGTGAGTATCCTTTTCAGAGCTCTTTGATCATTTCTCAAAAATATTTTTTATGTGCAGGAGAGAATTTCAGGCAAGCATCCATTTCTGCTTGGGAAGTTGTGAAAGGCGCCCGACGTGAAAGACTCTTATAAATGTAATTTTATTCTTGTTATTGATGGAGAGGTGGTTTCTGTTCCTAAAAAAAATATAATTCACTAGGCCAAATACTTAAATGAACAATTCCCCAAACCCAACAGACTGATTTTCTTAAATATGGACCTATTAAGAGCTATATTTTCCTTTTTTTTCCTTCAGCTACAATTATCCCATACAGTAATATGAGTTTCATACTTTTTGAGTAGAGCTGATCTAATATTTTTGCACTAAAATATTTAAAAAAACATAATACAATAGCAATCATTGTATAGGGATATATTCTGTGCATGTCCTCCATTCAGTTGAATAAGCCACTTCAGACTGTAGTAGGGATGACTGATTAAATGTGTACTACTTTGCTGAGTAGTTTTGCTTATCTATAATATTTCTCTCTATTGGAGTAAAATATACTTATTCACATTTATACCTTATTTTGTTGTTTTGTCTTTCTCCTATTGAGTTAATTTTTCAAACTAAATTTATCCATAAAGCCTGGCTTGATCTGATTCTCTTGGGAGTTACAAACATTTGTGGGAGGCTGAGTCCATATCGGTGGGCTCTGTTTTCCTTCATTTCTGGCCCCATTAGAACATTCACAGCATCCTGCTTTCTGCCACACAAATGCATTTGCATCTTTCAATTTTGAATACTGCACTACTGTAATGTGATAATGTAGTAGATTAATACCATATAGAGCAGTGTGTTTACAGACACGATCAGTAATTACCTCTCACAGCTTGTTACCTACCGTGTATTAGTATAGTTATATATTTTCAATACTATATTATGAGAGAATAAAAAACTAGGGGCCATGAATTGCCATTAAATGAAAGGTCAGGTTTGGCTTGACTGAACATTCAAAGATCCATCCACACTGTAATGATTCGGGATTAACTGCCAGGTTGAAGTTAATTGGATGAATCAGCAAATAATTGACTTACCGTAAATACCCGCTTATAAGGTGCACTCGCGTATAAGCTGCACAACCCCACTTTTGACCTTTTCTTGGTGAAACAAAACGGAAGCATTTTCAATGATATTGCCAGCAGGAGGGAGGGAGGAGAGACAGGTAGGTAGAGAGAGAGGCAGGCAGGCAGGCAGGCAGGGAGAGAGACAGGGAGGGAGGCAGGGAGGGAGGGAGAGAGAGAGAGAGACAGGGAGGGAGGGAGAGAGAGAGGCAGGCAGGCAGGGAGGGAGGGAGAGAGGCAGGGAGGGAGGGAGGGAGGGAGGGAGGGAGGGAGGGATGAATCAGCAAATAATTGACTTAATGTAAATACCCACGTATAAGGCGCACTCACGTATAAGACGCACGTATAAGAGAGGGAGGGAGAGAGAGAGGCAGGCAGGGAGGGAGGGAGAGAGAGAGGCAGGGAGGGAGGGAGGCAGGCGAGAGAGGGAGGGAGGGAGGCAGGCGAGAGAGGGAGGGAGGGAGACAGACTGGGTTAGGCAGAAGGCAGGTAGCAAGCACAGCACTGAAGTCCGCTGCTGCTGCCGCTGCCCGGGCGGCCGAGGACGAAGCGCTATCACTAGCTCTCCTCAACCCCCGCCGGACATTGACCAAACCCCGGCTGACAGCGCGCCGGCCGGCCCTCCTGTTTACCGTATTTCCTAGGCTCAAAATTTCTTGTACCTGCGTATAGGGCGCACCCCCAGCTTTCGAGATCTTCCGCCGTGAAAAAAGGTGCGCCTTATACATGGGTATTTAAGGTAATTACAGTTAATTTATTGGTGTGCCGATGTTACTGCTTTGTTCAACTATCGCTATAAAGTGCACCACTACTAGTCCCATATCAAACTATCTGCTCCCACCACTCAAAAACAAGCTGTGGCTTGCTCCACCTGGTCCGCCCCACCATCGGTGGTCGAGCCTTCAGCCTCTTTGCCCCCATCTTTTGGAACCACCACACATTTCTTTTGCCTCACTCCCTGACTTGCCACTTTCAAGGCACATCTCAAGACCCTCCTCTTCGACCGTACCTTCATCTGCCCCAACTGATCCCAACCCTCACTTTTGATACAGAATTTCAAAGCATCGGCTCAGTATTTCAAAGCATTGGTGTGTTTAAAGTCTTGATAGCTTCTCCCTCAACAAATGTTCAAAGTAGCAATTTACTTATTTTTAGGCATACACTTCCCCAGTTTGATATCCAAACTGTTTACATATTGGTACTACCTCACTCGTGAAACAGTAAAGGCAAGATGTTCAGCAATGAACATGCAATCAAGTTCCATATTGAGATAGCGTTCACACATAGTGCTAGTTATTTTAAGATCTACATTCTGTGTCAACAACACATCTCCTGATTGGTCAAAAGCAGGATTGTGAATTCCTTGATTTTTTTAGTTTTTATTGCTTTGCAGAAATTAAAGAATTAAATGGCATTGGAATATAAATGTGAAAAAAACACTAATATCAACTGTAAGGATTATTATATTTTGTTGGATTTTAGTGATCAATTGCCATAATTTTCTTGGCACAGTTCCCAACTGGAGAACTTGGATCCAGGAATTCAGTCTTTCTTGGTTATCAAGATCATTAGTCTTATTTTGGTTCTGATTGGTTTTGCTAGAGAATAAATTCACTACTGACTAAAGCAAAACTCCGCTGGGTGAGGGTGGATGTGTTGAGGTCACTGTTGCAGGAGAGGACACGAGCTGCAGAGTTTACCAGGAAAGAATTTCACAAAACAATATTAACTAACTAAAAATTATAATATCTTATCTAGCTTACAAATATCACAAATAATGCCCATTTAATGCAATAATAGAAAAACAAATAAAACTCAGAATTGCTAAACCGTTTGATTTGTGAACCCATTTCAACCTTCAGGTTTCTTTTTGGACAAGTTTTCATTAAGTTTCAAACCAATGGATTACACTACAACAACAACAACTTCAATTTATATAGCGCCCTCCACGCTGGACGGCATCTCAGAGCGCTTTTCAGTAGCTGATCCCAGGACCGAGCCAGGGGGAGGGGGAGGGGCAGAAAGGTGAGAAAGGTCTTCAGCTGTGACCTGAAACTGGGAAGAGAGGGGGCGAGGTGAAGGGGGTGAGGAAGGGAGTTCCAGAGCCGCCGAGGATGGAGCGAAGGATTTGGGGGACGTGGAGGAGGCCAGATCCAGAGGAGCGAAGGCAGTGGGTGCTGGGTTTGGGGGAGAGGAGATCAGAGAGATAGAAGGGTGCAGAGGAGTGGAGGGATTTGAAAACAAGGGTGAAGATCTTGAAGTCGATCCTCTCTGGGATAGGGAGCCAGTGAAGTCTGGCAAGAACTGGGATGATGGGGGAGCGAAGCTTAGAGCGGGTGAGTATGCAGGCGGCAGAGTTTTGGATTAGCTGGATTTTGTGGATTGTGGTGGAGGGGAGACCGGAGAGGAGGACGTTGCAATAGTCCAGCCAAGAGGTGACAAAGACATGGACCAAGGTTTCAGCGGCTTTTGAGGTGAGGTATTGCCAGAGACGGGCGATTCGTCGGAGGTGGTAGAAGGCAGTGCTGGTGAGGGACTGGATGTGGGGAAGGAACGACAGTTGGGGGTCGAACCTGATGCCTAGGTTGCGGACAGGTTGGGAGAGTTCTAGGGGCAGGCCGGGAAGGTGCAGGAGGTGAGAGCTGTGTGATTGGAGACGTTGATGAGAGCCAAGGAGTATGGCCTCCGTCTTGTCGACATTCAACTGCAAGAAATTTGCGCTCATCCAGCCCCTGATGTCTGACAGGCAGGCTGACAGAACATCAGGGGACTGGGGGTCACAAAGTGAGGTGGAGAAATAGAGTTGGGTGTCATCCGCGTACATGTGGAAGTGTGCCCCATGTCTGCGGATGACATCCCCAAGAGGGAGCGTGTAGATGAGGAAAGGAGGGAGCCAAGGATGGATCCCTGGGGTACCCCACAGGTAACTGGGTAAGAGCGGGAGGAAAAACCGTTTGTGGAGATGTACTGCTGGTGGTTTGCGAGGTAGGACTCGAACCAGGCGAGTGCGGTCCCACTGAGGTGGATGACGGAGGACAGGCAGTGGAGGAGGATGGCGTGATCAACTGTGTCGAATGCAGCTGACAGGTCCAGGAGGATAAGGAGGCAGAGGGAGCCCTGGTCGCAGATAGAGAGAGGACGTCGTTTGTGACTTTCACAAGCGCAGTCTCTACTGTGGGCAGGGCAAAAATCGGACTGGAGGGGTTCGAAGAAGGAGTGGAGGAGAGGTGGGCGCGGAGTTCTTCCCCCCCCTATTGGAGGGGGGGGAAGAAATTATTCTCCATTTCCAATATGCATCACAATTTTACTGTCTGGCTGGACTGATAAACAAGTAATGTGAAATTGAACTACCTTCCCTCCTTGTAACTAACTAAATCTAACTTGGATGCTTTGTCATCGACCTGGTAATATTTCTGCAGATATTGAACTTTGTAAGATAATTGAAGCTATGGTTAAATAAATAGTGTATTGTTGCCAGAAGTGAATCTGTTACTTTGCAGGCAAGAGAATTGTATGAGCTGAAGTGATTTCCATTTGTTCAAATAAAATACAAAGAAAAAATCTGTTGGGGAGTTTCTCTACAGAACATGCACCTTGCTTTGACAAATAGCATGAAATATTAAGTGGCATAAAATGATACAGAGCCCACCAAGAAACTTGTGTAACAAGGATTTTAGAGGTAGTTTTATAATGTGCCCTTGCGCACAAAGGCTCCACTGATTCTCTAATAGAATGAAAATGAGACTGCTGCTGTTTACTGTCTTGGTCCAAGTATTGCTCAGCAGTTTGGCAGGTGGTGGTACGTCAATAGGTCAGTATTGATTGGATAAATCTGCCTCAGGGCAACAGTCATGTTTTTTTTTAATGTTTTTTTTCTACCTCTTCTTCCTACTTCCTATCTGCAATAAAAATCTGTAATAAATGTCTTGAATTGTAAGAAGTAGCCGATGCTAGCCTACTGAAGCATTTCAAGGTTATTATTTAATCATATGTAGATGGGTTATAAACTGGTAAAATTCCTTCACGTTGCTTCTATTCCAGCTTTAATTCTTTAATCTGCCATGTCTTAACATAGCAAACAGGACAGAAATGTTGTGCTGCTGTTCTCAGTGCAAACAGATTTGAAGTTTAATGCACAAACATAATTTTTTTTGTTTAAATAAAAAGTGCAACTGAACATTGAGATGCTTTTAAGATTATCTATCAATCAATCAATCAATCAATCAATCTGTTTTTATGCAAAAGACTGTAATCTGAATTAAAGTCCTGCTGTATGTGGACCAAGGCTGGAACTAATACTTATATTGTCATTAATTTATGTTTCCCCTCCCATATCCCGCTTTGATTTCTCCAAAATGGGGCCGGTTGTTTTTAGGTGCGGAGGGACAGAGTAAACGAATAAAAAAAAACCTACATTAGTGTTGTCACATCCCCAATGAGTTATGGTACAGTGAAACTTGAAGGGAGTTCCTTACGGTCTTCTTTTGTGGGGAATAACGTACACGTAAATCACGGATAAATGTATGGGACAGAAAAAGGTACCTATTAGACATCACATTTGTATATAATTAGAATCCTTTTGAATGTTATGTAATATAAATATCTTTGGAAAGACAATAACATCAAATTACATCAAATCAGGAGCTCATCCTAAGGCACTGATATTTTAAAGATATTCCAATACTCAATTTATAGACCAGCAGTTTGACTCCACCTGATGCTTGGGAAAGAACTAAATTCATACCAAAGGACATTTTCTTTCTGCCCCGCCCTCTTTACACCAAATTCATGAGAATTTTTTTTAACATTAATGATATGCAAAATTAAGTAATCTTACCAGTTTTCTAAGATAGTTTTAATATACAGTACTGTAGACCAAGATACTTGTCAAGAAATTATTACGAATATATTATCTGTTCGATAGATTTTGCTTTAATTTGGGGGGTTAAAAATGTGCAGTTAATACGTCAAAAGTTTTTAAAGATATCAGTTTCACAATGCAAATATTCCCAGTGCTGTTAACATGTATTTGGATATCATTAAATTTTAAGACAAGAAAAAACAAAATAAACTTTAGTTTGTGAACACTGTCCACCTTGTGGTAGCTCAGAGAACTGTAATTTAGAGAAGGACATTTCCTCAACAGCCATGTTGGAGTAACATAATCTGCTTGAGCAATACGTCTAACACAGTCTTAATACGAATTTGATAAGGGAAAATTTGTACTGCTGACTGTTGGGTTAGTAGAGGCTAAGTAGAGGAAGAAGTAACCAATGTGGCGCATGGCATAGTGCGTTGAAAACTAGGGAAAACCCTTATGTAAACGTCTTTTTCTATAACGTACATCAAAAGAAGTCAGTCAACGACTGTGTAAAACTGAATTGTCGATGAAATGTTTGAAATTAGCAGGACACTGAATGCTGCTTTATTAAATAATGAGGTAAGGTTTTTAGATTTGGCAAGCTTTTCTGTATTGTATTTAAGAATACTTGATGTCATAGAATTTCTTATGATATATAGTTGATACATAGGCATTTAAAAAGTAATGCAATGATGAATAATTTGTGTTATATTTTTCTGTTCAGTAGATTATTTATGGTTTTGTAATCTTTTAAGCTATTGCCTGTCAGGTTATGTTGTGTAACGCTTCAAAATGCTATGGAGTAGGTAGTTATCAAAGCTGAATTAACTGGGATGTGGTTCATCTGGGCTATGTGAGGCTGATGGCTACTGATGCTAAGATACTCGCAACCTTTGGGACAATTTCCATGGTGATCACGGTATTGTTATGAGACCATTGACAGTGATAACAGACGGCTTTGGTGAGGTTCTTTTTGGCTATGGTATCATTAACTAATCACTTTTTATAGGAAATGAAGCATTGTAAATTCACAGGTGGAATTGCAGTTCGCTGGTCACAAAAGTGAGTGCTTTGGAAGGTGGAGAAAGCTTATTATGAAAAGCTTGTTATTTTGTACCATTTGCTATAAAGTACCTGAAGCATATCGAATAGTATTCACTGAACACAAACTACTACTATACTGTACTTCTTACACAGTATGCTTGGATTGTACTTCTGGAACTGTATTCATTGGGTTAACTTATTGAATAATGATATCTCGGCTTTGTCTATAGAGGTACTGTCTCACAGGGCTGTGCACTTGTCACAGGGTACGATGACTTATTTAACAGACTGAAAGGACATAATTGTGATTCAGAATGATGTGATGTCTTCAATTCTTCTATTAACTCACTGCATTCTGTAAGCGTATTTGCATTTCAAGTTAATTGTGCATCAACAGCTTGAGATTGCACATCCTCCCGACATTAAAGGCTCTATAACTGTAATTGTATTGTTGAGATTCAAGTCTTTTTAAACAAAAACTTTTGCTGTATGCTTCATTTCACAATATTAAAAAGGTACTCAAATATTTATATTGCATTTCTAGCATATAAATTGATTATCTGATTTGTATTCTAATTCTGAACCGCAGTATCTTTTGATTGATAATATGATTTATATTTCTGCAGGTTTTGCATTACATTTGATATAGAATTTTTTCTAATCTTTGTTCTGATACCGAGTATCATAATTTAAAGGATACGGTTAACACTGTGGTTGGTTTAATAGGTCATTCGGTTAACATTGGGAGATTTCAAAAGATATTAGAAATATTCTAGTTAGTGGAAAAACTGATCATTCTGGTCTAGTTATGAAAATCATATGAAATAGTTTTCAGTGTGAATGAAGTATATATTAGATTACTTAATGGGAGGAGGGAGCAGTGAATCACTAATTTACAAATACCTGAAATGAATTAAATGAATATGTGTATATTTTTTTCCACACACAAAATGATTTTGTCACTTCTGTGAGCCCCAAGGCAAAACATTAATTATTTATGTCTTGAGAAAGCAACTGTCAGGGTAGATAAGATGGTTAAAACACTCAAATATAAAAGCTCAGTTTGCCTCACAATGGATGGATGTGGAGTACAAGCACTGAAGCATGGCTGATATACCACACCTTGGCATCTGCAGATTGTAAATTGACATTGTGACTTGCAAATTTATAATAAACAAAATAGAGTAAAAATGTTGTGTGTGTGTGTTGGTTTCTTAATTTTGGCCTAATTACCAGGGACATGGTGTAGTTCAAAAGCTTCTCTCAGTTGTGGATGGAGGTCACTGCATCATTAACATCGGCAATCTGGTAAAAGCTAATTTCAATAGTAGCTGATGTCATGACAGTCTCTTATTTTTCTAGCCAATCAGACACAAGCAATGGGTGACAGATGGTCCCATAAATGGGAGTAAAAGAGTAAAGCAGCCAATTCTCTGAGCTGGTTTGTTCTCTTCTGCATTTCAGATTCAGGACTTAGCACAGTACTGCTTTATGCTTTCATTTCTGCACAAACGTGTTCACTGTGCTTTTGGATCTTAACGAAAGGATTGAAACATTTTTAAGTCTTCTGAAGATTTCAACTGGTATAAGACTTAATCTTGTGCAATAAGAATGGTTATGGTAAGGCTTGGTATAATTCTAAGCTACTTTACAAAATTGACCAAAAAGCTTTGGATTATTGTACATTATATTGTACATTATACATTACTGAAGGTTTGCAAGGCAACAAACAAAATTAAAAACCTATTTATTGTACTGTGTTTGGGGGGGGTGGGGGGTAATGTAAAGGGAAACCAAAGTGCTGTACATCAGTTACATTGATTTCATGTGATTTATGTAAGCAACCATGCAACCGCATATTGTATTTCAAAGAGTTTGCCATCGTGACCTCATCAGAGAGGAGGAGGCTTGTGTGCTGCACCGTGTAGTGTATGTCGAATTGTTGCAACGCTAAGAAGCAGTATTGTAGAGAAGGCATGTCTGCTTTTACATAACGCCCTTTTCGGTTTGATTCACCGAAGAGTACAAGCATCTCTCTAATTATAAATGGAGTGGAGTGGTTTAAAAATGGTAGGTGTTTGAAAGACATGCTGCTTGCTTTTGTCTCAATATCATAGGTGTTCTTTGTTTGTCAATTGTGTTCAGTATTGTGTTTTAAAATGCAGGGTCTTTGTATGACTAGAGGAATGCTATTTAGCTTTTTAAACTACTGTATATTTTTGAGATACATGCACATCAAGCTTTATTTGGCGTTTGGATGGAGATGAATAGAATGGAATTATTTTTCCTTTCACCGAGTTCTCTAGGCTTTTTTCTTCAGCTACTTGTTTTGATGGGTGTTATACAAATAAGATTAGACAGAACAGCTGAACTGAAAGCGATAGCTAGAAGGAAAAGCCTGTGAAAGGTTGCCAGGGAAACAAGCTAAAGGAAGCCGAACTGAGAGCAGGTGGCAGTCATATGGGAATACCACGAAGAGAATAGTAGAATGGGCACTGTGATTGTCTCCTTCATTCTGCGCGAGTCACAACTTTAATTGTTTCAGAAGGTGTTAATTATATTTCAGACTGGAGGCTAGCACAGTTGAGGTTATTTTTAGACATCTGTGCCTTCAAGATGGGAGGGAGGAAATGTGAAGCTTTTGAGTTTTGTGAAGCTTTCTTCCAAAATGTACCTGTCAAATGGGGAGGAATTGTACAAGCCTATAAGCAAATACAAAATTTGTTGAACAAAGCCTACAACAGTAAATGGTGAGCTCCTTTCTTCCAACGGCTGTACAGTCATTACTGGGATTTTCCACAAAGCTATCCTATATGGTATGTGAATAGGACAATATGAACCAAAAGACGAGCTTGATATTTAAGCTTAAATGAATATTATGGTGTGAGTTTTCTTGCTTCTTGCTTCAGCAAAATTACAAATTCTTTAATTGTTCAGTTAAATTGAATATGGATGAAGGAATTGCTACGAGAAATTGGAAAAGGTTCTGGGAACAGGGATGGCTACAACTACGTAGGGTCTGGCTTTTTCAATTTTAATTTGTGCTGAAACCATTAAAGTTGTAAATAAGATGGGAAAATTGTTCCTTAATTGAACACATTATGTAATGGAATGGGCTACTGTATTTTGTATCTTATTTTACAATATATTGGAAGGTATGAGTCGTGAGTGAAAATTCAGTGTTTCAACTGCCAGTACGACCCAGGGAATTCTACCATAGTAGTAAAATGAATTTGTTTTAATGTAACAATAGGACATTTTTCATATTCTGTTCTTAAAGTGTTCATTTTACATCAAATAAAGAGATTAGCTTTAAAAATGTTCATTGAAAGTCGATTTTTCCGAACGAATGATCGTAAAATAAATAACCTTGAAGAATACCGTTATCGGGGGGGGGAAGAGAAGAGGTGCATGATTTCATGAAATATCAGCTTCGGAAGTTTCTTTCCTCATATTAAATCCAAATTGTATTATAATTATTAATATATCAAAGTATTAGTGCCAATTTTCATATTATGTTTCTCTGAACAATTTAAAATCCTATATTGGAAAATGAAATTTAAATATTTTGTACAGCTTGACGATAAAGAATGCTTGTATAACAGGCAGGTTTGAGATGAATTTCTTTCATTTTAAATTGCCAACTGTGTATTCTATTCAAAAAATTATGAATTTAAAAATTCACAATGAATAATCTTTCCATACCCACCCCAATTGATAATTTAATGTTCTATTTAATAACACAACACTAAATTCACTAGTCACGGCCTGGGAATTCTGTTTATTTGGGGAGGGTATTCCTAGAAAATTTGCCATACAGTAAAAATTTTAAATGCAACTAGAATATTTGTAAGTATCACCATTTTAATACCGCCTGGAATGGAAGCGCCGTAAAAACAATGAGTTTGTCAGAATGAGATTCTACATAATGTCAGGGAAACAAAAACAAATAATTCATTTATTTCCAGTGAAGTTATTTGGAAATGTAAACTAATAATTAAGTCTTTTTATCACTGATATGGGTTGCACACACAATTAGAACAGAGAGGCCTTTCCTCCCTTCCCTTTATTCTCTATAATGCCAGAGATCCATTAACTTCTTAGATTATATCGTCTTTAATTTAAATTTTTGACATTATATACCTGATCTTTAACTAAATTCCATTAATAAAAAATTGTATCCAATTTTCACCACTAATATTAGAAAAGTGGATGTGGTAATGATTGAATTGGAACACTGTGTAGTGGTTATCAATCAAGGCTATAGTACCTTGTACATGTGATTTTGAATTTAGATTCTCCCTGTACATGATTCAAGACTGTTTAGTCGCATTCACTGGAACATATATTTGCTATAATGCAACTTGCTTGTGATTTGATGTAGTTAATTAATCTTGGCAGATGTTTCTTGGTAGATGTAAATTCTAAGCATATATAGTAGAAAATACTACTAATAATAATCCTTGCAATTAATATGGTGCTTTTCACGTCTTCTGGCCGTCTCAGAGCGCTTTACGGAATATGGTGTAAAGTGAATTTACTGTATATTTGTGAGTGAAACGTGGCAACCAATTGCACACAGCAGTCTCCCACAAATAGTCGTAGATTGAAATGAGCTTTTTTTTTGAGGGATTATTATTAGGCGTGTGGAGTAAGGAAACTTGTCCATGGTTTTGCCCTGTCTCGAATTGAACCCACATCTCTCGCTTGCAAGGCGAGTGCGAGGCAAGTGCTCTAACCACTGAGCTACAGGACTCTACAATGTGATGGAGATAAGACCAGCAAACAGTTATTACAGTGCTTTGAGAAATGCCAACTGAAAGTGCCAAAAAAATTGTACTCACTTGTGCAATCTTGGTTTGTTCAAGCAGGGTGATGCTGTTTTTAATATACACAAGAGAATGTATTTCACACTACATCTTTGAGAGAGCATATAATATTAAACAAAATTCTGAGATATTTTATGTTTAAATGAGCATGATGGCTATTCCTTCCTTCCCCACCCCCACACCCTTGTGGGAAAAGAAACAGTTTTAAATACTGCATCTTCCCGAGCTGATCACCCATAGCAACTGGTGCTTGCTTCCTCCTTGTTTTCCCTATGGAGAGCACAAATCATCTATTGGTTCTAGGTGCATATTAGTATATAGTTTCACACTGAAATATCAGCCCTTTAAAGAAAAATCAATTCTGTTTCCTCTAACCCTCGATAAAATTGTGTCAAAATGTCTTGAATTGTGAAATTTAGGCCATGGTTTTTCTGAAACATTTTCTGCCGTGATTTACAAATAAAAAGTCTGATTCTGTTTATCTTATTACACGCTCCATATTTCTGCAATTAAATTATCTTACCTTTTTGCGTACATTAGAAAATATGGCAATATTAACGTAAAAACAGATGGCTACCTGTAAAAGCAATTGATATTAAAAAAAAGATGGATGTATGTCGACCAACAACACAATACACTTTGCTGGCTTTGTTGCATATATTTGTGCATATTAGTTCTGAAATGCATTTTTGTTTGTTATTTTAAGTGCTATTGGCACAGCACTTAAACTCCCAATTGAATTGTATAAAATAAAATGCATTCATCTTTTTGTGTGTTTTCCCACTTTTTTTTTAAAAAAAGGAACCGAGCAGAGTTAAACTGCATTTCAATTGAAATTGAACTGAGCTAGTAACATTAGCTTATTTTTAGGGAATAAATATTGCTGAATCCGGGGCAGAATCTATCATCAGTAATAGAAAAACATTACCGGCAAATTCACTCTTTGCCTTAAAATGCAAAAAGGCTGAGGATGAAGCTAGGGTAATTCCTGTACTATTGCAAGGAGACAATGGGATGGATACCCATCCTGTTAGGACTACATTGTAGGTGCTTGTACTATTTAGTCATCGAACAGTGGTAATGAAATCTGATCCTGTATTTGTTGAAAGGTGGTTGTGAATTGATTTTAAATGTGAGAAGAAACAGGTACATTAAAAGTCAACATGCATATGAAGCAATATATACATGGTGGCATAGGTTGGACAAGGTTTGTTCAGTGGTGAGAGCTTTATTTACAACATTTTATCTGTTATACAAATAGGTTTCGCCCACAAATATACAGTCAATTCACTTTATGGTATATTCTGTGAAGCGCTTTGAGACACCTAGAAGACGTGAACAGTCCTAAATCAATGCAAGGGTTATTATTATTACTATTAAGTAAATTTACCATACCATGGAATGGTTTTGTTGAATGAACGAATGATAATGTTTGACCATTAATTTCTACCATCTCCTCATCCAAAAGATAACATTTAAGAACAGAAATAGTAATTGTGTGAAAGGACAAAGGAAACACAATGGCAATTGCCAGTGGTGTATGACATTCTCATCGGTTATTGCTCTTTCACTTTGGCAAAATCACGAAAAGAGGATAGTCAGCCAAAATACTAAATGCAGGGGACCTCACTATAACTAACAATAATTTGTTATCCCTAAAATAGAATACTATTTGGTCAAAAGAGGACAGATTTGGAACATCCCTTGTAACATTAATTTCATGACAAGTCCAACTCCAGTGCAATAGGTGATTAAAAGTTATACAAGCCAAGGGCTAGAGAAGCTAGCGGGAAATGAAAACGCATGGTGAACAGGACTGCAGAATAGAGAGATAGCAGCTGTAAAGGGAAGCGGGAGGGAATGAAGATGGTCAGGGGCCCTCCAATATGGAGGAGATGATGACTAAATGTCCCAAATTGCCTGGTGAAATGGCTCACATATACACTCAACATTCAAAACAGTAGTAAGCTGAAGTGATTTTTGAATGTAAATGTTCCACATGATATTAGATTATAATAGTCAACATTTGAGATATTATGACCACTGTGCTCATTTTTCATTATAGCACCACTAGTGGAAAATTTAACATGTATTTTTGTTGTTTTGTATAATGGTCTTTGACTGTAAATTATTTGTTTTAGTACACCTATGCAATAATCCTAAGGTCTTGTCTCTAACAGAGAGAAACAATGATGCTTTTAGCCAGGATTTTCAAATTCTGGGTTAATTACTACAGTAACAAATATGTTCTACATTGCTAAAAGCTGCAAGATGATCGTACCATCAAAATGGTACTGGTAAAATGATAAAGCTCGTACTATTGAAGTAATCTTTCAAAAACATAAGGATTCACTGGGGTAGAAACTACCGTCTGCAATCCAGGAATAAACACTTTAAAGATTAAGGCTCTGTCAACCACTCTCATATTTCTATACTTGATGTTCTTTGGTGAGTTACTCCAGTGAAATTACAATTTGTATGGCTCACAACCGTTATTATAGAACGTGTGAGTTTACCTATCCTGTAATAACAGACTTGTCTGACTGTAAGAAGGACGATTATTAGATGGCAATGTTTATATTCAATCATGCATGGAATTCTAATGCTACCTTTTCATTTCTTAGATAATCAGCACCATGGAACCTCAGGTGTCAAATGGCCCAACTAGCAACACATCCAATGGTCCTTCCAGCAACAGTAGAAACTGTCCATCACCCATGCAGACAGGAGCTCCAACAGATGACAGCAAAACCAACCTCATAGTCAACTATCTTCCTCAAAACATGACCCAGGAGGAATTCAGAAGTCTCTTTGGGAGCATTGGTGAAATAGAATCATGCAAACTTGTTCGAGATAAGATAACAGGTTAGTTGGGCCACAAATACACCCTGAATTTAAACACTGCATGAAGGAAAGAGCTATGTTAAGGATTATATAGTGCAGGAGACCCAATTATAACACCTCTCAATACGGTGCTGTTTTGCTTATAGAGAGATAAGGGATCCTAACATATATGATGGATTCCCATGTGTGTGTGCCAAATCAAGTAATGTATCATGAGGCTTTCTGTGCAAATAGACAACTCGTCTCAATTACATCACAAACCCAGATGCGCTGACCTGCAGTGATTATTTTAGGTGTTCATTTATAATAAAGCTTGAGATTTTCTGGATTCCAACAGCCACATTATAACAAGGTTCACCTGTTTTTTTTTGTTCAAAATATTCTGAACTCGGTCACATTCAGTTCAATCTGTTAAGATTCAATTTACTTTTGTGTTTTGTTAAATTCTAAGTTGTATGTACTTAGATTATCACAAAATACGTGACATTTAAAAAAATTATCCAATCATAACAAATTTGTAAATAAGCTTCCCTTGTTTTTAAAGATCCTTGTATCTTAGCCACATATACAAACCACAACTTGCACTTATTTATACATAGGGGGAAAATGAAATGTTCAAAGAGGTGGATTTTCAAAACCACTTTATATCAAAAGGGCTATTTTTTTCCAGTGTATCTTGAGTTAAGTCACCAGCTATTCAAAACACTTCCCAAGGAACAACCAGCTAGATGATAGTGGAGTCCTGTAGCTCAGTGGTTAGGGCACTCACCTTACAAGTGGGAGACCTGGGTTCAATTCCAGGCAGGGCGAAACCTTGGGCAAGCTTCCTTACCCCACACGCCTAATAATAATCCCTCAAAAAAAAAAGCAATAATAAATTGGTCATTTCAATCCGCGACTGTTTGTGGGACACTGCAGTGCGCAATTGGCTGTCATGTTTCCCACAAACACAGTCAATTCACTTTACAGTATATTCTGTAAAGCGCTTTGAGACGTCTAGAAAATGTGAAAAGCGCTATCAAATGCAAGGAGTATTATTATTATTATAATTTCAAAACCTTCTCAATTGGGGATTCGCAAACTGTCTTATCTATGCTCTCTCTTCACAACACAGCACATCAAAATGCCTTACCATGTGTTGGTAATCCCACTGGGCCTTTGAGAAACAGTTCTACAGTATATAGATTTTCATGCCGTTATCAAAATTGTGCTCAGCCTTTTCAAAGAAGTCCATTCAGAAAGATTGTAGACAGTATTGTAGGGTCTTGACAGGCTTTGAAGAAGGCGAGGGAGGAAGCGAGGCAAAGGGCTGTGGGATGGAGTTCCTGAGTGTGGAGGCAGAGAGGCTGTCCATCAATGGTAGAGCAGTTGGACAACTTAGTAAAAAAAAGTACATAAGGAAATAGGAGCAGGAATAGGCCATTCGGCCCCTGGACTCTGAGCTGCCATTTAATAAAATCATGGCTGATCTTCTATCCTAATTCCATTTACCTGCTCTATCCCTGTATCCTTTATCCCTTTAGCTTTTAAAAAACACTATCGATCTCAGTCTTGAATAGTTCAATGCATTTTGGGAGAAGAAATGAAGGGAGGCAATATAGGCTAGATAGTAAAATTTTAAATGGTGTGAAGGAACAGAGAGACCTGGGGATTTGTGTTAGTGACTCGTTGAAGGTGGCAGGACAGGTAGACAAGGCATATGGGATACTAGGCTTTATAAATAGGGGTATAGAGTACAAAGGTCAGGAAGTGCTGACTAACCTCTATAAGACTTTGGTGAGGCCTCAGCTGGAATACTGTGTTCAATTCTGGTCACCACACTACAGAAAGGATGTGAAGACTTTGGAAAGGGTACAAAGAAGATTGACTAGGATGGTGCCAGGATTGAGGGACTTCAGCTATGAGGAGAGGCTAGATAGGCTAGGGTTATTCTCTCTGGAGCAGAGAAGATTGAGGGGAGACCTAATAGAGGTTTATAAGATCATGAGGGGTTTCGACAGGGCAAATAGAGAAAAACTATTTCCACTCGTGGGCGAATCTGTGACTCGTGGTCACAGATTTAAAATAGTTTCAAGGCGAAGTAGAGGGGAGCTGAGGAGAAATTTTTTCACTCAGCGAGTTGTTCGAATCTGGAATGCATTGCGTGAAAAGGTGGTGGAGGCTGATTCGATAACAACTTTTAAAAGGGAATTAGATCTTTATTTAGGGAGAACAGGTCTATTAGGCTATGGGGAGCGGGCAGGACAGTGGGATTGAATCGCTCTTTTCAAAGAGCCGGCACAGACTAGATGGGCCGAATGGCCTCCTTTTGTGCCGTACAATTCTATGAATCTATGAAAATGTCTGATCATCCACAGCCTTCTGGGGTAGAGAATTCCAGAAATTCACTATAATAATAAAATAAATTCACTATCCTCTTAACTGAGTTCTAAAAGAGTGACCTTCAATCCTGAGACCATGACCCCTAGTTTTAGATGCTCCAACCAGGGGAAACAGTCTCACAACATCTATCCCGTCAAGGTCCTTAAGAATTTTATAGATTTCTATAACATCACTTCTAATTCTTCTATATTCTAGAGAATATAAGTCCAGTTTACTCAAGCTCTCCTCGTTGGTAAACCTCCTCATCCCAGGAACCAACCTAGTTAATCTACCTTGCACTCCCGTCCCAGTAAAGCAGAGACACCTGCTTACCTAAGATATTTTTGGCTATCCACCATGATTATCAAGGGCAATGTAATAATAATTGGTCCAAGAAGTCTGGCTAATGTATCTTTTTTAAGAGACTTTTGTCCATTCCTACTCCCTTCTCCATAGATCTCAAACCCCAAGGCAGTTCATTTTGCCTTCTATTGATTTCACATTTTTCTTGCTGCTTCCTTTTCCATGGCTCCAAAGTTCAATCCAATTTACAAGTTTCCTCACTTTGCCAAAAAATTGTTTAAACATTTTCTCCCAACAAGACAACAAAAGTATCCTGTATGTTCAGCATTTCTGAATAAACCTCAACGTCATTCTCAATGAATTTAATAAAAGTGCTAGAGAAAGTCTAAAATAATAAATTGTTCAACTGAGAATGAAAATGATTGAGATACAACTATAGCCACCGATCTTACATGTTTAAATTTCAAGCATTAAGGCCAAACGTGACTTATGATACATCCTAAGGAAACTTTGGGGAAAGCAGTAGACAAGTGAGTACAGAATATCAGAGCAGTATTGCATCTAATGTTTCATCTATTTTGATTCAGAACAGTTAAACCTAATCCAGAGCTGCCAACCAGTACGTTTTTGCCGTATTTAGTACAGTAAATTGAAGTAAATATGGCAGTATGATTTTTCTTGGTAAAATACGTGTTTTGGAAAATCCGAATATCACCCAAGGGATTTGGGTGTCCTTGCACACCAGTCCTAAAAAGTTAGTTTGCAGGTGCAGCAAGCAACTAAGAAAGCGAACGGCATGCTAGTGTTCATTTCAAAAGGTTTAGAGTATAAGAGTAGGGAAGTCTTGCTACAACTATATAGGGCCCTGGTGAGACGGCACCTAGAGTATTGTGTGCAGTTTTGATCTCCTTATTTAAAAAAGGACATACTTGCCTTAGAGGGGGTGCAGCGTAAATTCACTAGGTTAGTTCCTGGGATGAGGGGACTGACCTATGAGGATAGGTCGAATAAACTAGGGCTGTATTCTCCAGAGCACAGAAGAATTAGGGGGGATCTTATTGAAACATAAGATTCTTAAAGGCTAGATAAAGTAGACACTGAGGGACTGTTTCCTTTGGTAGGAGAATCTGTAACCAGGGGTCACAGTCTTAAAATTAAGGGTCAGCCTTTTAGAACAGAGTTGAGGAAACATTTCTTCACTCAGAGGGTAGTGAATTTATGGAATTCACTACCCCAGAAGGCTGTAGATGCTCAGTCCTTGAACATTTTCAAGGCTGAGACTGATAGATTTTTGAAAAATAGAGGGATTAGGGGATATGGGGATAGGGCAGGTAATCAGAGTTAGGTGATGAGCCATGATCTTATTGAATGGCGGGGCAGGCTCGAAGGGCCGAATGGCCTACTCCTGCTCCTAATTCTTATGTTCGATGCTCTGTCTGTCTCTCCTCTCTGTCTCTCCTTCTCTCTGTCTCTCTTTCTCAGTCTCTGTCTCTCTCTGTCTCAGTCTCCCCCTGTGTCTCTCTCACTCTCTGTCTCTTTCCCTCTCTCTGTCTCGGTCGCGCTCTCTCTTTCTCTCTCTCTGTCCCATTCTTTCTGTGTCTCTTTCTCTCTCTCTGTGTTTCTTTCTCTTTCTCTGTTTGAGTCTCTGGCTGTCACAATCTCACTCACAGTTTTCTCTCTCTCTGTCTCAGTCTCTTTCTCTTTAACTCTCTCTCCCTGCCTTCAATAGCAGTACTCCCTGCCTTATGCCATCGCTGATACACTGCAAATGTTAGCGCTAGGCTAGGCGCAAGGCATTACTGGGAATGATTTTTTTCATATACGGAAACACAGTAGGGACCTCCTTCCTGCCCGCTTAACGCAATTTTTGCTTAACGAGGGGTTTTGAAGTCCCTAACCCCTGTGTTAAGTGGGGTATATATAGGGAGTTGCATGTGCTGTTCTGACTGCTGCAATACACTACTGGCTGCAATCGCTCATTGCTTCACCTTCGCAATGAAAGACATGCGTCTTTGCTCACAACTGTGTGCGTACGAGCTTGAAAGTTAGATTAATGCAGCATCCAGCTCAATCACATGTATATCTATACGTCAAGATACTCTACTAGTGTGTATCCATCGTAATACTGCTGGCCTGCGCAGCGCTCTGTTATAGGCTACGTATCCTGGTGTGTGTCGGGGGTGCGTGTATCATACAATAAATTACGTTCTGGAAAATAGTTTTGTTTCCCCAGTGTCATGTTTAAAAAACGTAGTTACATTTATTTTGTTGGAAATAAATCATGATTATTGTTATTTGTTCATGTACATGTTTGTAAATTGGCATTTGACTTGGCATCTTTTCGCGCTATAATTTTTTCGTTAAGTACCGGTAGGTTCTGGGGAAAATACTTTTTTTTACTACAAAATACTGTTTTTAGCTTTCAGGAGTACTTTTTTTTGTTAAAAAAAAGGTTGGCAGCTCTGCTAATCTCATCTACAAAGACTAATAAAAGTAAGAATGTATGTGTACTAGGCCATAACAAATGAAAACATTTTGAGGGCGAGATTGCATTGGACCACCATTCGGCAATAAAAGAAAGGCATTAGCCATCAAAAATTGAGGCACCCACACGTTCTTTCCAATTACAACTTCACATCAGGAGGATCCTGAATAAGGCCAACAAAGATGAATTAATTTGAAGCGCTGAAATACGTTCACCAGCCCAGACATCTTTGACCCAGCTCTTTAAAATGCTGATATACTTGCTGTATATTACAAGAAAGTTTATCTAACTTTTGCGTAGCGTCCATCGATATGGAAATTTTCCGATTTAGATATATCAATGGGCTCATATCGCGATATATTGATATTTTCGGGGTTTCCGTACTGCGCGCGCATTCGGGGCCTATCTCCTCAGGTGGTAAATCTCTCTCTCTCTCTCTCTGTGTGTCTCTCACACTCACTCTCTCTATCTCTGTGTTTTTCTGTCTGTGTCTCTGTGTCTCTCTCCTCTCTCACATCCCCCCCCATCCCTATCTATCTGTATATTATCACATCCGTCCGTCCGTCCCCCAGTCTCTCTCTCTCCCTCCCCCCCCAGTCTCTCTCTCTCCCTCCCCCCCCCTCCCCTCAACCCCCTGTCTCTCTCCCCTCACCCCTTGGATACCTGTATATTGTATTCGAGGACTATGAATACAATATGGCAGCTTGCACCTCGGTCAGTGCATTATGTATAGAGATGAGCATTCTGGGTCTTGTAGTTCACTGCGCGCGCATTCCGAATTTTTCCGATATATCGGGTTTTCTGATTGGCTCAAGCCAGCGCCTCCGCACATCGGGCGCTGCCAGCCTCAACATCCAAGGCTGTACTCTCCACCTCACAAAGCCAATCAGGAACCTCGGCATCACGTTCGACCATAAACTCTCCTTCCTCCCCCACATCCGCGCCTTGACCAGCACCGCTTATTTCCACCTACGCAACGTTGCCAGGTTCCGCAACTACCTCACCCCCCACGCTGCCGAAACACTCGTGCACGCATGCATCAAATCACGGCTGGACTACGGAAACTCTCTCCTCGTCGGCCTCCCCAGTTCCTCCATTCACAGGCTGCAGGCCATCCAAAACTCTGCAGCCCGTGTATTATCCCGCACCCGCCTCCGTGACCACATAACCCCCACCCTCGCCCGTCTCCACTGGCTCCCCATCCTCCAGAGGATCGAGTTCGAGATCCTCGTCCTCACCTTCAAGGCCTTACACGGCCTTGCCCCGCCCTATTTAACCGACTTACTTTCCCCCTATAAGCCCACCCGGACCCTCCGTTCAGCAGGACTTGGCCTGCTCCAAGCCCCCCGCCCGAACCGCCCCACCATTGGAGGCCGGGCTTTCAGTTTTTCCGCTCCCACCCTGTGGAATTCCATCCCCCAATCCCTCCGTCTTGTTTCTTCCCTTTCCTCTTTCAAGGCCGGTTTGAAGACTTTCCTCTTCGACCGTGCCTTTTGTTCCCCCCCGAATTTTTCGATGTCCCCTACGTGTTTCACCCCTTCCCGGACACTCCCCTCCCAGCTCGGGTCACACGCCTCCTGTGCAGCGCCTTGGGACGTCCTCCCGACGTGAAAGGCGCTTTATAAGTTTAAGTTGTTGTTGTTGTTTTCGATATATCGATATTTTAAAAATGTCTATATCGGCATATTGATATGACAATGATATCGGATATAACCGATATATCGCCGGACCCTACTTTTGTGTTCTCTCTCACTACGCCTATCACCAGAGGGGCATTGGATGAAGAATAAAAACAAGTTGCATTTATATAGTGCACTACACACTTTAAGTAGGACTTGAAGATGTTTAACGCAGAAGGATTGAGAGACAGAATTCGAGGGTTTCGTGGCACAGTGGCAGAAGGTACGGCCACAGATGATGGAGGGACGAGGGAAAAATAGGAAGCCGGAGCCAGCCGAACAGACGGAGTGGGAATAGAGGATAAACAGATCGGATAGATAGGGAAGTGCCAGGGCAAGAAGGGATTTCAAAATGAGCGAGAGGATCTTGAAATCGATCTGTTCAGTAATTGGGAGTCACTGGAACTGGTCTGATGGAACAGAGTTTTGTGCAGGTGAGTATTCAGATGGTAGAGTTTGGGATTGATTGAATTTTGTAAATAGTAAATATGTGTTGATATGAATATTCAAGGATCTTTTTCATCCATCCACAGTTATATTTTGAAACAAAAACAAAAGTTGCTGGGGAAACTCAGCAGGTCAAACAGCATCCATGGAGAAAGGAAAAGGAGTCAACATTTCGGGTCTACAACCCTTCGTCAGGACAGTCCTGTTGACTCCTTTTCCTTTCTCCATGGATGCTGTTTGACCTGCTGAGTTTCCCCAGCAACTTTTGTTTTTGTTTCAGATTCCCAGCATCTGTAGTATTTTGTGTTTTGCTCAGTTACAGTTTCTTGGACTCCTTCCTAAGGTCTTTAACCACAAGGATTATTTATGCAGAATTTGCCCTTTAGGAAATTGGATGAATTGGATAGATTGGTCAAGGTTTGTTTAAGCTCCAGATATAGTTTGCTTCTTCTCTGTCTTATGTTTTTTCTTCATTGCCTCTTGCACTGGAGAGAAAAATTTGGCGTGAGGTAATAGGACCAGGACCTTATTTAATGCAGCGCCAACGATATAGTTCTTCAGTATCAATTCTTCCATGGTATAACTTTTTATTTAAAAAAAGTTAATGACTTTAACCAAAATGACTGCGGTATGCACTTGCACAACCAACCATTATTCAAAATACTTGCAGTGAAAAAACAAACTTCCTCAGTTTCTCTTAGGACAATATTAAAGCCCCTGATTAGAGGAAAAGTAAGGCAATGTATTGTAGCTGCATTTATCTGGACAAGCGAGCAAGAAATCCTGAGTGATGACGCTGTTCTGAAACCTGAGTTCTCATGGAAGTGGGCAAGAGAAGGTTGATGTTCTAGTTTCTCTCATCCCTATCCCACTATGTCTTCTCCTTTCTGAATAAAACTGTTTCTTTTTTCTTTCTGGTTGGAAGCTAGATTATTGAGGAGATTACCAGGAAAATAATTTTCCAACTATTAGCTGAGTCCTTGAAGAACTAATTTCTTCAATGCTAAGGTAGACCATAACATCAAAACAATAATAAAATTGGTCACATCAATCTACGTCTCTTTGTGGGTCACTGCTGTTGTGCACAATTGGCTGCCATGTTTCACTCACAAATATAGTCAATTTTACTTTACAGTATATTTTCTGAAGCACTTTGAGACATTTCGAAGACGTGAAAAGTGCTACATCAAAGGAAAACAAATCATTATAGGACCAGGATTACGTCTCTGCTTTGGAATTTGCAGAAGTCAACAAGCACATCACCTACAAACTGGCTTCTCCTTCATCCTTTGGCTGAAACCATGAATCTTATCCAAGTAGCCAAGGAGTATGGCTGCAGCTGTCAACATTCAGCTGCAGACAGTTGGTCCTCATCCAGGCCTTGACGTCTATCTGATAAACATTAGCGGACCTGGAGTCAAAGCATTTAATGATGAAAAGAAGGGTCAAGGATGGAGTTCGCCGCAGGTGACCTGGCAGGGATGGGAAGGAAAAAAACAGGATGTAAGGAGAAAATTACATCCTTTATTACCAAGACATAGTAAACAGGACAATAACTGCAAGATAACTTCAAGGTTACTGCTTTGAAGCACTTTTCAAGGTAGCCACACAAAGGAATCCTGATCAGCTAAACAGTTTGTTGGCTTTAATTGCAAGAAGGTTATGCCATTTCAGTGAGCTGCAGGACCGTTGCCAAACAGTGTTCACAATGGCAAATTGTGCAGAGTTATCTAGTTTAACTCCCTCGGTATCCCAGTACAGGTTTTATGAACCCCAAAGCTTGGCTATTGGAAGTAGGGTGGGTACACCACTCCAGACAAAGGAGGATGTCCATGCATAGTTAGCATGGACATGTGGATGTCTCTGTCTGGTTTGAATAACCCAAAGTATGGTGATAGGTTTCCACAGGTGTCAGATTTTATTAAGTTACCAAAATAAAGTTATGGTTAAGAATAGATTTATTAAATTACTATAAGTAAAATACTTGGAGGGCTGGAAATATCCAAACCTTTTACAGTAGAAACCCGTAATTCGGCACCCGCGGGATCTGGCCAATGCCGGTTAAAGCGCCTGCCGGATATTCGGGCGGTGTTATTTTAACACACACCATACACACCAGACTAAATAATAACAGGTAGTAACAGAATATTATATTGATATTTATTGTTAAAACTGCTCTCTTGCACTTCTCACCTTTGCTGATTGAGGTTTACAGTCCAGCGATTCTTTTTTAAATGGAGGACGCCAAGCGGGTGAAAAAAACGGCAGCGAGATTTTAAAGTCGCGCGACTTTACTAGCGGCAAGCCAAAGCCCTAGACTCTACTAGCGGCAAACCAAAATACTGCATCTGTGTGACAATGTGGGTTATCGGCTTGCCACTAGTATGACTTTAAAGTCATACGCGCTCCGTTTTTTTCATCCGCTTGGCGTGCTCCATTTTAAAAAGAATCGCTGGACTATAAACCTCAGCAACAGCATCATGGCTTCAAGCACAGCATCTACCAGCAAAGGTTAAAAATCGCAAGAGAGTAATTTTAACAATAAATACCAATACAATATTCTGTAATTATGTTATTATTTATGCATTTACAAATGTTCCACTGCTATTGTTCCAGATAAGTTCCGGTTTATCGAATGGGGAAGTGCCCATGCATTGAGTCACGGATAAACAGGCTTCTACTATTTATAAAAATCATAAATCTTGTTTAGTAGAATCATAAATTCCCTTTCTCTCTCTTATAAATCTGCCACCCCAAAACTCACAGATTTTCTCACTTATTTAATTTGTTACCTAATCTTTCTTGTTGAACATGGCGATGCAGTAACTCATGTCGAACGCGACTTTCTCAAGTACGGATTTGCCTATTCGCGAAGAAATAAATGCGGCATTTTTTTTTGCCTAACGCAAATACAATTTGCCTATATGCGCAGGCTGGCCCTCGCACATGCACATTTGAGAGGACACTGGCAGCTCCCGACTAAATCCGGTGATTCCTCGGCTGGCTGGCCCAGTGCACCTGCGCATTTGGGAGGACGCCAGCCCCGCACGCAATGCAGACTCGGGAGGACACACTTTCCTCAGCCTCGCAGCAACCTGATGGTATTGCCTGGTAAACAGAAGAGACAGAGAGAGTCTAAATAATTAGAAAATTTGATTAATTGAGGGGATATTAGCTGATTACATTCTATATTAGTTGTTTAGTAAATATATAAATAAAATAATAAATACAATGAAGAGAACACTTACTGGAGATGGTTGATGTGGTCAGTGAGTGGGAGGGGGCAGAGTCATTCAGATGAAGGGGCGGGATTACCTGCCTCGTGTGCGGACCCCCAGAGAGACCTGACCACATCAGCCATCTCCAGTCAGTATTCTCTTAATTGTGTGTTTATCTTATTTATATATTTATTAAACTTTTATTTGAATTTTCAATACTAGTGGTGTTGTTTTTGGTCTTTATTTAATATTAGTGTAAGAAAATGTAGACCAGAAATGTACTGAAGGAACGTAACCCCTATTGATAGCAGTGGTGCCTATGGTAATTTAGTTTTGCTATATGTTGTTTCACTTAAAATCGCACTTTTCAAGAACATCCCCAATGTTGATTGAGTCCCAGTAATGAGTTAACTATAAGTTTGCAGGCAAAATGCAGCAGCTAAATACAGCAGTGTCCAGTCGTTAGAATAATAACAGTGTATTCATATTCATCCATGAATCTAGAGGATAACTTAATTTAAAGAAAGTGATGTTACCCCGCTCCCCGAGTGAGTATAGTGTCGCTTGGTATACCCGGGTTCTGGCAGCACATATGTAGTAGTATTAAATTGTCAGAAGAACAGGCTTGATTACTGCCCAGTTTGAGTGTTATCTATATGCTCAAGGTAGACGTCTTTAGGGAACATAGTTCCAAAACAATGTTTAACAGCAGGATGAGAAAAAAAGATGGTTTATCCTCATTTCTAATTCGTTGTGCTTTATGTTTTTTTTCTGATTTACTGGAGACAAAGCATGAAAGGATTTAGCACCATTGAATTTTCCACTTCTGCAGTTATGGGTGTTCCACATTGATAGTTGCTTTAATTGCTTCTTTCTCATTGGGGTTAACAAAGAGGATTATTTAGACCTATAAGCCTGCTTTAAAAATGCATTCTGTCACTATTACTTACATCAACAGACAAGAGGGAACTAAGGAGCACAAGTTAAAAAATGTAGTACCACCCACAACCACTGATTTACACCCTCCCAATTATTGAAAAGGAACAAATGGAGGGAGAAATTAACAGTTGTATCCATTTACTCTTTTCTAAACTACCAAAAGGAGGGACCTAACCAGGATTTATTCAAAGTGCAGTATGTTCATTGTTATTTGATGCTTCTTGAGAGTGTTATTTATTTTAAGTAAAGGATTTATGACTTGTGTTTATTGAAACTTCTGTTTTAAGAGGCTTCCCATAGCAATACCATAATCATTCAAAACAAAGTTTGCTTCTATTGTGCATATTAATATTGCTTTTTTCCAACATTAATGCAGATTTTAGGAAATGATTCCGGTAATTACTTGTACTACAGCTTGCATTTATATAGCGTCGTTCATGAGGAAAAGCATCCTGGATGGAATACTTGATAGTGGTGGAGTCTGCCCACGCGCCAGGGGGAGAGGCTGTGACGCAAAGTCGCACCCAAAGTGGTACACAAAGGTCATTTAAATAAAAGTCCTGGTCAGCCTTTACATTCAAAAGTATTGTACATTTTCCTGTTGTCAAGCAAAAATTCAAGGTGTATTTACAGTTTCATAACACTTGACAACACAATTGTGATTTATATTTTTGACAACTTTAAACTAAATATTTTGTGTACTCTTTTAAAAAAAATAAGTTTGCTTTAAAATAATGGACAAAAATTTGATATGGAATGAAAATTATTTCTACAGTGGGATAAAGGGTGATGGAAAGATAATTTTACGAGTAGTAGTGAACACTTTTAAAAGCAGCATCAATAGTGCTAATGAAATTGGGAGCCAATTCAAATTACATTGTCACAGTTCTACATCTCAACCAATATCTACTTACATCGAGGGGCACAAGAAGAATTGGAAGGAATAGCTTTCATCGGGCCACTCCAGTGTCTGAGTGGTAGATGAATATGGTTTACGAGCAACTTGGCTGCAGGAAACAAAACATATATAATATTGTGAAGGAATTTATACCCTCAAAAATTAACAGGTGGCTATTATGTTTGATTCAGTGTCACGATGTTTGGGTATAACAGAGTTGATAATGTGGCATCAAGTTAAAATCATTGTGTGCTAAAGTAAGTTACTTCATTTAGAATTTTTTTAAGTTAAATAGACACATTGCATTATTTTATTCTACATAATTTCCTTTGTGTGCAAATATCAAAATAGAATGCTATTTTACCTTAATGTATGAAAATTGAACAGTATCTCAGGTATGGGTTCAGTAATTTGGGCACACTTTGGAATTCAGCCCCCAAATGACTCAATGTACCATACATATGTTAAAGCTTTGCTGACAAGAAACATAGAAACAAGAAATAATAATTTTAACATTTGTGTAAAAAATATTTTTTAATGTAATTATAAATTCACAAAAATACTGTGGAATCTTTGCTGAGAATAGCTTTAACAAGTGCGTTCAAGCCTCGACATAAAATAATATTTTGAACTTTAATTTTTTTAAGCGTTTAGACAATAGCTCTCATAAGTCAATTTGCCCTGTTTTACTTCCTGTTTCCTGTCTTCATGCATTTCAATGGTACTGACTACAGCTGATTTAAAAAACACTGGTAGGTATGCAAAACATGTTATAGAAATCAAAATTATTTAGAGTTTGAGATTAACTATTGCTAATGTTTTTTGAATACTCAAAATCGTCTCCCACACTTACAATTTTTTTTATGTGTAGTAACTTGTGTTTGTAGCATAACCCAGTCGTTACATCATTCAGCTGCCTTCAATATACATGTGTTTATAAATCCACCAGAACACCAATGGGTGGCTATTCTCTAGTCATGTTTCTTTAAAAAGTTGTTACACTTCTGAGTATTCAGTGAAACATCCTTTAAAAGGTCATGAGGATTTATTGTTAAAAAATATTTGAATGCAGATCCAAATTAATCGTAGCCTTGGGAACATATGTTGATTTAATTGTACATTATATCCACTTTACATTTAAAAGGGTACTGTAAACACAAGACTTAAAATAATGGACATTTGGCATAATAAATAGAGGCATTCTGTACTACAAATTTCAGCACATTACAAAATTCCCTTTAGCTTAAGATCTGACGTGTACTTTAGATATTCTCAAAGCTCTTTTAGTGCATTTTTTCCCCATTAACTATTTTTGTAAGATGCATGATCCAGCATTCATTTTACATAAGACAGATGTTTGCATTTCTCTTCATGAAATTGTTAGACCATGGTTCTTTTTTTCTGAATCCATTGATTATGTTCTTACTTTGACCATGTTAACACAATAAAATCCTCCACCCATATTGCTTTCTAAAAAAAAGTTTAAAAGTTCAAAACATTTTAACCACCCAGAAAATAGAATAGATGAAAAAGCAACACCTAGTTGAATAGAATGTTTACACAGCTTATCAGCTTGATTGAACATAAAAGGTCAGTTCATTCCTACAAGATCTATATGCAACAGGCACCTACCATGTGTTTTCTATATTTGTAAGAAAAGCAAATTCTACCTCTGTGTTACTATGATTTTATAAAAGACAATAGTAGCTATGATTTTGTCAAGTTGCACACAGTGTTTTGATAAGATTTCAGGCAAGCAATTGGAGGTGTGTGTGATACTTACATTTTTATATCCAATTGAACAGAGGAAACCTGAAAACACCCACTAATACAGTTACAGCTCATGCTCTCGGGGGTTGGGGGGCATTTTAAGCTTTATAATATTAGGTTTAAACTAATTTTAACTCCACAAATAGTGGAGGTAATATTGGTTTAAATGTGATTTTCATCTCTCCACACCCTACAAATAATTAGTACCAATTCATAAACAGAGTGCCAGCACTGCCAGAACAGAGCACCCATTTCTGTAGAATTTAATTACAATTTAAAAATGCAAAACATGAAAGGTGCAATCACTTTACTTATCAAAACATTTCAGACAATAACGGATCTCTTCCATTAATACATCAAGTTTGAATTTCATCATCTGTACTCTTTTTAAACCAATTTTATTAATGGTAACATTCTTGGCTTCTGGCTTCCTGTTTATGGTTTGTAAAAGGGGAACTTACAGTTGAGGTACTGGATATCAAGAGATTCCATCCCCGGATACTTGGAACTAGTATGCCATTAGATTGTGTATGTTAATTCATTATACTAAGAACATACAGTTCCAATCCAGTTCCCCCATATCATCAGGGCCCTGTAAATAAATGTGAAATTCCCCAATTAAACAGGTTTGCATAAATGTTTTGACTTTTAAAAAGAGGTACAACTAGTAAGATTGGTTGATGTGCCTGCTTCTAATAGACTACCCTGAAAGATTTCAGTAATTTGTACATTGCTTCACTTTGGTTCCATGAACCCTGTAATTGATCTTCTGCACTACAAAGAAAAATATGGTTTTTTATATTTTATGTTAGTGCAGTTTTGTATCATAAAATTAGATACGATTTAGTTGCACAGTTTAGAGAAAGTGGAGAAGGGATTACTTTCTTCAATATCAAAAAGTTGTTTTATTCTTTTTAGGAGCACAAGTGTTTCTTGCTGAGTTACAGTGCAGTGATATAAACTGATAAACTTCATTTTTTCAAAAAAAATATTAGCCATCTATAATTTTTCCTGCACAGGGCAGAGTTTGGGATATGGTTTTGTGAACTATGTTGACCCAAAGGATGCAGAAAAAGCAATTAACACTTTAAATGGACTTAGACTTCAGACCAAAACCATAAAGGTAAGAGGTGTCATTTCTTTTTGAGCATTGGCTTTTGAAAATTACTTCAGCAGAGTTAGTGCTTCTGAAAATTGAGTTTTACAGGCTTTTTTTAAAAAAAAATAATGATACAATAAGAAATATGTTACACACAGAAAGATTGGAAACAGTCCAAAACCAGAAAATATGTTTATCTGGTATAATAGATTTAAGTAGCTGAACGTCTTGTGGGAAAACAGAAATCATCTAATATTGCTAATACTGTAGTAGACAACATGAAGCTAAATTTTTAAACAATTGCCAAATACAATGCACCTAACATTTAAACATTCTATAAAATGTAAGTCAAAAATTAGCATTCCGTTTTTGTTTTTCCTTCTCTTTTTTCATACTATAGAACTTTCTGAAATACAAATCTGTTTATTTTTAATATATATTACTGTTTATTACTTTTCCATCTTTATTCAAGCTTTAGGTAGATGGTTAGGTAATTTTCTTCAGTATGTTACTTCATCTGTGCTATTGATTTTGATTATTATTAGTCATTATTGTATTATGTAGCCAACCAATCAATATTTTAAACTCCTAACTTCAATATTAAAATAAAGGGAAATAGTTAGTTTTCACTGGCCACGAAGCACAGTTGGATTTCTGCATATCTGAAATATTTAGCGTCAGAGACATGTACATTTTCCAATGAAAGAGATATTCATCTGATAAATTACCATCTGCAGATTAGCAAAATGGTCTTTTACTAATTTGAGAAACTCCTCCAGACTAGTAATAGTGAATCAGTAAATGTAGAAAAAGGCCAGTAACTCCTTCTGAGAGCAATACACATGTACTGTGAACTAGAGATTGATCAGAGTGGGTCACTGTAATGTAGATGGATCCACGTTGCATTGCTGGGAGGGACTGAGGTTTGTGGGGAACGCAAAATTACACAAGAGCTTCCCTTGTACAATTAACATGATCCTACAGTGGGAAGCAAACAACTCGAAGACTCCAAACTGCAAAATCAGTCATATGAACAACGTGCCACAGGCATCTCACAACAACGTAGATCAAGGTCAAAAACAAACAACCGAAGCACAGAATATAACAGCAGCTCAGTCTGGTGGGTTTTAGATATGCAGAAGTCCACTGTATTTATCACTGTAATTATCAATTGAATGGTTTTAAGCAGTTTCTTGTAAAATATCTACATTTACAAAAGATGACATGGACCAGCTTTTATACACAAGTCTGAGTTAGGTCAGGAAGTTAAGTACTGATTTGAAACTAAAATGTTTGGGGATTTGAATTAGGTGGGTCCACGCTCCCTTCACAGGTCCATGCTCCCTTCACAGTCGATCCATTATTTTAAAAACATTTTGGGAGCGATTCATCTGGCTCAGCGGGACATTTCTGGCAAAGCCAGGAAGGTCTGCAATAATCCCAAGCATTGAAAACCAGCCTGTTTGGTTGATCAGTGAGATATGTGAGTGGACATGTCCTAAACACTGCATGTTAATATACAGGAGTTTCTAGTTGAACAAATACCATGAAATTTGCCAGTGTTGAATATTAGTAAGTTGCACGTTTACAATTAAATTGTTTTAAAGCATCTAGCAAAGAGTTTCCAGAGTCTTTCCAAAACAATTAGAGGCTTTCTGACACAGCATAACTACTGAGATTCACTTCAAAGATATGATCCATCATAATATTGAAAACTTCTGAATTTTTATGTCCACAAGAAACTGGTGGTAAATCATAGATTTTGCAGCTCGGTAGTTCGTACTACAATTTTATAAATCAGATAATCTCAATGCATTAGTTTAAATCGAAACAGGTTTCAAATACCTATACTTTTATGAAAATTTTAACTAATATTGTTATTCTCATTTTCCTATCAAGGTGCATGCAACAAATATTTGTGCAAGTATTTTAATGTGAATGTACCACCAGCTTCATAAATATGTAAAAGATACCTTTTCTGAATTAAGTGTGTTGTTTCTGAATTAATACTGATATCTTTAGTAGAATCTTCTAACTTTTTTGCCCAAAAGGTTTCCTATGCTCGTCCAAGCTCTGCATCAATCCGTGATGCGAATTTGTATGTGAGCGGTCTTCCTAAATCTATGACTCAAAAAGAACTGGAACAGATGTTTTCACAATATGGCCGAATCATCACTTCCAGAATTTTAGTTGACCAGGTCACAGGTACGTTTTGTTTTTAAAACCTGTAAAATTAATAATCATGAATACATTTCATCATAGTTTACTTAAATTGGTATTTTTAACAGCACCTTCCATCTATATCTATAATGGGGCTTTATTGATGAAGGTTCGGCCGCTGATAGTGGCTCAGAAGAGGCAGGAGATGTATATATTCAAGCAGATGCTGGGGTAAGAGAAAATCACAGTGTTAGGACGTAAAGGGATTTATAGGTGAATATAAAACCTGGAAGTCAACCAGTTCAGAGACAAGATAAGTAGAGCTTCGCAAAGACAGGCAGAGTTTGATGCAGGTGAGCATGTGAGAATCGAGTTTTATATCAGCTGGAAATAATGGACAGTGGACCTGAGGAAATAATGGACAGTGGACCTGAGGAAGCTGGTTGAAGAGGGCAAAGTTGCCCTAAATATTTTCCATTATGTCAGTAAAACTACTAAACAATCAGGAATTTCTATGGTTAAACATTGCTATTTTAAAGGTAATATATATTTTAAATGATGCAATGTTGGAGTCTTGTTCATATCATCTGTCTTTCAGGCGTTTCCAGAGGAGTTGGATTCATTCGTTTTGATAAAAGGATAGAAGCAGAGGAAGCAATCAAGGGACTGAATGGGCAGAAGCCATCTAGTGCTACAGAACCAATTACTGTGAAGTTTGCCAATAACCCCAGCCAGAAGACGAGCCAAGCGCTACTTTCACAACTGTATCAGTCACCGAGCAGACGCTACCCTGGACCGTTACATCATCAGGCACAAAGATTCCGGTAATGACAATACAGATAATCGAACCTCAGTAACTCTTAGTTTTCATGCATTTTCTAGGTATTACAACCACGTCAATTGCTTTAAATGTAAATGAATAGATTAAAATATATTGTTGTTAGTTTACTGATATTTAGTGGATTGCTTTTTTTAAAACCAATTGTTCTTTTTTTAAACAAGGTCTAACAAATCAGTGAGCTGTTTATCTTTTGACAATGTCATCTGCATAATTAGTATTTCAAAAATTAGATTTTGTTTGATTAAGACTATGTTGGCCTATATACAGTAAAAGCTTGTTTATCCGGCACCCGACCAACTGGAATGCTCAACCCCCAACAGGTTACCTCCCAATACAATTCCCTATTCCAGCAATCGTGAGTATACTCACTTTGCGCATGCACGTAATGCATGCTCATGTGCACTTATTAAACTTACGAACGCTGGAATGTTTTTCATTTTACAGAGTGTTTTATTGGTAAGTCTCTGTACAATATTCTGTTACTATTTAGTCTATTATTAATATGGTATATTTTAAAATTAAAAAAAATTTGTGTCGGTTTTTGGCAACTTGCCACCGAATATCCGGCATATTCAGTCAACCCCCCCCCCAGGGTGCCGGATAAACAAGATTTTATTGTATTCAACTCTTTGCCCTTTAAAATAATTGCATGCCATAAACTTATTGCATTCTAAACAATATGTAGGCAACATATCTCTACTTATTACAACTTTTTGTTAACACAATTTTACAGTCAATCACAACACCAATTTATACTTACTGCTTAAATAACATAAGTTTGTTTTATCCCATATATTTATACATCATGTGCACTTTTATTCCACTAAATAAAAATGGTTTCATTCCTTTTTTTACAACAGCTAATGACAAATGTATTAAAAATCTTGTAAATTCAATCTTGCAATAGCCATTCACAAAAATGAAAGGTGACATTTATAGGAGTACTGGTTACTAGAATATATGCTTGGGAAGTTCAAGATCTCTTGCTCAAAATGGACCATTTACCAGCAGTTCCATTAAATGAGCTGCCATCTGTGAAACATTAACCCAAGGACCTCCTTCTCTTTTCAGGCTGGACAATTTGCTTAATATGGCCTATGGCGTAAAGAGGTAATTAGAACTGCACAGACTGCCAGATGTCCATGTTGGCACAGATTGTTGCTAATTTATTTTGACTAACTTTTTAAGTTTCTTTCCAGCAGCATGTTAAACTTTTGTTTCAGACTTCAGTTCTTTTGATTGTCAAAAAGACCCCCAAACTCCTTTGTTTATCCACTTTAATTTGCAGGTTGTGCTATTCAGTCGATTCAGGTGCAGCAGCTACAAATGATATTGTTACAAAAACATACCAGCTACATCTGAGGTTAAAAGAAAAAATACTGATAGACCAGTGGAGGTCATTGGGGAGTAAATATGCAACAGCCTCCCACTTGAACATTTTGAATGTATTTACATCTTATGAAACATATTGGAAATGTTCAGAGGTCTTTTCATAAACTCTATGATCGGACAAAGAAAGCTGCGTGCACCTGTATCACTACTTCTGGAGGTGTTTTTATTTTTACAAATTTCACAATTCCTTTTCCCAAATTTTTATTTCCTTTTATTAATATTATTTATTTGTGTGTGAACAACTAGGGCTTCAAATGAAGTGTTATGAATCCAATGGTGGTACTTGATTCAGCCAAAAATAATTGAGAAATAATGGGAAGGAGCTACTGGAGTGGAATTAGTCAAAAATTATTCTGGTTAAACCAGATTTAAACACTTGAGTTTGAACCCCAACAAGTTAATGCAACAGTTATTCAGAATTACTTGCTAAAATTTTCAAGTACAAAACATTCAAACTGTTTAGATAAGAACAGTTAAAACTGTGAACATAGTAATAATATTAATCTTTGCATTTGATGTAGCGCTTTATGGCATCACTGAGATATCTCAATACACTTCACAGAATACAGTGTAAAGTGATTGACTATGTGTTCTGTGGGTGAAACAGTAGTACATTTATTTAAAAAGGAAAATATTACTCAGTATAAAATATGACTCAGTATAAAAAAATTAATAGCATTGATTAATGTATTAAATGATGGCATGTGCTTATTGTAGGATTGAAATGATCAATTATAAATTGATGTTACAGGATGTATCTACAGTACAAAGGGATGTCTGTCTACCTTTCTTTGTTTGACAGGTTCTCGCCCATCACAATTGATGGGATGACTAGCCTGGTTGGAATGAATATTCCTGGACACACTGGAACAGGCTGGTGTATCTTCGTCTACAACCTTTCCCCCGACTCAGATGAAAGCGTTCTCTGGCAGCTGTTTGGACCATTTGGGGCAGTCAACAACGTGAAGGTCATTCGCGATTTTAATACAAACAAATGCAAGGGATTTGGGTTTGTGACCATGACAAATTATGATGAGGCTGCCATGGCAATCGCAAGTCTAAATGGATACCGCTTGGGTGATAGAGTTCTGCAAGTATCATTTAAAACCAACAAAACCCATAAATCCTGAAGTGCAGATGTAGTATCACACTCGCAAGAACAAATTGAACTTTAAAAGGCTTATACTAAAAATGGACTTGATAAGCCAGTGTTGCCTAAGTATTAACATAGGATATCCTGTGATGAACCAGGAAAGGATTTTATAATGCTAGAAAACTTTGATGCATTGAATGTTCTTTCATAGCCGTTGTTGTTGAATATATACATAGATAAAATGTGCAGGGATTTTTACCCAGCCTGCTACTTTACTACCTTCTTTGAAGGTGGACCTTTTTAAGTCACCCATTCATGTTGAAAAAAAATTAAGAAAAATTTGAGAACATAACATTTTTACAAAAAATACTTTTCAAAAGGATTCGTTCAAATTGATTGTTTAAAGGGCCCCCTTCTGTCATTAGAGAAATAGATCTGTTAAACCGCATTTGCAGATGTTTTAGTTATTCCTTTTTCTTTATATCATGTAAACAAGAGATGTTTCCTGGTTGGGAAAGGGGGAGGGGGACACACCTGATGACATGACTTAACAAACAATGTTGCCAAAGAGATGGTCTCTTTGCTGAAAATGGGTTTCAAAAGATCTATTTTTATAAAAAGGAGCATTTTTACAGGATCTGGATTTGAAAAAAATATTTTGACTGGCTAATATGGGGGAAAAAGGACAACTTTGTCACGTTCATACTGTACTGGTACTTTTTAGGATCAAGATGCGTGTTTTAATTGGGCTGTAGATTGTTTTTTTGAACGATGGGAAAAAACAGATGATGTTCATATCTTTCATAGCATGTAATAATGGGGAGAGTGATCTCCCCAGGCACACAGTTCCCCACAGTCAAAACCCAAAAGCAAGGAGATTAGTTGCTAGACAGTTTTTTTAAGTCATCAGTAACAGCTGGCCAATATTATTAAATTGCTGGATTTTTTCCTAAATAAATGTCAAAACTTTCTTAGTTGAAGCAGTAGGTGCTAATGAGATTTACATATCGTAAACTTAACTCGAAACATATGAACAACATTACTTGCTTTATCAGAATTGACATTACTTGTTTGTGTTGAATTTGTTAAGCTTTTGATTCCACTTTAGCCCTTGATATTCCATTTTGGTAAATGGCACATTACCGATGTTTAATTGCTTGAATCACTATTTATTTTATTGCTGATGTGATGCATATTGCCAAATTGAATTTAGCTAGTTAGTTTATTTTGATCTATGGGAAGATGCACCCTTAGTTTGTGTCCCTTTGTTATGTATATAAAGATTTTTTTTATTATTATTTATAAGTTGTAGTAACTTGCGAGTTTGTTAATATAGCAAACATGGTTCGAGGTGATACTAAGTGAAACTTAAGTATCTAAATATTTACTTGTGCAGAAATAACAAAATATTGTTTAATATATTGTCATGTTGGTTGTGAATATTCTTTCTTCATATTAGGAATGGACACATTGCTTTGTTTTCCATGATGCAGATAGGAAAACTGAGCTAAGGGAACAAAATGGCTGAGAGAGAGCTCTCCTTGTTCCAATGCACTGATAACTTTAGTATGTTGTGCTTTGTAAGAATAAAAGGGTCCTGCTCTTCCCTGGGTACTAGAAGAAGTTACTCGCTATGCATAATATAGTTGATAGTTAAATTTGCTATTGCTTTTGTCTCGTTAATAAATCTTTTCAATAAAGTTGAGTCTTAATAGTACTGTTGTTATGGTTAAATTGTGCTTATTTCGTGCATTTTTTCCATGCTAAACCCACTAACTGCATGTAATGGAAATAGTTCTAAGTTGAAGGTGGACTTGTAGTAAGCAAGTACGTAAGAATGCATCATATAACTTATCACTTTAAACTTGCTAAACTTGCTATTAAATAAAACCCTCATGCAATGTTCAGGGATTATATAATGTATCATCTGCTGTGAATGAGCTGAATTGCTGGAAGAGTTTCGCTGCATTTACCAAGCTGATTAGTGGGGAAGGCATGTAAAATTTTCTCTACAATGTGTTTGTTTAATTGGAACATTTCTAGGACCAGGCAGTTGAATACACTTCAATAATTATGAATGACTTAATGTTAACCTAGCTAGTTTAGATTATTTCTTGAAACTGCTGTAAATGTTTTTTTCATAAAACTGTTGTGTTGAATTATTTGTACTTTTAATGTCAAACAATAAACTGAAGTGTGCAGAATGTTTTTTGTTGTTTTGGCTGCTGTGTTCTTAGATCTTCTGACGTTGATTAAGTGATAGAAGCTCACCACCTGCTCCCTAGATCCCATCCCCACCCCTCTCCTCACCACCCAGTCCACCTTCTAGCCCCATTAATCACTGACACGATCAACCTGCCCTCTCATCCGGGACTGTTCCCACTCCCTTCAAAACCGCCACCATCACCCCCATCCTAAAAAAGCCTTCCCTCGATGCGTCACAGCTATCTAGCTACCGGCCCATCTCCAACCTCCCCTTCCTTTCCAAGGTCCTTGAAAGAGTGGTTGCCTCCCAGCTGGGCTCTTTCCTCACAAAACACTCACTCCTCGAACCCTCCAATCGGGTTTCTGTGCCTCCCACAGCACGTAAACCGCCCTGGTCAAAGTCACAAGCGACATCCTGACCATCTGCAGCCAGGGCTCCCTCTGCCGCCTCCTCCTCCTCCTCCTCGTCCTATCCGCTGCCTTCGATGCCTTGAGTGGACCACTCAATCCTCCTCCACCGCCTCTCCTCCCTCCTCAACCTGCAAGAATCAATCCTCAAATGGTTCCGGTCCTATCTCTTCCACCGCCTTCACTTTGTCTCCTCCAATGGCTTCTCCTCCAGCCCCCACATAGTCACATGCAGGGCTCTGTCCTTGGCCCCCTCTCTTCACCCTCTCCACTCTCCCCCTGGGCGACATCATCCGTAGACATTGGGTAAATTTCCACATGTACGGATAACACCCAACTCTACCTATCCGTGTCCACCCTCGATTCCAGGACCACTGGCGTTCTGACTGTCTGTCCGACATCGAGTCCTGGCTGAGGGAAAATTTCATACAGCTCAACATTAACAAGACAGAGGCCCTCCTGATTGGCTCACGCCAGTGCCTCCGCACCTCAAGCGCTGACAACATCAGTGTTCAAGGCTGCTCTCTCCACCTCTCGAAGCCAATCAGGAATCTGGGCATCTTGTTCTACCCCAACCTATCCTTCCTCCCCCACATCCGTTCCATGACCGGCACAGCCTTCCATCACCTCCGTAATATTGCCAGACTCCGCCACTACCTCCCCCCACCCCCCCCCACCCCACGCTGCTGAAACCCTCATCCACGCCTTTTATCACTTCCAGGCTCGACTATGGGAACACTCTCCTCGTCGGCCTCCCCAGCTCCTCCCTTCACATGCTGCAGATCATTCAGAATTCTGCAGCTCGTGTACACCAGGCTTTGCGACCACATCACTCCCCCCCTCGCCCGTCTCCACTGACTCCCCGTCATCCAGAGGATCCAATTCAAGATCCTCGTCTTCACTTTCAAGGCCATTCATGGCCTTGCCCCGGCCTGTCTCTCTGACCTACTGTCTCCCTATCAGCCGCCCACACCCTCCGTTCAGCAGACTCAGGCCTGCTCCGCGTCCACCGCCCTAACCCCACAACCATTGGCAGCCGGGCTTTCAGCCTCTCTGCTCCCACACTGTGGAACTCCATCCCACAATCCCTCTGCCTCACTTCCTCTCTTTCCTCCTTCAAGGCCTAACTTCCCACTCTCCTTCCCCCTACCCCGACCCCACCCCCACCCCCCGCTCGGGTCCCGACCTGACTGTTCAGCGCTTTGGGACGTCCTTCCGACGTACAAGTGCAATTTTTTTGTTGTTGTTTTGAAAATCTTCCTTTGCATCCAATTAACACCACAGCCAACTCCTTTCACTGAATTTTGTGGATTGGGGTCCAGCCATCATATGATTTTTTATAAATGAGCTTGAGGCTACAAGGTTAAAATAAAATTCCTTCTAGAATGGTTTTATTAATGCAATATCAAAAGCAAGGTTGTGTAAAATCCTAAATAATATTCTGCTCAAGTCACTACTCTTACACCCTTCTCATTATGTTATTTAACGTGAATAAATCCTACCCATTTTTCTGTGCGTCCACCCAGGAGCTGGTAGCCACAGAGATAACTTTAGTCCATTCTTCAGGAAATCACTTCCCCAAGGCTGATCAAGAGATTGATCATTATAGTTTGACAGTTATGTCACTGCGTTCATGAGGTCTTGCTCTATAAGAGAAAACCAGAAGCATAAGAGAACCCATTTGCTGAGCTGCACCTAAATGAGTCAACAGGGCACCCAGGGATTAAACTCCCACATAGTGATCTAAAATTATAACTAATAGTGCATGTTAAAAATACTTTAAATCAAGAATTTCCAAAACTCCACAGTCAAAGAAAAGGGCCAAGAACCAAATGGCTACTGAATTATGCAATGCAAGAATACTCTGAATCTACTAGTGATAATGAAAATATTTTTTAAATGACACCATATTTATACTGTAATGGAATTAGAAACAACATTTACATGAGAGCAAAACAAGCACAATTTAGTCCTTTTTTTGTGCTTTAATATAATGTTATGTACGCAACCAATAGATCTGTTGGTTTACGGGATTATGGGGAGAGAGCTGGGGAGTGGGACTGACTGCATAGATCTTTTCAAACAGCCGGTACAGACTCAATGGGCCAAACAGCCTCCTTTTGTGCTATGATCTTAGATCTAAATACTGTATACAAAAAAGATTGTTCACTCAACAATCCAGGTTAAATTTAACGTAGATAAATGCCAAGGGAGGCATAGTGGGAGGAAGAACGAAGAGATAAGATGATGGTAGAATCTTAAAGGGAGTGAAGGAGCAGAGAGAGTTGGGGTTCATACAATCAAATATTTTAAGAAGGCCAGTCAGATGTTAAAAAAGCATATGGGGTACAGTACTAGGCTTTATAAATAGGGGCATAGAATACAAAAGTCAGGAGGTTATGATGAACCTTTATAAATTAAGCCTCAGCTGGAGACTGTTCAGTTCTGGGCAACACTCTTTAGGAAGGATGTCAAGACATTGAAGAGGGTGGAAAGGAGATTTACCAGGAATGAGGGACTTCAGTTATCAGAAGAGGCTAGACAATTACCTTGGAGCAGAGAAGGTTAAGGGGAGATTAAATAGAGATTCAAAATTATTAGGCGATTTGATTGGGTGAACAAGTAGAAACTTTCCACTGGCGAGTGGGTTGTAACCCGAGGACAGAGATTTAAAATAGTTGTCAAAGGAACCAAAGGGGAGGCGAGAAATGTTTTCACAAAGCGAATTGTTCGTCCATAAAATATACAGTCACTACAGTACAGTAGTACTGTTTTTGTTTATGAAGAAATTACATAAACAAAAACAATAATAAAATTGCTATTTAATATTGCGGTAATCACACTGAAATGTTGCAAATACACATTACACAAATAATTAGAGAAGAGAGTTCTGGTAACCAAACCAAACATACTCTGGTGCTCAATGTGTATGCGCTGCCAGCCTCAACATCCAAGGCTGTACTCTCCACCTCACAAAGCCAGTCAGGCATCACGTTCGACCATAAACTCTCCTTCCTCCCCCACATCCTCGCCTTGACCGGCACCGTTTATTTCCACCTGCGCAACATTGCCAGGCTCCACAACTACCTCACCCCCCACGCTGCCGAAACACTCGTGCATGCGTACATCACCTCATGGCTGGACTATGGAAACTCTCTCCTCGTCGGCCTCCCCAGCTCCTCCATTCACAGGCTGCAGGTCATCCCAAACTCTGCAGCCCGTGTACTATCCCGCACCCGCCTCCGCGACCACATAACTCCCACCCTCGCCCGTCTCCACTGGCTCCCCATCCTCCAGAGGATCGAGTTCAAGATCCTCGTCCTCACCTTCAAGGCCTTACACGGCCTTGCCCCGCCCTATTTAAGCGATTTACTCTCCCCCTACACGCCCACCCGGACCCTCCGTTCAGCAGGTCTTGGCCTGCTCCAAGCCCCCCGCCCGAACCGCCCCACCATCGGAGGCCGGGCCTTCAGTTTCTCCGCTCCCACCCTATGGAATGCCATCCCTTAATCCCTCCGTTTCGTCTCTTCCCTTTCCTCTTTCAAGGCCGGTTTGAAGACTTTCCTCTTCGACCGTGCCTTTTGTTCCCCCCCGAACTTTTCGACCTCCCCTTCGTGTTTCACCCCTTCCCGAACACTCCCCTCCCAGCTCGGGTCACACGCCTCCTGTGCAGCGCCTTGGGACGTCCTCCCGACGTGAAAGGCGCTTTATAAGTGTAATTTGTTGTTGTTGTTGGGACACTGTTACCACAACTGGCTACTATGTTTCGCCCACAAATATACAGTCAATTCACTTTACATTATATTCTGTGAAGCATTTTGAGACCCTAGAAGTCAGGATTCCTGGCAGGTCAGGGTGAAACCTTAGGCAATTTTCCTTAAAATAAAAAGGCTTGTTTTTAAAATATCTCCTTTACTATTAAAAAATCTCAAAAAACTTCATAGATTTTTGTCATCGAACAGTAACTCAATTTGTAGGCAAAGGTCCATTGTTTTGGACAAGTACAAATATTATAAGCAACACATAAACAAACACACAAAAAGGATACATTTATAAAGCACCAAAACCTCATTCTGCACCCAAACTATTCATTGGCTTCTGAGCTCAGCACAAAAATCAAAACTATAATTTACCTGAAGCTGAATCCTGGAACTGAAGTGAAAAAATTAACAACTTTAGTCTCAAACTGCGACTGATATTACACTTCACCACAATATGTTTTTGCAGATTATTTCCTCACTTCTGAACCCCTCCACCCCACTTCCAGGTCTCTTCCAAGGCATCAAAACATCAAAACAGTTCCAGAATACCATGTTAGGACATTATGACACAGACACCAGCAAAGTTTCAAAGCTGCACAGGAAACTGTCAAAGTTGGATGCGAAAAACAGAACGTTAATTAAATGAGATTAATGGCCATCGACACAGATTGTGCTTCATGACGGCCACAGGAAGAGTCTGTCAGTTACATGTACAACTTTGCAGCATTTATTAAATTCTCATTGTGCACCTACTGTAGTTTTTGTGAAAGATTGCTCATTTTCCTTCATGCAGGGATAAGGATGAAATATCGAAGCCTGCATGATTTGCCTTTGTGACAGAAAATACATGATGCCTGATCGAAGACACTGTCTTTGCTGCCAATATACTAGTCTGCTTTTGATTCAGATGAGTGGGGAGGGGAGGGGAGAATGAACTAACCTTTAATTTACAGTTCATCAGTCCTGGCGGCTCCTCACACAGCTGGTGTCTGAAGCAACTATTCACATCTGCTCGCCTTAAAGCAGGAGGTTATTGACTCAGTAGTTTTTCCTGTGGAAGGAGATGATTTGCTTTAATTTGGACTTGTCTGAGCTAGTGACATGGTGATTAAACACATTGTTAGAAAACAAGAACAGGCTCGAATTGTAGCTTTCCACCAATAAATGCACTGAATTTCATGATTAATCTGAGCCAAACTAAAATAAGCACAAAATTATCACCACTCTCCTTAATCTGTTTTGCAAAACAGGGCACGAGTGACTAGGTGTGCACTTTTATTTTAAGTAAAGCATTAGAACATGTAGTCTTGCAGCTCAGTGGTTAGAGCACTCGGCGTGCAAGCGAGAGACATGGGTTCAATTCCAGGCAGGGTGAAATCTAAGTGTTTCCTTACCAATAATTCCTCAAAAAGAACACTACCAACAACAACAAAATTGTACTTAAACAGCGCCTTTCACGTCGGGAGGACGTCCCAAAGCGCTGAACAGTCTGGTTGGGACCCGAGCAGGGTGGGAGGGGGAGGGAGAGTTGTTGGGTGGGGGAGGGTCAAAGTAGGGGGAAGGGGAAGGAGGGTGGGAGAGGGGGAAGAGTTAGTGGGGCAGCCGAAGACGCGATCAAAGAGGAAGGTCTTGAGACCAGCCTTGAAGGAGGAAAGGGAGGAAGCGAGGTGGAGGGGCTGCGGGATGGAGTTCCACAGTGTGGGGGCAGAGAGGCTGAGGCCTCAGGTGATCACCAGGTCAAGCGGGTGGCCGTGAACGTGGGTGGAGGACTGGATGTGGAGGGAGAGGTCGAGAGAGGAGAGGAGAGGAGAGGAGAGGAGGGAGGAGAATTCTGAGGAGGTGGAGCAGGAGGGGGTGAACATTATTATTTAAATTTATTTGATAATTAGTTTTTCACAAAACCAACCAGTTTTCTTACAATAAATTGGAAAATAATGTATAGCCAATTCATTTTATAGGATAATGTGTGAAGCGCTTTGAGGCATCTTAACAAAGTGGTAAGGTGCTATATCAAATTATCATTATCACAAAAGAAAATATAGAGTCTGAAGAACAATTTCAGAAAAGCTGCCACAAAAGGTAGTCAACAACTGGACCAGGTTGCCAGGAAAGGCGACTCATTTACTTGGTTGGTGTAATGTGGGGAGGACGGTGGTGTGTTCTGCAGGGATAAGATAATAATAATAATAACAATCATAATAATATCTTCATCCAGACCAACCGTGTAAATGCCATATATTTATTATATAGTTAGTGTGTCAGTCTGGCTCATTGGTGCGAACTCTCGCTTCCGAACCCCAGATCAGAACTTGGAATCACAGTCTGTGGCTAAAATGTACTGCTGTCATTTATCATCACGTAAAGCCCTTCAGCCCTCCTGATCCTAACCTTCAGCTTGGGTCCTAATCCTTGATTATAGGACAATCCAGTTTTCGTGCTGCCCCGGAGACAGTTCAGTTTCTGATGACATTTGAAACATCTGCAATCAGGGCTCTCTCTGCCTCCTTGTCCTCCTTGACCTCTCTGCTGCCTTCAACACTGTCAACCACTCCATCCTCCTACACCGGCTTTGTCGCCACCAACGGTTTCTCTTCCAGCCCCTGCACTATCAGCTGTGGTGTCCCCCAGGGCTCTGTCCTTGGCCCCCTACTTTTCAATATCTACATGATCCCACTTGGTGATATCATCTGCAGAAATGGAGTTAAGTTCCACATGTATGTGGATGACACCAAACTCTATCTCTCTGCCTCTATCCCCGACTCTAGGACTACCACTGTCCTGACAGACAGGAAGTCAGACATCAAGTCCTGGATGAGAGCTAACTTTGACAGTTGAATGTCAACAAGACTGAGGCAACTTCTGATTGGCTCGCGCCAGCGCCTTTACACATCAGACTCTGGCAGCATCAACCTCCATGACTGCTCACTCCACCTCACCAAGGTAGTCGCTCTGAGACGCCATCCGGCGTGGAGGGCGCTATATAAATCAAAGTTGTTGTTGTTGTTGTTGTAGTCAGGAACTTATGGTTCTTGCTTGGTCTATCCTCAACTGTCTTTCCTCCCCCACATCCAAGCCATGACCCGCTCTGCCTTCCCTACCCTCTGCAACATTGCCCAACTCTGCCACTAGCTCACCCCTTAGGCCACTGAAGCCCTCATTCATGCCTTCATCCAGGCTCGACCTGTCAACGCCCTGCTTGTCGGCTTTCCCAATTCCTCACTCCAGAACTCTGCAGCTCGTGTCCTCTACTGCTCCCTCCATGGCCTTCCCTCATCCTATCTCTGTGACCTCCTAACCCCCAACCAACCTGTTTATGGGTCACCGCTAAGCACATACTAGTTGCCGCATTTCTCACAAGAAATACACAATCAATCCACATTCCAGTGTATCATGTCAAGCGCTTTGAGACACCTGAATGACATGATAAGGCAAAAGCACTATATCAATTGCAGAAAATGCAAGGATTTTTTTAAGTTGTTGGTGAACAATAATGAACACCAGGAACATTCAAAAGCCTCACCCCAATCCACCCACCTCCACCCCAACCCATTCCCCACCCCACCACCCTGTTCCCCCTCACACATAGATACTAAAGCACTTCACTACTTCTCATCTCTTCAGGTCACTATAGATCAAAATAACATTTGTAGAACACTGATTATTCAGAGAGCAAAAGTAATCACACTAATACCGTGGAATAACTCACAAAGTTTCCACATTCCCCCCCTTTTTGTCCTGCTAAGGACAAATAAAGTAAGGCTAATCAAAATTAATAGCAGCTTGCCGAGCAGCTTCTTGTTCAATAGAATCCTTGTCTAGATCGAATTCTCCAGGGTAGGATAACGATAGTAATGGAAGGAGGACATTTAAGTTTTGAGGTCTAAACATTTGAGCACACAAACAGCGGAAGCACATGACACAAGCATATATCAAAACAAAAACACAAATAATCATTATCAAACCTTGAACAGAAGTACCTCCAAGACCTCCAAACCAAGTGTACCAAGAGGTAGAACCAGGAGATTGTAAACTTTTAACAGCAGACCGAATATGGGTGATTAGGTTAGTAATGTTCTCTGAGGAATCATGGATATAGGTGCAACATTCAGTACCTATTAAGGCACACGTGCCACCTTGTTTGGCCAATAAAAAATCAAGGGCCATTCTATTTTGGAGGGTGGTCGTCCGAATGGCCACCAATTCAGCACTAAGCTGTTCCAGGGCATTCGCAGTGTCATTTGCAATTTGTTCCAATAGGGAAGATACTTTATTCACTTCTATTTGAGATCCAAGCGTACCATAGGATGGGATAAATGCAGAAGCAATCATTTCCCTTGTAGAAATCCCTTTATTTCGAGGGACAACCAAAAACGGAGGGACTGATTGTACGGGAATGCCTCCTTTTGAATGTGAGCATACCCAACAAGCTGATTGTCCTGTGCAGTTTGCAAAAACGTATGACATGTACAAATATGTATTAGTATGAACAGAAATACGGGGTTTTACACTTAATAACTGAGTAGAACATACTACAAGGCAATAATATAGATTCAACATCATTCAACCAGTAAAAGGTGCTGGCTTGACGTGAGTGGCGTGAATCCAAGTATTTTGTCCTTTACACTTGACAGCAGTATGGGTCGTCAACAGGACAAGGTATGGTCCTTCCCACTGGGGCTCCAGGCAATTCTTCCTTCGAAAGACCTTTATGTAGATGTGATCACCAGGAGTGTAATTGTGACAGGCGTCTTCAGTCGGTTTCTGCTGGGCAGCCACTACCCTGCGTGTGGAAAGTCCTAAAAGTCTTCGTTAGAGCTACACGATAAGCTAACAAAGTTTCATCCATAGCATGGAGATCCATTTGTCTAGTTGTTAATGGGGCGCTAATTGGTAGTCATAAAGGACGACCCATAACTATCTCGTGAGGAGAAAGACCGGTTAATCTGTTAGGACTCGAACGCATGAGCATCAATGCAACCAGTAAGGCTTCTGGCCATTTCATACCCGTTTCAGCGCATAATTTAGCAATCTTATACTTCAAAATCCCATTATGTCGCTCCACTGCACCTGTAGACTGTGGATGATGGGGGCAAGAAAAATGCTGTGTACACTGCAAGGCTCTAAGCAATTCCTTAATTATAGCGCCGGTGAAGTGAGGTCCATTGTCACTGGATAAACGCTCTGGCTCCAAACCTGGGGACAAAATCTTTAAGTAAAATCTTAGCCACTGTTACTGTTTTCCCTGGTAGGGTCGGCTTCTACCCATCAAGAGAAAACATCCAAAATGATTAAAACATAAGTAAAACCCATACAATTAGGCATGTGAATAAAATCCATTTGTAAATGGATAAAATGTCCCCAAGGCTGCGGCTGTGATGCTGGCTGCACAGCCGGAGTCTTACCCGCATTATACTTATTACATATAACACACTGCGTACTAATTTTCACAGCCAGTTTAGCAAATCCAGGCGCATACCAAGATTGCTGAATGATGCTTAACATCCCCCCTTTGCCCGCGTGTGTATACGCATGGCACATATGGGCACAGCCAGGGCAACAGGCTCGTTGGGGCAACCACGTGGCCGTCTTGGGATACCCAGAGACCTGACTCGAGTTGAGAGCATCCTGCAGCCTTCCAGAGAGCAACCTCTTCAGAGAGTGACTCAGCCTGGGATTGTAGGAGAGATGGCAAGGGAGAAAGATTAGACGTAGGTTTAGCAACACATAATTTTACCATAACCCCTGTATTACCATGTGCAGCTGCTTTTGCAGCATGGTCAGCACGGATATTACCAAGAGAGATATTATCTGTATCGGTGGTATGGGTGGCACATTTAAACATTTTCATTATCTCTCTGTGGTAAACCACCGTCCGAGTTGTGGCACAGTCATTGGAAATTATAATTGGGAGGCAAATTGGGGAATGGGGCATTCATAGTAAAAGATGCCCAATTTCCCTGAGGGGTCGCACCAGATGGAGGTGAGGGTTGCATTTAATATCCTCCACTGTGCCCCTGCTGTCCTCCAGCAGTATTTGGGGGGCATTCTTTAGCCCAATGTCCAGGTTGTTGGCATATATAACATAAACCAGGTTTAGAATTATTATTTCCCCAATTGTTTCCCCAGCCACGACTACGACCTCGTCCACATCCCCGACCGCGTCCCCTACCCTGACCCCGATAATTGTTGTAAGGGTTAGGGTTTGGGTGGCCAAAAGGAGCATACTGGATCAGGACGCGTTCGGGCTTATCTTTGAATTTTTGCTGAATTTGACGTTGACAATGCTGCAGAACGTTAACAACTTAATTCATAGACTTAGTCTCATATCCTACACAAGCAGTACAAAACATTTTCCTAATACGAGGTTGCAACCCGTTCACAATAGCACTAATCAAAGCAGGTAATCCAGTTTCCAGATTAATTCCCGAATACTTTTCAAACACGATCCGAAGACGCTCAACATAATCACCAACATCCGCATCTGATTTTTGTTTTTGTACAGTACAATGGATTTTACCCCAATTGTCATTTTTAGGAAATTGCCCATGCAACACTTCGCTAATTCTTTCCCACAGTTGTTCCATGTGCTCTTCATTTAGATTATCCTGATCTAATGTCCAATCACAATCATTTTTAACCTTTTTCCATCTATGATTACCTAAACAAGCATCCAACATTGCTTCAATATCCTGCCAATTTGGGTGGTGACATTTGCGCAAAACATCTAGCTTATAAATGAACAATTCAACATCCTCACTTGGTTTAGGCATACTGTCTACTATTCCTCGTAACTGCAAGGGAGTCCACGGTCGATAAACCATTACCGTATTCCCATTGGGACACGGGAATGCACGCATAGGGTACAGACCTGGTGGGGAATCAACCTCGGACTCACCACCATCGTTGTGTCCGTAAGGCGGAGGTGCACTGGGATATGACTGCACCATTCCTCTGTATGTACTGCAGACGGATAACGAGGTGTCCCACCGGGTGGTCCTTGGGACCTGGTACTTTCACTTGGTGTTCTAGTGAACCCCGAGGAATTTTCAAGTTGTTGCTGTCTTAACAGCTCTCTTTTTCCTTTCATTTAGGAGTTGTTTTTGCCGGGCTTTCTGATCGGGAGTTAACCTAGGTGTACACTCTCGAGGATATTATCTCCTTCTTTTTGTTGGGTTTGCGAGGGAATGGTGGGGGTTTGTGGGATCGGTAATACAACAGAGGCCGAAGGAACGGAATCTGCAGGGTCATAAAGACCTGGGAACAGGTCATCATCATCAGAATCAGTGTCCACAGTGTTGCGCAGATTTGGGACTTTTGGCTGTGGTACACTGACCATTAAGTTTGGATAAAGTGTTCACTTACTTTTATCTCTATTCTTTTTCTTTGTATCCTCAATACTTTTCTTTCTTGACTCCTCCCTTCTCTTATTACTTTCTGTTAACCAGAGAGTATAAGCTGCCCAACCAACTTGCTTTTTTTTTTCTAGTCACTTCACGTTTCCTTAGGACGTCTCCTAAGGCTGTGATACGATCTAAATTCCACGAACCATCACTTGGGAAACTATTTCCCTCACACTGTGACCATTTTTCCCATTTCTTCACATACTGTACACTACCAGAACCATAATGTCTGCACATGGAGTGTGCAGACATTGGGAACCAAATCTGTACTATTACTTTTACCCATGTTTTATTGTAGCCAATCAAGACTTCCCGGGAAGAACAGTTTTGATAATGCAAAGTTTTCTTATGTCCAAACAACTGCTCAATTGTCCAACAAATATATCTTCTGGTTAATTTACCAAAAGTATTTCCAATTAACAGACCAGAACAATACAAGACAAACAAACAAACACACAATAAACAAGAGTTTCGCGAACAAACCTTCAGTATACTATTAAACCCATAGATTGCAATCATCAACAATATATCATAAAGACTGGTTACTTTATGATCGTAGGGCCTGGTTACCCTATGGAATCAGGGACTAGTTACCCCAATTCTGAATCAGGGACTGGTTACCCCATTCCTGAGTGTGGACTGGTTACCTCACTCTGAGTGCGGACTGGTTACCTCACTGTTTGCCTTATACGTATAACAGTAAAAACACTTTGTCTACTCAACACTGATGACGTATCCACCCATTCACACACTACACAGGAGACAGACTGGTAAGAGTTGAGAGAAAACTCTGAATCAACTCGCAATCTACTCACCCTCCCGTGTAGGCAGAATTCAGGCAGAGTTAGTCATCTCGGTGGAACCTCCAAAAAGCACTGTCATGGAATAACTCACAAAGAGATCAGATTATTCGTGTAAAGCACAAACAGTCATTTAATACACCAACGGCCGAAAGGAGAAGTACCCACACAGGTCAGATACCCAAGGTGGTACTTCTAAGGAACTAATAGAAATACAACAGTTTTATCTTATTCTTTTGCACACCCAGTAGTACAAGTTTCTTTAACCAATTACAGCAATCCACCTAATCAATAAAAGTGAATGTGAGAAGAGAGTTGAACTCTATTTACATTAGCCATGGGGTGCAAAAAGGGCAGCATCTGTTAAAATAGAACTAGACAACCACAAGTTGCTAACTGATAGATTGCAATTTTCAAAGAAAGAAGTAAATCGTCTTTAATGATCAGGCGTATACTGAAGCAATTGATTACCAAATACAATAACAAGCAGGGAATGTCTAATCTAAACAAGCACAAGCCTTTCTCCCTTCTTCAGTCTGGACTATGTCATACAACTGACGTTTGCTGATACCCCTACTGACCTCTGGAATTTCTAAGGGAGACTAAGAAACAGCTAACAATGTCCAGGGAAAACTAAGAAACACCTAACATGGTTTCCGATTTTTAACATGGTTTCCACAGAAACTACAGATGGAGGTCAGGATAGAAATATACTCAACTTTGCCGTGAATTCCTTAGGCATCCCAGTCATTGCTTCAGAAAATATTTGCTTTTATTTTATTCCTATTTTGTCTATAATGGTAGGTGAATTGATCTGCTGACGGATCTGGAAACCCAACTCTAACAGATCCTAATGGATCTCTCACTTTGAAGTTAAGCATAAACAGGAAGATACTATTTCATTTCCTAACCAGAAAAAGGTGATTGTTATCTTTGCCGCACTTTACGTGATGCGTAACCAATAACCATTCAACTACAGTATTCAGAACAGGAACCATCTTACAGAAATTATGCACCACTAACATGTTCCTCTACCTTTTTATTTTATATTCATTTTGTTGTTTCATAGATTTATTTTTATGCCACCTAGGATCCAATTCATACTCCATTTATGTCAGACAGAATTTTCATTTCAAGTTGTGTGTCATATTTGCTTATGACACACAACTTGGAACCGCACTGGAACTGCACTGATGTAAAAGTTGAGAATTTTAGTGAGGAAATATGTTTTATTGAAGTCAAGCTTCAGTTCCTTTATGACTCCTGCTATTTTGAAATCGAGTCTGACTGACGTGTGACGTGTGATATGCAGCCTTTGAATGACTGGATGATCCACGATATTGCACACGTTTTGTTGCTCCAGTACTATAATTGGTAAAGTCCTTTGGAAATCTGAATATTGCAAACAATGCTCTGCAATTTCACAATTTATAATCTTTATTTCAGAAATCGATGAACTACAGAAAACAAATAGTGAAATGAGTCCAGTTTCAAAGATACAAGAATTTAATGCAATGAAACTCAATTAAATTTATCTATTAATTGATTCTGGCTATCCTGGCAGAATATAGATGAGTAAAATGTGGTCAGGAACATGAGCAAGCAGTAATTGAAGTAAAGAAGTCTTCATATGATGAGAGATGAATCTGTGTAGCCATTGTTTTAATAACACAATAGATATAGCAGCAGATATAGTACCATGATCATCTCAATGCCAGAGAAACAGAGTGCAAAGGAATGTTAAATTAAGTAAACCTTGGTTGGACCGCATTGGAGCACTATGTGGAGGGCTGTTTGCCAAACTGTAGGAAGGATATATACAACACAAATTTACAAGACACATTTCTATAGCTCCTTTCATGTTGGTAGGATGTCCCGAGGCACGTAACAAGGATACTGCAGCATTGGTGAGAGTGCGATGTCGATATACAGTGAAGCAGGAATCAGTGGATACAGCATCAACAACGATGGAACATGTTGAAGCTTTCCTCTCCGGACATAAGACATTTGAGAAGAGAATCTGATGATAGTTTAACATTATGAAAGTATTTGATTGTTGGGGAGTCCAATGTGAGGGGCACAAATATAAAATAGCCAAAGGCGGATTGAAACAGAGTTAAGGGAAAGCATTAGAAAACACTGTCAGAAACTGTTGTTCAAACAAAAAGCATCCCAACATCCGCACATCCGCTCGTCTATAGGAAACAATTAAGTCTCAGAGATTATGACTAGTCATATCTTATCGCCTTCTTCTCTTACAATAAAAAAACCTACTTAAATCCACACTTTTTATTTGTAAAGGATGATTGATCAAGCATGATTCAGAGATTTTCTTCTTTAAGTTAATTAGTTAATAACATGGTATCAATTACAAGAAAAAAGGGACAGCTAGATTTTTTTATTCACACACGCACACACACAAACGCACGTGCGCACACACGCGCGCACTTGCTGCATATAGCTGGTGAAGCAAAATCCACAACAACATTCAAAAGTAGAGTCCTGTAACTCAGTGGTTACAACAACAACAAAATTACATTTCTAGAACGCCTTTCATGTCAGGAAGATGTCCCAAGGCGCTGGTTAGGGCACAAGACACCCGGGTTGGATTCCCATCAAGGCAAAAGATTGGACACGTTTCCTTACTCCACACACTTGATAGTAATCACTCAAGAAAGCAAAAATAATAAATTGGTCATTCAATCTATGATTGTTTGTGGCACATTACTGTGCACAATTGGCTGCTGCATTTCATCTACAAATATATAGTCAATTCAATTTACACTATGAAGCGCTTTGAAGACGTCAAAAGCGCTATATATCAAATAGAATGATTACTATTATTATTTAGTAAATATTATTATTTATTTAAATGAAACATTAGTAAATTCTTTAGGGAAAGTATAAAAGGGAGCGCGAGCAGCGTAACGGTCAGCCCTGATAGCAGCAAAGTGCATAAAGGACCCAAATTATCTTCTAGTGTGCAGTAAACATTCCATGATTCTACACCATACAATACATTACATTTTATCAGGCAAGCGTTCTACATTCACAACAGCTCCTCAATTTGGTAAGTCATAAATAACTGCATAAAGGTGAGACTTTAGCACCAGCTGTTAACTAGGTTTAACAGGAAAATAAACACCAACACATTTATTCCAAAATTAGAAAAATAAAGCCGGTAAGCAGCACATACTGCAGCTACAGACATAATTCACATTATATTTCTGTCACTGGAAAAATAATTATTGCTCTGCAGCTTGAAGCCAAATACAAAACAAGGCAACACTACCATGTACCATATACCTGTGGGTATCAATAGATGTTTTCCACTATTTACTGAAACTAGATTCAAGCATAAACCATGAAGCGAAGAAAACAGTTTGATTTAACTTTCGCTTGTGTTCACAGACACACATGCAACAGAGTGAATAAACATGACAAGTGGAATGACAAACTTACAAAAAATTATCTGCTGCACAAAGTTTCACTCTGGGTGAATTAAAAAAGTTAAAGAATATATCATAGATTGCCAACTGCCTGTTCTATCATTTACTTCTTGAAACAAGTTAAAAAGTAATGTATATAAAGTAACGATATATCGATATATCGGTCATATCCGATATAATTTTCATATCAATATTCTGACATCGAAATTTAAAAATATTGATATATCGTTTCTGGTGATATATCGATATATCGGTATGTGTCTATATGGGCAAACCGATATATCGATATTGGAAAATTTCCATATCAACGGACCCTAATGTAAAGGAAGCCTCATGCATTAAACAGGAAATGTAAAAAAGTCTTGCGCAAGTGATTTTTAAAAATAACATTTAAAAATATAATGTAGATTGCTGACAGCCTGCTCTACCATTCATTGTGCAGAACAGGTGTATAGATTCATCATTTCTATGAATACCTTGTTGTTGAATTAGGCTGGACTTTAAGAAACATATGTAACATTTTCACCCACAACAGCAACTCAGAGCTGAACGCCATTATAATCTGTGGTTATCAATTACTTTAGGTGCACAGGTTGAGCTCACAGTGACTCACTTTCTTCTGCTAAACCAATCGCAATGAAATCACACAATCGTAAATGTCAAAAATGATCAGAAAGAATGCATAATCTGTTTTAAAAAACCTTCTCTTGCCACAAAAATAATCTTTGAAAGAAACATGTGTACTGTCTGGTTAGAGTGTTGGCCTAGCGAGCAAGAGGGCCTGGACTACAAGCTTAGCCAAGTTTCCTTATGCCACATGCCTCTGTTCACTGAGTAGGAACTCGTTGTTTAGTCAATTGGTGGATCACTTTTACGGTGAAAATAAACACTTCAAACAAATATATATATATATACACACACAGGTCTTTTCACACAATTTTCACACAATTTTTCACAAAATTGTTACACCTTAAACCCACTAAATAACACACAAAATAACACACATAGGCAAGAAGGGGTACTTGGGGTAACTGTACAGTATTGTAATCTGCTCGCACCTGCAGCTGTAACACACCTTGAACTTGCCAGTATATTGTCCTTATTCTGTTTTATAGTAGCCACCGTCGATCTAGCCCTAAAGCCCTCCCGACATCTGTACCTTTTTCGCCAGTCTCGCTGCGCTTTATCACCTCTAATTTAGTATTTAAAGTGATGATTTTGCAGGGACTTTGCCTCTAGTGGTATTACTAGCTCTTTTCATTACTGCTCTCTTTTCCGACTTGGTAGAAACGCGGTAAAGGCTGTAAATGGCTCGTAGTGCTCGGGAATGTTCTGAAATTACTGTAATACTGACATGGTGTCGCTTCAAAATCAGCTGCGTTTAAACAATGATGTAGCGGCCTGGTCAAATGCTTGGATACACTACATCAGGTGCCAGCCCGATTTACCCGCGAATACACTATGGACTGTGTGTATGGACAAAAAAGACGCGCCAAAAATGACTGCGATATACAATATGTACTGCGTATGCGCAAAAAAGATAATTTTGGTCGTTAAAACGAAACCAAGTGTCCTATAACAATAAATGTTAAAAAATTAGGTTTATTCAATCGAAACAATTTAAATAGAAGCATCCTAAATTGTGTGTGTGTGTGTGTATATATATATATATATATATATATAAAACCATCCAGTTACGCAATCCATGACTGTTTGTAGGATACTGCTGGGTGCAATTGGATGCATTTTACAGTATATTCTATGAAGTGCTTTGATCTGTATCGAGGATGTGATAAGGAGCTATATCTAATGAAAAGATTATTGATATTACTTAAATTACTTGTGTAGTTGTTTTAAGTACAGTACTTATGAAATATATTTAAAATTAAGAGAATGTTAGAATGTTAGACTAGAATACCCTAAAACTAGAATAGTTTTGAAAATAAAATGGACATTCCTAGTGACAACATATTGTAAGTAAATACAGGAGTTGCTGACTGGCTGAGTTATTTAACTACACAACTGACCATGGGGTATAGAGCAATGAGATAATGCATTTCAGAGTAATTCAAACGAAAAGCATTCCACTTGCTTGAGGTGGAATATTTACAGAGTTGAGGGATTAATTAAATTTACTAGGGCATTCTCGATGAATAAGGATATAGTATTTGTTCAAATTAACTACTGTATATTAAAAAATCGAGATACCAGATTTTGTCTTTAATGGGTTTAATAAATTGTGTTTCAACAATTTTCCTAGGAAGATTATTTCTTTATGTTCAAAGGATTTAGCATTTCTTTGACAATAAGTGCACACATAAAATAAATCGATTGCACTGTCAATTTATTTTTGGGCTATTGATTTGATTGTTTATAAGGAGTTGTTGCAAGTAGATTTCCAGTTTTTTTTATTATTTTAAAAACAAAGTGTACAGAATGACCGATCCAATAAAGAATGATGTGCTCATTCCTCTTGTCATAGAGTACAATTTCAGTCAACTTTTACCACAATTCCCATTTTTGGGACAACAAATTATGTGAATATGAAATTCAAATGTGAACAGCTATTAGTGAAAATCTACCACTTAATGTTGCTATACAAGTGTAATTTTGTTGTTGTTGTGGCTTGAGGCAAACCTATAGGTACCAAATACACAACTCCCTAGAGGAAACTCGGCGGAAATTATCTTTAATAAAAAGACCGTCAGTGAAGGCAATAAGCACAATACATTTTAACTGTGAAATCTAATGCAAGATTTAAAAGTGGTCCACAATAACATTTTCTTCAATGTGTAGTCACAATACTGTATATGCATAAACCTAATCCACATCCCAGTGAATATTTTCAAAAGAGGAGTATTTACCTTAGGTGGCAATTTCTGCAGAGGAGAGGGGCGGCATTATAAATTTCCAGACCTTGTCTTTCAGCGGAAATTGGACCCATGTCAAGATCCTCGATGCAGTGGAGCAATTTGTACTTTGCAACATGACATTTCATCTTCATAATTCATTAAAAGGTATTTATCAGCTTCCTGTCCAGCCCAGGACGGAGCACCACATGCTGTCCGGGAACAAACAGAGGGGTGTGGAGTAAGGAAACGTGTCCAACGTTTCACCCTTCTGGGAATCGAACCCAGGTCTCTCACTTGGGAGGTGAGTGCTCTCACCACTGAGCTACAGGACTACAACAATGATAACATTCTTGTTCAATTATATGACTCTAATTTGAGATGAGCTGGAACTGTCTCAACCAGCTCTTGATAGTTTCTCAAATAAGTTTAATCATTCTGTGTAAATACACAGTTAGTGGGAAGCCCAGTCTACAGGATGCTTGCGCTGCTTCTGACATGGGATTCCAGATTGTAAATATACTGTGTCACAAATACAAAGTTTCCTGTCTTTTTACCCCCCACACCATCTCCCGCTGGCTCTGCACTGCCAGCTTATCCTTTACCTAAATATTTCTAAATAAACAAAACAAACTACAAGTTCAACAAGTTTTTTTTAAACCTTCAAGAAAAACAAAATCCAAAATAAGTTTATTTTGATTGTTTTAGTTTCATTGGATTCCAACAATCCATCTCTGTGATTTCCATGTGTGGGTGGGATGAACAGAATTCTCATTTTGCATGGTGATGGGTTTCCATACCTGTCAACTGACAAAAAACATAAATATTATTCATTCATATTTTCATTTCAATTAAACCCACCTGAAGAAATCTTGGAACACTGAATGCATTTAATATTTTAAACTCCCAAATTCCTTTCTGTGACTGTCTAAGCAGAAACAGATTCACAGTAGGATTAGGGCTTGTTACATCAGCAGTAATAGTGAATTAAAAATGACTATTTTCCTAATCCATGAGACAATCCATCTGTTGTTCTAACGCAACTCCTGATACAGTTTTAAGGAGGTTTCAAATAGATTCCAGAAACTTCACCTGTTGCTTTAACTTCTAGGTTAAGGTTGAATAGTAAAAATGCATGAATATTTGAGTATTTTTGTAATATCTTTACTCAAAAAGAAAAATCAACATCACTCATCAAACCAGATGAGGAGTTTCATCCTCCCCCCACCCACACTGAAAATATCAATGCCTTAGGACATCCTCCCATCCTCCCAATGTGAAAGGTGCTATACAAATGTCATTTGTTGTTTTTGTTGGTGCTATTGTTTAATTAGGAAACAAAATACAGTAACCCATAGAATTGTACTGTCAGCATCTTTGAAAAGAACTGTCCAAATCAATCCCACTCCCCCGCTATCTTCCCCACTAGTCTCCTCTTAACTTTCTCTCCTCCAAGGAAAATATGCTAGCTTCTCTAGCCACCTGGTGCTATGCTGGTAAATCTCCTTTACACCACCTCCAACGCCTTAACATCCTTCCTAAAGTGTGGTGCCCAGAACTGAAAATAGTCTCCAGCTGAGGCCTAAACAGTGTGTATAAAAGTTCATCACAACCTCCTGACTTTTGTATTCTATGCTCCTGTTTACAAACCTAGTATCCTGTATGCTTTTTCAACAGCTTTATCTGCCTGCCCTGCCACCTTCAAAGATTTATTTATATAAAACCCCAGGTCTCTCTGTTCCTTCATCCCATTCCTTCATCTCTCTGTTCCTTCATCCTTCATACCATCAGCTTATACTACCTCTCTTCATTCTTCCTTCCAAAATGAATCACTTCACATTTCTCTGCATTAAATTTCATCTGCCTTGTGTCTGCCCATGTTACCTTCTGTCTATGTCCTCTTGCAGTCTGCTTCTGTCCTCCTCACTGTTTACTACTTTTCCCAGCTTATTATCATCTGCAAACTTGGAAGTCCAATACCCAAGTCCAGGTCATTTATTTTGATCAAAAACAGCAGTGGTTCCAAAACTGATCCCTGGGGGACACCTCTGCACACTTCCCTCCAGTCAGAAAAACACCATTCACCACAACTCTCTGCTTTCTGTCTCCCAGCCAGTTCTGGATCTAGGCTGCCACTGTCCCTTTAATGCAGTGGGCTTCTATTTTATTGACAAGTCTCTTCTGTGGCACTTTATCAAATGCCTTTTGAAAATCCATGTAAACTACAACAGAGGCGTTTTTAAGCCTTCAAATCAGTCGATTTTCTTAGGGGGCCCATCACTGTCGGTAAGTTTAATAAGTGCACATCCACACTCTGATAAGTGCGCACGCATGCGCAATTTTATTTTAGGCAAAAATTTACTTTCGGCAGGTGCGATGCCTCTTTAGGCAGACTGCCTGCTCTACCGGGCTGGGGAGAGCTTTGGTTTAGCTGGGCTGTGCTGGGGAGAGCTCTGGTTTAGCTGGGCTGTGCTGGGGAGAGCTCTGGTTTAGCTGGGCTGTGCTGGGGAGAGCTTTGGTTTAGCTGGGCTGGGGAGAGCTCTGGTTTAGCTGGGCTGAGGAGAGCTTTGGTTTAGCTGGGCTGTGCTGGGGAGAGCTCTGATTTAGCTGGGCTGGGGAGAGCTTTGGTTTAGCTGGGCTGTGCTGGGGAGAGCTCTGGTTTTCGCTATGCAGGTATTTAACAAAAAACCAGAGTACAGCACACTCAAATCCTCACATTTCGATGATTTTTTGTATTACTTTGGGGGCCACAATATGAGGGGCCCGTCGATGCATCGCACTGATTGCACCATTAAAAAAACTATATCACCTACATTACTTTCACTCACCCTCTCTGTTACTTAATCAAACAACTCCGTCAGGTTTGACATGATTTGCTGTGTTGGGCATTCAACAAATCTGTGTTGGCTCCTTTATTAACCCATATTTTTCTAAGTGAAAATTCATTTAGGATTAGAGTCTCTAGATGTTTCCCCACGACTGACATTAGGTTGATGGCCTGTACCAATACTATGTTGTATATAAATTGCAACTTTTGGAGAAATTATACACTTCCAGATTTCCATTTCAGTTTCTGTAACTTCACTGTGTTAACCCTGTGCTAACTACACCAACCCTCACTGTGTACACAATAACCCTCACTGTGTACCAGGCTGTCGGACTCGAGACCGGTCTCGAGTCCTCATTTCAAGGTCTCGGACTCGGACTCGACAGCAGGGACTCGAGGCCTCGGGCTGGAGACCGCCGCGAGTCTGGCAGGTATGAGCCGAGCTGCAGGATTTTCTGTAGTTGGCGCAAATACTACACCGGCCGACTTACCGGAAATCTCGCAGCGAAAGTTGCTTGTGAATGAACTGTGACGCGGTATCCCATGTAGGATACTACTTCCTGTCTATCACATGTCAATTTTCTACCAATGAAAAAGCACTTTAAAAAGTGATGTGTTTCAATCCAATGCCCTGGATTGCCACGTGTTCCAGGTCCACTGTGTGTCAGTGACACTGATTCCTGAGACTCTGTGAGTATTTGTTTGTACATTGTCTTGTGTACTAACTGTACAAGGGCAACCGCACTAGGCTTATATCGCGAGCTACGCACTGAAACCTCCCTGATTCTTACCTGCCCGGCGCGTTCGAGCATCACCATGTCTGCCGTGTCCCAAGTGATTGGGTACACAGATCATAAAGAATTCACAACAACAGGGGGAACAAACATCAGCAAAATGTAAGTTTTGCAAATGTGTTGTAACTGAAGCTTGTGGCACCACATCGAGTTTTACACCAACTGCAGCGACGTCATAAAGAAAAGTAAGTTTTGTACTCATTTACGATTAGACTACACAATAAATTAAGTGTATGTGTGGACTTTTGTCGGAACGCATTACTCATGAATCACGATAAATTTTATCATGTTAATAGTCTTGAAGATTTAATCTAATAAAGACTATTTTCTGAACTATGTTGGGTAGAACTCTGTCTACAAAAAAATCCATCTGGTTGGAGGAGTTGTCGCTCTCCTCCAACACAGGTGGAAGTCTCACATATAAAATACCGCTACATGCTGAAATTGGCCTTACTAGGGGTGGATCTTAGGTCTATGTAGTAGAAATATATACAGAGACAAAAATCCAGTCCCAGAGAGATACGCATAAAAAGTAGAGCGCGAGCGCTGTGAAGCAAAAGGAAAGGAGAACGGAATTAGAAAACACACAAATTTAGGGGACTCGTAAGAGGTACTCAACTTCCTCTTGAGTACCTTCCTCAAATTAATGAACATATATCACTGTCTTAGCATTTTGTGAACCTTCATTTCAGTGAATATCAGTGCAATGGCTTTATCAGACAAGTGACTGACAACTTGAGAAGTCAATATTCCTTGTACTTCAGGGACTAAAAATAGAATTTTAATTCGTTCTTGAACCAAACCATTAAGCACTTGAACTTCGGGATAATTAGTCAATTTATTGCATAAAGCCATGAAGTAAGAACCCAACCCTTGTAAACAAAGTGTAGCAAGCAATATACATCAAAAAAAGGTATAAGACTGAAATTCTAGTATGTATAGGTTGGTGATGGGCGTGAATTTTTACATGGAGGACTCGGACTCGGACATTGAGGACTCGGACTCGGAGTCGGACATTAAAAAGTGGACACCAGGACACCAGGGACTTGGACTCGGATGAGGAGCACTCGACTACAGCCCTGCTGTGTACACACTAACCCTCACTGGGTTCACACCAATCCTCACTGTGCTAACCCTGTGCTAATTACACTAACTAATTTACATGCTGGTTGCCTAGACGATTGGTTCCCAAACCTTTAGCACATTGACCCCTTTGAACATAATGTCCCATGTACCACCATCCTGTTAGACAAGGCCGTGCCTGACCGATTCCTGCCTCTCGTCTCCAGAGTTTTAAGTGACCGATATTTGGAGACGAGACAACAACAATGTGCGCTTATATAGAACCTTTCATTAGAGCAGGGCCACACAGCAGTTAAACAGACTTTTTTTTACAGACGATTTTTAAAGACCTTTTTTTCTCCAAGGATCAGCCTCTCCTTACGTTTGGCTTCTCTTCCATTTTATTTTCTAGAGGGGGAGAAGTTAGATAGTGTTAGTATTCAAAGAGATTTGGGTGTCCTTGTACACCAGTCCCAAAAAGTTAGTTTGCAGGTGCAGCAAACAACTAAGAAGGCGAACGGCATGCTAGCGTTCATTTCAAAAGGTTTAGAGTATAAGAGTAGGGAAGTCTTGCTGCAACTGTATAGGGCTCTGGTGAGACGGCACCTAGAGTATTGTGTGCAGTTTTGATCTCCTTATTTAAAAAAGGACATACTTGCCTTAGAGGGGGGGCAGCGTAGATTCACTAGGTTAGTTCCTGGGATGAGGGGACTAACCTATGAGGATAGGTTGAATAAACTAGGGCTGTATTATCTAGAGTACAGAAGAATTAGGGGGGATCTTATTGAAACATATAAGATTCTTAAAGAGCTAGATAAAGTAGACACTGAGGGACTGTTTCCTTTGGTAGGAGAATCTATAACCAGGGGTCACAGTCTTAAAATTAAGGGTCAGCCTTTTAGAACAGAGTTGAGGAAACATTTCTTCACTCAGAGGGTAGTGAATCTATGGAATTCACTACCCCAGAAGGCTGTAGATGCTCAGTCCTTGAACATTTTCAAGGCTGAGACTGATAGATTTTTGAAAAATAGAGGGATTAGGGGATATGGGGATAGGGCAGGTAATCAGAGTTAGGTGATGAGCCATGATTTTATTGAATGGCGGGGCAGGCTCGAAGGGCCGAATGGCCTACTCCTGCTCCTAATTCTTATGTTCTTATCCCGCACCATAGACCAGAAAGAAATATTAAATCCACTGTATTCTGCAATACTTCTTTTAAAAGATTTGCCCATAACATTTTCCAAGAGTAATCTGACCCTGTGTACCCTGGATTTGATGTGCTGTTTGAACAGCCCAACAATGCAAAAATGTGTTGCCCTAGAAAATCTTTCACTGTGAGTAGTATCGCTCTGCATATTCACTGCATATTCAACCTGAAATTAATTCTATCTCATTTTAAAATCTTCACACTTGTGCCCCACCATCTTGTGTCATTTTTTATGCATGGCCACTCCTGCTTCTGCCTCCGTGGTTACCTAGCAACAGATGATCCCACCGTATTGGGTCCTGACATTAGTATAAGCAAATTGACCACAGGAGGACCAATCCAGCATGAGAAGCTGTTGCTGCTCTGAGTTTCCCGAGAAAGATGACCTAATCAAGAAGAAAACCCATCAGAACGTGATCTGAATAACTTACCTCTGGATTTCCCTCAGTTACAAATTGAACCATTCAATCTTTGAAGATGTGGCAATGCTTGTATGTACTTAGAGGGCAAAAGAAAAGCACACTTACTTCATACATAATAATACTAATCCTTGCATTTGATATAGCGCCTTATCGCATCTTTGAGATGTCTCAAAGCGCTTCACAAAATACACTGTAAAGTTTGTTGTAAATTCTGTGGGCGGAACATGGCAGCCAATTGCGCAAAACATTGTTCCACAAACAGTCTTGAATAAATGACCAAATCATTATTTTATTTCTTTGGAGGAATTATTGCCCCAGGAAAGTGATCAGGCAATTGACTAATAACTGTTCCTTCTAACTGCTAGCTAAATAGGTGTGTAAAGTTAGGAAACTAGCCCACAAAATATACAGTCTTTTTACTTTTTATTGTGTATTCAAGCGCTTTGAGATATCTAAACAAGGCGCTATATCAAATGCAAGCATCATGTTTATTATTACAGCAGTTCGGCGGATGCCTAGCCACCAACCTGGTCTAACCTGTAGGTGTGACAGGTCCCAGCTGACATCAAATCCTGTGCTTGTCTAGACTAAACAATGTCACCGTCACTTTGGTCATCACAAAGTAAGTGATATCAGTGGCACATGTGCAGCTAAATGCAGGAAGCGACTTCAGCGACAATCTAGCAACAAACCATTTTTCACACTTAACTTCTGATGCAGTATCTGTGCTATTGGACCCAGAGGATCGCGTGATAATGAGATTGACTCTGTAGTGGTAAGAAATGGTAAAACAATAGAACTGGATTGTGAAATACATGTACCTTGATACAAAATCTGCATTCACATGTATCTATACATCACCTGTCCTGTTGGGACAGTGGCAAGATAGATAATAAGCCACTTGAAATGGAGGTTAATTAGTAAAACAGAATGTTAGGGAGATTAATGTGCTATTATGAGACAGCCTGAAGATGTGATCAGGCATTACCTGTATATCAAATGCACGGATTATTATCTTTCAAAATAAATCAAATCCATACTTTTCGCTTTTTTTTCAATTTTGTTTCAAATTTATACTCGCCCCCCACCATCTCCCCCACGATTTATCCTATCACCCATCAAATTTCCATCTTTCCTGATCTCTGAATAATACCAAAGTAAATCCTTTTGGGTACCAATTAAAACTCACCACTGCTGTTTTCTCTCCAATATCAACCTGAAGTGCTGACAACATACTACCTGTCAACACACAAATGAAAGCCAACCATCTGTTCTATTATAAATCATATTCATTACAGTGAACATGAAAATCCTCTTTCAAATTCCCTAATTAACTTTTAAACAGAGCCAAAGACAGAAATATTTCAGGTTGGTTTAGCGTTGGATTTGTACAGAAATAACATGTTTTTGATAACAGCAGTAAATGTTCATCTCAAATAATGCTTCGCTTGTGAATCTAGTTGGCAAACTGTAAAATCTCCGGGTTTTAATGATCCAGCTCACTGTACAACACATCCCAGAAATTGCAGCAGAGTTTAAGAAACTTTCTTCAAGATTTAAATTTATTCATATCCAAAGAGATGTATTCAGATAAAGACAACAGAAAACAAAGAATGATATCCATATGACTTCCAGTAAACAAAATATTTACTTTACCTTCATTGCACTTGAACTCAGATCATCTGTAGACAAAAAGAAATTCCACTGGTCTGAAAGGTTAACCTTCCCCAGTCATTTTTGTACCTTTCCAAGGTAAGGCATTTTATGCTTTGCAAAGCAGTTGACAATTTGTTTTCTATTGGGGGATTCTGTTCTAAGAGTGGCAGCTATTCTTTCATCTTAAGCCTATTAAGCACTTGCTATACAAAAAAACACAACAACAACAATTTGCATTTGTGTAGCTCCCGGTGGCAGACTAGTGGAATTGAAACGCCCTGAGCCTCCCCCGCCAGGGCGGCTCTACGTAAATGCAAGTTGCTGTTAAATTTATTTTGACCTAAGGACAATATGAGTTTAAGTGCAATAAAGTTGAAGTAAATATAGGTTTAAGATGACAGATGAAAGAGTCGGGCTTGACAGTGGTGATATCTGAGCCAGAAGGAGAGGGAGGGGGAGGTAAGCATGTGCAGTGGCAGAAGGTACGGCCACTGATTGTGGAGCAGAAGAGACGATGGACAAAAGGAAGGCTGGAGCCAGCCGAGCAGAGGCAGATGGAAGATTGAATTATTTGAATATTTTGTGTATGGTGGAGCTTGGGAGACCAGCGAAGAGGTGATAGTCTAGCCGGGAAGTGAAGAAGATGTGGATGAGGGTTTTGGCTGCTTCAATTACAGAAAATTGTAATTATAAAATAAGAGGATTGGTAATAATGAAAAAAAGTCTAACAAACACAATGATAATAACAATACTTACATAAGAACATAAGAAACACTAGAAGAAAAAAGACCTAGGTCCATCTACCGTATTTCACTTTCCACCTTCCTGGCGGTTAAATATGTCCAAACTTCCTACGTACTATATTCCATAATGTTAATCTAATCCGTGTTTGAAACAATCAGCACTTTCTCTTCAACCCTGTCCCAAGGGAGATGTTCCACAGGTTCAATATTCACTCACTGAAATAGGGTTTATGTGGATTTAGAGCACTCGCCTTACAATCAAGCGACATGGGTTCAATTCCAGCCAATTCCACCACTACAACCTGGTGTAGTGTAAGGAAACCACCACATGGATAATAATCCATCAAAAAAAGCAATGATAAATTGGTCATTTCAATCCTGTTTGTGGGACGCTGCTGTGCACAGTTGGCTGCCACATTTCACCCACAAATATACAGTCAATTCACTTTCCAGTACATTCTGTAAAGCGCTTTGAGATGTCAAGAAGAAATGAAAAGTACTATATCAAATACAAGGATTATTATTATAGCTCCAGCCCAGGCCAGCTCAGCCCAGCCTCAGCTCAGCCTCATTCAGCTCCAAACCCTCAGACAGCTGGGTTTCAGCTTCGTAGTGTGAATAAGAGATGATTACTTACACATTACTGCCTCCCCACCCTCCCCTACCCAAGGCATTTTTAAGACTTCAAACTATTCGGTCGATTTTCGTAGGGTGGCCGTCACTGATTCCCGAAATGGAAGGAGGTGTGTAGCGGTGTCCCCCGGGGATCGGTATTGGGACCACTGCTCTTTCTAATATATATTAATGATCTGGACTTGGGCATAGAGAGCACTATTTCCAAGTTTGCAGATGATACAAAGTTAGGTAGGGTAGTAAATAGTGAGGAGGACTGTAACCAACTGCAAGCAGACATACACAGATTGGTGGAATGGGCTGACATGTGGCAGATAGATTTTAATGTGGATAAGTGTGAGGTGATACGCATAGGTAGGAAAAATGATAGGAGGCAATATAGACTTGGTAGCTCAATCTTAAGGGGAATGAACGTACAGAGAGATCTGGGTGTTCAAGTAAGCGAATCATTAAAGGTCGCAGGACAGGTAGATAAGGCAGTAAAAAAGGCATTTGGTGTACTGAGCTTTATTAGTAGGGGCATAGAGTATAAGAATAGGGAGGTTATGGTTAATCTGTACAAAACACTGGTTAGGCCTCAGCTGGAGTACTGCGTCCAGTTCTGGGCACCTTATTTCAGGAAGGACATTAAGGCACTGGAAAGGGTGCAGAGGAGATTCACGAGAATGATACCAGGAATGGGGAACCTTAGCTATGAGGACAGACTGGAGAAGTTAGGACTTTTCCCATTAGAGCAGAGAAGGTTACGCGGGGATGTGATAGAGGTCTTCGAGATCAGGAAAGGTTTCAACAGGCTAGATAGGGAAAAGCTGTTTCCACTGGGAGGTGTGTCTGTGACCCATGGTCACAGTGTTAAGATATCTACCAAAAGAAGCACAGGGGAGGTTAGAATAATTTTTTTTACTCAGCGAGTTGTTCGAATTTGGAATGATCTGCCTCAAAGGGTAGTGAGGTCCGATTCGATAGCAGCTTTTAAGAGAGAACTAGATAGGTATCTGGGGAAGATGGGTTTGCAGGGTTATGGGGAGAAAGCTGGTGATTGGGGTTAATGAAAGTGACTTGCTCGGTCAAAGAGCCGGCACAGACTCGATGGGCCGAAGTTTAATAACTGCATATGCACACTTTGATAAGTGCGTAATTTTATTTTATGCAAAAATTAATTTTCGACGGGTACGATGCCTCTTTAGGTGGACCATCTACCCCGCTGGGCTAGGCAGAGCTCTGGTTTGGCTGGGCTGGGCTGGGGAGAGCTCTGGTTTGGCTGGGCTGGGCTGGGGAGAGCTCTGGTTTAGCTGGGCTGGGCTGGGCAGAGCTCTGGTTTTCGCTATACAAGTATTTAACAAAAGACCAGAGTACAGCACACTCAAATCCTCCTATTTCGATGATTTTTTGAATTACTTTGGGGGCCGCAATATGAGGGGCCCACCGGTGCGTTGCACCAATTGCACCGACGTTAAAAGTGCCTCTGCTCCCCCCCACCTACAACCCCCTACCACACCCCCCCCCACCCACACCCCCACCCACACACACACACGACACTACCTCACATGCAAACACTACCTTTTGTTCTTATCCCAACCCACACTCTGGTGCCCCCAAGGCCTTGGCTCTTGCCGTTCTCACATGTAGCACTTTTCTAGAATTGTGTAAGCAGCACATTCCATTTCCACAATGAATCTTATCTCTGTGGAGCTACTGTAGCTCATTGATTAGAGCACTCGCCTTACAAGCGTGAAACCTGATTTCAAATCCAGGCAGATCAGGCCGAAACCTTGGGCAAGTTTCCTTACTCCACACACACCTAATAATAATCCATAAAAAAAACAATAACAATTGGTCATTTGAATCCACAACTGTTTGTGGGACTGCTGTGTGCAATTGCAAATACTGTATAGTGAATTCACTTTACAATATATTCTGTTAAGCACTTTGTGAAGCATCGATAAAATGTGGAAAGCGCTATATCAAATGCAAGGATTATTATTATATTATTTGTTCTGAATTTACCCCCTTCAATCGCAGGCCGTGTCCTCTAGGTTTACTATTCTGGACAAGGTGAAACACCCTGTCACGACGTATATTGTCTTACGCTTGAACCATTGACACCTCCTTTACCCATCATCTCCTGTCGTCTACTCCATGTTCTCCTTTGTCTTCCTTGCCCTGCCTTCCCCCGGTCCCCCCTAATGGATCTGAAATGTTGACTCACTTTCCTTTCTCCATAAATGCTGCCCGATCTGCTGAGTGTTCCCAGCAACTTCTGATTTTGTAATAAATTAATAAGACTTGTCCTCAAAAATTAACAATCCAGACAATTTTCTTCAAAGATAAAAAGCAGCTTCCTACCTTATTTCTCAGGAATAAACTTACACTGAGAGCTGAACATATTAATATAAAAATTCTTATTAAACACCCACTCCCGTTTCTAAAGAGTTGTTGGAATGTTATAAAGCCGTAGAGTAACTCAACAGCTCCTAAAGGCGCCTTCTCCTGGCTATCTCTGTAATGTACACTGGCAGGAATGCTAGAGAGAGCGCTTATACTCTATAAGCGCTCTCAGTGAATTGACTTTTTAGTATATTGTGTGGAGCTGCACATCCTTGAGACATCTCAGAGACGTGGATTGTGCACAGCAGTGCCCACAAACAGCCATAACATGAACACATACAGGAACACATATGCGATGAATCACAATGTGGCGGATCATCTCTTCGCAGGAGATCCAGACGGCGGTGTTGCTGCTGCCGGGCGAGCTGGCCAGACATGACGTGTCCGAGGTACCAGGGCCATCATCAAGTCACCAGCTGAGCAGCCGGTCGGCTTTGGGGCCTGTCACCATACTGGGCCCTGTGCCTCGCCATTTTAAAGATTATCCAGGCGGCGGTGAGGACAAGAAGCCGTTACTGGACTATTGTTGGTTGTTGATAGTTGTTGTTTTAGTTGTCACTTTGTGACCCCAGTCCCCTGATTTTCTGTAAGCCTGACTGTCAGATATCAGGAGCTGGATGAGCGTGAACTTCCTGCAGCTGAATGTCAATGGCAAGCGATACTCTTTGGCTCTCGTCAACGTCTTCATTCACATGGCTCTCACCTCCTCCACCTTCCTGGCCTGCCCCTAAAACTCTCTGAACCCATACGCTACCTAGGCATCAGGTTCGACCCGCCCAATTGTCCTTTCTCCCCCACATCCAGTCCCTCACCGGTACCGCCTTCTTCCACCTCTGATGGATCGCCCGTCTCTGGCAATACCTCACCCCAAAAGCCCCTGAAATTTTGGTCCATGCCTTTGTCACCTCTCAGCTGGACTATTGCAACACTCTCCTCGCTGGTCTCCCCTCCACCACAATCCACAGAGTCCAGCTGAATCAAAACACTGCCATCCAAATTCTCACCCACACCAAACTCCACTCCCCTATTATCCCAGTCCTTGCCAGACTTCATTGGTTCCCTGTCCCTGAGAGGATCGACTTCAAGATTCTCACCCTTCTTTTCAAATCCCTCACTTCTCTGCACCACCCCTACCTCTCTGATCTCCTCTCTCCCCAATCCAGCCTCCTCCAGGTCCCCCAAATCCTCCGCTCCACCCTCGGCTGCTGTGCCTTCAGCCACTATGCCCCGAGGCTCTGGAACTCCCTTCGTCACTCCCTTCGTCTCATCCCCTCTCTTCCCAGTTTCAGATCACAGCTGAAGACCTTTACTTCCACCGCGCCTTTGGTCACCTTTCTACCCCTGCCCCTGGCTCGTTCCCGGGATCTGTTATTGTGAAGCGCTCTGAGACGGCGTGAAGGGTGCTATATAAATTGACGTTGTTGTTAATATTATTGCTTTTGGTGTTTATTGTTATTAATTTTGTTGTTTTTTGATTCTCCCTCCCTTCTTCCCTCACTCCCTTTCCCCCCTTTCTCTCCCCCCTTTCCCTCTTCCCTCCCTCTTCCCCCCCTTTCTCCATGATCTTGCCCTCCACCCACCTTTCTCTCCCTCTCTCCCTTCCCCACTTTCTCCCCCTCTTCCTCCCTGATCTTACCCCATGCCACCCTTCCCTCCCTATCCCCCCTTGCCCTCTTTTTCCCTTTTCTCCCCTGGCCCCATTTCTGCGACTGTTTGTGGGATACTGCTGTGTGCAATTTGGCTGTCGCATTTCACCCACAAATACAGTAAATTTTCCTACTCTTCCTCATCCTGCCCCGACCCCTACCCCCTACTCTTGTCCCTACCTAACTATACAGCGACTTGGGACGTCCTCTCGATGTGAAAGACGTTATACGGACGGACTGACCGACGAAGCATGTGTGAAAGGATATATGCAGTCCTAATTTGTTTGTGTGTGAATCATACAATTAGGATTTTAGATAACACCTTTAACACGAGTAGGATGGTTCCTGGATGAGTAGTGCTTTCCACAGCTTGCTGAGCACTTAATCCAACAACTGTGTTATTGTTTTGTTGTGGTGGTGGGATGTTGATGAAAAGTACAAAGTACAAAAGTAGACCTCAAAGCGGACTTCAAAAGTGTGGATGGCAAGTGGAATGGTCTCCAGGATGGAATTCCAGAGTGAACAGTGAAATCCCTGAAAAATCTCCACTGATGATAGACCAGATATGGCAGATAAAACAGATAGCGCAGATACAGCAGATAGGGTGGATAGGGCAAGGGATATGAAGCAGGCCAGCATTCACTGAGAAAGGGGAGAGGTAGGGTTACAGTAGCTTGATATTGCGAATTAAGAACATGGCAATCGAACAATAAAGTGCAATTTGGAAGAATTTGAGGAAAAATAAGGATAAATAAAAAGATTCAAAAGCAAAACTCCAGTTAAAATAGGAAACGTGAGTGAAGGGGACAGAGACGATTCAAGATTTGGGGGGGGGGGGATTAGCCAGGTGTCTGGACACTTGCGAAACCCATCAACTGCTAAAGAGTGTTCAAACCAAACTGAGATTCTCATACATCCCTCCTATATAGGAAATCCCAGAGATAGATTGTTGGAATGAAATGCGCTGTCTCCCTGGATGGACACATCCTACTTAACTAGTTCCTGAAAGTATTAGTTGCAGGTTGGCAAGAGCCAAGACTTGGGGACCCCAGAATGTGTGTTGGGGTAACTGCCGGAATCTAACCAGTTTGATCCACAAGAGCTTATGATTGAAGATTCCTGACAGAGCACATTTATTATTATACACAGTTTGCTTTAGTTCAGATTAAGATAAAAGCACAAGAAACCAAGTTAGTCACAGAAAATTGAGTTTCCCCCGACCAGCTAACAATAGTTTCACTGCTGCCTGACTGGAGATCTCCTTTGATGCCTTTTACCAAATAGTGAATGAGCAGGAGTAAGCAGGAGAATCACTTTAGATGCAGGTTCTTTGCAAACCTGACCAGAAAAGGCATGTATGAGGTGTGAAGTCCATTTCAAAATTCACCATTCAGCACAAAACGAGTCCAGCCAGCATCTTGGGATCTATTACTTTCCGGTAAGATATTCTAGTCATTAATTCTGTGTAAAGAAATACTTTCTGGTGTTTGTGCTAAAATTGCCCTTCATAATCCTGAATTTGTGCTCTCTTGGTATAACTAAAAATATGTTTTTCTCTCTCTTCCATTTGACATCTTATATTCTTCTCTCGGTTTCCTCTTTATTGACAACCTCACTGCAACTGTTCACTGCCCAATGGCTGAATGGACCAAGTATTTTCACTATAGCAATCACTACAGGGAGCAAAATGGCATTACTGTCTTTGGTTAAAAATAGTCTACCTTGTCCCTACTTCCATTTAGTCACTAACTACTGGCTACCACAGTATGCAGAACAATAAAGCCGTGTTTATTACATTTTTGCAATTAGGACAAATAAAAGTAATTTTTATTGTTTGGCACATTGAATAGGTTGCTTTATGATGCACACACAACTCATTAGTTTTTTCAAAAATATAACTGAACAAACAAAATTTGATATTGTGAATTCTATTAAGTTTGTACCATTTTGTCACCACTGTTTGCCTCCCAGCATTCGGCTGCAGATTTAATTAAAAATACAATTCAATCTTATTAATAGCCAATAGGTTGGAATATATCAAAATACAGCACATAACCAAATTTATAACACCTACTATACAATCACTACCATGGTGCAAAACTGGAAATAATAACTTATATACTTCAGGACATTGATTGTCAAGATTGCATTTTCTACTGAGCCTAATAATAAATAAGTTTAGCACAATCTGAATTTTATAGTCGCATCATTCTAGATGTTTTTCTTGATGAAATGGAACTTTCGCATTGAAGTTACCAAATGTTAACATCAAGCACATCCAGGTCAGGCATAGCTTATGTTAGCTGCAGAAAAAAAACTCCAGTTTAATTTACATAAGCAATGCTCTAACAGCAACCCCTCTTTCAAAATCCTGAATCACTCTCTTGAATCACCATAAATCATAAGAACATAAAAAAATAGGAGCAGGAGTAGGCCATTCAGTCCCTCGAGTCTGCCCCGCCATTTGATAAGATCATGCCTGAACTTCTAACCTAATTCCATTTATCTGCCTATCCCCATATCCCTTAATCCCTCTATCCTTTAGGAATCTATCAATCTCAGTCTTGAATGTGTTCAAGGACTAAGTATCCACAGCTTTCTGGGGTAGAGAATTCCATAAATTCATTTCAGTGAAGAAATTTCCTCAACTCTATTCGAAAAGGCTGACCTTGAACTATGACTATGAACCCTTGTTGTAGATTCTCCTACGAGGGGAAACAGTCTCGCATTGTCTACTCTGTCAAGCCTCTTAAGAATCTTATAGGTTTCTATGCGATCACCTCTAATTATTCTATATTCTAGAGAATAATAATCCTTGTATTTGATATAGCTCTTTTCACGTCTTCTGGACATCTCAAAGCGCTTCACAGAACATACTGTAAAGCAGTGGTTTCGAAACTGTGGGACGCGCCTCCTTTGGGGGGAGTGTACCGTTGGCTGGGGAGTAGCTGTAGCATCTCGAGGCCCTGAGTGTGTGGAGCCGAGTGTGAAGGAGTGGGGGGCGCAATTAATACAATGCTGAGTAAGGGGTGGGGGGGGGGGGGGGGGGCACCGCTATTCAAAGTTCAGAAGCCACTGCCCCAGTGTGAGTTATCCAAACCTGTTGCCAAGGATTTGAACTTGGCGGGCGGACGTGCTGTCACGGAGGAGGAACTCGTTTTTAAACATATATATATTTATTTAATTTAAAACATATTGCTATTTAAAAAAAAAATACATACCCGGAACACCACATACGAAATGTTAAACCTTTCAGTGACAAGTACGCAACAGCCCTGTCTACCCACGCAAACAAACCCTCAAAAAAAACATTCACCTTCTTTGTGGGAAAACAAACCTGCGCTCTTTACAATATAAATGCCTACAACCCCCCCACATTCTCCTTATAGGACCAGGGCCTCCTCACCTCTCTGCACTGCTGCCTTTATTTACAGTTACAAATGGGCTAATCACAGCTCCGCCATCCTTCCCTTACCGGATGGCAGGCCAAATAAAGACCCCACTCCGATGATCCCCCCTTTAGGAGGCGAGAGTTTCCCTCCCACCTAAACCATGCATTTTGAGACACTCTCTGGTTACAGGCCGAGCGTCCCTTTACAAGCACTGAGCACAGGTACCCTGCCTTGTTGGACGGTGGCATTCACCTACGCACACCTCAACGAGTTGCTCTGGACAGGGTCAGGTCCCACCTATCTGTACTGGGTACAGATAGAAGTCTAGCATATATTTACACATTGTGCCCTCATATCGGGGCTCCTGGCATATTCTCACACAGCCACAAACAAAGGTGACCATTAGAGTCCGGGCTACGTCAGGGACACCCTTCCCTCTTTTCTGAAGCCATGTACATCGTGGCTCTGCGGACATGATCCATCCTAAAACTCCAGATAAACCTGAAGATAGCTCTGGTGATATGGCGGCGCTGTTTCTGATCAAAGGTCAGACTTGCGCCAGACATAGAATTCTATGATTCTATCATCATAGAATCATAGAATGTTACGGCACAGAAGGAGGCCATTCGGCCCATCGAGTCTGTGCCGGCTCTTTGACCGAGCAAGTCACTTTCATTAACCCCAATCACCAGCTTTCTCCCCATAACCCTGCAAACCCGTCTTCCCCAGATACCTATCTAGTTCTCTCTTAAAAGCTGCTATCGAATCGGACCTCACTACCCTTTGAGGCAGATCATTCCAAATTTGAACAACTCGTTGAGTAAAAAAAAATATTCTAACCTCCCCTGTGCTTCTTTTGGTAGATATCTTAACACTGTGACCATGGGTCACAGACACACCTACCAGCGGAAACAGCTTTTCCCTCTCTAGCCTGTCGAAACCTTTCATGATCTTGAAGACTAGAGGTCTTCAAGATCATGAAAGGTTGGGCATAGAGAGCAGGTTCCCCGCGTAACCTTCTCTGCTCTAATGGGAAAAGTCCTAACTTCTCCAGTCTGTCCTCATAGCTAAGGTTCCCCATTCCTGGTATCATTCTCGTGAATCTCCTCTGCACCCTTTCCAGTGCCTTAATGTCCTTCCTGAAATAAGGTGCCCAGAACTGGACGCAGTACTCCAGTTGAGGCCTAACCACTGTTTTGTATAGATTAACCATAACCTCCCTACTCTTATACTCTATGCCCCTATTAATAAAGCTCAGTACACCAAATGCCTTTTTTACTGCCTTATCTACCTGCCCTGCGACCTTTAATGATTCGCTTACATTGAACACCCAGATCTCTCTATACATTCACCCCCCCTTAAGATTGAGCTACCAAGTCTATATTGCTTCCTACCATTTTTCCTACCTAAGTGTATCACCTCACACTTATCCACATAAAAATCCATCTGCCACATGTCAGCCCATTCCACCAATCTATGTATGTCTGCTTGCAGTTGGTTACAGTCCTCCTCACTATTTACTACCCTTCCTAACTTTGTATCATCTGCAAACTTGGAAATAATGCTCTCTATGCCCAAGTCCAGATCATTAATATATATTAGAAAGAGCAGTGGTCCCAATACCGATCCCTGGGGGACACCGCTGCACACCTCCTTCCATTTCCAGAAACACCCATTAACCATTTATTCTGTCCCGGATTATGGGCTCCAGTAGTTTTCCTATTACCCAAGTAAGGCTGACTGGCCTGTAATTTCCGGGTTTGTCTTTCTGCCCCTTTTTGTAGAGGTGGGTAACATTAGCCACTCTCCAATCTCTTGGCACCACTCCTGTGTCCGATGAAGATTGAAATATAATGGCCAGAGCCTCCGCTAATTGAACCCGTATAGCAACCTTGGGTGAAACCCATCTGGTCCTGGTGACTTATCATTTTTGAGCCCAGTCAATCTTTTCAGAACTTCCTCTCTGTCTATAGTAATCTGATCTTTTTCCTCTACCCTCTCATCCAATACTGCGGCATTTGGGGCATCCATTTCTGTTGTGAAGACAGATGCAAAGTACTCGTTCAGTACAATAGCCATGCCCTCTGCCTCCACAACAAGATTGCTGTCATTGTCTTTGATTGGCCCCACCCTACCTTTAACCTTTTTTCCTTTATGTGCTTATAAAATATTTTAGGATTCCCCTTTATGTTATCCACTAACCTCTTCTCATTCGATCTTTTAGCCTGTCTTATCACTCTTTTAAGATCACTCCTGCTTCTCTATAATGCGCTTTGCTATCCTCAGTATCTTGCGTCTTCCAATTGTTGTACGCCATCTTCTTCTTTTTCATCCTTGACAGAATATCCCTGGTCATCCAGGGTGGCTTGGTTGTCGCACTTTTCCCTTTTGTGGGAATATATCTGTTTAGATCTTGAGCTATCATATCTTTGAAGATCTCCCATTGCTCATGAGTCGTTTTACCTGCAAGTCTTACTTGCCAGTCCACCAATTCTAGGTCCCTTTTTAGCCCATCAAAATTAGCCCTTTTCCAGTCAAGCATTTTCACCCTTGACTGTACTTTGTCCCTGTTCATGAGTTATCTAAATCTAATAATATTATGGTCACTGTTACCTCGATGCTCCCCTACCAAAACCTGTTCAACCTGACCTATTTAATTCCCCAGGACTAGATCCAGCAATGCTTCCTTCTTCGTGGACTGGAGACATACTGCTCAAGAAAATTTTCCTGTACACAGTTTATGAATCTTTCTCCTGCTTTGCCCTTAGCGCTGCTATTTTGCCAGTCTATATTGGGATAATTTATATCCCCCATTATCACAACTCTGTTCGCCTTACATCTATCTGGTTGCAGATCTGCTCCTCTATCTCCTTCCCGCTGTCTGGTGGTCTATAGTAAACCCCTATCAGTGTAACCACTCCTTTCTTATTTCTTATCTCTAACCAGATAGATTCTGTTGTCGGGCCCTCCAGAGCCTCGTTCCTTTCTACAGCTATAATTGTATCTTTAACTAATATTGCCACCCCTCCTCCTTTTCTTCCTTCCTGAACACATTATATCCTGGAATATTTAACTCCCATTCCTGTCCTGGCTTGAGCCATGTCTCAGTTACTGCCACCTCATCGTAAACCCCCTATGGCCAGTTGAACTTGCAGCTCATCAACCTTGTTCCGTAAGCTACGTGCATTTAGGTACATGCATTTGAGGAAATGGTCCGCTTGTTCTGGCTCCACACTTCCCACTTGTCCTTTTCCTCTAATCCATTGTTTGTCCTTGGATACGCATCCCCCCTCGACACCTAAATCATCACTGCATTACTGATATCTCTGTAGAGCAGGTGGACCCAATGCAGAATTCTCTGTCTGAAACCCATTTTGGCAAGAACCTCATAAATATAGTGATGAGATAGTTGGTGAAAGGCTTTGTCTAGGTCCAGACTGATGAGGCAAGTCTCCACCCCTCTCTTCTGTAGGTAGGCAATGGTATCCTGAGCAACACAAGGTTGTCACAGATACTCTGGCCTCGAACTGCGCAGTCTGATCAGGGTGGATTATCTGCTCCATCATAGTCTTCAATCTTTCTGAGACCACCTTTGCCAAGATATTATAATCTACAGGCATGCGATCCTCCATGCACACTGAGTCGTTTTCATCCTTCAATCCAGAAATCACAGAGCTGCCTCTGTTCACTTTCTGGAAGAAGCAGCTGGTATACTTCTCATCTTGTTCTATTGTGCACAATCTGGAGCAGAAAATGATCTTGGAGGCTTCAGAGGTGAGCAGCACACTTTGCTGGTCTCTCATCTCTTCAATTTCCTCCCTAACATCTGCACCTTCTAGCTGCTGCTTTGGCTTTAGGAGTTTTTGTAACTCCTTCTGCAGCCTAGCCCTTACCCTATTCATGGCCTTTGCTAATTGTACCCCTTTTCAGACAAATAATTCTTTAATTCTCACCTTTACCATTTCTCACCATTCTGTCGAGGAGTTGAGAAGTCCCTCAAGGATTTCCACCCTCGATAGTCCTTCCGCAATTCCTTAACATTTTTCTGGGTCATTAGTTTCATGTTCAGCTTCCACGTCCCCTGATCCCTCCTCCTGCTTTCCCTAACTTGCAAGTTCGTCAGTAAAGAACGCTGGCTGAACGTCTGTACTTTCTACTTCTACTCCTCTCGAACAGAATAGGAAATCTATCCGTGAGAAGACCAACCCATTGGGTCTAGAAAAAGTGAAACACTTGGGGGCTTCATCTGTTGGAGCCTTGAAAATATCTCACATCTGCCCGTACACAACCACTCTTTGGAGCAGCCTGGACGCAGCATCTATCTCCCCATCGGATCTGTTTGATCTCCCATCTCTCTCCAATATACAATTGAAATATCCACCTTGGATGACTGGTCTGGGTGTAACCAACCAAGGGGGCAGAATCTGGAAAAGGGCCTCTCATTCGTATTTCCCTCTCAGGGCGTACACATTTATCAACCTAATCAAAGCTTCATTGTAGACGACGTCCACCACGAGGAATCTCTCCCCCATCACTTCCTTATGATCAGCGATGGTGAGGTTCTTTCCTCGCAATAGGACCACTATACCAGAGTTGCAGTTGTTGTTACCCCCTGACCACACAGAGGACCCAGCACCTGGACCAGGTTCTGTAACTATTGGAGTGCGGGATCCAGCACTCCTGCAGGAACAGAATATCAATGTTTACCCTGGACAGGTACTGAAGCTTCACCACACAGCATGTTGTTTTTTGTAACCCTGCGCACGTTCAGGGTACCTACCTTCAGTGACATTTACATTACCATATATGCCCCCTTTCCCTTGTCTTCCAGCTGCTCCAGTCTGCTCCCATCTCCTTTGGGGTCACTGGCTGGACTCACTGTCTTCACTCCTTCCTGTTCCTGCGATGTCGATCCTGGAATAGCCCCAATCTTCTGGGTTCCTTTAGTCTCTTTGCTCGAGAGCCCAATAGCTACATCCTTTGACAGTCTCTTTTTTGGGGTGGTGGGGCATCCGCCTTGTCCCTCCCTGTCTCCCACCCCTTCTCTCTGTCGCTGCCCGAATCTTGTCTTTTAGACTCCACCTGCTTGGGGTGAATAATACAGGCTTTTGTCCCTCTTCTATTGATTTCTTCCGAACTTTCTAACCACCTACCACTGTCCCCCTTTGTCTTCTGAGAAATCCATTTCCTCTCTGCAGGTGAGTCCCAGCTCCATATCTCTTCCCTCCAAGTGGGACTCATCACTACTCGAGTCTGTTTCTTTTTCTCCAGGTAATTTTTGCTCCTCCTCCGCTTGCTTTCTCTTGTCTTTGGTTGTGGCCTCCTATCTCTTTTCAGCCCCCTGTTTATTTTCCTGGCCTCTAGAGTGCTGGCCCTGTGCTGTTTTCTGCCCATTTCTCTTGGGCAAGTGAGGTACAGGTGCCCTGTTTCCCCACACAGGTCACATCATTTACCCATCAGCCAATCCTTTGCCAGGCGCCTGAAACACTTACAATTCCAGCACACCGTTCGTGTGCAGGCTGCCACATAGTGACCCACTTGGCCACATCTCAGGCACGCTCAGGGCTGCCCAGGGTAATAAATCGTGCTCCTGAAGCTCCCAGTGGTGAACCGGGAGGAGATATGAACCATGTTCCCCTCGTTTCTCCTGTACAGTTTCATTCTCACCTCTCACTCGGACATCCAAATGTCAGCCTCCCTTACCTCGCTGATGGACTGGACCTCCTCAGTGTCTTGCTAGATAAAATCTGATGTCTGACTTGGGCACTTGAGGATCACTTATTCGCACAATGACTTTCCTCTCCTGTCTCTGCCTTTCCTGGAAAGCCATTGCGACTTCATAGGGGCCCTTCATCTCATCCCCTTGGCTGTGGAGGGTGACTTCTTTCAAATTAATGACCTCTTCATACAAGACACACGTGACCTTGTATCTCTTCTTTTCCATGTCAACGTACATACACCACACCTTCTCCTCGGTGACTCCGCAGACCTCTATCAGGACTTTCCAAATGAACACTGTTCTGTCATAGAATCATAGAATTTTACGGCACAAAAGGAGGCCATTCAGTCCATCTAGTCTGTGCCGGCTCTTTGAAAAGAGCGATTCAATCCCACTGCCCTGCCCGCTCCCCATAGCCTAATAGACCTGTTCTCCCTAAATAAAGATCTAATTCCCTTTTAAAAGTTGTTATCGAATCAGCCTCCACCACCTTTTCAGGCAATGCATTCCAGATTCGAACAACTCGCTGAGTGAAAAAAATTTCTCCTCAGCTCCCCTCTACTGCGCCTTGAAATTATTTTAAATCTGTGACCACGAGTCACAGATTCACCCACGAGTGGAAATAGTTTTTCTCTATTTGCCCTGTCGAAACCCCTCATGATCTTATAAACCTCTATTGGGTCTCCCCTCAATCTTCTCTGCTCCAGAGAGAATAACCCTAGCCTATCTAGCCTCTCCTCATAGCTGAAGTCCCTCAATCCTGGCACCATCCTAGTAAATCTTCTTTGTACCCTTTCCAATGCCTTCACATCCTTTCTGTAGTGTGGTGACCAGAATTGAACACAGTATTCCAGCTGAGGCCTCACCAAAGTCCTATAGAGGTTAGGCAGCACTTCCTGACTTTTGTACTCTATACCCCTATTTATAAAGCCTAGTATCCCATATGCCTTCTTAACAGCCTTGTCTACCTGTCCTGCCACCTTCAACGAGTCACTAACACAAATCCCCAGGTCTCTCTGTTCCTTTACACCATTTAAAATTGTACTATCTAGCCTATATTGCCTCCCTTCATTTCTTCTCCCAAAATGCATCACCTCACACTTCTCTGCATTAAACCTCATCTGCCATGTGTCTGCCCACTTTACCAATTTGTCTATATCCTCTTGCAGATGGCTACTATCCTCCTCACTGTTTACTATTCTCCCTAACTTAGTGTCATCTGCAAACTTGGAAACTGTAGACTTTGGAGACTTTCCAAATGAACACTGTTCTGTCCATTTTATATTTATAATTTATACTGAACAGCACAGTGATCTCCTCTTCTTTCCTTCCTGTTTTCTGCTCTTTCTCTTTCTGGCCTTCCTTGTGGTTCCCCCCACTCTGCTGGGCCTGGAGCTGGGGATTCTCCCCGCTCTGCTCCTGCTGGTCACCTCCTCTCCACCTTCCTGTCTCCGCATTCCCCGCTCTCCGGTCTCTCTCCTGCTGCCGCTCCTTTCGGTGCTGCCTCATGGTACCCCGATGTAAACCACATGGTACATGTGGTTTACATCTTACCACCGCCCTCTCCAGCCTTTTTCGTCCCACGACTTCCCGCCACAGCTTTAGGCCCTGCCTTCCTCTCCTCGCAGCTTCCCGCCACGGCCACATGGCTTCCTGCCGTGGCTTCACAGGTTCCCCCCGCTCATGTGAGCCTTACCTCCGCAGTCATTTTTTTTCCTTATCTCCACACTTTTCCGCTCTGGACTCCACCTCCATCTCCTCCTCTGCTGCCTTATTCCCACTCCCCACTGCCTCCTTCCCTACTATTTTCTCCCCTCCTTATTTTCCTTCTCTCCCTTTCCTTCCACCTTGATCTCTCCTCCCACTGCTCTCCCCTCTCTCTCTGCTCTCCGTTCCCCAAGCACTTATACTCCGCACTCACCTGCTGCTGGAGTTTTCACTCCACTTCTCTCTCAACTGTCCTTCCTCGGGGCTGCTACTCTCCCTAGTCCCTCAGCTCTCCCTCCTACCTGTACCCTTTTTCTCCATGGTTGGGCCAAAAAACAGTCCCCAACCAGGCAAAAAGAACCCCACAAACTCCCCTTCCAACCCTCTCTCAGCCTCACACAGACAAAAACAAACTACACCTTCCCTTCAAACTAAATACTACCTACTTAAACCTCCATAGACAATCACAGAAGAAGAGAATCTACCATTCTGCACAGCTGCCGAGGGTGGAACGGAGGATTCGGGGGACATGGAGGAGGCCAGACCCGGTGGAGCGAAGGCAACAGGAGTTGGTTTGAGGAGAGAGGAGGTCAGAGAGGTAGGGGGGTGCAGAGGAGTGGAGGGATTTGAAGGCAAGAGTGAGGTTCTTGAAGTCGATCCTCTCTGTGACAGGGAGCCAGTGAAGTCTGGCAAGGACTGAGGTAATGGGGGAGCGAAGTTTGGTGCGGGTGAGAATGTGGGCATAGTTTTGAATAATAATAATACTCCATCCAAAAAAACCTATAATAAATTGGTCATTTCAATTCACGACTGTTTGTGGGACACTGCTTTGCGCAATTGGCTGCTGCGTTAAGCCCACAAATAAATAGTGAATTCACTTTACAGTATATTCTGTGAAGCGCTTTGAGATGTCTAGAAAACGTGAAAGCGCTATATCAAACACAAGGATTATTATTATTACCAGCAACCATTAGATTTATGAACGATGGCAGTGCAGTGCCTGGGGTAAGTGGGATGGAAAGTGATGCATTGTCGGAGGTGCCGGGCTTCAGATGTGACATTAAACTAAGCTCGAGTCTGGCTGTTCAGGTGGTGGTTTAAAATTTCATGGCATTATTCTCCCAGTGTTCCCAGCCAACAATCCCAAGATAAAATTAGTCATTGACTTCATAGCTGTTTGCGGACCATCCCAAACTGATCCTGTTGTCACGAGGAGGTGAAAAGCAAATTACAGATATTTTGTAATAAAGGAGAGAAAAAATAAGAGATGAATCTCTTGCTCTCATTTCTTGCTTTCCCTCCCGCTCCAGAGACAGTGTGCAATCTGGGACTGACTCCCTCACACAGCCAACCAGTTAGAATCTGTTCACAATGGGAATCAGGAGGTTGGAGGGTTAGTGCGAGACTAAAACATTTAAAAGGCCTGACAACTATCACCCATCTAGCAGCTGCCTTTAAAGTAGTTTTGTCAGAGCTTGCTCCTTACACAAAAGATACATGCATGACAAGACCACAATAATAAAATGTGTAGAGAAAGCTGGGGATAGGAGTAAAAAGAGATTCACCACTTTAAAGTAAAAGTATTTCTGAAAACTGATGGAAATGTAGGCGTAATCAAAAACAGTTCAAATGAAACAGATCAGATAATGAAGAAAATCAAAAGACGATCATATCATTACAAAAACATATTGATGTACAGAAAAAGAAATAAAGGAAAAATTGAACAAACTTCAGCGCAAAGCTAAATGTTTATTATTTTCTATGACAATTGAATATTTGGATCATAAGAGCTTGTCTTGATTTTTCTGGAATAAAATAGGGAAATGAAACTAATGGCTGAATCTTTACCATTTCCGGTGAAACTAAATGGCATAAAAGATCCATTTAACAGATAATTAAAAGGATTACTTTCAACATGAAAATAAGCACAGTGATATTTAATCCTTTGGATTATTTCTGCTTACATCTGACATTCCAGATTTCAAAAGAAATAACCAGAATTTTTCAAATGAGATTTTCATTAAGTCTAGGTATAGATGAGTTCAGTCAAACCGGGCAATCGTTTCTCAGTTACAGCCACTCCACTTTATAATGAAAGCTCTGTCTTGTTTTGAGGTTTGAATAAAATATGAAAACAAAATGACTTTTAGATTTGAAGTTCCCCTGGTAAGCACCTCTCAGTCTCAATTTTCTCATTACATTCGAAAGAACTGGCATTATTCTTTCATGACCATTCCCATTGATCCATTTGATTTATAATTTTTAAATTATTATTATTGTAAATTTTCATCCATGAGATTAAACTCAAGGATTTGGTGGTGAATATCTGGGGGAAGACATATACCATCATAGCCATGTCATGTATGAAATGGCTGACATACGTGAATGTGTATAATTCATCTTATAAATTTATACAGTAAAATCAACTGATGTTCGAGCCACAGAGATAGAACTTAGTTTTTTTTAAAAATCTGAATGCGGTTTACTAGATCAACACGAATAATTTCAGCAGCAACCTTAAGGAGACTAGCAGACTCGTATCAATACATACACATCACGGCAATCTATCATTCTGTTTGCTACTGTGGCTGTTGATGCTGTTATGTTATAATTATATTATTATTATTATTATATTATTATTATTATATATCTCCAGTTAGCTAGGCTTTGGTGTTGATATTCACTGAGGCCTTAAAACTGTTATACTGTAAACTGCTACAGCTAAATAAATATATAGTACAACATCACCAGTTTAATTTTAAAGCCCATTAATAAGGCCTTCTTTTATCTTTTACAATTTCAGTTTTGCCAAAATACTATACATAAGTTATATTTTTAAAGTCTGGAGTCAAACATCTGCTTTTCAGTGAGATTTTCCTCACTTTACTTCAGGACATTTTAAGAGGCTTTAAAAGAACAAATGAATTTGACATGTTTTTTTCTAATTTATCTTTGATTTCAGTTTCAGAGGTGCGAGAATACTGAGTAACTCAAATTCATCACTGTGATCTCCTAATATTCTGTCCCTATTTACATTTTCATGACTAAGTAAGTAAGTACAGCAGATTGATGGTCATGTGTAGCTATTAAAATCACATTGGCAGCAAAAGTATACTATTGACAGAGGCTTGAAATGGGATCATGATGAACTAAACAAGCAACTGCACCTCATACTGTGGAAATGACATCCTACTGAAACCAATCCCCTCCCCAAAATAGCCCAAGGATATTTTCAAATATCTGAAGCGCCAAAGATATTATGCAGCAACCTGAAGAATTATGGAAGTGCATCAGAAAAGCTAGTGCAAACACCTTTGTGCTATGATTTTTCAGTATGGTACTTCTATTTCAGACATATCAGAAATTTAGGTGAAATAGTTTCGCTGATAGAATGCAATATTCCCCTAAACCAGCCTCTTTGGGATTAATTTATTCAGAGAGGTCAATATCAATTGTTCTAATTTATCAAGAGCAAACAAGCTGTGTACACTAGGATGAAAACCAGATTACTGTATACAGTAAGAAGGGTTTGAGAGAGAAGGGGTTTCCAGGAACGTATCCCCTGCGGTTGGGGAGGGATACCTGTACTCAAAATATACAGAATAATCACTCTTATATCACTCTCACTCTCATCTCACTCATTCCATGTGAACCATTATGTTTTAACAAAGCAAAGTAATCTGCCAAGATTAATTCACTTGGATATGCATATTTATGGATAGTATCGGGAGCTTGCTGGATGTGTAGAGATGCATGAAAAAATGCTAATGAAAATAATGATCTCTGCATTCAAATTGTGAATTTCTATGCAGATGCATAGAAATTCACAATTTATGAAAGTGAGTGTGAAAATTTAAAATACAGTAATAATAATCTCTGCATTTGATGTAACGTCCTCCCGAAGTGAAAGGCGTTATACAAAAGTAATTTTGTTATTGTGTTTTGTTATTGTTGAGACATCTCAAAACGCTTCACAGAATTTATTTTAAAGTGGATTGACAGTGTACTTTGTAGGTGAAATGCGGCAGCCTAATATGCACAGCAAAATGCCTAATGGAAATAATGTTGTAACTCAATGTTGCAACATCTTTTTAAATCTGTGCAATGTATTGTGCAATGTACTGCATAACCACAGACGGATTTTGTAAAAGATCCCATTCTGAAACTTCTCGGCTGGTTGTGAGGATGAAGATGGTTGTGAGGATGAAGATGATTATGCCTCTGGCCTCTTCATCTACAAAAGAGGCACCAGATCTCAGGGGTCACTTCTCCTCACATCCTTTTTGTGCTCAAAACAGAGCAATTAACTGTTGCTGTCAGACTGCGTTGGACATCCATGAGACTTCTTGGTTTATTATCAAGAATCAGTAAAGCCTCTCACCACACGCTAACTCCAATCAATCTGCCAGACTTTTAACTACAAAGTCAAATTATGGTAAATATTAGTATTTTTCCATGGTGGTTTGCTTCCACCACCTACTATGCTTCCACTATGCTTGCAGCCATGAAATTATATTATTCAAATCTACATTCCCCAATCTTCACTCCCTCCCTTGTTACTTTCACCCAGTTAACTGTACACATTCAATCAATGTGGGGTGGAGGTCAGGGAGGGAGGTTGCATTATAGGAGGTGACATCCTTTGGACGAGACATTGATTTAAGGTCGTTCAGGTTGATGTTAAAAATCCCAATGGCGCTATTCGAAAAGAGAATGGAGTTTTTCCCAGGGCCCAGGCAAACAAATCACAAACCTAAAAAAATCTGTTCACGTGGCTGTTTGTGGGACTTGCAGTCAATCCACTTCACAGTATATCCTGTGAAACACTTTGAGATCTCTCGACATGGTGATGAGGAACTGTATCAAATTCAAGGATTACAGTGGAAGACAGTTAATCTGGAAATATCAGGGATGGCCATTTTGTTGGGTTTATGAGGTTATCTGGACATTCCTCCGTGACTCCGAGCAGAGTGGAGCGGGCTCTCCCTCCCATGATCATTCCCATTGGACGGGAAGGGGACCAACCATCGCCAGTTCTGAGATGATTGGAGCAGTTTATGAATGTTTGGGCTGCAGCCATTTGCAAACAATCGCAATTTAATTCATCCTGTTCCCTCTCTTGTTTATTCTGCTCCCCCACCTCCACCTCAATGATTGACAGCACAAATACAGCCACTTGTGAATGGCTGGAATCCACTCACAATCAATCAATAATAAATTGGTCATTTTAATCCACGTCTGTTTGTGGGACACTGCTGTGCGCAATTGGCTATCGCAATTTGACGCATATACAGTCAATTCACTTAACAGTATTTTCTATGAAGCGCTTTGAGACGTCTAGAAGATGTGAAAAGTGCTATATCAAATGCAAGGATTACTAATATTATTGATAATCACAATTACAAATAGACTCCTCCTATTTCCGTCTGGGAGCCCCTCGTGGCCAGACACACAAAAGCCCGAGTCAGAAACCTCACATCCATCAGGACAGCATTTTAACAACATTTTTTGTCTAAATCATCCAGCCTCTCTACAGCCTCTACAGCTGATCACAATAAAAATGAATCCGATCCAGGGATTTTGTTCAATTTACCTAGCGTCTGGCCGAGGCGGATTCTACTGTTATAACACTGTTATTTTTGTTATAACACTGAGACAAGAGATAAATCAGGAGTATAACATGCTGGGAGATGCTATAGATGTTATATGGTTATAGGACAGTTCAATCAATCAAAGCTTACATTTACATAGCACCTTTCACTTCTAGAGGACGTCCCAGGCACTATACAGTTAGGTAGGGACAAATGCAGGGTTTGGGGCAGGTTGAAGGAGAGTAGGAAAATTGACTGTATATTTGTGGGCGAAACACGGCAGCCAAATTGCGCACAGCAGTGTCCCACACACAGTCACGGAAGTGGGACTAGGGGAAAAGAAGGGGAAAGATGGCAAGGGGAGGGGTCGCGGTAGGGGGAAGGAGAGCAGGAAAGCCGACTGTATATTACAGTTGCAACAGAAGTTGAAAACCTTTCAAATCTCAAAGCTTCAAGTTCAAGGGTATCAGTAAGCATATTTAGCCTTTGTGCGTTGGAACATGAGTTTGTTACTTCCCACCCCCCCCTCCCCCACCATTAACCACAGTCTGCCATTTGTTATCTCAAATGCTTTAAACCTGTCCACCCTCCTGTGTTTGTCAAAGATTGCAGGAGGAGCAATCCACTGCTTCACAAGGACATTTTTTCCAAAGGACATTTTGTGCACAAGTGTAGTTAAACTCAATACAAATGTATGAAGAATCTGTTCGTGTGCACATCTTTGTGTCACTAAATTAAATTTCCTCAATTAATTTCAATGCCATTCTTGTCGATTTAAATAAGTCAATCTAAAAGTTCTCAATGAACAAAAAATGAATCAATCAGATTAACCAGAGCGCAATATGTACAAGTCAATTTGTTTAAATTAACCATGAAAGACAGGTCAGTGTTATAATTAACCCCAAATGTAGCAAATTTCAGAACTCCCAAACTCATGGCCAATGTGACAACTATAAAAAATATTACTGAACAGGCCCTCTGCTGCTTGAGTGAATGAATCCTGTGATACTGAGCAACATTGTATGAAACATAGGAACAGGAGTAGACCCTCAAGCCAGTTTCACCATTCTCTTAGATCATGACTGGTCTGTATCTCAACTCCAATTACCCATATTTCAGAGTTTGCAGATTATATTAGACTAGCTGTACCCCTTACACCATGGCTTGCAACCAAAGGATCTAATCAGGAATGAGGATTGACACACAGGCAGACAAGCACACAGATAGTTTATCTTTACTTATACTCAGTTGGGGGAGTCCTGTTGGGAGGCCTCAGTGGGACGACTGTTGGTGTTTCTATATTGGTTAGGCACACTTGACAGATATTTTGTCTTTATTAGGATAGATCTTTTCTGTCAGTTCTGTCAGTTCTGTGTGCCTAGTCAGTTTGTGCGGACTTCCACTTTAACTTTAACTCTCTCTTACCGCACTCCCTCCCGATACACTCACTCACTCTCATGCTCATATATCCTTTCCCCTCTCCCTCCTCCATCCCCCCGAATGCTACTTTCACCTCCTCGCTCTTACCCTTGAGAGTTTATAGGACTCAGTGTATTTATTGGAGGGTGCGGGGGGAGAAATTTTATCTTTTAAATGCAGCAAGTCATTTTTTTCACCCCTCTCTTCCCTCTGTCCCGATCTATCTCGCAAGAATGGTATGTGACTGACGTCACTATTTTGTTGCAGAATACCCTGCAACAACATAATTACATTTGTAGAGCATCTTTCACATCAGGAGGACGTCCCAGGCACTGAACAGTCAGGGGTCAGGACCCGAGCCTGGGGAAGGGGCAGAGTAGGGGGGAGGGGAGGGAGAGATATGGGAGGGTAGCAGAAGGCACAATGGAAAAGTAGTGTCTTGAGGCCTTGAAGGAGTCAATGGAGGAAGCAAGGTGAAGGGACTGTGGGATGGAGTTCCAGAGTGTGGGGGCAGAGAGGCTGAAAGCCTGGCCATTCATGGTAGGGCTGGTTGGATGGGGGACATGGAGCAGGCCAGAACCCACTGAATGGAGGGAGCAGACAAGTTGATAGGGAGTCAGCAGGTCAGAGAAATAGAAGGGGCAATGGAAGGCCTTGAAAGTGAGGATAAGGATTTTGATTTCTATCCTCTGAGGAATGGGGAGCCAGTGGAGTCGGGTGAGAGTGGGAGTGATGCAGGTCACCGAGCCTGGTGTGGGAGAGGACACGAGCTGCAGCGATTTGGATGATCCGCAGCTTGTGGAGGGAAGAGTTGGGGAGGCAGACAAGGAGGGAGTTGTCATAGTTGAGCCTTGAGGTACGAATGTGTGTATGAGGGTTTTGGTGGCCTGGTGGGTGAGGCAGTGGCAGAGTCGGGCAATGTTGCAGACGTTGTGGAAGGCTGATGATGAATGATGATGATGGTAGAGAAAGGACAGCTGAGCAATGAACAAAATGCCTAGATTCCTGACTAGCTTGGTGAGGTGAAGCGTGCATCTGTGGATAGTGATGCTGCCAGCGCCTGAGGTGTGGAGGCACTGGCACAAGCCAATCAAGAGAGCTTTATATTTGCTGACATTCAGTTTTAGAAAGTTGGCTCTCATCCAGGACTTGATATATGACCGACAGGCTTTTGGGGGGCTTAATTAAAGCAATTTTTAATTTATTTCAATGTAGCTTGTCAATCCACCCCAAAAATATGCCCATGACATTCCCCCATACATTTCACATGGTCACCGGACAGTATTTTCTGCATCTTGCAAGGTTTTGTTGTGCTTCTAGATAATAATAAATAATAATAATGCTTGCATTTGAAATTGTGCTTTTCAGGCCTTCTACATATCTAAAGTACTTCACAGAATACACTGTAAAGTGAATTGACTACATATGTGGGGAGAAACGCGGCAGCCAACTGTGCACAGCAGTTGTGGATTGAAATGACCAATTTTTTTTAAGGATTATTATCAAGCGTGTGGAGTAAGGAAACTTCCCATGATTTCATGGGAAGTAGCTGGAACAAACCCACAGATGAATCACAATCCATGTTAAAATAATTAATTTAATATTAAAGTGGTTATAATTCAAGTAATCAAACTATTCTTTTCTTTCTCCAAAAAGTCTCCTCATCTTTCACCCCATTGCTTTACCATGCAATATTCCAGAGGGTCCAACAACGGAGCAGCAAATAGAGTTGAAACATTTTTTAATCCATCCACAGATCCTTTCACTTTATTAGCCATTGGATGATTAAGCCTCAGTAAATTTTTTACTGAATGGTTCATTTCAGTTATTCCCTTCAGTAAGTGCTATTTGATAGTCAATGCTTTCTCCACCATGGCTAAGAACAACAAGTATTTAAATAATGCATTTTACACAGTTTAACATCTCAAAGCATTTTACAGAGAAAATGTTGGACCTCCAATGGGACAGAGGGATCTTACAAAGGTGTCTAACATTTGAAATGGGACTGAAAAAGTAAACCCTCAACAATATGTGGAGTTCTGTAGCTCAGTGATAGAGCTTTTCAAGTGAGACACCTGGGTTCAATTCCAGGCAGGACGGAACCTCAGGTAAGTTTCCTTACTCTACACACCCATTAATAATCCCTCAAAAAAAAACAATAATTATTTGGTCATTGCAATCCATGACTGATCGAATTCAAGATCCTCATCCTCATCTTCAAGGCCATTCACGGCCTTGCCCCCGCCTATCTCTCCGACCTGCTGTCTCGCTATCAGCCTGCCCGTCCCCTCCGCACAGCAGGCTCAGGCCTGCTCTGTGTCCACCACCCTAACCGCCCCACCATCGGTGGCCAGGCTTTCAGCCTCTCTGGTCCCACACTGTGGAACTCCATCCCGCAATCCCATCACCTCACTTCCTCTCTTTCCTCTTTCAAGGCCGGTCTCAAGACCTTCCTCTTAAACCATGCCTTCTGCTCCCTAACTTCCTAACTACTCCACCTCTCCGACTCTCCTTCCCCTTCCCCTTCCCCTTCCCCTGACCCTTTCCCCCATGCTTGGATTCCGACCTGACTGTTCAGCACTTTGGGACGTCCTCCCGACGTGAAAGGCGCTCTATAAATGTAATTTTGTTGTTGTTGTTGTTGTTGTTGTGATGTCGCTATGCACAATTAGCTGCTTTGTTTCACCCACAAATATACAGGGAATTCACTTTACAGTATATTTTGTGAAGTGCTTTGAGACGTCTCGAAGACATGGAAAGCACTATATCAAATCATAGAATCATAGAAACTTATGGCACAAAAGGAGGTCACTCGGTCCATTGAGTCTGTGCCGGCTCTTTAAAAAGAGCAATTTAATTCCACTGCCCAACTCTCTCCCTATAACCTCGCAAATCCATCCTCTCCAAATAAATGTCTACCTCTCTTTCAAAAATTGTTATCGAATCGGCCTCCACCACCTTTTCAGGCAATGCATTCCAGATTCGAACAACCTGCTGGGTGAAAACATTTCTCCTCATTTCCCCTCTGCTTCATTTTGAAACTATTTTAAATCTGTGACCACGAGTCACTGACACACCCACCAGTGGAAACAGTTTTTCCCTATCTATTCCGTCGAATCCCCTCATGATCTTAAAAACCTCTATTAGGTCAACTCGCAACATTCTTTGCTCCAATGAGAATAAACCTAGCCTCTCTAGCCTTTCCTCATAGCTGAAGTCCCTCATTCCTGGTACCATCCAAGTGAATCTCTCCTGCACCCTTTCCAATACCTTAACATCCTTTCTAAAGTGTGGTGACCAGCCCTCAGTTGGGCTGGAGTACCAAAGTTTTATAGAGTTTAGTCAGAACTTCCTGACTTTTGTACTCTATGCCACTATTTATAAAGCCTACAACAACAACAACAACAAATTACATTTATAGAGCGCCTTTCACGTCGGGAGGACGTCCCAAGGCGCTGCACAGGAGGCGTGTGACCCGAACTGGGAGGGGAGTGTTTGGGAAGGGGTGAGACATGAAGGGGAGGTTGAAAAATTCGGGGTGGAACAAAAGGCACGGTCGAAGAGGAAAGTCTTCAAACCGGTCTTGAAAGAGGAAAGGGAAGAAACGAGACGGAGGGATTGGGGGATGGTATTCCATAGGGTGGGAGCGGAGAAACTGAAGGCCCGGCCTCCGATGGTGGGGCAGTTCGGGCGGGGGCTTGGAGCAGGCCAAGTCCTGTTGAACGGAGGGTCCAGGTGGGCTTGTAGGGGGAAAGTAGATTGGTTAAATAGGGCGGGGCAAGGCCATGTAAGGCCTTGAAGGTGAGGACGAGGATCTTGAACTCGATCCTCTGGAGAATGGGGAGCCAATGGAGACGGGCGAGGGTGGGGGTTATATGGTCGCGGAGGCGGGTGCGGGATAATACACGGACTGCAGAGTTTAGGATTACCTGCAGCCTGTGAATTGAGGAACTGGGGAGGCCGACGAGGAGAGAGTTACCGTAGTCCAGCCTCGAGGTGATGTATGCGTGCACGAGTGTTTCGGCAGTGCAGGGGGTAAGATAGTTGCCCGATGTGCGGAGGCGCTGGCTTGAGCCGATCAGGAGGGCCTCGGTCTTACTCACGTTCAATTGCAGAAAGTTGTCCCTTGTCCAGGACTCGATGTCGGACAGACATGCTGTCAGAACATCGATGGTCTGGGGGTTGAGGGATAAGGCAGAAAGGTACAGCTGGGTGTCGTCGCATACATGTGGAAATTTACCCCATATTTGCGGATGACATCGCCTAGAGGGAAGGTGTAAAGGGTGAAAAGGAGGGGGCCTAGGACAGAGCCCTGAGGGACGCCATGAGAAACTGTGCGGGGGTTTGAGGAAAAACCGTTGGAAGAAACAAAGTGTAAACGATGGGTCAGGTAGGAATGGAACCAGTCAAGGACTGTGCCTTGAAGGTTGAGGTGGGAGGAAAGACGTTGGAGGAGGATGGTGTGATCGACTGTGTTGAACGCAGCAGACAGGTCAAGGAGGACGAGGAGGCAGAGGGAGCCCTGGTAACAGGCAGTTAGGATGTCATTTGTAACCTTAACCAGGACAGTTTCTGTGTTGTGAATTGGGCGGAAACCTGATTGGAGGGGTTCAAGGAGTGAGTGAGTTGAAAGGAAAGAGCGGAATTATTTTTGTGACTGAAAACGGGGAGGTGGGTTTGAAAGTGTGAAGTGGGGGGTGAGTAGAGGTTGAGGTAACTGATGAGGGCACGGAGGTGGAGGAGTGGTGGGGGAAGGAAACCGCAGAGCGGATTCTCTCTATTTTGGACTCGAGGAAGTCCAGCATCTCCTCGCAACGATCGTTAGAGGAGAGGATCTGCGAAGTGAGGCGGGGGTCGGGGTGGGGGGGGGTGGGGGGGGGGATGCGGAGGAGCTGGTTGGTGGTGGCGAAGAGGAGGCGGTGGTTGTCCTTCGCTTCCAGGATTATCCTGGAGTAGAAGGCTGATTTGGCAGTGGCTAGGGCGGAGCGGTAAAATTTGATGCGGTCCAGCCAGATTTGCCGGTGGACCGTGAGGCCAGATTTGAGCCAGGCAAAGCCTAGTATCCCTTATGCTTTTTTGATAGCCTTGTCTGCCTGTCCAGCCACCTTCAAAGAATCACTCACATAAACCCCCAGGTCTCTGTTCCTTCACACCCTTAAAGTTGCACTACCTAGCCTATATTCCCTCCCCTCATTTCTCCTCCCCAAATGCATCACCTTACATTTCTCTACATTAAACTTCATCTGCCATGAGTCTGCCCATTTTATCATTCAGTCTATATTTTTGAGCAGATGGCTACTATCTTCCTCACTATTTACTATTTTTCTTAACTTTGTGTCATCTGCAAACTTCGAAATGGTACTCTCTATATCGAAGTCCAGATCATTAATATAAATTAAAAAGTGCAATGGTCCCAATACCGATACTCTGTACACTTCCCTCCAGTCAGAAAAACAGCCGTTCACCACAACTCTCTTTGGTGAACACCACACCACAATGCAAGGATTGTTATTATTACTTTGAAATGCACCAAAATAGTTCAACAAAGGATGTAGGTTTAGGATTGCAAAGGCCAATTTCACAACAAATCTCAGTTTTCTTTACTCAGAGAGATAATTGATGACTGGGTCAGGTTGCCAGCCAGGTGATTAAGTCCAGGAAACTCAATTCATTTAAAAGAGCTTGATGCTGTGATGGGGAAACATACAATTATATGAGTTTGTCGAGCAGACAATACACAAACCATTCAACTAAGAACAGCCACAGTTATATATGGCACAATGAATACCTGTGGAGTCCTGCGGCTCAGTGGTTAGAGCACTTGCTTTACAAGCTTGGGATCTGTTTTCAAAACCAGGCAGGTCAGATTGAAACCTTGGGCAAGATTCCTTGCTCCACATGCCTAATAATAATCCCTCCAAAAAAAAAACAATAATAAAATTGGTAATTTCAATCCACAACTGTTTGTGGGACACTGCTGTGCGCAATTGGCTGCCATATGTAGCCCACAAATATAGTCAATTCACTTTACAGTGTATTCTTTCAAGTGCTTTGAAACATCTTATTCTCTCTGGAGCAGAGAGGTTATTCTCTCTTCAGCAGAGAAGATTGAGGGGAGACCTAATAGAGGTTTATAAGATCATGAGGGGTTTCGACAGGGCAAATAGAGAAAAACTATTTCCACTCGTGGGCGAATCTGTGACTCATGGTCACAGATTTAAAATAGTTTCAAGGCGAAGTAGAGGGGAGCTGAGGAGAAATTTTTTCACTCAGCGAGTTGTTCGAATCTGGAATGCATTGCCTGAAAAGGTGGTGGAGGCTGATTCGATAACAACTTTTAATAGGGAATTAGATTTTTATTTAGGGAGAACAGGTCTATTAGGTTATGGGGAGCGGGCAGGGCAGTGGGATTGAATCGCTCTTTTCAAAGAGCCGGCCCAGACTAGATGGGCCGAATGGCCTCCTTTTGTGCCGTACAATTCTATGAATCTATGAATCTATGAATCTAGAAGACTTGAAAAGCGCTATATCAATTGCAAGGATTATGATTATATGATAGTATCTCAAAATAGGAATTGCCTAAGAAATGTATGAATTCTGCATCTAAAATTCATCAGCTGTAAATAAAACAGAATATTATAGTAGTCAAAGCTGCAATAGTAATAATAATCTTTGCATTTGATATGGGACCTTGTCATATCTTCTAGACATTGCAAAGTACTTTACAGAATATACTGTAAAGTGAATTGACTGTATATTTTATGGGTGAAATGCTACAGCCAATTGTGTAAAGCAGTTTCCCCCAAAACAGTCCTGGAATAATGAACAATTTGCTTTCAAGGAATTATTATCCGCAGAAAAGTGACTAACAACTGGGTTCCTATTTGCTGCTAGGTAAACAGAGGAGTAAGGAAACTTGGTCAACGTTTCGCCCTGTCAGAAATCAAAATTTGTCTCCACTTGTGAGTTGCATGGTACAGGCAGACAGATGGAATAATATAATGAGAAACAAAGAATGTGGGTAGGATCCGTCGATATGGAAATTTTCCGATTTAGATATATCGATGGGCTAATATCGAGATATACCGACATATCGATATTTTCAGGGGTTTTCTTACTGCGCATGCGCACGTGTTGCGAGGTGCGCGTGCATTCAGAGGTGCGCGCACATTCAGGGCCTATCTCCTCAGGAGGTAAATATTTCTCTTTCTGTCTCTCAAACTCACTCTCTCCATCTCTGTGTTTTTCTGTCTGTGTCTCTGTGTCTCTCTCCTCTCTCACATCATATCCCATCCCATCACAATCCATCCATCCATCCCAATCCATCCATCCATCCCAATCCATCCATCCATCCATCCCAATCCATCCATCCCAACCCAATCCATCCATCCCAATCCATCCGTCCGTCCATCCCAATCCATCCGTCCGTCCCCGTCCGTCCATCCCAATCCATCCGTCTGTCCCCGTCCATTCATCCCAATCCATCCGTCCATCCATCCTAATCCATCCGTCCATCCCCGTCCATCCATCCCAATCCATCCATCCGTCCGTCCACATCCATCCGTCCGTCCGTCCGTCCCCATCCATCCGTCCGTCCATCCGTCCCAATCCATCCATCTGTCCGTCTCCATCCATCCATCCATCCATCCGTCCCAATCCATCCATCCGTCCGTCCCCATCCATCCGTCCGTCCATCCATCCCAATCCATCCATCCATCCGTCCCCATCGATCCGTCCGTCAGTCGCCATCCATCCATCCGTCCATCCGTCCCCATCCATCCATCCGTCCGTCCCCATCCATCCGTCCGTCTCCATCCATCCGTCCGTCCCCATCCATCCGTCCGTCCGTCCCCATCCATCCATCCGTCCGTCCCCATCCATCCGTCCGTCAGTCCCCAACCATCCGTCCGTCCGTCCCGATCCATCCGTCCGTCCCCATCCATCCGTCCATCCGTCCCCATCCATCCGTCCGTACCCATCCATCCGTCCGTCCGTCCGTCCCCATCCATCCGTCCATCCCCATCCACCCGTCCGTCCGTCCGTCCCCATCCATCCGTTCGTCCGTCCGTCCCCATCCATCCGTTCGTCCGTCCGTCCCCATCCATCCGTCCGTCCCCATCCATCCGTTCGTCCGTCCGTCCCCATCCATCTGTCCGTCCCCATCCATCCGTCTGTCCGTCCCCATCAATCCGTCCGTCCCCATCCATCCGTCCGTCCGTCCGTCCCCATCCATCCGTCCGTCCGTCCGTCCCCATCCGTCCGTCGATCCCTGTCCATCCATCCATCCCCGTCCGTCCATCCATCCCCGTCCATCCGTCCATCCATCCCCGTCCATCCATCCCCGTCCATTCTTCCAAATCCATCCGTCCATCCATCCCAATCCATTCGTCCATCCATCCATCCATCCATCCATCCATGCAAGCATCCATTCATCCATCCCCATCCTTCCATCCATCCATCCCCATCCACTCATCCCCATCCATCCATCCACATATCCATCCCCATCCATCCATCCCCATATCCATCCATCCATCCATCCATCCATCCCCATATGCATCCATCCATGCATCC